>CM019064.1:457741442-458336114 GCA_009667805.1 Leptobrachium leishanense | reverse complement strand
CTCAGACTCAGGCTCAGGCACAGGCTCAGGCTCAGGCACGCACAGGCACAGGCTCAGACTCAGGCTCAGGCACAGGCACAGGCTCAGACTCAGGCTCAGGCACAGGCACAGGCTCAGGCACAGTCTGGGTCTGACTGATCCGGAACAGAATACAATGTATCTTTATCTCACAGCATTTTAACAGGTTTAAAACATTAATGTGTCAATGTTTGTCCTTTCATGTAAACAACTTCCCTCAATCCATTCCGTCTCCCAGTCGAATAAACTGCGGCACACGTGTCTGAACAGGTTCCATAGCTGTGACATAAACTCCTCCCTCTCACCCACATTGCATCTTTGTCCCATCACTCTCATCCCCATACTTCCTCCCTCTGTCCCCATTGCTCTCACCACATTGTTTCCCTCAGGGGTCAAGTCTTAAAAAATAAGTGTGGGAACTCACCAACATTTCTGTCCATTCCGGTTTTAAAAATGACTGGGAGCTGCAGCAGCTGCGGCACTTCTTAATGCATGAAAATGCCATTGTTTTGGCAAACACTGAGAATTTGTCATTCCCATGGAATCCCAATGTGCTTAAATCCAGGAAAACCTTAAATATATAAAATCGTGTCTATATAGAATCGGTATCGCAGCTTCCCGTTATATCAGCCAAAAGGGAACTAAGTTCCTCCTGCTAAAATAGTGATGGAACTACGTTCCCAAGCGTAACTGCAAGACTAGACCCGTGGTTCCCCTGCCCCATCCCTCTCACCCTATTGATCCTCAGCCCTGTCCCTCTCACCCCATTGTTCTTATGCCCCATCTCTCTCACCCCATTGTTCCTCTTCCCCACTCCTCTCACACCATTGCTCCTCTGCCCTATCTCTCTCACCCCATTACTCCTCTGCCCATCTCTTTTACCCCATTGCGCCTCTGCCCTATCTCTCTCACCCCATTACTCCTCTGCCCATCTCTTTTACCCCATTGCACCTCTGCCCTATCTCTCTCACCCCATTACCCCTCTGCCCATCTCTATTACCCCATTGTTCCTCTGCCCCATCCCTCTCACCCAAGTGTACCTCTTTCCCATCCTTATCCCATTCTTCTTCTTCCCCATTCTTCTCACCCCATTATACCTATTCCCCTTTTTTATCTCATTGATTCTCTTCCCCATCCCTCTCACCCCATTGCTCCTATGCCCCATCTTTCTCACCCCATTGCTCCTTTGAAGCATATCTCATTGTTCACATTGTTCCTGTACCCTATCCTTCTCGTCCCATTGTTCCTCTGTGCCATCCCTCTCACCCCATTGGTCATCTTCCCATCCTTCTCTTCCCATCGTGCTTCTGTCCTATCTCTCTCACCACATTGCTCCTCTGCCCAATCCCTCTCACCCCATTGCTCCTCTGCCCAATCCCTCTCACCCCATTGCTCCTTTGCAGCATATCTCACCCACATTGTTCCTGTACCCTATCCTTCTCATCCCATTGTTCCTCTGTACTAGACATGTGCATTCGTTTTAGTACTAAAACGATTTTGTCCAAATTTTGGGATAATTTAGTCTTCGTATGACTCAAGAGATACGAAACTGCTCGGTCCAAAATGAAACAAACAAAAAGGAAAATGCATTACATTTTAGTTTCAGTCCTTTTTGTAATATTACATTGATGAGTGAAGGAGACCAGCAATGAGGAGCGCAACATCGCAAAGCTACAGAAAAAGTTTGTATGTGTAATCCTTCCCGACCCCTACCCAAAAATCTGACGGTGGTAGAGCTCCAGAATACTCACAGAGCAGACACCCAGCACAGGTGAGGGAACCTTTACTTAACCCTTGCATGTCTATGAGACAGACGAAATGATAAAAGCAGCTGGAGAAGGAAAACATTCAAATAAATCACACTGAAAGCTAATGACAGAGGAGGGCTGGATAGTAAAAACCCCTTTATAACAAGCAGCGCTGGGAGAAGAGAGGGACTTTATAAAACGTGTGTTATCTCCCCTCCCGCTCTGCATAATAGGGGCTTAGGTCTGATACATTTTATATTATCCAGGAGCACTATCCCCCTTTCCTCATCTATAATACATGTTTTATACAAAGTCCCTCTCCTCTCCCAGTGCTGCTTGTTATAAAGAGTTTTTTAGTACGTCTGATACATTTAGTATCCAGCTCTCCCAGTTACTCTGTCATTATGAGCCTTCAGTGTGATTTATTTGAATGTTTTCCCTGGATTTAAAGTGCTTTATTTTATTTAAAAAAAAAATTTGCGCCAGTCATGTCTTCTCTGAGCTTTCAGACCGATTTACGTTAATATTTTCTCTCTCCCCTGCTTTTATAATCCTCTCTGTCACCCCCACAGAGATACAAAGTTGAAGTATAAGTTCCCTCTCCTGTGCTGGATAAGCATTGCATTCCTAAGTTCTGCACACTCCACATGCCAATGCAGTAGGATTTTCTATACAGAGAGGGGTATTAATTAATGCAGGAGGATGTCCCTTTCTCTATATAACACCCTACTGCGTTAATATATACAGAGAGGGGTATTAATGCAGGTGGATGTTATATACATTATAAAGAGAGGGGTATTAATTAATGCAGGAGGATGTTATATACATTATACAGAGAGGGGTATTAATGCAGGTGGATGTTATATACATTATGAAGTGAGGGGTATTAATTAATGCAAGAGGATGTTCTATACATTATACAGAGAGGGGTATTAATTAATTCAGGAGGATGTTCTATACATTATACAGAGAGGGGTATTAATTAATTCAGGAGGATGTTCTATACATTATACAGAGAGGGGTATTAATTAATTCAGGAGGATGTTCTATACATTATACAGAGAGGGGTATTAATGCAGGAGGATGTTCTATACATTATACAGAGAGGAGTATTAATGCAGGAGGATGTTCTATACATTATACAGAGAGGGGCATTTTTTGAGCCCTTTAAATCTAGTGGCTGTGAGCGCTGAGATTGGCTGCTTGTAGTTACATTATCTCTCAGTACAATGTATCAGGCTCAGCTGTTACAGTAACTAACTGCTGCTCATCACAGCGCTCAGCGTTTCAGTAAAACAAGGAAATAATATTGTTAAAACCTCTTATATATAAAAATATTATTTAATAGTTTTACTGAAACTGAGCGCTGTGATGAGCAGCAGTCACTTACTGTAACAGCTTTGCCTGACACATTGTGCTGAGAGTGAGAGATACTGTAACAAGCAGCGACCTCAGCCCTCTGAGGAGCCACCACTACAATATTAATTGTATCCGCTGGTTTTCGGATGAATGAAATTAGTTTTCATACTAAAGAACTGAAAACTAATTTCTTTAGCAAGTAAATAAATTGCGTTATAGGACAAATGCATTAGTTCAAAACAAAATTTTGTGCTATGCACATGTCTACTCTGTACCATCCCTCTCACCCCATTGTTCATCTTCCCATCCTTCTCTTCCCATTGTTCTTCTGTCCGATCTCTTTCACCACATTGTTCCTCTGCCCCATCCCTTTTACCCCATTTCACCTCTGCCGTATCTATCTCACCTCATTGCTCCTCTACCACATCCCTCTCACCCCGTTGCTCTTTTGCAGCATATCTCACCCGCATTGTTCCTGTACCCCATCCTTCTCACCCCATTGTTTTTCCACCCCATCTCTCTCACCCCACTTGTTCCTCTTCCCATTGCTCATCTGCCCCATCTCTCACTAGCATTGACGGGTGCGGCTGATAAGCTGAATGTTGACTCTAACGCTAATAGAGGAAAATATCACACAATGGATGCACCCAGTGACACATATAGAGGAAAATATCACACAATGGATGCACCCAGTGACACATATAGAGGAAAATATCACACAATGGATCGCCCAGTGACACATATAGAGGAATATATCACACAATGGATGCGCCCAGTGACACATATAGAGGAAAATATCACACAATGGATGCACACAGTGATGCATATAGAGGAAAATATCACACAATGGATGCACCCAGTGACACATATAGAGGAGAATATCACACAATGGATGCACCCAGTGACACATATAGAGGAAAATATCACACAATGGATGCACCCAGTGACACATATAGAGGAAAATATCACACAATGGATCGCCCAGTGACACATATAGAGGAATATATCACACAATGGATGCGCCCAGTGACACATATAGAGGAAAATATCACACAATGGATGCACACAGTGACGCATATAGAGGAAAATATCACACAATGGATGCACCCAGTGACACATATAGAGGAGAATATCACACAATGGATGCACCCAGTGACACATATAGAGGAAAATATCACACAATGGATGCGCCCAGTGACACAGATAGAGGAATATCACACAATGGATGCACCCAGTGACACATATAGAGGAAAATATCACACAATGGATGCACCCAGTGACACATATAGAGGAAAATATCACACAATGGATGCACCCAGTGACACATATAGAGGAAATATCACACAATGGATGCGCCCAGTGACACATATAGAGGAGAATATCACACAATGGATGCACCCAGTGACACATATAGAGGAAAATATCACACAATGGATGCACCCAGTGACACATATAGAGGAAAATATCACACAATGGATGCACCCAGTGACACATATAGAGGAAAATATCACACAATGGATGCACCCAGTGACACATATAGAGGAAAATATCACACAATGGATGCGCCCAGTGACACATATAGAGGAGAATATCACACAATGGATGCACCCAGTGACACATATAGAGGAAAATATCACACAATGGATGCCCCCAGTGACACATATAGATCAAAATATTTTCTTGACTAAACATACAAGAGAAAAACAAACACATGTAAGATATCAGCAACATCACATAAACACAATAAGGACATTGCATTTTGGTGGTACCGGCCCTTTCACACGTACATAGAACACAATGTATTTAATATTAATCATGCTTTTATATATCCTTTAGGTTCCCGGATGAACACGTCTCTAATGCCAGCTCATCCCACGACATCAAAGAGTGAGGTCAGAGGTCAAGTTCTGGCGATGCACAGCAGCATGCTCTTCTAGCGGTTCGAGGTTCGATCACCTGTGGTCGTCGGTGAATTTCTTGACCCGTGCTCTCCTTGTTGGTTCTCTCCACATCTTGACATATCACCCCCGTCCCTTTTTACCCCCAAAAATGGTGCTGAGTCAATACGTTTCCCGCACCTCTTATAACCTTTATTTTGCCCCACATTGTATTTTTTTCTTTCCTGAAGAAAACAAAAACAACGCAAATGTTTCAACACTGCAAGTAAAATGAGCCGTGTGTGTATGTGTGTCAGAGCCAATAAACAATCCTGTGTCTCTGTATCCTGTGTGTTTGTCCTCAGTAGCACAATGCGGGTACATTCCCCATTGCAGACATCTGGATGAGGCCATGCTCTGCTTGGGATGAGTGAGGCTGGCATCTCCTAAGGGTTTGAGATCCCTGTGCCACAGGAACTACAATACATCTCCTGCCACAATATCCAGACATAGGCCTTCACAACCAAGAACATCAACTTCTAGGCTTGTGTTAAGGCCCCGGATCTTTGGGAGCAGGAGATCTCAACAGGTCACATAAACCACAGTGACTGCCTGGAGTCTCGGCTTCCATCCCCGTGTGAAGGCCACGTTCACAGATAATGGTAGTAAGTGGCCCCTGGGTAATTATCACACCTCAAAATATCGGAATGACATGCCACCAAATGTGGCTAGAAGAGCTTTCACAGCTCACAACCAGTGCTGGATTAAAGGCTTCCTGGGTTTGGAGCTGAGGGTGTTTCTGCCCCACCCCTCTCATTTCCACAATGCCTCTGCCCCATCCCTCTCATTTCCACAGTGCCTCTGCGACAAACTCTCTTATTCACATAGTGCCTCTGCCCCATCTCTCATTCATACAGTTCCTCTGCTCCATCTTTCTCATTCCACAGTGCCTCTACCCATCTCTCTAATTCCCACAGTGCCTCTGCCCCATCTTTCTCATTCCACAGTGCCTCTACCCATCTCTCTAATTCCCACAGTGCCTCTACCCATCTCTCTAATTCCCATAGTGCCTCTGCCCCATCTTTCTCATTCCACAGTGCCTCTACCCATCTCTCTAATTCCCATAGTGCCTCTGCTCCATCTTTCTCATTCCACAGTGCCTCTACCCATCTCTCTAATTCCCATAGTGCCTCTGCTCCATCTTTCTCATTCCACAGTGCCTCTAACCATCTCTCTAATTCCCATAGTGCCTCTGCCCCACCCCTCTCATTTCCACAATGCCTCTGCCCCATCCCTCTCATTTCCACAGTGCTTCTCCCCATCTCTCATTCCACAGTGCCTCTACCCATCTCTCTAATTCCCACAGTGCCTCTACCCATCTCTCTAATTCCCATAGTGCCTCTGCCCCACCCCTCTCATTTCCACAATGCCTCTGCCCCATCCCTCTCATTTCCACAGTGCTTCTCCCCATCTCTCATTCCTACAGTGCCTCTGCGACAAACTAGTGCCTCTGCCCCTTCTCTCATACTTACAAGTTCCTCTGCTCCATATATCTCATTCCCATAGTTCCTTGGCCCCATCCCTCTCATTCCCCCAATGCCTCTACCCCATCTCTCTCGTTCCCACAGTACTTTTCCCATCTCTTTCATTCCCACAGTCCCTCTACCCATCTCTTTCATTCCCACAGTGCTTCTCCCCATCGCGCTCATTCCCACAGTCCCTCTACCCATCTCTCATTCCCACAGTGCTTCTACCCATCTCTTTCATTCCCACAGTGCTTCTCCCCATTTCTCTCATTCCCACAGTGCTTCTCCCCATCACGCTCATTCCCAGAGTCCCTCTACCCATCTCTCATTCCCACAGTGCTTCTCCCCATCTCTCCTATTCCCACAGTGTCTCTGCCCCATGCCACTCATTCCCGCAGTGCCTCTGCCCCATCTCTCTCATTCCCACAGTTCCTCTGCTCCATCTCTCTTTCCCATAGTGCCTCTTACCTATTCCACTTATTCCTACAGTTCCTCTGTCCCATCTCTCTCATTCTTATAGTCCTTCTGCCCCATCCCTCTCATTCCCATATTGACTCTGACGCACTTCAGTAATTTTCCTCTTCCTCTGCTCATCCTTCTAACCCCTTTGTGCCCTTTAATTTTCCTCTGACCCCATTGAATCTATTCTTATCCCTGCATGCCCCATTGTGGCTATTCTTATATACCTAACCCACATTGTGTCCCCCATTGTACCTATCCATACCCTTCTAACTCCCCTTTGTGTCTATCCCTATCACTGTAACTCTATGGTGCGGATTTTCTATCCCCTAACTCCTCATTGTGAAGTTGTCCGACATGTCTATCCTTCATTTGTGCATTTTTCCTGCCGCTTTATCCTCTCACTGTGTCACGATCCTAACCCTGGGACATGCAAGACTCACAAAATGGTCCAAGCCCATGCTGGTTATGCTGTGGATTGAACCCTGACCTGTCAACACCTTTCCTGCATTGTATTGGTTTAGTGTTCCAGCCAGGGTATTCTCACCATCCATCGGTGATGAGCTACAGGTGCAGTCTGCCTGTCACTGGACGGCCTCAGCCTTGTATTATCCCTGTTGGCTCGATCGTGTTCTCTGTCATTGTGTTTCCTGTGCTCCCCATGCGTTTTACCCCCTGTGAGTCCCCATCTGTTCCTCCCATGTATGTACCTTGTACCGGCCTGCTGTATCTAGTGATCCTGTGTTAATCAGCCCATGCCTCTGACCGTCTACCTGCATGTCGAGCCTTTGTCCTCTGCTTTTGGGCTCTGTCTGTAACCCGGTGCCATGACCGTGACAAAATGTTTGTACAAACTGAGGCAACTACACCCTTAAGCAAAGTCCGGGATCATAGCAGGACTGGATGAGGAAACATCAGAGGGTTCCTTCACGTGGGGAAGCATGACAACCTGGACCTGTTCACCAAGGCATGGTAAGAATGCATGACAGACTCGGCATAGACTTGGTGCGAATCATTACACGTTGCGTTTTTTCCCCCACCTCTAACACCCCATTGTGAGCTTTTCTGCCCCTCTCTAGGCTGGAGACAGTTGGCGCCATTTATAACAGAGGTAGAATCGAGCAGGAACGCTTGGGAGCACAGGTTCACCACTATTTTTGCAGAGTCAACCAGAGCCCATGCGGTTACATACTGCAATGTCCATCCTTTCCTTATTCAATCACAATAAATCTGTGTTTTTTATGATGATTCCCTGACACCAGTACTGATCCGGAGCCTATTCCAAGGTTGTCGATATGTTGTGTGTCTCGGATGTTAAACTTAACTGCAGACATAATTAGCTTGATTTTTTTTATGTCCTACTTAAACCTTGCCATCAAAGGAAACGTTCCGACCTTAGCGTCTCACGCCTTGTGTTCCTTACTGTACTTGGCGTCTCCTATACTTAACATGGGACTCATAAGTCGTTAAGGAACACGTTAATATTGACTTATTCCAAAGTGCGGAATAAACATAACACCTAGGTGCAAACCCAGTAAATGTAACCCCTCCTTAAAGCAGGTGATCAGGCCAGCCAACTTTAGCGTCTTGACATGCGTCTTGGTTGGTATACGGACTTAAAGGTGAGATGCTAACCGTTAACGGCCGGCTCACGATTTTTCCGCTAGTGTCTGACTTTTAACGACAACCTTGGAACAGAGTCTCTGATTTTATTTTCCTAATTTATGTATTTTCTGCCTACATGTTATTTGTCGGCTACATTTTACATGCAGCTCCGACACGGTGACCTCACGGCCGACGTTTTTTGAATGATACTATGGAGTAATGACTCATCTGACAACCACAGACTCTTCTGAAGTCTCACAGTGAGTGGGTGAGGTTTGTGAAAGTCTGCAGCTCATCCCGAGGTTGTGCACTTCTAATTATTTATATGGTAATACCCCGAGTTCATATCAGTCATTACACGGGCACCTCGGATCTGCAAACTGTCACTCCATAGGTTACAGAAACTGTAACTGCTGTGATCACAAATCTATTGCACGCGGCGTAACACGGCATGGCATGCTATGTGAGCTTCACGTACACCCAGTCTCACACTCAGATTGTGAAATGTATATCTAGACATAATTATATCTATCACAGACTTCTATCATTACATAACAGGAAGTGGCGCACGGAGGAGAATGTGAGATGTTTGCATATATGCTGCTTTTGTTTTTTATGTCTCAACATGAATTGACCTGACGCCAACCAAAGATTTTACCCAAACCATTGTTAATGGCTCCAACCCAATAGAGTTGTTTACACACCACTGCTGGTGGCATGCCTTCAAAGCTAACAATATAATGGACAAATACAACTGACATGCCATCAACAAAAAACATTTCCAAAAAACATTCATCCATATCCATTTACTCCAAACACTCTTAGTAATCAAACTCATTTGAAACCATTGTCACAAAACATTGTTGGTGGAAAACTAACAACTTAACCATTACCATGGGTCACTCACTGCTAATAGAATGCCTTCAACTCAACCATTACCATGTGTCACTGCTAATAGAATGCCTTCAACTCAACCATTACCATAGGTCACTGCTAATAGCATGCCCTCAACTCAACCATTACCATGGACGACTACTAAAAGAATGCCTTCAACTCAACCATTACCATAGGTCACTGCTAATAGCATGCCTTCAACTCAACCATTACCATGGATGACTGCTAATAGAATGCCTTCAACGCAACCATTACCATGTGTCAGTGCTAATAGAATGGCTTCAACTCAACCATTACCATGGATGACTGATAATAGAATGCCTTCAACGCAACCATTACCATGTGTCAGTGCTAATAGAATGCCTTCAACTCAACCATTACCATAGGTCACTGCTAATAGCATGCCTTCAACTCAACCATTACCATGGACGATTACTAAAAGAATGCCTTCAACTCAACCACTCTGCCAGTGACATGTCATAAAACCATTACCAAGTTACATTGTTAGCGGCACATCTCATCCATATCCATTTATACCTATCATTTTTAGTGACCATAACCACGGAAAACATTCTCACAAACCATTGCTATTTACAAACCTTTCAAACAATGATTAAAGGACCCAGTGCTATTGAAATGACTTCAACACAACTATTACCACGGGTCAATGTTTGTAGTGAATCTCCACCACAACCATCTCCACTGGACATTACTTTTGGCATGTCGTTGCTACAAACATTACAATTGCTACTGGTATATAATCAGTAAAAACCTTTCCATAAAACATTGCTTTTGGCATGTCTCATCCATAACCATTTACAGTAAACAATTGTTAGTGACCAAAACCACTCGTACAAACCATTGCTAGTGACATGCCTTAAACACAACCTTTCACATGGACTAGTGACAGATAAGCACCAGAATCGTATCAATAGATTATTACCAGTGTGCCAGTGTCATGCCTCTACCCTTTCCAAAAACACCAACTACTGGCAGAGCCAAAAGTCCACAGGAGCCATTTCCAAAAGGCAATGCTAGTTGTGTGCCTCTAGTGCAGCCATTACTCATGTCCATATTCCTCCAGAGTTCTTGTCCCCCAAAGCTGCAAATTTGTGTTGTGCAGCTTCAATATTATGCAAACTCTTGCCAAGTACACACATCAACTCACGGCATCTGGTAAAAAAGGAGGTGCTGGGACGACAGCAGGAAACCAGTGGTGGAACTGGAAGTGGCTAGACCAGGCTCGAATGAACAGATGTGAAGTCCCATTTGTGCTATACATAGAGTAATTCGGCAGTACACAGCTAAGGAAACTGAGCAATCAGATGTAAGAGACCACTATTCGATACAGGTTGCAGACTCATACAAACACAGGTCTTCTTATATATATGTTGTCACCAGTGAAAACACAACAATAGAAGGCTGAGAATGCCACCAAAATAATAGGATATTAGGAGCATAGGATAGACCATCGGTCAATGTACTGTCAGTTTGAAATAAAGAAGCATTGGGGAAGAATATTGAGTTGTCATTCCTAATGTGCAGTGGACATGGGAGTGGTCAACGGTAGATGGTCATCTCCCTTTTCTGTCCCTAATGGCACGCGTCTGGGCTGCCCTCTTTCGCCCCTACTTTTCGCTCTCTCTTTGGAGCCCATACCTGAGACCGTGCATCTCGATAAACAGATCCAAGGCCTCTGGGTTGTTAAGGATGACCATAAGATCATAATGTATGCTGATGACCTTTCATTCTTTGTCTCAGACTCCGAAAAGATGATACCAGTCATCACCCAAGAATTCCATCTCTATGGTTCATTGGCGAATTTACAGATTAATAAGGACAAAAGTCAGAGATCCTTAATATTACACTGACGGTGCTCCAGGCTGGGAGACTGTCTGGTCAACTCCCCTTAGGTATTTGGTACACGCCTGATCTTCGCTCCTTGTTCCGCAAAAGGTTTGTCCTACTTAAAAAGTTATTGCACCGAGATTTGTCGACCACCGAATTTCTCTTGGTTTGTACATATCGGAGTCTTGAAAATGAATGTCCTTCCACGCTTAGTCTATGTTTACAAGGTATTAACCATTGTGATACCGTTGGACTTTTTTGTGGAACTCAGGAAGATCTATTGTCAGTTTGTCTGGTCGAAGTGAGCCCTATGGGTGGGATATGCGACACTGATACGACCTCACCGACAGGGAGGATTTAAATATCCGGATCTGATGAAATATTACTATGCTGCTCACCTGCTAAGTGTTGTGGCGTAGTCAATGGGGGGTAGGTGTCTACCATGGCAGGATCTAGAAAGGGCCTACGTACCATGCCCTCTCGGGTCTCTTCCTTGGGTTGCCCCTAAAGCAATCTTGCTTGGCGGCAGGGAAGCTATTTTCGGTGGCTGATCAGAGACATTTGGCAGTCTGTTTGGTTGATATCATCTGCATTCGGCAGGCTGCGGGTGAATTAGACGGGTTTTCAGCAGCATTCGGCAATTTATCGGATCTCCTCTGCGGTTTGTTCGGCGGTGAAATCAACTTGCAGAAGTGCGCCAAATGAAAGAGCACCAAAATTTCAGTGAACTTTGAATAACCCCTTTAGTGAAAACACAAATTGCCCCAAAATTGCACCTACGGGGAAATTCACCGTTCGGTCACTGTTCTGTGCAATTCTGTGGCAAAAAATTAACCAGTGTCACCGAATCGCACCATATTGTGCTGTCAATCACTAGAATTTGGTGAATTGACAGCTTGTTGAATAGACAAATTGGCCCAAGACCGCACAGAACAGTAAAATTCACTGTCCGGCACAATTCCTGGTCAATTCGGAGGTTAGTGCATAATTAATGTTTTAGAAGCATGTTTTAGAAGCATGTAACTCATTGGGCTGGATTCGAGAGAAATTGCTTTTTGGAAAAATGTAAAATGAAGGACAGCAGTGTAATAATTAAATCCATGAGGTTTTCATATTTAACAATAAAATCAACAATAAATAAAAATAATGTGTAGAGTCTGCTGGATTTTACTTAACGCCCAACACTCCACAGAGCCCAAAAGCTACCAACAGAGTAGCCGTAGAAGAATCCCTAACTGTCTGGTCCTTAGAATTGGCCAGGTAAACTAGCTAGACAGAATCAGGAATACAGAGTATAGAATAGTCAAATGGAATAGCCGGGTCGATATCAGTGCAGTAGCGTAGTACAAGAAAATAGTCTAGGGCAATGGAAGGCAGAATAGTCAGAAAACAAGCAGAGGTCAATAACAGGTTAAATCACAATAGAATTCAGATACAAGGAGCTCAGGTATGGATAACCACGATCTGGCACTGCTGAGAAGTAACTGAGGGTTTTTAAAGACCTTCACCAGACCGCGCCCCCCACTCAAGCCACGCCTCATGCAGCCACCTCCCTGCCTGTCTCCATTTAAACCGGGCGTTGGTCAGTGAGCAGCATCAGACATGCTGCCCTCAAGCACACAGGAGAGGCTGGAAGCCCCAAATGTTACAGTACCCCACTCTCCACTGGAGGCCACCGGACGACCAACAGGACAAGAGGCAGGACGACCAACAGGGCGAGTGACAGGACGACCACCAGGGCGATCGGGGTGTGAGGCATGGAACGCCCTGACCAACCTAGAGGCAGACATGTTGGAAGCCGGAATCCAGGACCGGTCCTCCGGACCATAACCCACCCAATCGACCAAGTACTGCAGAGCACCCCTGAACAGCCTAGAATCCAGAACCGTCCTAACCTCATACTCTGATTCACCATCAACCTGAACAGGTGGAGGAGGAGGAACGACCCGCATGTACCTGTTACACAACAAAGGCTTCAGTAGGGAGGTGTGGAAGACGTTGTGCAAGCGAAGATGTTTAGGAAGAGCAAGAGCATAAGCCACAGGGTTAACGCGGCGAATGATCTTGTATGGACCTATAAACCGAGGTGCCTTTTTCATAGAAGGCACCCGCAACTTCATGTTCCTACTGGACAACCAAACTCTATCCCCCACGTTATAGGAAGGAGCTTGTAACCTATGCCTGTCAGCCTTGCTTTTCTGGACGGCAACATTGCGTTCCATGTTTTCGCGAATCTGTCTCAAAATCTCTTGCAGTTGAGTGAGATGTTCATCGAGAGCCGGGATGGCCTGTTCAGCAAACTGAAGCGGTAGAGCCAGAGGGAAAAAACCATAGATGGCAGAAAAAAGAGAGTGGCCAGTGGTCTCATTAACAGCGTTATTACGTGCATATTCAGCCCAGGGCAACAACTCTGACCAATTGTCTTGTTGTTGTGTGGAAAAGCAACGTATGTACTGCTCGAGACCCTGATTTGCCCTCTCTGCTGCCCCATTGGTTTGTGGATGATATGCTGAAGAGAAGGCCAATCGCACCCCCATCTCTGCACAGAAATCCCTCCAGAAACGAGAGACGAACTGAGCTCCTCTGTCAGAGACTATTTCAGACGGAACCCCATGTATTCGTACAATCTCTCTAGCAAAGACAACCACCAGTTCTTTGGCTGTAGGAAGCTTAGGTAAAGGGGAAAATGAGCCATTTTGGAGAAGCGGTCTACAACTGTCAAAACCACAGTATGACCCTTGGACTTCAGCAAGTCCACAATAAAATCCATAGATAGATGAAACCAAGGCCTCTTAGGCGTGGGTAAAGGCTGCAATAGACCGACGGGCAACGTTTTACTGGTTTTGCTTCTGGCACAGACTTGACAAGCCAAAACAAACAGACGTACGTCCTGTCGCATGGTGGGCCACCAGAACTGTCTGGAGATACTGGTAAGAGTCTTAGTAATACCAGTATGACCTGCTGGTTTAGAATCATGAAACATTAAGAGTAATTCTTGTCTTTCCTTTTCAGGTACAAACAACATATCTGGAGGCTTGTCAGGTAGAGCCCCCCTTGAGCTGCCTGGAGGCGTTCCAGGAAAGGCGAGGAGACAGACAAAACCGTGGAAGCCACAATACGTTCAGGAGGAACTATAGGATTGTGGTCTTGTGTATTTGATTCATACAGGTCATATTGACGAGATAAGGCATCAGCCTTTACATTGCGTTCACCTGGTCTGTAAGTCAATACAAAATTAAACCGAGACAGTAGCAATGACCACCTGGCCTGTCTCGAGTTCAAACGTTTAGCATCCCCGATGTATGTAAGGTTCTTATGATCAGTGATTATCAACAAAGGGTCAAGAGTACCTTCCAACAAATGTCTCCACTCTGACAGGGCAGACACAATAGCAAGCAATTCTCTGTTACCGATATCATAATTGCGTTCTGATGGTCATAATTTTCTTGAAAAGAACCCACAAGGATGTAGCGGTTTCCCTGGAGACTCTCTTTGAGACAGGACAGCCCCAATGCCTAGCTCGGAAGCATCAACCTCAAGAACAAATGGAATCCTGGGATCAGGATGCCGTAACACGGGAGCGGAAGCGAAAGCCTGTTTGAGAGCTTCGAATGCCTGTTTGGATTGTGAAGACCAGACCTGGTTCTTCAGACCTTTACGTGTCATATTAATGATAGGAGAGGCTACAGTGGAATAATTCTTGATAAGTCTCCTATAATAGTTGGAAAACCCCAGAAACCTCTGTATGGCTTTGAGACCTTGAGGGAGAGACCATTCTGAGATGCCGTGAGTTTGGAAGGATCCATCTCAAAACCTTCTGGAGTGATAATGTACCCAAGAAATTTTACAGTAGTAATGTCAAATAAACACGTCTCCAGTTTGCAATAAAGACCATTGTCCAGTAATTTTGCTAATACCTGTCTGGCATGTTCATGGTGGGTTTTCAGATCGGGAGAGTAAATCAATATATCGTCTAAGTATACTATAACAAAGGTTTGCAAGAAATCTCTGAGCACATCATTAATAAAATCTTGGAATACCGTTGGAGCATTACAAAGACCGAAAGGCATGACCAGATATTCATAATGCCCACTCCTGGTGTTAAATGCTGTTTTCCACTCATGCCCTTCTTTTATACGTATCAGGTTGTAAGCCCCTCTTAAATCGAGTTTTGTGTATACTGTGGATCCCCTTAACCTGTCGAACAGTTCTGATATAAGGGGGATAGGGTACACGTTCTTGATGGTGATCTTGTTAAGCCCCCTATAATCAATACATGGGCGTAAATCTCCTTTTTTAGAAACAAAAAAGAACCCAGCCTCTGCTGGAGAAGAGGAACGTCGGATAAAACCTCTCTCCAAATTCTCCTTTATGTACTCTTCCATGATTTGGTTCTCCTTTATGGATAGAGGATATACTTTGCCTCGAGGAGGCATGGTACCTGGATGAATATCTATGGCGCAATCATACGGTCTATGTGGAGGTAGTTTCTCTGCCTCTCTTTTATCAAATACAGCCCTGAGGTCGGCATACTGGTCAGGAACCTCTGTAGACAATGGAGGAGCTGTAGGTGTGTTCAGGGCACCAATATGTTGAATGGGTATTAAACAAGTCCCAAAACAAGTAGGACTCCAAGACAATATCTCTCCCTTAGCCCAATCAATAACAGGATTATGTTCCACCAACCAAGGGAAACCAAGCACAACAGGATTGGAAGGTGAATGGATAACCTGAAATATGATCTCTTCTTTATGTAAGAGACCAGTGGTAAGAACCACTGTAACCGTATCACGAGTAATCCTAGGGCAGGATAATGGTCTGCCGTCTATGGCTTCGACGGCTAAGGGTGTCTCTCTTACAGGGGAGGGAGAGAAATGGAAGAAGCGTATTCAACATCGATAAAGTTACCAGCAGCCCCAGAATCAACAAAAGCGGTAGTATGCGTGGTCTTGGTCTCCCAAGCCACGGATACTGGTAACATAAGTTTAGTGTCTTTGACAGGAGACATGAACGTTACACCCAAGGCCTGTCTCCTCAGCTGCCTTAGGTTCGGTAGTTTTCCGACTTATCATGCATTCTAGGGCGAGTGGGACATTGAAATCGTAAATGTCCTTCTAAACCACAATACAGGCACAATCCCTCACGAAAACGCCTTGTTCTCTCTTCCTCTGTAAACCTAGTATGGCCTAGTTGCATAGGCTCAGAGGGAGGAGATAACTCTCTGGGTGGTGCCTGAAAGACAGGGGCCAACCTTGGTAACGGTCTCTTAGGTTTCTCTCTTGGAGTTCTTCTGTCCCTTATCTGATTATCCAGATCTATACAATAATCAATGAGTTCACACAATACCTCAGGTAATTTATGTGGAGCCAATTCATGCATCAATGACTCTGATAACGCCTCCATAAAAGCCAGAACCAAAGTCTCATTTGTCCAGTTCACATCAGAAACCAACGTTTTAAATTCTGTGGCATAATCAGACACAGTCCTGTTCCCTTGACGTATGCGGAACAAGGATTTGCCAGCTACCTTGGCCTTTCTGGTAGGATTAAATGTACGTTTTAACTCGGCTATGAATTCTTTATAATCCCGTACGATAGGCTTCTCTGCCTCCCATAAAGGATTCGCCCATGTCAACACTCTGCCAGACAGATGGTTAATAATGAACCCCGCTTTGGCAATGTCAGTGAAAAACATTTGTGGATTTAATTTAAAATGAATATCCACATGGACCAAAAATCCCCGGCACTCCGAAGGAGTAACGTCAAACCTCATAGGAGCGGTAATGTGTACCTGGGATGTCTGAACTACAGGGGACACAGGTATAGCAAGCGGGGGTGCAACCCCAGCTGCTTCCAGGTGAGCCGTACGAGTCAGGATAGTTTGTAAGGCAAGAGCAAACTGATCCATCCTATGGTTATTCGATGAATAATAATAATACTGCAGAATTAAGTTCAAAATCCTTATCCTTACCTACAAAACCCTCACTAACTCAGCTCCCCACTACCTGTCCTCACTAATCACCAAATACACCCCAGCCCGCTCCCTAAGGTCAAACAGTGACCTGCGCCTAGCTTCTCCCCGCATCACCTCTTCCCATGATAGACTGCAGGATTTCTCACGCGCAGCCCCCCACTCTCTGGAACGCTCTCCCTCGTACTGTCAGACTTTCCACTAACTTCTCTTCCTTCAAACGCTCCCTGAAAACATTCCTATTTAGGGAAGCCTACCACCCAACTCACTGACGCAACCATCAATCACTCTCACCTTACAGTCCTCTCCTCCTGTTTCCAACCCCAACCCTCCTAGATTGTGAGTTCCTACGGGAATAGGGCCCTCATCTCCTCCTGTACTGTTTGTCAAATGTTGTTCAATGTATTGTAACCCTGTCTATACTGTGCTTATTGTACAGCGCTGCGGAATATGCTGGCGCTTTATAAATAAAGAATAATAATAATAATAATGGTCCTGCTCATCCTGTCTGGATACAAAGTTACTCAAATGCTGTGTTAAGTCTGCGGGATCCATTTTGGCCAGATCGTAATGTCACAGTTCCCAGATCCCACCACGCAGTTCTTAACGCTCAACACTCCACAGAGCCCAAAAGCTACCAACAGAGTAGCCGTAGAAGAATCCCTAACTGTCTGGTCCTTTGAATTGGCCAGGTAAACTAGCTAGACAGAATCAGGAATACAGAGTATAGAATAGTCAAATGGAATAGCTGGGTCGATATCAATGCAGTAGCGTAGTACAAGAAAATAGTCTAGGACAACAGAAGGCAGAATAGTCAGAAAACAAGCAGAGGTCAATAACAGGTTAAATCACAATAGAATTCAGACACAAGGAGCTCAGGTATGGATAACCACGATCTGGCACTGCTGAGAAGTAACTGAGGGTTTTTAAAGACCTTCACCAGACCACGCCCCCCACTCAACCGCGCCTCATGCAGCCACTTCCCTGCCTGTCTCCATTTAAACCGGGCGTTGGTCAGCGAGCAGCATCAGACATGCTGCCCTCAAGCACACAGGAGAGGCTGGAAGCCCCCAACGTTACAATATCATGTTCATATATAAAGCCTTTCTCCTCATTGTGTTTCCAGACTAGGTTTAGCTGTTTTGAGATAATTGTATGATTTTCCCATTTCCCCCTTTCTTTATTATTATTATTATTCTTTATTTATAAAGCACCAGCATATTCTGCAGTGCTGTACATTAGGCACAGTATAGACAGGGTTACAATACATTGAACAACATTTGACAAACAGTACAGGAGGAGATGAGGGCCCTATTCCCGTAGGAACTCACAATCTAGGAGGGTTGGGGTTGGATACAGGAGGAGAGGACTGCAAGGTGAGAGTGATCGATGGTTGCGTCAGCGAGTTGGGTGGTAGGCTTCCCTAAATAGGAATCTTTTAAGGGAGCGTTTGAAGGAAGAGAAATTAGGGGAAAGTCTGACAGTACAAGGGAGTGCGTTTCAGAGAGTGGGGGCTGCACGTGAGAAATCCTGCAGTCTATCATGGGAAGAGGTGATGCGGTGAGAAGCTAGATGCAGGTCACTGTTTGACCTTAAGGAGCGGGCTGGGGTGTATTTGGTGATTAGTGAGGACAGGTAGTGGGGAGCTGAGTTAGTGAGGGTTTTGTAGGTAAGGATAAGGATTTTGAACTTAATTCTGCAGTGGATGGGGAGCCAGTGAAGGGACTCGCAGAGGGGAGCAGCAGAGACAGAGCGGCGGGTGAGGTGGATTAGCCTGGCGGAGGCGTTCAGGATGGATTGTAGGGGGGAGAGTCGGGACAGAGGGAGGCCAGATAAGAGATTATTGCAATAGTCGAGTCGGGAGATTACCAGGGCGTGTATGAGTTGTTTTGTGGTGACAGCGGTAAGAAATGGCCGAATTCTGGAAATATTACGCAGTTGGTATCGGCAGGAGGAGGAAAGAGACTGGATGTGGGGGATGAAGGAAAGAGCAGAGTCAAGTGTAACTCCAAGACAGCGAACTTGGTTTGATGGGGAGATGGTGATACCCTCCACCATGATAGAGAAGTCAGGAGGTGGGGAGGCATTGGAGGGAGGAATAAGTAGGAGTTCAGTCTTTGACATGTTGATCTTTAGGTGGTGGAGGCCATCCAGGAGGAGATGCCAGATAAACAGTCACTGACATTTGAAAGGACAGGGGGAGAGAGATCAGGGGTAGAGAGGTAGATCTGAGTGTCATCAGCGTAGAGGTGGTAATTAAAGCAAAGCTGTTGATGATTTTGCCCAGGGAGGAGGTGTAGATGGAAAAGAGCAGAGGACCAAGGACAGAGCCTTGAGGTACACCAACAGATAGAGGCAATGAGGAGGAGGAGTTACCAGCAAAGGACACACAGAAGGACCTGTTGGATAAATAGGAGTCGACCCAAGCGAGTGCAGTGTCACCGAGACCCAGAGAGTTGAGGGTCTGTAGAAGGAGGGGGTGCTCAACAGTGTCAAAAGCAGCCGAGAGGTCAAGCAGGATGAGAATAGAATAGTGGCCGTGTTTTTTAGCAGTTAGGAGGTCGTTGGTGACTTTGGTGAGGGCAGTTTCAGTTGAGTGTAGGGGACGGAAGCCAGATTGCAGGGGGTCAAGTAGGGAATTGGAGGACAGGAAGAGGGAGAGGCGGTTGAAGACTAGTTTTTCTAAGAGCTTTGATGTGAAGGGAAGCAGGGATACAGGGCGGTAGTTGGATGGAGAGTTGGGATCTAGGGATGGTTTCTTTAGTAAAGGGGTAACTAGCGCGTGTTTGAAGGCGGATGGAAAGGAGCCAGTGGAGAGAGATAGGTTGAAGATGTGTGTGAGAGCAGGGGTGAGGGAGGAGGAGAGGGGAGGAATTAGATGTGAGGGAATGGGGTCGAGCGGGCACGTGGTGAGATGTGAGGAGGACAATAAGGAATTGACTTCCTCCTCAGTGGCTGGGAGGAAGCGGCAGAGGGTGGCAGAGGGGACCTCTGGGAGTGGAGGTGGCAGATAACTATCTTGTGTTGGGATGTTGCTTCTGATAGTTAGAGTTTACTGAGGAAGTAGTCTGCCAGGTCTTGAGCGCTGAAGGCAGCTGTGGGGGGAGGTGCAGGTGGGTAGAGGAGGGTAGTGAAGGTGGACCAGAGCCGTTTAGGGTTGGAGGACAGCGTAGATATAAGAGATGAGAAGAAGGATTGTTTGGCCAAGTGGAGGGCAGAGGTGTATGACCGGAGAATAAACTTGAAGTGAACAAAATCAGCTTCAGAGCGGGATTTCCTCCAGGCACGCTCTGCAGTGTGGGAGCATCTTTGCAGGTAGCGAGTCTGGAGGGTGTGCCAGGGCTGAAGCTGGCGGCGTGGGGCCTTACAGAGTCGAAGAGGAGCAAGAGTGTCTAGAGCAGAGATAAGCGTAGTGTTGCAGTGATTAGTGGCAGCATCAGGGCAGGTGAAGGATGAGGTATGAGGGAGGTGGTGAAGTAGGTTGGAGAATTGATGGGGTTCCACAGCATGTAGATTTCTGCGAGTGTGTGTGGGGTGGGGGAGCAGGGTGTTTAGGAAGTCCAGATAGGTTGAAAGAGAGAAGGTGGTGGTCAGAGATGGGGAAAGGGCAACATTTGAACTCAGAAATGGAGCAGAGGTTGGAAAAGACAAGGTCAATAGCGTGACCATCGCGGTGAGTAGGGAGGAGGGAGGATTGTGTGAGTCCAAGGGAGACGTGAGTGAAAGAAGTTTGGAGGCAGCAGGGGCGGAAGGATCGTCAATGGGAATGTTGAAGTCCCCGAGAATTAGGCATGGAAGATTAGAAGACAGGAAGTGAGAAAGCCAGGTAGCAAAGTGGTCAAAGAACTGGGAGGTTGGTCCCGGTGGGTGGTAGATGACTGCCACCCTGAGAGCCAGAGGAGAGAACAGGCAGATGCAGTGTGTCTCGAAGGAGGAGAAGGAGAGGGATGGGGGTGGAGGGAGATGCTGGTAGGTGCAGGTGGGAGTGAGCAGGATTCTGTGTTCCAGAGTTGGATGTCTTCGCCACAAATATTGATAATGAATCAATTTGCTGTTCTCACTTGCCCATATTTTATATGATAACATATAGGCTGTTTGGTAAAATATTTAAATCTAGGTACTATCCTAAGATTAGTACCAAAATAAGGGATATTTAATATACTCTAAAGAGGACCCCACTGCTGACACAGAGACATAAAAAAGCAAGACTACAGTTTGCCAAAATGTACTTGAGTAAGACAAAATCCTTCTGGGAAAACGTCTTGTGGACAAATGAGACCAAGATAGAGCTTTTTGGTAAAGCACCTCATTCTACTGTTTACCGAAAACGGAATGAGGCCTACAAAGAAAAGAACACAGTACCTACAGTGAAATATGGTGGAGGTTCAATGATGTTTTGTTTTTTTTTTGCTGCCTCTGGCACTGGGTGCCTTGAATGTGTGCAAGGCATCATGAAATCTGAGGATTACCAAAGGATTTTGGGTCACACTGTAGAGCCCAGTGTCAGAAAGGTGGGTTTGCGTTCGAGATCATGGGTCTTCCAGCAGGACAATGACCCCAAACATAGGCCAAAAAGCACCCAGAAATGGATGGCAACAAAGTGCTGGAGAGTTCTGAAGTGGCCAGCAATGAGTCCAGATCTAAATCCCATTGAACAACTGTGGGGAGATCTTAAAATTGCTGTTGGGAAAAGGCGCCCTTCCAATAAGAGAGACCTGGAGCAGTTTGCAAAGGAAGAGTGGTCCAAAATTCCGGGTGAGATGTCTAAGAAGCTTATTGATGGTTATAGGAAGCGACTGATTTCAGTTATTTTTTTCCAAGGGTGTGCAACCAAATATTAAGTTAAGGGTGCCAAGAATTTTGTCCAGACCATTTTTGGAGTTTTGTGTGACATTATGTCCAATTTGCTTTTTTTCCTCCCTTTTTTTGTTTTGTTCCAATACACACAAAGGGAATAAACATGTGTATAGCAAAACATGTCTTACTGCAATACTTTTCTGTGAGAAATACTTGATTTTCTGGAAAAATGTCTGGGGTGCCAACAATTTCGGCCATGACTGTATATGTATAGCACACAAGGGTATCTTTATATATTTGAATTGTTGTAATGCTATCTGAAGTCTGCATTCCACCCCCTTTTTCTACATTTTCTCCAGGCCTGCTATTCTGCCCATGTCCTGTTTAATGAACCTTAACTTTTATTGCCCCCTACAAACTCCACCATAAGTTCCTGGACAACTTCAACCAAATGTGATGCTATTTGCAATCTTAATTTTTCTTTCAGCACACACCCAAAAATCAGTCAGTCTTTCTATCTGGCCCTGGCAGAGAGAAGCTAATCATCCTCATCCAGCAGGACTTTGCTCCCACCCACCCCATGGTTTTCATTTAATATATACCCAACTAATTGATGATGTGATTTTGCAGCAACCTACACCATATACTCTGGTACCTCTCTATTTCCTGTTTACTCACCTCCACCACCTTTCCCTATAAGGTTTATGCCACTATTGCTTCTCTTTTCTTTCTCATCCCTTCTCTCTAAAACTTCTCTCTCCTTCTATATACCTTTCCAATTGCCCCAGGATGGAAATCAAATTCCAATACACCACAGCCTGCTCAGTTCTTTTAACCTATCAGCTGAGTGCTGGTGGAGAGTGTTAAAATCCAGCTCTCCTACCCCACACAAAGATTTAAAACTCTGCAACCACATTATTACCAAAAGAAAACTCTGTCCAAATTCCTATTTATCCTGCTACTTTCCCTGGCAAACGATGTGGAAACTAACCCTGGTTCTATAGCTGACACAACCTTTAGTCTTCCCACTAAAAAAGGCCTCTCATTTGTGCACTGTAGCATCCGCAGTTTACTCCCTAAATTGGATGAGCTTCAGGCATGGTGTTGCTCCTTACAAACCCAAAATCATTGTGCTCACAGAGTCATGGTTAACCCCAAAAGTACCAGACTCTGCCATATCAATACAGGGGTATTCATGTCATAGAAAGGACAGAGCAAAGAGAGGAGGGGGTATTGTTATTTATGTTGAGGAGTCCATAAAGTTCACCCCCTTACAGACTTCTAGCTCCCCTGTCACCTTTGATTTCCTCTCTGGTTTAATTGAGATTCCATTCAGTAAATCAATCATTGTTGATGGATTCTATCGCCCACCGAGCTCTCCAGTGCACTCCCTCTCTGACATATCTCAAATCCTAAATAACCTACTTGCCCAAAACCAAAAAAGTGAAATGCTGGTCCTCTGCGATTTTAATACAGATTGGCTAAATCCTAAAAACAATAAACACTGCTCACTGTTTAAAACTTTGCAGCTAACTCAATTAATCTCCTCCCCCACTCGCATTAATATGAAAAGCCCTAACCATACCTTGCTGGACTGGATTCTCTCCTCGTCTCCTGATAGAATACAGGAGGCAGGTGTTCTCGCTAATAGCTTTAGTGACCATTGTCTAGTGTACTGCGTGCGCAAAATAAAGGCCATGAAATCTCCCCCAAAGGTAATAACCACCAGGTCTTTCAAGAAATTTATTATTGAATCCTTCCTAAGTGATCTCAAACAGCTCCCCTCGTACAGACTAAACCTAATCCCAGACCTAGACTGTGCAATTGAATACTTTCAGTCTGAGCTCCTGCAAGTCTGCAATTCCCATGCCCCGCTGCGTAAAGTGCGAGTAAAAGGGACCCATCTCCCCTGGGTTACAGCTGATCTTACACTAATGTACCAGCTTAGAGATTCACTGTGGTCAAATTTCAAGACTATTGGTTCCGTGAACGATCACTACAAATACCGAAAATGCCGGAAATGAATGCACAAAACAAACAAAAATGGCTAAAGCCCATTACTTCAATGAAAATCTAAACAATAACATATCAAACCCTAGAAACTTTTGGAGAACCATAAGTAACATACAAGCACCCCCAGTCCACTCCCAGCCAGCTGCTGTCAAAGTAAACAACCAAACCCTGCAACACCCCCTAGATGTAGCAAATGCCTTTAATGGTTATTTTGTAGGATGCGCCACCACTTTGATTGCCAAGCTAGGAAATGACATGCAATCAGAAAGGCCTCATGCAGGTCAGGCCCCTCCAACTGTGCAAAGTCCCTGTATCAGACAGGAATTCAGTTTTAGACCAGTGCCTGTCAGTGTCGTTACTAAACTTTTCCGCAAGCAAAAAATGAAATACCAGTCTGGACCTGATCAAATAGCAGCAATGCTGCTGAAAATCAGTGCACCGGCAATTGCAAATCCTGTCGCAACTCTAATCAATGAATCACTGGCGACTGGATACATACCCAAACTCTGGAAGACTGCGAGAGTGGTACCTATCCATAAAAGTGGTGACAGTACTTTGGTATCCAACTACCGTCCGATATCGTTGCTCCCTGTAATGTCAAAAATTTTGGAAAAATGCATCTACACACAATTACGTGATTATTATCAATGTTGGAACTGCTTAACCCCGATCGCCGGGGGGCAGAGGGTTAATCCAGGCACCGTTTGGAAGGGCACAGCCTGCCCTTCTAAATGGTGGCTGTGATTAACCCCTGGGGAGCCGGATCACGAATCGGCGCTGAAAAGCGCTGGATCGTTACCCTCTCCTGGAGCTCGCCGACATCTTGGATGTCAGCCAAGCCTCCAGGAACTCCCCCTGAGGACTGGCGTCATCATGCATAGCACGATGACGCCAGTCCTGGAGTTAACCCCTAGCTGCCACCAATGGTGGAGATAGGGGGTTCCAATGAACCCCCTATCTCCCGATCTGTGGCAGCTAGGGGTTAATGTTTGATATTGTTGGATCGGCCAGAGCATGGCCTTTCCAAGGATACTAAACATGAGCATGAAAAATGTTTTTTTTTAAAAATAAAAAATAAAAATAAAAAAATAAAAATATTTAAAAAAAAGTTTTTTGTTTGTCTTTGTTTTGTTAATGCAGCAATATTGTTCCCATTTCAATTTTTGTTATAATATACAGACATGACATAACGTATACATATAATAATGACATATTATGAATCTGCCAAGTCTGCCGGAAAGAACGATATTTAATATCAGGGTTATCCAAAGAGATACGAATTGCTTGAGAAAGGTAACCGAACGCTGAAAATCAGCGATCGGTTACCTTTCCTGGCCATTCGGCTATCCAGAGAGCAGGCAATATGCCAAATCCTGGCGAATTGCCTGAACATACGGTGCCTGTTCGGTGCCTGTTCGAGGGCAGTGAAATCCCCATGAAAAAGCACTGCTTCGGCTATTCAGAGAACACAAACCAGCAGTGAAAGGTTCCCGAAATGCCCTGCCATTCGGTGGTTTAATTCGGCAAGTTTATTCAGGAGAATCCCATAGGCTTCAATGTTAAAAATATTCCCGTTTTAATTCAATATCTAATAAACCATTCATTATAAAATTCTGCAGCAAAAAGTCTCTTTATTTATAGATTTTTTAGGATACTTTAAGCATTTTTCTTAATTTTTTTTTTTTTTTTTTTAAAAGTCCGATTTTTTTTTTATTTTTTTTTTTCAGTTTACTTATTTTTTCTGTAACAGCCCTCTTTATTATCATTCCCTGGACCTCCTGTGAAAATTTCAGACATTTTCGCTCAGTAGTTTCTTTGCAAACAGCGTTTCATTTTCCCAGATTCATACAAACGGTTTTTCTAATTTATTCACTGCCTCCTCTACGTCACAGCTGCTTCGGCTCTGTGTGATTCGGCTCATGTTCGGCTCCTGTTCGGCTCCTGTTCGGCTTTTTCGAAGGTTAATCCAGATGTTTTTGCTTGTTTTCAGCGTGCATTCGGTTAGGCTAGGGTCAGACGAACGCATTTTTCGCGTCGACCGTGGAAAAGTGCGGTCGAACGAACGGACATATTTTTTCACGGAATACGCGATAGCGGTCATACGATGCGCCTTTTCGTCCGTGATTTTGTACGGATCAACAATAAAACACTTTTTGCGTCTGGACGTTATGTTGGCCGGACATTAGCAGCGTCTGATGTCTCCCAATCACGCAAACACGCCGCTATGCGGCCGCAGCGCACTCTGTACGTCAGTAGTAGCGGTTTGACGTTCTCGAAAAAATGCGTTCGTTTGCCACTTGCGTTGCGCGGACGAACTTTCGTGCGGCCGTACTTCGTGTGTTCCCCGGCATTGGACGTCATTTGCTGCTAGCACGGCCGTGATTTTGTGCGGCTAAACGCACGTTAAAACTGCGTTCGTCTGACCCTAGCCTAAGTGTTCATCAGGTTTGCGGTAGCTTTTCCCTGCAATTCGGGGACCCTGTGCTGTTTGCTGAATTCACCGCAGGGTCACCGAAATGCAATCGGCAAAAGGAACCGAATTGAAGAGAACGAAAAGTCACCGAACGTGCGGTGACTTTTCGAATCTCTTTGGATAACCCTGTATGTCTGGGTCATATATCAAAATATGGCTACAAAACGCGGTTAAACATGATGAGCGAAAGTGGTAAAAATGACCTCAGCACAGAGGTGTGAAAAGCCTCAGCAGCGAAAGGGTTAAATGCAGCATATTAGGATGTTTTAGGAGGGAAATTAATTCTCAAATCTCAATCAGAAACAGACACCACCCCACCCCCTCACTATATTGTACAATGTATCAAATTGATTACCAGACTGAAAACACCTGGTGTTATGCCCGTTTGTGAACAGAGGTCATTTAGAGTTGATAATCTTTCCACGTACACATTAGTTTTTTATTCAATATCTAATAAACCGTTGCTTATAATATTCTGCAGTAAAGAGTCTCTTTATTTCTAGATTTTTTAGTATTTTTTTAAGCATTTTCTATACTTTTTTCAAAATTTTCTTTTTTTTTTTTTTTTTCGAACCCGAACCGAACACGCCCAAAAAGTTCGAAATTCGCGAACTTTCGAACTGCCAAAGTTCGGGTCGAACTCCGAACCGTCCGAACCCGAACAGCTCATCCCTAGTGTCAGATAGGACAGAGTCTGTCCTTTGCATTGATACCAAACATGACAATGTAAAATCTAAAAAAAAAAGAAAACAAAAAACTTTTTTATTTATATTTTGTTCCAAAGCGATGGTATTGTCCATTTGTCACGTATAAAATTACCAATACCACTGCCATTACTCACCTTCTCCTTTCCCACGCTGGGAGCAAGGTCAGTGTTTTATACATAGTCATATTATTCATAAAACACCATTATCCAAAGTACATGGCAAATATCAAATTTGTGGGTTAAAATTGTATATTTTCTCAGAAAAATGCAGTTACAGGTTCCCATTTATTTATTTTTTAACAATAATTCCCTATAGAATATATAACCAGAGGTTTGAATGATAAAATATGAAAAAATTATTTTACACGCGGTGATGATTGAAATCTGAATGGAAATTTACTCTCACAGTATCTGCCTGGTAAGGCTAGGGTCAGACGAAAGCAGTTTTAACGTGCGTTTAGCCGCACGAAATCACGGCCGTGCTAGCAGAAAATGACATCCAATGCCGGGGAACATACGAAGAACGGCCGCACGAAAGTTCGTCCACGCAACGCAAGTGGCAAACGAACGCATTTTGTCGAGAACGTGAAACCACTAGTACGGTCGTACAGAGTGCGCTGCGTCCGCTAGAGGCGTGTGTGTGTGATTTGGAGATGTCAGACACTGCTAATGTCCGGCCAACATAACGTCCAGATGCACAAAGTGTTTTATTGATGATCCGTACAAAAACACGAACGCAAATGCGCATCGTATGACCGCTATCGCGTACTCCGTGAAAAAATAGGTCCATTCGTTCGAACGCACTTTTTCACAGACAACACGACAATGCGTTCGTCTGACCCTAGCCTTAGATATACATATATATGCAATATTAAATAACCTAAAATATGCTGTCATTTCACTAAATTCCAAAAAAAGCCACCGAAATATTCAGCTCCAGGCCCATAGAGATCTTAATCCGGCCATGGCCAGGCTGCATGCTGGGTAAAAGGGGTGGTTTCCCATAGCAACCTCGCTCTCTCTGTGCTCCAGGCTGGGACGCCATATTGGCTTTGTTTTCCTGGGCCCCTATTACTAATCCATGACTGGAGAGAGCAGGTGAAAGGAGCCGCCCCGCATTGCCCAGCATGGAAATTTACCTTCCCATTCAAGCCGCGTCACCTGCAATTCCTGTCTGGATTGTCACCTGCAAAAGCCAACAAACCTATACAAAGCGCAATGGAAAAAGCAGAAATCTGGGTGTAAATCTCTCGCAGGGGGTGCACAAACCCTTCTAATGTGAACCCCCAAATATGAAGACCCCCCCCGCGGGGAATACAAATAAAACAATACTGTATTTCTATCCATTAAAGGGATATTCTATGCAGAGTAAGCGCTCCCTGTTTTCCTCACATAATTGGCTGTTTCCTGCTGACAGCCTCTGCACAATTACTATTTTTATATATATTTTTATAGGGGATTTTATTGGCCATTTCCCCCTCGCCGGGCGCCGCTCCTCCCCTCAGATCAGCGACTCCAAACCCAGACGTCACTGAAGGGGTTATTCACTAAACTCTGGACTTGACACCGAAGAGAACCGAATGGTAAATTTCCCCTAATGTGCAATTTCGTGTCAGTTCGTCTGTTCTCTAAACTGCCAAATACTGGCGCTATACGGTGCAGTTTGCCGCAGTGGGGCGATCTACGGCGACAGCAAAATTTTCCCATAGAGAGGTAATGGTTAATCCATTCACAGACACCGAATTGCACCAAAATGTCCGTGAAATGCCCTGATTTTCGGTGGTTTCATTCGGCAGGTTTAATCCGGCGAATCCCATAGGTTTCAATGTTAAAAATATTCCCGTTTTAATCCAATATCTAATAAACTGTTTATTCTTTTAATCTGCAGCAAAAAGTCTCTTTATTGATTTTTTTTTTAGAATCTTTTAGGCATTTTTCGGGATTTTTTCAGCAAAAATGTTTTCAGGGTTTTTTTGGCGTTTTTTCTGTAACAGACATTTATGTTCCGTAGTTTTTTTACAAACAGTGTTTCAATTTTGACACTTTCAATCGTATTGGGTTTTCTTGTTCTTTTTTTTACCCCATTCATCAGCTTGTTGGTTTTTTCCGGCGGCTGGTCTGCGCTGTGTTTGGCGGCTCGTCTGCTTTTTCCGACAGGTTTTCGGTGGGTTTTCGCCAGGTGTTTGGCGGGCTTGCATCGGGTTTTCCCTGCACTCCGGGGACCCTGGGGTG
Source organism: Leptobrachium leishanense (assembly GCA_009667805.1). NCBI lineage: Eukaryota > Metazoa > Chordata > Amphibia > Anura > Megophryidae > Leptobrachium > Leptobrachium leishanense. The sequence continues at coordinate 458,306,589 of CM019064.1, read as the reverse complement.
AATGCTGAATTCATCGCAGGGTGGGGAACTTTAATTCCCTGAAGTGCGAAGAGCGAGAGAGTCGAAATGTCACCAACATGTCGGTGCTCTCTAAATAACCCCCATAATATCATTTTTAATTTATTTTTTTTAAAAAAAAATTCTTTTATTCTTTTCGTTTTCAGCAAAAATACTTTATTTTTTAGAACACCTTTTTGTGTTTCTTGTATTTTTTTAAACAAAATTTTTGTTTCAGATTTTTTGTTAAAGGCATTTTTTATTTTATTCTGTAACCGACCTTTTTATTTTTTTTTCAAATCACCTTTTTTGTTATTTGGACGCATTTTAATACATTTTTATTGGTTTAAACACCTATTAGGAGACCAGGAGAGTCGTTATTATTATTTTTTTTTGCAGTTCAGTGGATTTCGCCAAGTTCTTCAGTGCTTTTCGGCATTCTGCGGCGACTCCATCGTCGGCACACTGCGGCGTCCATTCGTTAAATAGTGAATACACCGTAGTTTTGGTGAATTGGAATCGTTGAAGTGAAAAGCACTGAGATTTCAATCAAATTTCTGTGCTTTCTGAATAACCCCTATAGAGTAATAAAAACTAGTAGAAATTGAAAAAGCTGATAGAATTCCAAATAAACAACTAAAATAAATAAAAGAGGAAAAAATAATCCAAACGTATAAAACGTATAAGAATAAAAAATGAAAATAGTGAAATAAGTCAAGATAAAGACTGAAAGATTGCTCACATAAACCATAAAATATTTTTTATAAAAAGAGAAAGTTACATAAAAACAAAGCGCTAGATTAATACACAAAAAACAGAAAAAATAAGGAGCCAAATAAAAGACAATAAAAAGTAAAAAAAGCTATTAAAAATCCTAAAAACTAATTGAAAAAAAATTGAAAATGTAAAAACGTATAAGAATAAACAGAAAAATACCCAAAATTTTAAATATAATAAAAGTGAAATTAGCCAATTCACATGAATTATAAAAAAATAAGGAAAATATAAAAACCAAAAAGTCTAATTAATAATTATAATATATATATATATAGAGGGAGAGAGCGAAACCGGATAAAGCAGTGTTACCCGAACCTGTCCTCGGGTCCCTCAGCCAGGCCAGATTTTGCAGATCACCTTGAGGGAAATGCAGACTGAATCCTGCAATCACTGAGCAGCAAATCATATCACCTGTGCTGCGCTTCACATATCCTGCAAACCTGGCCTGTTCGTGGGTCCTCAGGACAGATTTGGGAAACACTGGCATGAAGATACACAAATGTCACAAATTATTTATTACATGTTACTCCGCAAAAGTGAAGAGACAAGGGAAGCTCTATAACAAACAGGTCTATTCAAAGAAAGGTGAAAATCCGGAGAATTGGCAGATGAAGAGAACAATCTAGACCAAATAGCCAATTTCGAAAGCGAGATAAATTGGAGAATTTTACTGGTTTGGCTATTTTGACCTAGAATTTTCACTTCCCCAGTCATTCTCCTGAGTTTCACCTTTCTTTGAATAGACCTTCCAGTAAAATAATGACATGATGCCCATTCTGTAACACAAATGTAGACACCGATAAGGGACCACAAAAAAAGGAGGAACATGTATATATCAATATAAAAGTCCATCTGACCCCGAGAACATCGAATGAAATAAAGTCAATGTCTTCTCATCCCGTTTCAGGAAGAAGGACTTAATATCTTCCATTCGCCAATCAGAGGCCGGCTCGGCGGGCAATTCCTCCTCCAGAAAGTGAAATCCAGATAACTATACAGTAAATAAATATCTGTATCCAGGGGTGGATGCGTGAGAAGCCGAGCTCAAGTCTGAGTGATGTTTCAGTACCTTGGACAGGTCTCCCTTCCAAAACCCCCTCACCTCACGTCTTCCCAGCTGCTTCCCAGTCCTTCCCGCACTCTCTTGGGCGCTACCAGTTGATCTGGCCACGGCGCTGGTGGAAGCTGTGAGCTCTTTATGTCATACAATATTTCCATGTTTTTAATCTGGATTCCCAGTGGATTGAGGGGATGACAAAGTGAAATGGGACGCAATGTCTAACACAGCTGACGCTAACTATAAACCACAGCAAGGAAATCTTTACACGGTGGGACTATCCAGCCGGGACACGACCCCCATTCTGCTGCCGATTTGGTGAAAATGGGGGATCGGCCATCACGTGGAGCTGCGCCAGTGTCTGGACTCCAACGTCTCCACAGAGCAGGACAAAATCTCAACCTGAGTGCAAAGTGCAGTCAACTGACCGTGGAGGATTGTTTGTTCTGCTACTACTTCTGCGGTCATCGCTTTCACCTTTGCCACCTGTGTGCGTATCTCTCCCACCTCCGCCCGAACCGCCGCCACCTCAGGTCTCCACATGTCCCTGATGATCTCCATTAATATGCGAAGGTCACCCTTCGTGGAGGGAAGATGATCATCTCCCCCCAGGGAGGGAATCAAAGGCAAGTACTTATCCGGACCATGCGACCTGGTCCGATCCCTTGGCACACCGGACTTCAGCGTCGATCGATGCCGCTGATCCGATGTCACGCTACCGTCTGCAGAGAGTGGTTGGTCCTCATCCGACTCCCCCTCTGAAGACTCCCGGGTGGTCACTTGGGCCGTCGTAGGAGCCGCTAACGCAGCTTTACGCTTTTTTTGTTCCTTTTTTTTGTGGCAGCCGAAAGGGGTCACATACCCTGAGACTGTGATGGGGGAGTAATCCATGACACTCCAGAGTCACCTCCGCGTGGCCAAGAGCAATCTTTGTCAGCAGACAATCTATATCCCAGGGAGGGGGGGAAAGAGGAGAAAAAACCATGGTGCCTCGGTTCAGCAACCCACCTGCCAAAGAGTCTCTGATATCCTGCTGTCGAGGACCCTCCTTCTGATTAGGACGTTTAGGCATTCTCAATCTTCACCAGGTATGAAGAAGCAGGGATCAAGGAAACTCCGCTGGGGCACCCAAGGGCGTCCAAAATGGCGCGAGTGCTAGGCACAAATCTCCTTCCGGCCAGAAACAACAGCCTCGTGGTGCACCAATCACGGGGAAACAGTAACCCCAGGTCCAGGCCGGGTCCCCGAGGCAACCAGGTGCAGTAATTGGGAAGCCGAGTGGTAGATTAAGCTGTGAAGCCGAGTCTGCAGCGGAGCTGCCTGAAAACGTGACCACTTGTTGCCACAGTTAGCTCCGCCCCCTTCAGGATTACTTTTAACCAGACCGGCAGGTGACGGCTCCTGAGACCTATAAAGCCGATGGCATCTACCGGCTTGGAATGAGAGCAAATTCCAATGGTAATATTTACTAACAGGGTTATTCAGAGAAAGGTGAAAACAGGAGAATGGCAGGAGAAGAGAACAATCTAGACCAAATAGCCGATTTGAAAACTTTGATAAATGGGAGAATTTTTCTGGTTTGGCTATTTTGACTAGAATTTTCACTTCTCCAGTCATTCTCCTGAGTTTCACCTTTCTTTGAATTGACCTGTATGTAAAGTTCTAAGTCATGGAAATGGACTTTCTCTCTAATCCAAGTACTGGCGCGTTTTATACTCGTACAGTTTGCACAAAAATCATGAAAATCTGTGTCTTCTTTCCTCCAATTAAGGAATATATCATCGATGTATCGTCTCTGGGACACCAAGTTCTATGCATCACCTGACAGTCCAGCCAATTCAATGGCTTTCAATGCAAATTCATTAAGGCCCCATGTATTGGTCAGGAATGTTCAGTGATCTACATTCCTGACCTAAATCCTGGAAGGCAGATCCGTGAATGCTAATTGACAGCTGTCTAGTTGGGGGAGGGGCTTTTCTGCTTGGATGCCCAAGTGGGGTCGGGACGGGGGAGGGGAGGACACACAGGTCAGCATGAACATTCAAGTATTGTATTTTTTACTTCTTGCGTTTTTTATTATGTTTTCTATTTTCCCTTTTTCTCCTGTTCCTCCATCCTCTAATCTCTTCCTCTTCACCAGAGAGAAAGTGTATGAAGAGGCGCGTGTATCGCTGAAAATTATCCCCTTCATTTCCTTCCTTTCCTGCTCTCTCCCTCTCTGTAAAAGTAACAATGTTATAGAACCATACAAAGTATTTCATGGCAGAAGCTGCAGCAATTATTTTCACGTTGTTCATTTATTTATTTGCAAAGTATTTTCCAGGAAGGATACATTGAGATTTGTCTCGTTTTCAAGTATGTCCTGGGTTCAAGAACATTGAAATGTTCCAGTGGTTACAGAAATACATACTGGTTCTGTGTGTGAATATACAGCCTGTTCTGCCGGCGTCACATACTGTGCTTATGCAATTCCTCACTTTCCCCTGGATTTGTCAGGTCCCTGGTTTTCATGTACATATAGGATTGTTCTCAGACCTTTTGGTGGTTTCTGCCCAGTTTTACACATAGTTTTAAAAAATAATCAAACTCACCGGGCTGGATTCAGAATAATATCCTTTAATACACCATCTCCACCTTTTAGTGATGTGTGCTAATTGCAATTAAGTTACTACCACCAAAGAAATCCCCACACCATCATGCAGTACAAAGCTTAAACCAGGTTAAGACAGAATAGAAGAGATGTGTTGCAGCGCCTCAAGTGGTAATATGGTATATTACCTGACTTACTGGGGTTTTTATCATCATTGATCACAAAGTTCTGAAGAGGAACATAATGTGAGATTTCTTAGTGTAACACTGTAGCCCAGAACTAACAATTTAGTTTAGATCGAAATGAACTCACAAAGGGAGAGCCTCCTCGGCTCTGTGATGTAGACTCGAGTATATACTCTGTCTTAAAACCCTTCTTAAATGTCAGACTTAATGAACAAAAACCAAAACCGTCTGCATCGAGATGCAGGGACGGGATATAACGAGGCCGTGTACACGTGGTTGTTGGATGGAAAAAACAACACAGATGAAGAATTTAAAGCACGTTATGAGGCGAAGACACCAGGAAGAACATGTGAGGGAAACATGTTACTTGGATTGGTTGCGGCAGGTCGGGGAGTTCAGTATGTTTTTTACCGGTTGAAAAAGGTGGTCTGTGCACCAGCGAAACGCGTCTTGGTGTTTTTAAATAAAGTCATTTTCCAAGGAAGACCTGCCAGCTGATTTTATCACTAGGTTACAAGGAGAGCCCCATACAGGCTCAAAATCACGTGAGTTTATCTGGTATTTTAAAATACGTTAAGACTCACTGAGATATGCACTATGCTGTTTTCTCTTTCATGAAACTATTGGGCGGGTGTTTTTCAATAAGGGGCTGAGGACGGCCGGCAAAAAATCCATCTATCTACATCACATCACCGAGGAGGCTCTCCCTTTGTGAATTCATTTCGATCTAAACTAGGGATGTGCGTTTCGGGTTTCGGAATTTCCACAAAATTTCCCGATTCGTGTTTTCGGATGCGGCCGAATTTCCGAAAATTTCTAGATCCGAAAATGGCAGATCTGAAAAGTTTTCCGAGCCGAAACGAAATATTTTCGGAATTTTCGAATGGACTTGAAATGTGTCAAATCAAAATTTATTGCTTTGAAACGAGGAGAACAGACGTTCCGAAAAAACGAAAATTTCCGAACTTACGAAAAGTCGATACAAAAACGAGCAAAGTGACACGAAAATACGAAAAACGGTCGAAATTCCGAAACCATGTACAATTCCGAAAAACGAAAATTTCCAAAATTACGAAACGGCGATACAAAAAACGAGCAAAGTGATACGAAAAATGGTCGATATTCCGAAAAAAATGTACACGAAAAACGAGTCGAGCCGAATTGAATCGAAACAGAAATTGGTCGAAACGAGCCGAATCGAAAAGTTTAAAAATCCGAAAAATCGAACCAATTCGAACCGAAAAAAAAAATCGGTGCACAAGCCTAATCTAAACTAAATTGTTAGTTCTTTGCTACAGTGTTACACTAAGAAATCTCATACTATGTTCCTCTTTAGAAATTTGTGATCAAAGTTGATAAAAACCCAGTATATCAGGTAATATACCATATTACCTCTTGAATTCAGAATAAATTGCTGCTGGTAAAATAAAGGATTTCAATGTAATAATTACATCCATGAGGTTTTCATATTGAACAATAAAATAAACAATAAAGAAAAATATTCGTCATGTGGAGAGTCTGCTGGATTTTACTTGAAAAAACTGACAGAAATAAAGAAACTAAAAATAATACAATAGAAACCGAGCAACACCAAGAGCAATAATTTTTCTTTTTTCTCTAACAGATTTTTTTATTATCATTCATTATATCTTATATGTAAATTCCAGACATTTTCGTTCAGTAGATTTTTTTGCAAACAGCGTTTCAATTTTGAAACTTTAAGGCTGGGGTCAGACCAGCGCACTTTTAACGTGCGTTCTGGCGCACATAATTACGGCCGCACTAGCAGCAGATGACGGGCAATGACGGCCAATATACGATGTACGGCCGCACAAAAGTCCGGCCGTGCAACGCAAGTGGAATTTGAACGCATTTTTTTGAGAAAGCTGAACCGCTAGTACTGACGTACTGAGTGCGCAGCTGCGGCATAGCGGCGTGTTTGCGTGATTAGGAGATGTCAGACGCTGCTAATGTCCAGCCTACATAACGTCCAGACGCAAAAAGAGTTTTATTGACGATCCGTACAAAATCACGCCCGAAAATGCGCGTCGTCTGACCGTTTTTGCGCATTCCGTGAAAAAATACGTCAATGCGTTCGGACGCACTTTTTCACGTTCGCGGGGAAAAATGCTTTCGTCTGACCCTAGCCTTAATCGTACTTTTTTTTTAACGCGTTCGTCGGCTTGTCGGCTTTCTCTGGCGGCTGCTCTGCGCTGTGATCGGCGGCTCGGCGGCTTTTTCCATCGTGTTCAGCGTTGTTTTTGTGGCGGTTTCTGCGGGTTTTCAGCAAGTGTTCTGTATCTCTCTATATATCTCTGTATCTATCTCTTTATCTATCTATCCGTTCATTTATTCTTCTAACCAATCCCCTCTCTAAGTATATATATGTTTTTTTAAATTCTACTTTTTGGAAAAAAATAATAATTATAAACCAAGTTGTTTTTTTTGACCCATCGGATGGGGAAGAGTTTTATTCATAAAATATGTTTTATCTCACAAAATGTCTTCAGGAAATTCTATAAACCACAAGAATAAAGAATAAAACTAAAATACTCAAATGTGAACAATTTAAAAATGCATATTTTTTAATCACAAAATAATAAATTTATACAAGTGCATTAAACAAATTAAAGAAAATCTTTCGATAAATTAATATAAATAGTTTGTTGTTAATTAATAACGAGCAAAAAGGAAAATCATTAAAACTGTTTTTATCCATTTTTATATAATGCAAAACAATATTAAAGTGTAAAAGAAATCCATGGATATTGTGGAGTGATTCGATGTGACGGATCAGACCCGAGTAATCTATATCAGACGCAGGAAACGTCACGCAATATATTCACAGCGATTGCTGCACCTGCAAAGAAACATCGGAGAAAACGTCACAAAGTTGTCGATTTTCAGAAGATTCTGATTAAAATCCGGCAGACTTTCCCCAAAGTGAATCCATGAAGGTTTTATTGGCTCTGACTCTGGGGACAAACTCACAGGAAAATCATACAGGGTTATCCAAAGAGATTTGAAAAGTCACCGCACGTTCGGTGACTTTTCGTTCTCTTCAATACGGTTCCTTTTGCCGATCCCATTTCGGTGACCCTGCGGTGTATTCAGCAAACAGCACAGGGTCCCCGAATTGCAGGGAAAAGCTGCCGCAAACCTGACGAAAACTAACCGCAAAACCCACTGAATGCACGCCGAAAACAAGCAAAAACATCTGGATTAACCTTCGAAAAACCCGAGCAGGAGCCGATCACACGCAGCGAAGCAGCCGAACAGGAGTCGAATCACACAGAGCCGAAGCAGCCGAGACGCAGAGGAGGCAGTGAATAAATTAGCAAAACCGTTTGTATGAATCTGTGAAATTGAAAAGCTGTTTGCAAAGAAACTACTGAGCGAAAATGTCTGAAATTTTCACAGGAGGTCCAGGGAATGATAATAAAGAGGGCTGTTACAGAAAAAATAAGTAAACTTAAAAAAACAAAAAAAAAAAGAATCGGACTTTTAAAAAAAAAAAAAAAAAATCAGAAAAATGCTTAAAATATCCTAAAAAATCTATAAATAAAGAGACTCTTTACTGCAGAATTTTATAATGAACGGTTTATTAGATATTGAATTAAAACGGGAATATTTTTAACATTGAAGCCTATGGGATTCGCCTGAATAAACCTGTCGAATTAAACCACCGAATGGCAGGGCATTAGGGGAACCTTTCACTGCTGGTTTGTGTTCTCTGAATAGACGAAGCATTTGTCATGGGGATTTCACTGCCCTCGAACAGGGACCGAACAGGCACCGTATGTGCAGGCAATTCGCCAGGATTTGGCGAACTGCCTGCTCTCTGGATAGCCGAATGGCCAGGAAAGGTAACCGAGTGCTGATTTTCAGCGTTCGGTTACCTTTCTCAAGCAATTCGGATCTCTTTGGATAACCGTGATAGATAAATTCTCCCTCAACATACGCCGTTATTTGCCGACGCGTCCGCGTGGACAAGAATATCCGGGTGAATCGGTGAGAATGTGAAAAGGAGGGAATATGGGAGAATCACAGCGACATAATAAAACATATGAAGTGTCTGTGTGTCTCAATAAATAGGAATGTTTTATGTTTCTGGCATTTTATTGGTGGAGAAGCAGGAGAAATCCAAACATCAATGAGCTCACCTTCTTAGGGATGCACCGATACCACTTTTTTAAGACCGATACCGAGTACCGATACTTTTATTTTATGGCATGTGACCACTTTACAATAAGAACAGACCTCATATAAAGCCCCCAGGTCTCATAGATATGCCCCCCAGCTCATGGATAATGCCCCCCAGCTCATTGATACTGCCCCCCAGCTCATTGATACTGCCCCCCAGCTCATGGATTTGCCCCCCAGCTCATGGATATGCCCCAGCTCATGGATATTGCCCCAGCTCATGGATACTGCCCCCCAGCTCATGGATACTGCCCCCCAGCTCATGGATGCTGCCCCCCAGCTCATGGATATGCCCCAGCACATGGATATTGCCCCAGCTCATGGATACTGCCCACCAGCTCATGGATTTGCCCCCCAGCTCATGGATATGCCCCAGCTCATGGATACTGCCCACCAGCTCATGGATTTGCCCCCCAGCTCATGGATATTGCCCCCAGCTCATGGATATTGCCCCAGCACATGGATATTGCCCCAGCACATGGATATTCTGCCCCAGCTCATGGATTTGCCCCCCAGCTCATGGATATTGCCCCAGAGCTCATGGATAATGCCCCCCAGCTCATGGATATGCCCCCCAGCTCATAGATATTGCCCCAGCTCATGGATATTGCCCCAGTTCGTGGATACTGCCCCCCAGCTCGGGGATAATGCCCCCAGCGCATGGATTTGCCCCCAGATCATGGATAATGCCCCCCAGCTCATGGATAATGCCCCCCAGCTCATGGATAATGCCCCCAGCTCATGGATTTGCCCCCCCCAGCTCACCTGGCACTCTCCGCGCATACTTACCTTCCTTTAGCGATGCCTGGAAAGTCTTTGCGCGTGCACGCTCCTTGGAAGGTCCCCAGCCGCGATCACGTGGGACCATGTGATCGCGGCTGGGGCCTTCCAACAAGCGCACGCGCGGAAACTTTCCTGGCCTCGCTCAGGAAGGTAAGTATGAGCGGAGAGTGCCAGGTGCCCGTCCAAATGCTCTATCGGCATTCAGACAGGCCCTGCAGCTGCTCTCCTCACTGTGTTTATACTTACCTTCCTGGGCAACGCCGGGAAAGTTTCCGCGTGTGCGCTCATTGGAAGGCCCCCAGCCGCGATCACATGGTCCCACGTGATCGTGGCTGGGGACCTTCCAAGGAGCGCGCGCGAAGACTTTCCCGGCGTCGCTAAGGGAAGGTAAGTATAAACACAGTGAGGAGAGCAGCTGCAGGGCCTGTCTGAATGCCGATAGAGCATTCGGACAGCCGCCCCAGCCCCTCGGATGCCGGCAAGCCGGCTCAATGCCGGTTTCCGGTATCGGAAAAAAAATATCGGGGGTACTGCACGAGTACCAAGTACTCCTGCAGTACCTGGTATCGGCACCGATACCGATACTAGTATCGGTATCGGTGCAACCCTACTTCTAATATAAGACAAGGGATAGTAAAAAGCTGGAAGCGTTACGTCCTGAATCTTCATCTTTCTAATGGAAAAAAATACATTTATGAAACATTAAAAAGTATAAAAAGAATTCATTTGTAATAATACTGTGTCCTTCCCAGATACGCAAAGAAAAGGAAATCCAAGAGCGTTGGTTCGGCGGCCGCGTTACTGAATCCATGCTGCTATTCTGTCTGTGTTCCAGATAATCCCTGAAATCTTTCTTGCGGTCGAGTAACAGTGTAACAGCCTCTACGTGTTATCAAACCCCGGCAGCATTTATTTATGTATTTTTAAAGTATTTTATCAGGAAGGTTGCTGTTCTTGCTTGTTTATTATTAGAGTTACTGTTAAGGACACTATTTCTGCTTATTTTATGATTAGGGTTAGGGTTACTGTTTCTTTCAAGTGCTTTCAATATTCCGAATTCATCCTTCAGGATATTCTTATTCGGAGGTGATTTGATTCCGAATTCGGGTTGGTCTAAATTATCATCATTTTGGTTGTATATATGTTACGGGTAAAGCCTGAAGTGTGTTTAATCCTAGGATTACCCGGGTAATCCTGACATTACCCAGGCGTCATTAGCAAAAGTCCGAAGTGAAATGAAATTTCTGACTTTACCCGGGTAATCTGCAAAGTATCCAGAGGCCTCTGGGTAATCCGGTTTTCTGCTGTGTTTTAGCTGGGTAATTCGCACATTACCCTAGTGTTGCTGGATAAAGTGTGATGTGCAACGAAACATCAGACTTTATCCGGGTAATCTGCAAAATATCCCAATGCCTCTGGGTGCTCGGCTTTTCTTGGGTTTTCAGCAGGTTACAGTTGACTGAATTGCGAGGATTACCCGGGTAAAGCTGCAAACTGTTACCTGATGGATAACAAAATTGTGTTTTTTGTTATTTTTAACCAAATTGTATCCACAGCCACAAACCACATTAAATAACCGTCATGTTACTCTGTGCATTAATTGTCTGAAAATTAATTTATGAAGATAAAGATATTATATAAAGAGTAACCTGATGGTTATTATGTTTTATAAATGATATATAAACCCATATGACATATAACTCTTTAACGTTCATATAAGAAACATATCCTGTCACTCTGTATATTCATTATATCCGCAATACATTTTAATGTTTGTCTTTTGCCATTTTCATTGATAAAATCCATATATAATAGCAAAATTCACTGTTACCCAAGCAGGGTTGGATGCTCTGCAGATTACCCAGGTGAGGCTGTGGATAGTCCTCAGATTACCTGGGTGAAGCTGTGGATAGTCCTCAGATTACCCGAGTGAAGCTATGGATAGTCCTCAGATTACCCGAGTGAAGCCATGGATAGTCCTCAGATTACCCGAGTGAAGCTATGAATAGTCCTCAGATTACCCGAGTGAAGCTGTGGATAGTCCTCAGATTACCCGAGTGAAGCTATGGATAGTCCTCAGATTACCCGAGTGAAGCCATGGATAGTCCTCAGATTACCCGAGTGAAGCTATGAATAGTCCTCAGATTACCCGAGTGAAGCTGTGGATAGTCCTCAGATTACCCGAGTGAAGCTATGGATAGTCCTCAGATTACCCGAGTGAAGCCATGGATAGTCCTCAGATTACCCGAGTGAAGCTATGGATAGTCCTCAGATTACCTGAGTGAAGCTGTGGATAGTCCTCAGATTACCCGAGTGAAGCTATGGATAGTCCTCAGATTACCCGGGTGAAGCTGTGGATAGTCCTCAGATTACCCGAGTGAAGCTATGGATAGTCCTCAGATTACCCGGGTGAAGCTATGGATAGTTCTCAGATTACCCGGGTGAAGCTGTGGATAGTCCTCAGATTACCCAGGTGAAGCTGTGGATAGTCCTCAGATTACCCGAGTGAAGCCATGGATAGTCCTCAGATTACCCGAGTGAAGCTATGGATAGTCCTCAGATTACCGAGTGAAGCCATGGATAGTCCTCAGATTACCCAAGTGAAGCTATGGATAGTCCTCAGATTACCTGAGTGAAGCTGTGGATAGTCCTCAGATTACCCGAGTGAAGCTATGGATAGTCCTCAGATTACCCGGGTGAAGCTGTGGATAGTCCTCAGATTACCCGAGTGAAGCTATGGATAGTCCTCAGATTACCCGGGTGAAGCTATGGATAGTTCTCAGATTACCCGGGTGAAGCTGTGGATAGTCCTCAGATTACCCAAGTGAAGCTGTGGATAGTCCACAGATTACCCGAGTGAAGCTGTGGATAGTCCTCAGATTACCCGAGTGAAGCTATGGATAGTCCTCAGATTATCCGAGTGAAGCTGTGGATAGTCCTCAGATTACCCAGGTGAAGCTGTGGATAGTCCTCAGATTAACTAGGTGAGGCTGTGGATAGTCCTCAGATTACCCAAGTGAAGCTGTGGATAGTCCACAGATTACCCAGGTGAGGCTGTGGATAGTCCTCAGATTACCCGAGTGAAGCTGTGGATAGTCCTCAGATTACCCAGGTGAGACTGTGGATAGTCCTCAGATTACCCGAGTCAAGCTGTGGATAGTCCACAGATTACCCGAGTGAAGCTGTGGATAGTCCTCAGATCACCCGAGTGAAGCTGTGGATGGTCCTCAGATTACCCGGGTGAAGCTGTGGATAGTCCTCAGATTACCCAGGTGAGGCTGTGGATAGTCCTCAGATTACCCAAGTGAAGCTGTGGATAGTCCTCAGATTACCCGAGTGAAGCTATGGATAGTCCTCAGATTACCCGAGTGAAGCTGTGGATAGTCCTCAGATTACCCGGGTGAAGCTGTGGATAGTCCTCAGATTACCCAGGTGAGGCTGTGGATAGTCCTCAGATTACCCAAGTGAAGCTGTGGATAGTCCTCAGATTACTCAAGTGAAGCTGTGGATAGTCCTCAGATTACCCAGGTGAAGCTGTGGATAGTCCTCAGATTACCCGGGTGAAACATAGAAACATAGAAAAATGACGGCAGATAAGAACCTTTCGGCCCATCTAGTCTGCCCAATTACATGGATACTTTACCTGGATTTATCTTTTGTTTAGGATAGCCTTATGCCTATCCCATGCTTGCTTAAATTCAATTACTGTTTTGGCCTCTACCACTTCTACTGGAAGACTGTTCCATGTATCCACCCACCCTCTCAGTAAAATAATGCTTCCTGATGTTACTTTTAAACCTTTGCCCCTCTAATCTAAGACTATGTCCTCTTGTTTTGCTACTTTGTTTCCTTTTAAATATACTCCCTTCCTCTACCTTGTGGATTCCCTTTACGTATTTAAATGTTTCTATCATATCTCCTCTGTCTCCTCTTTTTTCCAAGCTGTACATGTTAAGATCATTAAGCCTTTCCTGGTAACTTTTCTCCTTCAAGCCGTACACCATTTTAGTAGCCCTTCTCTCAACTCTCTCTAAAATGTCTATATCCTTCTGGAGATACGGTCTCCAGTACTGCACACAGTACTCCAAGTGAGGTCTCACCAGTGCTCTGTACAGTGGCATGAGCACTTCCCTTTTCCTACTGCTAATACCTCTCCCTACACAACCAAGCATTCTGCCAGCATATCAAGCATTCTGCCAGCATTTCCTGCTGCTCTATTACATTGACTACTTACCCTTAGATCCTCTGAAATAATAACCCCTAAATCCCAACCCTCAGATGTTGAGGTTAGGACTGTATCAAATATACTATATTCAGCCCTTGGGTTTTTACGCCCCAGGTGCATTATCTTGCACTTATCCACATTAAAACTCAATTGCCACAGCTCCGACCATTTTTTTAGTTTACCTAAATCATTTGTCATTTGGCTGATCCCTCCAGGAACGTCAACCCTGTTGCAAATCTTTGTGTCATCAGCAAAAGACATACTTTTCCATTAATACCTTCTGCAATATCACTAATAAAAATATTAAAGAGAATGGGTCCAAGTACTGACCCCTGAGGTACCCCACTGGTAACAAGACCTTGTGCCGAATAAACTCCATTTACCACAACCTCTGTTGTCTGTCACTCAGCCACTGCCTAATCCAGTCAACAATATTGGAATCCAAGCTCAAAGATTGCAATTTATTGATAAGCCTTCTATGCGGAACAGTATCAAAAGCCTTACTGAAATCTAAATAAGCAATGTCTACTGCACCACCTGTGTCTATTATTTTTGTTACCCAATCAAAAAAATCAATAAGATTAGTTTGGCATGATCTCCCTGAGGTAAACCCATGTTGTGAAGCTATGGATAGTTCTCAGATTACTCAGGTGAAGCTGTGGATAGTCTTCAGATTACCCGAGTGAAGCTTCAGACTTTTATCTGAACAATAACAAAATTTGGTTTTAACCGCACGGGGTTGGATAGTCTGCAGATCATCCGGGTAAAGTGCAAATTTTTCAGCTCTTCCACACTGTTACCCAAGGGCAGTTGGTTTGTCCTAAGATTACCCGGGTGTCACGGAACGGACATGAGAGCACTTTTCAGCGAGCCACAGGACTAAAGACTGAACCCTTTTTAAAGACCATTTTTCCTGTTTTCGTTTTGGTTTTGCGTGTGAGCCTATGGACCTCTTATTTTATTGCTAGATGTGGTTTTATTGGTGTAATGTAATGAAAATGTACCCTGTATGATGTGACTGTAAAAGTATGAAAGAAACCGTTTGTATGTGTTTTCCCCGTCGCCATTTTGCTCATCCCAGCATGGTTTCACAGAACAAAGGATCTCATGCCCCAAAATGGAGGATGCAGCAGGCCAGAGGATTGGAGGCTTATTCCAAAGACCTCATCTGCCTAATCCCCTGGACAATGGGAAGGCTGAAAGGGCCTGATAGGGAACAGGAGGCTGGGAAAGGAGCCAATCAGTGCTGGTTGTGTGGGTGGGGAGTTGGTAATCTGTTTGTGTGAAGTTGTATAAATGACCCTGTTGAAACCCATAAAATTCAGTTCACTGTTTTAAAGCATACAGCCACGTCTGGTGTCTTCATTTCAGAGCTACAATCACTATTGCAGGAGACACTCAGCAGTCTCCTGCATCACCACTCAACCCAGGAACGGGATCCCCAAGGCAACACCGCACCATCTCTCCAGACGCCGGACCAACGCCATTTCAACCTCCAGGCCGCTCGAGATGCCGAGTGCCGTGCCACTCGGTAGTCGGGCCGGACGCCATCAAAGGGGGGGTCAGATAGAGCAGGACCGCAGGCGGACTTCCATCCAGTCACATTGGTGGCAAGCGGTGAGGATAGGCTCTCTGAACCCCCAGAAAAAGCACTCAGCATGGCAGGGTACGCCAACTACAAAAAAGACACCCTGCGGGGCATCCTGGAGAGCCAAGGAGGCACCCCGGGCTCAAAAAGGAAAGCCGCCCTGATCGAGGAAGTGCAGGAAATGGACCAGGGAGCCGTGGGCACGCCAACCTTACCACCCACCCAGGCATTGGTCCCAGAAGATCCCTTCCCAAGGAAAGTGCGGCAGCGGCTAACCCTCTTCGGAGCCGCCCCGTCAGAAGCCGCTATACACAACGCCATCCAGGAGATCTGGCAGGAAGAGGAGCAAGAGAAGGACCGTCAGCACGAGCTGCGGATGGCGGTGCTCCGAGCAAAAAGGACTGAATACCCTGCCACTGAACCCTACCCAGTAGAACCCTGGCTCGAGGTTGACAGCTCGACTGGAGCTTCATCCAGGGAATCTACACCCCCCAGCGATACTTCTTTTTGGACTTACAGCTCTCCTGGAGTTTTAATTGAGGAAACCGCACATCTCAGCGACCCTTGGATGGAGGCTTACAGCCGCCTGGAGCTGCATCCGAGGACGCCACACCCCCATCGAGTGGTGGTGCCACTGTTCCAGCACCCTCGCAGACACGAGGGCTGAATTCCCGAGAAGGCTACAGGAGGGCCTGGATCGGTATCATGGATCTACAGTTGAGCCCTCTAGGCCCGAGTGGCGGGACGAGATCCGCCAAGAACTCTGGTACGAGGCACTGTACCATGAAAGGGACTACCATGGTGTCAATGTTCCCTCCGACGCTGCCATCTACCAAGTGCAGTACAATGCCAGAGCAGCATTCTTGAAAGGCCGACCCCCAGAGGAGTGGGAGGCAGAGCTCCAATACCTGGTTCAGCAGGAGATCGCACTGGACGCCGCTTACCGGGCGTCCCAGTGGTTTATAGGCCCCCTGCTACCCCGCACCATCGACGGCGCCTCCACCGCAGGCCTCCACTACGGCGGCACAGGGCTGCTATACGAAAGGATGGCCAACGACCCCGGGTTTGGAGAAGAGTCGGAGTGGCGGTTGGAGGAGATACTGGAACGCCGGGAAGAGGAACTCTCATACGAGAGCAAGGACTTTGAGATAGAGGAATTGGAGTTCCTGGTAGAGCGCGAATGGGAGCTTGAGAAGGCCTACAGAAGATTGTTGGACGACGCTCCGCAGTCAGGCCTAAGCCCCATGACCTGGGACTGTCTGGCCGAAGAAGCAGACAGTCCAAGTGACACGGAAGTATTGGAGCCCGATATGCTCCCATGGGTCCCCGTCGGGACCACAGTAGACGAGCCGGCCAGGTCGGAAGAAGCACGGCAGGTGCCAAGCGACCAGAATGGGCCGCGTAAAGGGTCCGAGTGGCCCAGAGAGGAAGTTATGCTCCCGCCCCAGCAAGATGACGCTGTGCCAGTGTCCGCTTACCCAGCAGAAGAGCTGGCAAAGGGGCAGAGTGCCGCTGGCCTCTGCCCATCCTCCACCATCTGCCCCGAGGAGCAGAAGGGGGATACCCTCGAGCTGCTTATCCCGCAGCCGCTTACCCCATCCAACCCCCAGGACTTTGTTCCTGTACCCACCTCCCCAGCAGAAGAGCTGGCAACGGGGCAGAGTGCCGCTGGCCTCTGCCCACCCTCCCTCGTCTGTCCCGAGGAGCAGAAGGAGGATTTCCCCGAGCTGCTTACCTCACAGCCGTTGACCCCATCCAACCGCCTGGACGTCGTTCCTGCGCCCGCTTCCCCAGCAGAAGAGCTGGCAACCGGACTGAGTGCCGCCGGCCTCTGCCCAACCTTCACCGCCTGCCTCGGGGAACAGAAAGAGGATACACCCAGGCTGCTTATTCCGCAGCCACTGACCCCACCGAGATGGAGGACGCCATTCTCCTGCCCGGGGACCCTTCCTCAGCCTTGACCCCTCAGCTGACGCGCTGGCAATGGGGCAGAGCCTGTTTCAACTCTGCCCATCTCCACACCCCTTTGGCCCGGAGGCCCCATGCAGCCACTGTTTTTTCCAACGGCTGACCAGGGCACTCGGGGCGCGTGCATTTAGCACCCATTTTTCCCGGGTGCGCGATACCTCCGGAGGTGGTACAGGCGGTACCCCTCCCCGACCACAGGACCCTTATTCCGGAGGGGGTACCCCAAAGACTTGTACCCCCAACACGCCAGGCACTGCCGCAAGGACAAATGGAGAAGCCTGGTGGCTCGCCTCCTTCCCACAGACTATGGGCCACAAAGACTGCTCCGTCTCCCCGAGTCGACCCGTGGGGTCCAACCGTGTCCGTCGGACTCTAGAAGGGGGGAGAAATGTCACGGAACGGACATGAGAGCACTTTTCAGCGAGCCACAGGACTAAAGACTGAACCCTTTTTAAAGACCATTTTTCCTGTTTTCGTTTTGGTTTTGCGTGTGAGCCTATGGACCTCTTATTTTATTGCTAGATGTGGTTTTATTGGTGTAATGTAATGAAAATGTACCCTGTATGATGTGACTGTAAAAGTATGAAAGAAACCCTTTGTATGTGTTTTCCCCGTCGCCATTTTGCTCATCCCAGCATGGTTTCACAGAACAAAGGATCTCATGCCCCAAAATGGAGGATGCAGCAGGCCAGAGGATTGGAGGCTATTCCAAGACCTCATCTGCCTAATCCCCTGGACAATGGGAAGGCTGAAAGGGACCTGATAGGGAACAGGAGGCTGGGAAAGGAGCCAATCAGTGCTGGTTGTATGGGTGAGGGAGTTGGTAATCTGTTTGTGTGAAGTTGTATAAATGACCCTGTTGAAACCCATAAAATTCAGTTCACTGTTTTAAAGCATACAGCCACGTCTGGTGTCTTCATTTCAGAGCTACAATCACTATTGCAGGAGACACTCAGCAGTCTCCTGCATCACCACTCAACCCAGGAACGGGATCCCCAAGGCAACACCGCACCATCTCTCCAGACGCCGGACCACGCCATTTCAACCTCCAGGCCGCTCGAGATGCCGAGTGCCGTGCCACTCGGTAGTCGGGCGGACGCCATCAAAGGGGGGGTCAGATAGAGCAGGACCGCAGGCGGACTTCCATCCAGTCACATTGGTGGCAAGCGGTGAGGAATAGGCTCTCTGAACCCCAGAAAAAGCACTCAGCATGGCAGGGTACGCCAACTACAAAAAAGACACCCTGCGGGGCATCCTGGAGAGCCAAGGAGGCACCCCGGGCTCAAAAAGGAAAGCCGCCCTGATCGAGGAAGTGCAGGAAATGGACCAGGGAGCCGTGGGCACGCCAACCTTACCACCACCCAGGCATTGGTCCCAGAAGATCCCTTCCAAGGAAAGTGCGGCAGCGGCTAACCCTCTTCGGAGCCGCCCCGTCAGAAGCCGCTATACACAACGCCATCCAGGAGATCTGGCAGGAAGAGGAGCAAGAGAAGGACCGTCAGCACGAGCTGCGGATGGCGGTGCTCCGAGCAAAAAGGACTGAATACCCTGCCACTGAACCCTACCCAGTAGAACCCTGGCTCGAGGTTGACAGCTCGACTGGAGCTTCATCCAGGGAATCTACACCCCCCAGCGATACTTCTTTTTGGACTTACAGCTCTCCTGGAGTTTTAATTGAGGAAACCGCACATCTCAGTGACCCTTGGATGGAGGCTTACAGCCGCCTGGAGCTGCATCCGAGGACGCCACACCCCCCATCGAGTGGTGGTGCCACTGTTCCAGCACCCTCGCAGACACGAGGGCTAAATTCCCGAGAAGGCTACAGGAGGGCCTGGATCGGTATCATGGATCTACAGTTGAGTCCTCTAGGCATGAGTGGCGGGACGAGATCCGCCAAGAACTATGGTACGAGGCACTGTACCATGAAAGGGACTACCATGGTGTCAATGTTCCCTCCGACGCTGCCATCTACCAAGTGCAGTACAATGCCAGAGCAGCATTCCTGAAAGGCCGACCCCCAGAGGAGTGGGAGGCAGAGCTCCAATACCTGGATCAGCAGGAGATCGCACTGGACGCCGCTTACCGGGCGTCCCAGTGGTTTATAGGCCCCCTGCTACCCCGCACCATCGACGGCGCCTCCACCGCAGGCCTCCACTACGGCGGCACAGGGCTGCTATACGAAAGGATGGCCAACGACCCCGGGTTTGGAGAAGAGTTGGAGTGGCGGTTGGAGGAGATACTGGAACGCCGGGAAGAGGAACTCTCATACGAGAGCAAGGACTTTGAGATAGAGGAATTGGAGTTCCTGGTAGAGCGCGAATGGGAGCTTGAGAAGGCCTACAGAAGATTGTTGGACGACGCTCCGCAGTCAGGCCTAAGCCCCATGACCTGGGACTGTCTGGCCGAAGAAGCAGACAGTCCAAGTGACACGGAAGTATTGGAGCCCGATATGCTCCCATGGGTCCCCGTCGGGACCACAGTAGACGAGCCAGCCAGGTCGGAAGAAGCACGGCAGGTGCCAAGCGACCAGAATGGGCCGCACAAAGGGTCCGAGTGGCCCAGAGAGGAAGTTATGCTCCCGCCCCAGCAAGATGACGCTGTGCCAGTGTCCGCTTACCCAGCAGAAGAGCTGGCAAAGGGGCAGAGTGCCGCTGACCTCTGCCCATCCTCCACCATCTGCCCCGAGGAGCAGAAGGGGGATACCCTCGAGCTGCTTATCCCGCAGCCGCTTACCCCATCCAACCCCCAGGACTTTGTTCCTGTACCCACCTCCCCAGCAGAAGAGCTGGCAACGGGGCAGAGTGCCGCTGGCCTCTGCCCACCCTCCCTCGTCTGTCCCGAGGAGCAGAAGGAGGATTTCCCCGAGCTGCTTACCTCACAGCCGTTGACCCCATCCAACCGCCTGGACGTCGTTCCTGCGCCCGCTTCCCCAGCAGAAGAGCTGGCAACCGGACTGAGTGCCGCCGGCCTCTGCCCAACCTTCACCGCCTGCCTCGGGGAACAGAAAGAGGATACACCCGGGCTGCTTATTCCGCAGCCACTGACCCCACCGGAGATGGAGGACGCCATTCTCCTGCCCGGGGACCCTTCCTCAGCCTTGAACCCCTCAGCTGACGCGCTGGCAATGGGGCAGAGCCTGTTTCAACTCTGCCCATCTCCACACCCCTTTGGCCCGGAGGCCCCATGCAGCCACTGTTTTTTCCAACGGCTGACCAGGGCACTCGGGGCGCGTGCATTTAGCACCCATTTTTCCCGGGTGCGCGATACCTCCGGAGGTGGTACAGGCGGTACCCCTCCCCGACCACAGGACCCTTATTCCGGAGGGGGTACCCCCAAAGACTTGTACCCCCAACACGCCAGGCACTGCCGCAAGGACAAATGGAGAAGCCTGGTGGCTCGCCTCCTTCCCACAGACTATGGGCCACAAAGACTGCTCCGTCTTCCCCGAGTCGACCCGTGTGGGTCCAACCGTGTCCGTCGGACTCTAGAAGGGGGGAGAAATGTCACGGAACGGACATGAGAGCACTTTTCAGCGAGCCACAGGACTAAAGACTGAACCCTTTTTAAAGACCATTTTTCCTGTTTTCGTTTTGGTTTTGCGTGTGAGCCTATGGACCGCTTATTTTATTGCTAGATGTGGTTTTATTGGTGTAATGTAATGAAAATGTACCCTGTATGATGTGACTGTAAAAGTATGAAAGAAACCGTTTGTATGTGTTTTTCCATGTCGCCATTTTGCTCATCCCAGCATGGTTTCACAGAACAAAGGATCTCATGCCCCAAGATGGAGGATGCAGCGGGCCAGAGGATTGGAGACTTTTCCAAGACCTCATCTGCCTAATCCCCTGGATAATGGGAAGGCTGAAAGGGACCTGATAGGGAACAGGAGGCTGGGAAAGGAGCCAATCAGTGCTGGTTGTGTGGGTGGGGGAGTTGGTAATCTGTTTGTGTGCAGTTGTATAAATGACCCTGTTGAAACCCATAAAATTCAGTTCACTGTTTTAAAGCATACAGCCACGTCTGGTGTCTTCATTTCAGAGCTACAATCACTATTGCAGGAGACACTCAGCGGTCTCCTGCATCACCACTCAACCCAGGAACGGGATCCCCAAGGCAACACCGCACCATCTCTCCAGACGCCGGACCAACGCCATTTCATCCTCCAGACCGCTCGAGACGCCGAGTGCCGTGCCATCAAAGGGGGGGGGGGGTCAGATAGAGCAGGACCGCAGGCGGACTTCCATCCCGTCACGCCGGGTAAAGTCCGAATTTTTCATTTTGTTGCAGCTTTACCCAGCGGTTTTGGGTAATGTCAGGATTACCCGGGTAATTTTAGGATTAACCTCACTTCGAGCCTTACCCGTAACATAAATATTGATACGGACTAAATCAAGTCGTACATATTTGAGGGAGTCAAACTTGCTGGCCTTGGCTGGATTGGGGCCCCTTATGTTTGACTCCCTATATGAGCAGGTGGGATAACCATGAAAAGAGTAGCAATAGATTGGGGATGTCAAAATTAAAAACACGTTTGAATAAAGCCTAGAGACAGTCCTTGTGTGATGTCACAAATAATGTATTAAAACCGCAAAATGGTGAAATGATAAAAATGTGTTGCAGTGTCAAAAAAAATGTGCGAACATTGAAAGTGTGAATGAGGGATGTCACACAGCGTAACACAACGAGTATATTTAGGTGTGAAAGGGAACAGAAACCTAACGGCCAGGTGCTGTGGGTAGAAAATAATGTGCTGTGACCCAAAAAGAAACTGTAAAAAAATGAAAATAAATAAATATTTAATTATGAAAAAAGTCAAATAGAGCCGTGTTGCAGAGCAGTTAAGGCAGAGGGGGCTGCGGTAAAGCTACGCCGGCAGCAAAAGTGGCTTGAATAATATTACTAGTATTTATTAAAACATGATTAATTACACTTATTTTCTGTTCTTCTTCCTAATCATATTTATTATTAAATATAATAATACAAGTAAATGTATTATTTAAGTCTATAGTCCAGGTTCTATGTGCTTAGCAATTGAATTATTGAGGCTTTTTTATTCTTTCAACTCAGTTCGTCCAAAATGTGTTTGTTTATAAACACAGCAGTGCCTGCATGTGACTCTCCATATACCCCCACCAATCAGCAGCAGAAGAAGATAAGATCCGATACCCATCCCTGAGCTGCAGGAAAGGATATGTAGGGGCAGGTACTCACTAAAGGGGTTATTCAGAGAGCACTGCAATTTCACCAAAATTTCGTTGCTCTCTCGTCTGACGCACTTCGGTTTTGGTTTTCAGTTTCACCACAAGATCCGTCGAACGCAACAATCAGGCCGCTGACCTGTTTAAAAAAATCAGAAGTGAAATCTGCTATTTTAAAAAAGTTGCTAAAAGCAATATAAATACATGAAAATGCATGGAAATAATAAAAAAGGTCCTATAAAAAAAGCGTATGGGTCATGTTTGGTATCATTGGAAAGGCCATAGCATGTCTTTTCCAATGATACCAAACATGAGCAGATTACGTGTAAATAAAAAATTAATTAAGTTTTAGGGAAAAAAAGTGTGGTTTTTTTATCTAATTATTGCAGCACTATCATTCACTTTACAATTATAGGTCCCTATTACAATCCTCGCACAGCGTATTTGCGTGCGCGCAAATGCGCTTTTGCGTGAGGACAAAACCATTTGCGCATAACATCGTATTACGATGTTGGCGCAAACGATGCGCGTTATCGTCTACCGCAATTGACCCTGCGCTAACCCAGCGCGAGCGCAAGTTCCTGTGCGCATCCTATACTTAACATTGTAAACGCATATGCGTTCGAGCGGATGGTATTACGATCTTTGCGCAACGTCGTACGAACGGCGTTTGCGCGAAGTATCGTAACGTCTTTGAAAACCTGGTAATGAACCTGTACAAAATAAAAAATACAGCACAGTACAGTTACACATTCTAAACATACCCAAACAATAAAATTAATAAATTGTTTTATTTTTTATTTTTGTTGCAGCACATATACGCAGATTGACTTCGTATACAACCGCAACAACCGAAACCTAGAAAATGGTGGTTCTTAATTCTGATTGTCTGAATCCGGTGAAAAAACAGTCTGCCCACCGATTCCTGCACGCAACGTTCATTTGCGCCCGGCTTTGCGCGTCGGATTTGCGCATGACAAAACTTGAAGGTTGAAAAACTGTGCTCGGATCGTAATACCGCGTTAATTTTTGCGCGATAACACATTTTCTGGTGCGCATAAAAATTGCGCTGCGCTAGCGCATTTGCACGAAGAATGTAATAGGGCCCATAGTGGGGACAATAGTGCTGCACGAACGAAAGAAAAATTACATTATTTTGGCTAAAATCGTGTATTTTCTCAGAAAAACAAACGAGTTCCCATTTAAAAAAATTTTAACAACTGTACTCCATAGAATATATAACCGCAAAGGCTCGGATGATAAAATGTGAAAAAAGTATTTTACACGCTGTTGAAATTTTAATGGAAATTAATTTTTTTTTACATTTTTTGTTATAATATTCAGGCAGGACATGACGTATACATATAATAATGATATATTATGAATCTTCTGATTCTGCCGTAATAAAGGATATATAATATGTCTGGGGCGTACAATAAAATGTGATTTCAAATCGCATTTAAACAGGATGAGCACAAAACGGTTAAAATGAGCTCAGCACAAAGGGGTGAAATGGCTCAGTAGCGAAGGGGTTAAAAAAAATCATAAAGAAATGACAATCCGATTCGGCTATGGACTAATGTGCTCCAGGTCTTAATGGAGCTTATTTTTTGTAGCTAGGCTTGAAAAATAGGGTTAGGCCTAGGGTTAGGTTTGTGCTGATTTTATGGTTTATTTATTTATTTATTTATTTATTTATAAAGGATTTTACCAGGAAGGATACATTGAGATTTCTCTCGTTTTCAAGTATGTCCTGGGTTCATGGTTAGAGTTAGGGTTACATTTGGGGCTAACCTTTACCCTGAACCCCAATCCTAACATTCTGCTCCATTTTTGCTTCATTTCTAGGCAACAGATTCTGCTTCTTCTTGTGCTTTGAAGTCAAGAGAAGGGGCTGCATCTGTTATTACAATGAAACAAAAATTAAGCAGAATGTTAGGGTTAAGTCTAAATGTAACCCTAACTCTAGAACAAAACGTAACCTAACCTTAGCTTTAACCCTAATTTCTAAACTTTACCCTAATGTCTAACCCTAACTTCTAACCCTAACCTTTATTTCTTACCCTAAAACTAACCTTTATTTCTGACCCTAATTTAACCCTAAACCTAACATTTACCCTAATTTCTAACGTAACTCTAAATTCTAACCCTAAATTCTATCCCTAACCCTAATTTTAATCCTAGCTATGGAAAATGATGCTCCATTTAAGGCCTGGAGCATACGGTTCGGCCCCGATAAATAAAAGGAAGGAGCAGCATTCTCTACTATCAGGATTCATGGGCAGTTGATAAAAGGTTAAAGCTATCGTACCACTGCTCACATTTGGTGTTTTGGGTTAGCCATTGGCTCACGTCTTCAGAAGATGATATTGGACGTGGCTGTCACAGTTCCTTAATGCATGCTCCGTGTCAACCATTCAACAATATATTATCTTCTGATGCCGGTAATCCTAAAACCAGTCAGTGAGGGGCTGGTCCAGGTAATGAACTACAGTGTCGGATTCCCAAACGGAAGGGGCTGAGCAGGGATGTAATCTGCCAGCTCCCATCTCATGCCAGTGTACAATTAGGGTTGCCAGGTCGGCCATGTTTTCCTGGACACAATAATTTATTCCTGCTGATGGGCAGTGCATGAAAAATGCCACCCCGCAGCATGTATAATCCAAAGGCTGCAGGTAAGAAATCAGAGAGGAATCCCAGGTGACCTGCCTTGATTATTCCTGCAGCAAATGAGTTATACATGTTGCAGGGCTGCACTTTCCCCTGTGCTCTCCCTCTGCATTAAATAGTAATATGTGTCCAGGAAAACATGGCTGGTCTGGCAAGCCTATGTACACGTGGGAGGTCACCCGGAGGTCTCCAAAAAGCGTATGAACTCTCATGAGTGATAGTAATAGCAATATAATAATATTACATTGATTCCTATTGGCTGGGATTATTCCACAATGTGTAACCCTCATATAGGAAAAAAATGTATCCACTGCCACGCAAGGGGAACGGGACAATGACCTTGAACTGGCCTAAATGAGACAAATCAACCAGTTCCTCAGTGACTTTGTGCTTGTGAGGTGATCATCGAAATAATTTGTGAAACATTATGCAACATCCACAAAGCAGGGTGCTGGGACTTCCGGCGCTGAAATCCCTGTGATATCATCAAATACCCATCGATGGGACGTGCCAGGAAAGGAGAACGGTCCATAGTGAATAAACGGGTGAGAATGCTCACTCATGTCCAGTCGTCACATTTATGGCAAGATTTGCTTTAACCCATTCAGTACTACTTCACTGTTTTTATTGAAAGAAATTTTATTTATTTGAAAAAGGGACATAAAGCTAACAATTAAATTTCGGGAAATATTGAAAATGTGCACAGAAATTGTTGTTCTGAGATAGTTTTTAAAATTTAAAATAATGTAAATTTGCTCATTTTTTATGTATTGGTTTATCCCTCACAGAAATCTCATTGCAATGAAAGGTTGTAAACTCTAGATGGCGTCCCTTATCTGGCACAGAGTCACCGGGGTCTGAAGTATCCTCATACAGGCAGAAATATCACTGGGATAGAAGGTTCTAAACTCTACATGGTGTACCTTATCTGGCACAATGTCACACAGGGTCTGCATTATCAGCATACAGGCAGAAATGGCCTTTGTGTCAGTAAATGTGCTGCAGACAGATAATAAAATGGATCTGACAAATAATAAAATAAGATCTCCTGCTTATGGGGGTTTGTAGTGATCAGAATGAGATTATTAGCAATGCAATATCTGTATGTGCTGCATAATGCCTGTGTATGGCAATTACAGCACACCTTGTATCTGTATGTGCTGCATCATGCCTGTGTATGGCAATTACAGTAACACCTTGTATCTGTATGTGCTGCATAATGCCTGTGTATGGCAATTACAGCAACACCTGTATCTGTAATGTGCCGCATAATGCCTGTGTATGGCAATTACAGCAACACCTTGTATCTGTATGTGCTGCATATATGCCTGTGTATGGCAATTACAGCAACACCTTGTATCTGTAGGTGCTGCATAATGCCTGTGTATGGCAATTACAGCAACACCTTGTATCTGTATGTGCCGCATAATGCCTGTGTATGGCAATTACAGCAACACCTTGTATCTGTATGTGCCGCATAATGCCTGTGTATGGCAACTATAGTAACACCTTGTATCTGTATGTGCTGCATAATGCCTGTGTATGGGTATTACAGCAACACCTTGTATCTGTATGTGCTGCATAATGCCTGTGTATGGCAATTACAGCAACACCTTGTATCTGTATGTGCTGCATAATGCCTGTGTGGCGGAATGGGTGTTGTCTGCCTGCGGGTGTGGCTCCTATCTGCCTCCTCCCACTCGCTTACCGCCGGCCTGAATACCGAGTGGCACGGCACTCGGCGTCTCGAGCGGCCTGGAGTGACCCTGGGGAAGGGTGGGCGGCTGTGGAGGGGGACGCCCGGGGTGAGATCAGCCGACCACCGCGAGCGTCGCGGCACTCGGCGTCTCGAGCAGCTGATCTACTGACCTTGGTGCGGTTCGGATCGACTGTGGAGCGGCCGTTCGGATGGGAAACGTTTCGTCCGTTGAGCCGTTCGGATGGGAAACGTTTCGAATTTCCCTCGTAAGTGCAGCGCTTCAGTATACCAATGCGCGGAAGACGAGCCGCGGCTCCGGATCTGGAAAAACAGAACCGAAGAGTGATCGATCGCTCGATTCGGTCGAAGCACGTACGATGCACCTCTGTTCTGATCCGGGATGCAGACACAGGGTAGTCGGATCGTACCTCGGGATGCCGTACCCTGGAGACCGCGCGGGATCTCAGCAGCACGGTCGAAAATAAAGGACACCACGCGGAGCTGTATGTACTAGATGAACTAACTTTTACTGGGACATCACATATATTTATAAACATTCGTAGAGTAAGAGAACAATAGGAATCCCTGCCCGCCCCCATGAGTCTCATTGGCCCCCGCTGGAAAAGGGTACCTGGGCCCCGATCCGTATTGGCTGTTCCGAATCGGGGTGGTGCCGATTTGTAACCGGAAGGTTCGAATCGGCCATTTTTCGATTCGACCGGATGGTCCGAATCGGCCATTTTACGATCCGATCAATTCGACCGGATCCACGAGGCACTGGGAAATGGCGGCGAGCAAAGCATACAATGGGGGGTTTTTACATACGTTTCACAATACACACGCGGGGACACTTTTATTACATCACACAATGCAACCACATCTAATAAAATAAAACAAGGTGTGCTGCTGGTGCAACGGCACCTAGGAGTCAAAGGAACCCCAATGTCACAAAGAACTGTCTCTGGCTGAGGGTCCTGGGCCATTCCGTGACAGCCTGTGTATGGCAATTACAGCAACACCTTGTATCTGTACTGCACAGGGATTTACACTCATAACCTCCTGAATCTTATCCCTGTACAGCAGCGACTGACCCCGCAGCTCTCCCTGTATTCTGACAAATCCCTGGCTGTTGGAATGCTGCAGTAAAGGTCTGTTGAGCTTTTTGTTACATTGAGGTTTGGGGCTGCTACTTGCAGCTTGTTTTATGTCACTAATCTTGTTTAAAAAGGTGTGAGAATTGGGTTTTGATACGCTAATGAGTGTATTTCAATGTATTACAATGCAAAACAAAGTTAACTTGATTTTGTTAGTGAAAGTGTTGATCGTCCACTGCGTCTTACTCGTGCTTTGCACTGTGGGGTCATGGGTAAGAATGCTGTATTTTGATGCTTTTGTTTTGTTCAGTGTTAAGTGATTTTGCAAAAGTAAAGTCAATCACTTAACACCAGGCTGTGGGAGACGTATTCTTTGCAGGATTCCCGGCTTGACCTGCGAAAAATGACAGAGGCTGAAACAGCTCGTTGTCCTCCAGGTACCCAGAAAAGAACAGCTCCTATATAAAGTATACAAAGTATAGGAGCTGTAAATGTACAGTAAGGAGCTAAAAGGTCATACGGCTCGGTTGGAAATGGCCCCGAAACGGCATCTTCCAAATAATTGTGTGGGTGTAATTATCTCTATGGTGGACACTGAAGCTATTCCTGGCACCTGGTTTGCACGAAGGGCTGCCAGGTCGGCCATGTTTTCCTGGACACAAATTACTATTTCATGCATAGGAGGAGCACAGGGAAAAGTGCTGCCCTGCAACATGTATAATTCATATGCTGCAGGAAGGAAATCAAGGCAGGTCACCTGGGATTCCTCTTTGATTTCTTGACTGCACCGTGTGCATTACACATGGTGCAGGGTGGCATTTTCCATTCGCTGCCCATCAGCATGAATAAATTATGTCTCCAGGAAAACATGGCCGTCCTGACAGCCCCAGTTGTGTTGGTATAGTTGCGTTTTGGGTCTCACTGTACCAGGAACCACTAGGTGGCAGTGTGCGTCACATTGCATGCTGGAACACAAAGATAACCCTTTCAATAGTATGACAGAATCTTCAACATTTATCAAACAAAAAAACTTTATCAAATCAGCAGAATATTACAAACATAAAGTGATTTACCCTCAGAATGTATTCCTCTGAATTCCATGTGGAAATGTAAGGATAGAGTCAGTGTATGGAGGCGTCAGGTGATCTTTTATGATGATCCAGACATCAATTAATGATGACAATTTAATCGTAACATACCAAAGTCCTCACATTTAAGAAATGTATGTTGTTTAAGGCTGGGGTCAGACCAGCGCACTTTTAACGTGCGTTCTGGAGCACATAATTACGGCCGCACTAGCAGCAGATGACGGGCAATGACGGCCAATATACGATGTACGGCCGCACAAAAGTCCGGCCGTGCAACGCAAGTGGAATTTGAACGCATTTTTTTGAGAACGCTGAACCGCTAGTACTGACGTACTGAGTGCGCAGCTGCGGCATAGCGGCGTGTGTGCGTGATTAGGAGACGTCAGACGCTGCTAATGTCCAGCCTACATAACGTCCAGACGCAAAAAGAGTTTTATTGACGATCCGTACAAAATCAGGCCCGAAAATGGGCGTCGTCTGACCGTTTTTGCGCATTCCGTGAAAAAATACGTCAATGCGTTCGGACGCACTTTTTCACGTTCGCGGGGAAAAATGCTTTTGTCTGACCCTAGCCTTAGAAGTAAACTATTTACTTTCTCTGAGCTTGTGCATATTTTCAGGGTGTGCGGGTGTATTTTTAGGGGCTCCTCCATATATTCAGGGTGTGGGTGTGTCTTTTTAGGGGTTCCTCCATATATTCAGGGTGTACGGGTGTCTTTTTAGGGGCTCCTCCATATATTCAGGGTGTGGGTGTGTTATTAGGGGCTCCTCCATATATTCAGGGTGTGCGGGTGTCTTTTTAGGGCCTCTCCAATATATTCAGGTGTGCGGGTGTCTTTTAGGGGCTCCTCCATATATTCAGGGTGTGTGGGTGTCTTTTTAGGGGCTCCTCCATATATTCAGTGTGTGCGGGTGTCTTTTAGGGGTTCCTCCATATATTCAGGGTGTGTGGGTGTCTTTTTAGGGGTTCCTCCATATATTCAGGGTGTGCGGGTGTATTTTTAGGGGCTCCTCCATAATTTCAGGGTGTGCGGGTGTATTTCTAGGGGTTCCTCCATATATTCAGGATGCGCGGTGGGGGTCTTTTTAGGGGCTCCTCCATATATTCAGGGTGTGTGGGTGTGGGTTTTTTAGGGGTCTCCATAATATTTAGGGTGTGTGGGTGTCTTTTTAGGGCTCCCTCCATATATTCAGGGTGTGCGGGTGTCTTTTTAGGGGCTCCTCCATATTTTCAGGTGTGCGGGTGTATTTTTAGGGGCTCCTCCATATATTCAGGGTGTGGGTGTGTTATTAGGGGCTCCTCCATATATTCAGGGTGTGTGGGTGTCTTTTTAGGGGCTCCTCCATATATTCAGGGTGTGCGGGTGTATTTTTAGGGGCTCCTCATATATTCAGGGTGTGGGTGTGTTTATTAGGGGCTCTCCATATATTCAGGGTGTGTGGGTGTCTTTTTAGGGGCTCCTCCATATATTCAGTGTGTGCGGGTGTCTTTTTAGGGGTTCCTCCATATATTCAGGGTGTGCGGGTGTCTTTTTTAGGGGCTCCTCCATATATTCAGGGTGTGCGGGTGTCTTTTAGGGCTCTCCATATATTCAGGGTGTGTGGGTGTCTTTTTAGGGGCTCCTCCATATATTCAGTGGTGTGCGGGTGTCTTTTTTAGGGGTTCCATATATTCAGGGTGTGTGGGTGTCTTTTTAGGGGTTCCTCCATATATTCAGGGTGTGCGGGTGTATTTTTAGGGGCTCCTCCATATATTCAGGGTGTGCGGGTGTATTTCTAGGGGTTCCTCCATATATTCAGGATGCGCGGGTGTCTTTTTAGGGGCTCCTCCATATATTCAGGGTGTGTGGGTGTATTTTTAGGGGTTCCTCCATATATTTAGGGTGTGTGGGTGTCTTTTTAGGGGCTCCTCCATATATTCAGGGTGTGCGGGTGTATTTTTAGGGGCTCCTCCATATATTCAGGGTGTGGGTGTGTTTTTAGGGGCTCCTCGATATATATAGGGTGTGTGGATGTCTTTTAGGGGCTCCTCCATATATTCAGGGTGTGGGTGTGTTTTTAGGGGCTCCTCGATATATATAGGGTGTGCGGATGTCTTTTAGGGGCTCCTCCATATATTCAGGGTGTGTGGGTGTGTTTTTAGGGGCTCCTCCATATATTCAGGGTGTGCGGGTGTATTTTTAGGGGTTCCTCCATATATTCAGGGTGTGTGGGTGTCTTTTTAGGGGCTCCTCCATATATTCAGGGTGTGCGGGTGTATTTTTAGGGGCTCCTCCATATATTCAGGGTGTGGGTGTGTTTTTAGGGGCTCCTCCATATATTCAGGGTGTGCGGGTGTCTTTTAGGGGCTCCTCCATATATTCAGGGTGTGTGGGTGTCTTTTTAGGGGCTCCTCCATATATTCAGGGTGTGCGGGTGTCTTTTAGGGGCTCCTCCATATATTCAGGGTGTGTGGGTGTCTTTTTAGGGGCTCCTCCATATATTCAGGGTGTGCGGGTGTATTTTTAGGGGCTCTCCATATATTCAGGGTGTGCGGGTGTATTTCTAGGGGTTCCTCCATATATTCAGGATGCGAGGGTGTCTTTTTAGGGGTTCCTCCATATATTCAGGGTGTGCGAGTGTCTTTTTAGGGGTTCCTCCATATTCAGGGTGTGCGGGTGTATTTTTAGGGGTTCCTCCATATATTCAGGGTGTGTGGGTGTCTTTTTAGGGGCTCCTCCATATATTCAGTGTGTGCGGGTGTATTTTTAGGGGTTCCTCCATATATTCAGGGTGTGTGGGTGTCTTTTTAGGGGCTCCTCCATATTTTCAGGGTGTGTGGGTGTAATTTTTGGGGCTCTTTCACGTATTCAGGGTGTGTGGGTGTCTTTTTAGGGGCTCCTCCACATTTTCAGGGTCTCCGGGTGTCATTTTTGGGGCTCTTTCACATATTCAGGATGTACGGGTGTAATTTTTGGGGCTCTTTCACATATTCAGGGTGTGCGGGTGTAACTTTTGGGGCTCTTTCACATACTCAGGGTGTGCGGGTGTGACTTTTGGGGCTCTTTCACATATTCAGGGTGTGGGGGGTCTTTTTAGGGGCTCCTCCATATATTCAGGGTGTGCGGGTATCTTTTTAGGGGCTCCTCCATATTTTCAGGGTGTGTGGGTGTCTTTTTAGGGGCTCCTCCACATTTTCAGGGTTTCCGGGTGTCATTTTTCGGGCTCTTTCACATATTCAGGATGTGCGGGTGTAATTTTTGGGGCTCTTTCACATATTCAGGGTGTGCGGGTGTAACTTTTGGGGCTCTTTCACATATTCAGGGTGTGCGGGTGTAATTTTTGGGGCTCTTTCACATATTCAGGGTGTGCGGGTGTAACTTTTGGGGCTCTTTCACATATTCAGGGTGTGCGGGTGTAATTTTTGGGGCTCTTTCACATATTCAGGGTGTGCGGGTGTAATTTTTGGGGCTCTTTCACATATTCAGGGTGTGCGGGTGTAACTTTTGGGGCTCTTTCACATACTCAGGGTGTGCGGGTGTAATTTTTGGGGCTCTTTCACATACTCAGGGTGTGTGGGTGTAACTTTTGGGGCTCTTTCACATACTCAGGGTGTGCGGGTGTATCTTTTGGGGCTCTTTCACATATTCAGGGTGTGCGGGTGTAACTTTTGGGGGCTCTTTCACATATTCAGGGTGTGCTGGGTTAACTTTGGGGCTCTTTCACATATTCAGGGTGTGCGGGTGTAACTTTTGGGGGCTCTTTCACATATTCAGGGTGTGCTGGTGTAACTTTTGGGGCTCTTTCACATATTCAGGGTGTGCGGGTGTAACTTTTGGGGCTCTTTCACATATTCAGGGTGTGCTGGTGTAACTTTTGGGGCTCTTTCACATATTCAGGGTGTGCGGGTGTAACTTTTGGGGCTCTTTCACATATTCAGGGTGTGCTGGTGTAACTTTTGGGGCTCTTTCACATATTCAGGGTGTGCGGGTGTAACTTTTGGGGCTCTTTCACATATTCAGGGTGTGAACTGTAAAACTAATGAGTAATTCAACTATAATGTTTGATACAAATGTAAAAGCTGAAATGCCAGTGAGCAGGTTTAATTTTCCACCAGCAGGTGGCAGCAGTGAAGCTGAGGTTTATGTTCGGCCTCTGACAGCAATGTTAGGGCTACATTACATCTATTGTGCTAAAACGGGGACGCAAAGGAAAAAAACCTGCACCTGTACCCCCATTTTAGCGCAATATTACAATGCAGGCGCTTATAAAGCTGCCTGCATTGTTAACGGGCGCTAAACCCCGGGATGCGCGGGGCAGCGCTAAGCGCCGCTGCCCGCATCCTCTCCACGGAGTCCATTGAGCAGACAGCGACAGTCACATGACCTGCTGGATCTCGCCTCGCGAGATCTGGCAGGTCGGCGTAGTGATCCGCAGGGTGAGACTGGAGGACTTTTTCCCCCAGTCTCTCCCTGCTCCCTGCGGACGGAGGAGACGGACGGAGCCACAGTCCTCGCCGCGGTACAGGAGGTGAGTATCTGAATTGTTTTGGCTGGTGTTAACGTTTTCTGTATCAGCGGAATCCATTAGCACCAAGACCAGGCTGTGGTTAACGCTCTGGTAACCGCAGCCGGACGTTAATCAGCGCTGGTTAACTCTTTGTGCTCCCCATGTTAAGTATAGGGAGTGCAATGTACAGCGCAAGAGACCAAACGCTAACGGGTTTTTTAACTCATTAATACTTGCATTGTAATTTATGGTGGCCACCAGGGCTAACGGTAACGCTCACGCAGGTGAACGCTGATATTAGCACCAAGAGTGTAAGGCTAAGGCTAGGGTCAGACTAACGCATTTTTCGCGTTGTCCGTGAAAAAGTGCGTTTGAACGAATGGACGTATTTTTTCACGGAGTACGCGATAGCGGTCATACGATGCGCATTTTCGTCTGTGATTTTGTACGGATCATCAATAAAACACTTTTTGCGTCTGGACGTTATGTTGGCTGGACATTAGCAGCGTCTGACGTCTCCTAATCACGCAAACACGCCGCTAGCGGACGCAGCGCACTCTGTACATCAGTACTAGCGTTTTGACGTTCTCGAAAAAATGCGTTCGTTTGCCACTTGCGTTGCGCTGGCCGCACGTTTGTGCGGCCGTTCTTCGTATGCTGTAGGGATGTGGGTTTCGGAATTTTGGAATTTTCACGAAATTTCCCGATTCGTGTTTTCGGATGCGGCCGAATTTCCGAAAATTTTTAGATCCGAAAACGGCAGATCCGAAAAGTTTTCCGAGCCGAAACGAAATATTTTCGGAGTTTTCGAATGGACTTGAAATGTGTCAAATCGAAATTTATTGCTTTGAAACGAGGAGAACAGACGTTCCAAAAAAACGAAAATTTCCGAAGTTCCGAAAAGTCGATACAAAAAACGAGCAAAGTGACACGAAAATACGAAAAACGGTCGATATTCCGAAATCATGAACAATTCCGAAAAACGAAAATTTCCGAAATTACGAAAAGTCGATACAAAACCGATCAAAGTGACACGAAAATACGAAAAATTGTCGATATTCCGAAAAAATATGTACACGAAAAACGAGTCGAGCTGAACCGAATCGAAACAGAAATCGGTCGAAACGAGCCGAATCGAAAAGTTTAAAAATCCGAAAAATCGAATCCGAATCGAACCGAAAAAAAAATCGGTGCACAAGCCTAGTATGCTGCCCGTCATTGGACGTCATTTGCTGCTAGCGCGGCCGTGATTAAGTGCTGCTAAACGCACGTTGATACTGCGTTCGTCTGACCTTAGCCTTAGTGTTTTACATTGTGTTTGTGTTACAGGGAACGTCGCCTCCCAGACGTATAAACACACGTCCCTCATTAATGCCTATAATCTGACTATATTATTATTTTTGTATTAATCAGTATTGGTAAATTTCCTTGGTCGAATGACAGATATTATTATATATCTCACGCTTTAAGAAATACCAAAAAATCCATAACACAATCATGAGGTTAATTAATGAATATTTAATAATTAGGGGCAGTGTTACAATGTTGGTGCTAACTTAACCAGAGCTGTTGTAAACTGAAAACCTCCATAGGCTATAATGGCTCTGGGAAGTTTACAACAGCTCTGGTTAACTTAGCACCAACTATGTAATATGGCCCATAGTGTATTTATTAATTTTTTGGCAACTCAAAAATATTTGTTTACAAGTTTGATGTTTTTGCAGTAATATTGTTGTATTGTTATCATGGAAACACATATAATTCAGCATTAAGTGAATATATTGTTTGTTTTTGTTTTTTGCACGTCTGTTCATTATCAGGGTTATTCAAAGAGAATCGAAAAGTCACAGCACGTTCGGTGACTTTTCGTTCTCTTCAATTCGGTGCGATTCGGCGATCCCATTTCGGCCATCCTGCGGTGTATTCAGCAAGAACCACAGGGTCGTCGAAGCGCAGGGAAAAGCTGCCGCAACCCCGACGAAAAGTCACCGCAAAAACCCGGCGAATGCACGCCCAAACCCGCAAAAACATCTGGATTAACCCGCCGAAGACGCTGGAAAAAACCCGAGCAGGAGCCGATCACACGCAGAGCAGCCGCCGGATAAAGCCGACACCGCAGACGAGTGGAGTGAATAAATTAGGAAAACAGTTTGCTTGAATGATTGAAAAGTGAAACACTCAGGGTTATTCAGAGAGCGTGAAAAGCAGGAGAATGACTGGAGAATGAAAAATTCTAGGTCAAAATAGCCGAACCAGAAAAATTCTCCCTTTCATCTCACTTTTCAAATTGGCTATTTTGGCCTAAAATTTTTCATTCTCCAGTCATTCTCCTCCTTTTCACCCCTCTCTGAATAACCCTGACTGTTTGCAAAGAAACTACTGAGCGAAAATGTCTGAAATTTACATATAAAATCCAATGAATGATAATAAAAAGGGCTGTTACAGAAAAAATAAGTAAAGTTAAATAAAAAATAAAAAAATCGGACTTTTTTAAAAAAAAAATCCAGAAAAATGATTAAAATATCCTAAAAAATCTATAAATAAAGAGACATTTTGCTGCAGAATTTTATAATGAACGGTTTATTAGATATTGAATTAAAACGGGAATATTTTTAACATTGAAGTCTATGGGATTCGCCTGAATAAACCTGTCGAATGAAGCCACCGAACAGCAGGACATTAGGGGAACCTTTCACTGCTGGTTTGTGTTCTCTGAATAGACGAAGCAGTGCTTCTCTATGGGGATTTCACTGCCCTCGAACAGGCACCGAACAGGCACCGTATGTGCAAGCAATTCGCCAGGATTTGGCGGATTGCCTTCTCTCTGAATAGCCAAATGGCCGGGAAAGGTAACCGAACGCTGATTTTCAGCATTCGGTTACCTTTCTCCAGCCATTCGGCGCTCTTTGAATAACCCTGTATATCTCCTACATAAGTAATAAAAAATATGCATAAAATATTGCTGCTGCCGACACAATAATTTAATTTATAACTATCCATTTTTAATTGCAGGAAACCGGTTCTGGCTGAACATCAGCGAAACGAGTAACAGTATGGTGAGGAATGAATAAGGCTGGCCGTCCACTGTGTTCAATAGTTGGATGACCGACGTGGTCCTCCGACTAGGGACATCTTTTTTGTGTGATCTGGGTCGTCCAGTGGAAGGGACTTTGTATGACCCAGGTGGACAGACCACCGGACTGCAGGAGAAAAACAAAAATGCCACTGAAGACCACCGGACTGCAGGAGAAGAAGAAAAATGCCACTGAAGACCACCGGACTGCAAGAGAAAAACAAAAATGCCACTGAAGACCACTGGACTGCAAGAGAAAAACAAAAATGCCACTGAAGACCACCGGACTGCAAGAGAAGAAGAAAAAAAAAGCTCCTGAGGACTCAAGAAACGGTAAAAACCATAATGGGACTCTTCTATTTTTCTAACAGGTGTTTAAACCAATAAAAAATGCATTTAAAATGTGTCTAATAATAAAAAAAGGTCCAATAATAAGGTCTGTTGCAGTATATAAAAAAAAGCCTTTTTAAAAAAATTGGGAATCAAAAATACAAAAAGTTGTTCAGAAAAATAAATAAATAAAACTTTTTGCTGAAAATGAAAAGAATAAATGTTTTTTATACAAAAAAAGGAAAATATTATTTTACTTTGAATCCTATGGATTCGCCTGTTTAAACCTGTCGAACTGAATTGCCAGAAATCAGGGCGTTTTTTTCATGTTTGCTGTACCAGGGCGTTCGACTTCATCCGACACATCCCATTCAAATGGGAAAGGATCGTTAGTCTGATGTAGTCGCACAAAGTCGTCTGAGGCAGTGGAAGAGGACTGAATCTCCTCTGTGTTGTGGGATTAGTCGGACAACTACGTACGACTACGGACGACTTGTTAATCACACGAATGCAGACACAGTGGAAGGTCAACCTGAACCTCAGGGGTCTGAGAGACTCAGGGATCATAAGCCACCATGACCTGGGCTCCTGGTCTCCCTTACTAGAATAAATTAAAGGGCTTGGCCAATGATCTAAACCACCAATCGTCGTGACCTCCGTCTGAGGCTCATTTTATTGATTTCTCTATCTCTATCAATATTTGTGTAGCTATTTCCAACTCTCTTGACTTCCCTCTTCCTTATTCCTAGTTTCAGATCTTCCTCTGTTTCACCCGGCGTCCCATTTGTCCTCTTTTCATCCCTGGTTTCACAATCAGACAAATACTGACCTGATGATGTCACTCTGATATGCCTTTCTTCCTCTTCGTCTTCCCCCTCCTGTCTTTGTCGTGACATGAATCTTTTTAAATTCACACAACTGTATCTCCAAAACTACTCCTCAAGCTACGTTCCACGGTCTACCTCTTTCCTCCTTTGCACCTCGCTCAGCTGTACTTTTTGGGGTTATTGCTAGAAACACAGAATAAATGGAGAAGGCTGGTATCTCCAGATCCATCCCTCCATGATCACGCCCCATGTGCTCCATGTACGTATGCAGCTATTATGCGATATGGTGTTCCATGACCATGTGAGACTCGTCTGACCATGACTACCCATAGTTGAAAGCAGTGTCCCATATGAGCTTCAACCTCTAAAACTGGTAACACATAAGAAGGTTGTGAGTCCAATGATTGTCCTCAGCCAGTCAATGGTGATATGAAGGAGTCTGACTCCACCACAATCCACCTGAACATGTTATTGATACTGTGTCTCAACTCCTTGTTTTTGCTTTGTCTTCTCACTTGTGTCCCCTCTTACCTCATACGGATACCCAAGGATCATATGAGTTAGGGATTCATCATAGAAACCAATGTGAGGGTCCATCTGATCGCTCTACTTGAAGACCTTTGGACATCCAAGACTGTTACGTTGTAACTCTACCCTTCTGAGTCGATATGGACAGGGGACAAAGATATCACGCAAAGCCCACTGCGAAACGTGTCACCACTTGTAGCCAAGTCCCTGAAAAGCTCCCGGAAACCCAAGCCATGGGCTGCTGGCACTGGTCAGGAGTTATCGTTGTTGCGGCAGAGTGGACGCTGGGTGGTAAATAGCCATCTCCGTCCATTGGCTTTTCAACCTGACCACACGTAGTACACACTGTGCACCTGAAACCAGCAGCTCAGCATCTATTGTGTGTGGACGAAGGACGCCGGGCCATGACGTCCCTTTGTATGGAGGACACCATGACGTCCTCATGAATAGAGGACACAGTCTCTGTGTGAACCTGCTATGGGGACGATGAGTAATAAGACATGAAAACGTTACATGACTTGGCACAAACAATGTCACTTATAAGACATCGCTGACAAGAAGCAGATTTTATTTTATGTGACTTTGATCTTGACTGGTGACATTCCTGTCCTGCGTCTGCTGGAACCTGGATCAACATGTTGTGATGCTTTGAAGTCGTTTCCACAGAAAGTGTCTGAGACTTTTTTCCCCTATATAAACATTTACTTCAGCATTTAATCCCCGTCATCGTATCTCTATCAATCAAACCAACACAGGAGTTCCTGAGAAATGTCTTTACGGCCGGCCGCGGATTGTGTACATACCGGTGGTTTCCACACACAATGCACAGGGTGCAGCTTG
Source organism: Leptobrachium leishanense (assembly GCA_009667805.1). Taxonomy (NCBI): domain Eukaryota; kingdom Metazoa; phylum Chordata; class Amphibia; order Anura; family Megophryidae; genus Leptobrachium; species Leptobrachium leishanense. The sequence continues at coordinate 458,267,381 of CM019064.1, read as the reverse complement.
TAGGAAATCATTTATTTTTGGGGAACTAACAGATTTGTGATGAGATTAAGTGATGAGATTAAGCCTCTGGAAGCTGCTCGAGGGAATGTGATGCGAAACGCGTCGGAGGTAGACATGCAGATGAGGGCATGGACACGTGGGGACATGAATCAGAGATAATCTGCAGAGAGACAGGCATTCCACTGGAAGAGGGTTACACTACGGACAGATGGGCTGAGACGGTGCCCGGCTCCACACTTGGCCTAATAAAATCACTCTTCATTCAATGACCTACAAACTAAGCTCTCACTATCTCCGCTCCCCACTACCTGTCCTCAACGGCAAAGATCGGCAGACAGAGGCACACACAGAGACAGACACAGGCCATCTGGGAGTGATGTGAGTGTGAAGACTGTCTGGAAGTGTTTTAAGTATGGGGGGTGCCTGGGAGTGATGGGAGTGTACAGACTGTCTGGGAGTCATGTGAGTATGTGGACCATCTGGGAGTGATGGGAGTATGCGGACCATCTAGGAGTGGTGGGGGCATCTGGGAGTAGTGGGGAGTGTGGGGGGTTGTCTGGGAGTGTTGTGAGTATGGGGACTGTCTGAGAGTGATGGGAGTGTGGGGACCATATAAGAGTGAAAGGATTATGAGGGGGCCATTAGGGAGTGATGGGAGAGAGGGGACTGTCTGAGAGTGATGGGAGTATGTATCTGGAGGGCATATGGGAGTGTGGGGGCTGTATGGGAGTGTTGTGAGTATGGGGTCTGTCTGAGAGTGAAGGGAGTGTGGGGACCATCTGGAAGTAACATGAATGTGGGGACTTCATGGGAGTGTGAGGGCCGTCTGGGAGTGATGTGTGTGTGTGAGGATTGTGTGTGCGTGATGTGACTGTGGGAACTGTCTGGGCATGATGAGAATATGGGAGGAGCCTGGAAGTGATGGGAGCAGTCTGAGAGTATGGCTGCCATCTTGGAGCAATGAAGGCTGTCTCTGAGTGACTGAACCATCTGGGAGTAATGGAACTGATTCATATAGGGAATGCAACAGTTACAAGTCTTTATTAAGTGCCGTAGCGCTGTACAAAGAGAGAGACAGAATAACAAATGTACATACAAGTTACACACACAGAGCAGAAGAAGAGAGGACCCGCCTGAAGAGCTTACAATCTACGTTTCTCGATCCTGCGCCTGGGGGATAATTGTTGAACCCACGTCACACATTTATTTAATTATATGTGTTAAAGCCTCCTCTGCTTTCTGCATTTCACAAGCAACACAGTCACCGCTCTCCTGGCTCTTCGTCTGCAGGTCAGTGGCCGCCATGCCTGTTTACAATAAAAACACTCACAATGTAGCGCTGATCGGATATATATGGAAAATCGCTGAAACACTTAAATGGTCCTTGTTACTCAACCATCAACATAAGAATACAAAACAGAAGTAGTGTAGCGATAACAATGTCCTTCTTGAATATGATGGATTTCAAAAACTTTCCGTAATCCTCTTCAGGGTATCCCTCAAATGAAGAGAGAAAAAGACATCATAGTGCGACCCGTATCTCACTTAGTGGAAAGGATAGATGAATAGATCTCACTCACATGAAGTGGAACCCTCCTGGTTCTGGGTCAATCGTTTTTAGGGTCGTTCACTGGCCACCCAAGTGCCCCTCTTGGAAAGGATCGGTTCTCCTGGCGAGGATAGATATCCCGATTATCCGGAGGTTACTGGATCCAAAGAGTCCACTCGAAGGAGCCCATAAAAAACTCCAAAGAGTATAGGGTAAATGAAAACATTAAAAAAATTTTTAAATGAATAAAATATTTAATAACAAATAAAAACAAAAACAATAAGCCAGGACGCGTTTCGCCAAAATAGATAATGTATCAAAAGGCTTCCTCAGCTGTTTTCATTTACCCTATACTCTTTGGAGTTTTTTATGGGCTCCTTCGAGTGGACTCTTTGGATCCAGTAACCTCCGGATAATCGGGATATCTATCCTCGCCAGGAGAACCGATCCTTTCCAAGAGGGGCACTTGGGTGGCCAGTGAACGACCCTAAAAATGATTGACCCAGAACCAGGAGGGTTCCACTTCATGTGAGTGAGATCTATTCATCTATCCTTTCCACTAAGTGATATACGGGTCGCACTATGATGGCTGTTTGCAGTTGGTATAGGTACCTAGCAACAGTGATGGAGGGAGGATGAAGCTGGGACGTCGCTCCATTGGCTGCAAGGATAAAAAGGTGACTAGTTATGTAATCGGCCTAGCAACAGTGCAAGAAAATGTTTTCATTGGTTGAAACGGTGCACAGACGCAGCGTGGAGCCTGCTGATTGCAACAGTATCAATTACAGTATTTATATAGCGACAACAGTTACAACACATTCCGCAGCGCTTTACAACAGGGTTACACAAACACAAAGTCACGATTGACGGTTTTAAAGAGTGTTAGCACTTCACGGCGACAAAACTTTAAGGGAATTTTCCGCAGCTCAATTTCAAATGAATTATATCTATCGGATTCAGCACCACAAGCCATTTGTCATTGAAATACGGTGCAGTTCAGCGCGTTTCAATGGTACCTAAATTGAAAAGAATGATTCTTATATACAGCTTGCTGATTATTAACCCTAATCTCTAATCCTAATCTAAGTCTAGTTAAGCAGCATTTACTGATTTCTCGACCGATTCGAATCGATCCGAAATCACGAAACGAAATGATAGTTAAACAAATTTCATTTCAGACATATTTTTTTCCACCACTTTTTCGGTCATGCAGACCTCTAGTGAGCACATATAGCACATTTTTTCTTTGTACAGGTTCCGGGGTTGGCTGCTGGAGTTGTGTAGCTCCTCCTGATGGGAGTTGAGCATGCAACATTTTTACTTGTTGTTGCAGTAACTCTGATTTCATCACCATCATTTGACCAGTTCATGAACCCAGCTCCTAAAGTCTCCGATCTGCCTGTTTCTACTTCTCGGTATCTCACTCGTCCATCAGTCCTGCGCTGCTGCTGCGAACCTGCATGTGTCTCTATCTCAGATTCTATCTAGGTTTCCAGGAACCTTTTTTCTTGTGTTGTTCATTTATACATATACAGGGTTATTCAAGGAGAATCGAAAAGTCACTGCACGTTAGGGATGTGCGTTTCGGGTTTCGGAATTTTGGAATTTTCACGAAATTTCCCGATTCGTGTTTTCGGATGCGGCCGATTTTCTGAAAATTTTTAGATCCGAAAATGTCAGATCCGAAAAGTTTTCCGAGCCGAAACGAAATATTTTCGGAATTTTCGAATGTACTTGAAATGTGTCAAATCGAAATTTATTGCTGTGAAACGAGGAGAACAGACGTTCCGAAAAAACGAAAATTTCCGAAAATGCGAAAAGTCGATACAAAAAACGAGCAAAGTGACACGAAAATAAGAAAAATGGTCGATATTCCGAAACCATTTACAATTCCGAAAAACAAAAATTTCCGAAAATACGAAAAGTCGATATAAAAACGAGCTAAGTGACACGAAAATACGAAAAATGGTCGAAATTCCGAAAAACATGTACACGAAAAACGAGCCGAGCCGAATCGAAACAGAAATCGGTTGAAATGAGCCGAATCGAAAAGTTTAAAAATCCGAAAAATCGAATCGAATCGAACCGAAAAAAAAATCGGTGCACAAGCCTACTGCACGTTCGGTGACTTTTCGTTCTCTTCAATTCGGTGCGATTTGGCGATCCCATTTCGGCAACCCTGCGGTGTATTCAGCAAGGACCACAGGGCCGTTGTAGTGCAGGGAAAAGCCGCCGCAAACCCGCCGAACACTCACTGCAAAACCAAGGCGAACGCACACCGAAACCCGCAAAAACATCTGGGTTAACCCTGCCGAACACGCCGGAGAAACCCGAGCAGAAGCCGATCACAGCGCAGAGCAGCCGCCAGAAAAACCCGACACCGCAGACGAATGGAGTAAAAAAAAAAAAAAACGTACGCTTGAATGTTTGAAAAGTGAAACACTCAGGGTTATTCAGAGAGCGGTGAAAAGCAGGAGAATGACTGGAGAATGGAAAATTCTAGGTCAAAATAGCCGAACCAGAAAAATTCGCCCATTTATCTCACTTTCCAAATTGGCTATTTTGACCTAGAATTTTCCATTCTCCAGTCATTCTCCTGCTTTTCCCCCCTCTCTGAATAACCCTGACTATTTGCAAACAAACTACAGAACGAAAATGTCTGGAATTTACATATAAAATCCAATGAATGATAATAAAAAGGGCTGTTACAGAAAAAAGAAAAAACGCTTTAAAAAAAAAAAACGGGAGAAAAAAATTCACAAAAAAATCCCGAAAAATGCCTAAAAGATCCAAAAAAATCTATAAATAAAGAGACTCTTTACTGCAGAATATTATAATGAACGGTTTATTAGATATTGAATTAAAACGGGAATATTTTTAACATTGAAGCCTATGGGATTCGCCTGAATAAACATGCCGAATGAAACCATCGAACAGCAGGGCATTTCACTGACATTTCTCTGCTGTTCGGTGTCTGTGAATAGATTAACCATTGCTTCTCTGTGGGGACTTCACTGCCGTCGAAGATCACTGTATTTTGTTGGCAATTTGCCAATATTTGATGAATAGCCGAATGCTTTGTGAATAGCCGAATGGCCACAAAATTGCACCGTACGAAGAAATTCACTGTTCGTTGCAATTTCGGGGCCATTTCGGTGTTCTCTGAATAACCCTGATACTGATACAGCGGGTACAGAGGATCCTGCCACAAGAGGAATCTGGTGGCCACATTTATTTGTGCCAGGCGTCCCGTGAGCTTACAATCTAATCATAACGTTTGTCTTTTTAAAAAATGTTTTTTAAAGTCCCGGCATTTTCGCAATCACCTGACCTCACAAACACGAGAGCCAGCCCTGAGACACACACACAGACGAGTCTCGCCGCTCAGGGCTGGACGCTGGTGGCGGCTGTGAGTATAGGAGTGATCTGGCTGCTGGCGGCCCTGCACACGCACACCACCTAGATGTCTGCAGAGTAGCAGCCATAACGCTATCACCGCACGCGGAATAAATAAAGGAACGCAAAGATACTTTGAATTCAAGAACACAAAGCATAGGCTTACGTTTTACATATTTAAAGTTCAGACCAGAGCACGGTCAGCCTTTCATTCTCGCTGCTTTCGCTTCGCTGTAGATCTGATGGTTGTTGTGTCTAAGCCGCCCCTGTGTGTTTTCAGATATTTGAGAGATAGAAATGTGAAGGCAGCGCTTCTGTATGTGGTGGGTGTATAATAATAAAATATTTGTTAGAATCTGTGCTGCCGTAGGAAAATAAAGGGCCCTATTACATTCTTAACGCAAAAAACGCACGCTAAATATGTGGTTTTTTTGCGCGAAGCGTTAAACGTTAACGCACAAAAATCACCGCTGGAATTACTTTCCTCGCGCATTTTTTCATCCGTTGGGAAATTGCGCTCGTAAAACCGACGCGTAAAAATGCGAGCAGAAATCAGTGAGCGCAATGTCATTTTTAACGCGAGTCCGTCATTCTGTGCGCACAACAGACGCACGTTCTGACGGAAGACAAGGTAGTGGCCGTCATTTTTGACGGATCTAGTAAAAAAAAATGTGCGTATCGACGTTCTCCGTTGTGAATCGGCAGTTTGGTTCGGTCAGGTTGTTACAATTTGCCCTTACCACCAGCTTTTCAAAGACGTTAAAATTATGCGCGCAAACGCTGTCCGTTAAATTTTGTGCAAAGATTGTAATACCATGCGCGCACCAGCACACAAACGCATTTGCGCTCACAATGTTAAGTATAGGATGCGCGCACTGAATTGTGCTCGCGCAGGGTTCGCGCAGGGTCACTCGCGTTAGACGTTAACGCGCATTTTGTGCGTGAACATCGTAATACGTCGTTCAGCGCAAAGGGTTTTGCCCCTCACGTTAAGGCTAGGGTCAGACGAACGCAGTTTTAACGTGCGTTTAGCCGCACGAAATCACGGCCGTGCTAGCAGCAAATGACGTCCAATGCCGGGGAACATACGACGAACGGCCGCACGAAAGTTCGTCCGTGCAACGCAAGTGGCAAACGAACGCATTTTTTCGAGAACGTCAAACCGCTACTACGGACGTACAGAGTGCGCTGCGTCCGCATAGCGGCGTGTGTGCGTGATTGGGAGACGTCAGACGCTGCTAATGTCCGGCCAACATAACGTCTAGACGCAAAAAGTGTTTTATTGATGATCCGTACAAAATCACGGACGACAATGCGCATCGTATGACCGCTATCGCGTATTCCGTGAAAAATACGTCCATTCGTTCGACCGCACTTTTTCACGGACGACGCAAAAAATGCGTTCGTCTGACCCTAGCCTTATGCGTTTTTGCGCGAAGAATGTAATAGGGCCCAAAATGTCCACACACCTGAAAGAACACAATAAATGGTAACAAAGGGAAAGATTATTCCAGGCGCACCCCAGTGGTAACTAAGACATAATTTGGATACAATGTATATGACAACAATATGCCATGTGAATGATGTGATTAAACAATAAGGGCTTAATTACATTCTTTGCGCAAACGTTTGCGCCGGCGCAAAAACGCATTAACGCGAGGGGCAATACCCTTTGCGCTGAACGTTGTACTACAATGTCAGCGCAACAAACGCACGTAATCGTCTACCACGTTTGAACCTGCGCAAACCCTGCGTGAGCTTACTGTACTGCGCGCGTCCTATACTTAACATTGTGAGCGCAAATGCGTTTGTGCGCTGGTACGTGGATGGTATTACAATCTATGCGCAGTTTGTAACGCACAGCCTTTGCGCGCAACTCCTAAAAGCTGGTGTTAATGGCAAATTCTATCAACCTGCCGAAACCAAATACACCAGGCCAAAAAAAAATACGCAGCAAAGTATAGTTACACATTCTACACATACCCAAACCAATAAAATGGAGAAGTTGTGCGTGTTTTTATTATTGCTGCAGCATATATACTCAGATTGACAGTGACAGGCGCAATCTGTTAACGTGAGATAATTGTGGTTCTTAATTCTGAATTGCGACAAAAAAACTGTGCACACACTGATTTTTGCATGCGACGGTACTACGCGTCTTCTGATTAGTGATCCTTGCAAAGGTTTCTCACTACTTTTATTCTGTCAATTATTATTATTGCCTTTCCATATGGCCTTTTTATTATAAATAAAATTTCTTTTTAGTATATTAGCTTCTTGTCTTGCTGCCTGTTTTATGCATTTTTTGTTTGGGCACTGCACACTTTGGGAAAACTTTCCCCCCACCCTGGAATCCTGGAACCTATAGGCCAGTTAGTCTTACGTCAGTAGCGGGGAAATTAATGGAAACCATGTTAAAGGAAAGGATTGTTGAACATCTAAAAACACATAGATTACAGGATCAGAAACAACATGGGTTTACCTCAGGGAGATCATGCCAAACTAATCTTATTGATTTTTTTGATTGGGTAACAACAATAATAGACACAGGTGGTGCAGTAGACATTGCTTATTTAGATTTCAGTAAGGCTTTTGATACTGTTCCGCATAGAAGGCTTATCAATAAATTGCAATCTATGAGTTTAGATTCCAATATTGTTGAATGGATTAGGCAGTGGCTGAGTGACAGGCAACAGAGGGTTGTGGTAAATGGAGTTTATTCGGCGCAAGGTCTTGTTACCAGTGGGGTACCTCAGGGGTCAGTACTTGGACCCATTCTATTTAATATTTTTATTAGTGATATTGCAGAAGGTATTAATGGAAAAGTATGTCTTTTTGCTGATGACACAAAGATTTGCAACAGGGTTGACGTTCCTGGAGGGATCAGCCAAATGACAAATGATTTAGGTAAACTAAAAAAATGGTGGGAGCTGTGGCAATTGAGTTTTAATGTGGATAAGTGCAAGATAATGCACCTGGGACGTAAAAACCCAAGGGCTGAATATAGAATATTTGATACAGTCCTAACCTCAACGTCTGAGGGAAGGGATTTAGGGGTTATTATTTCAGAGGATCTAAGGGTAAGTAGTCAATGTAATAGAGCAGCAGGAAATGCTGGCAGAATGCTTGGATATGCTGGCAGAATGCTTGGTTGTGTAGGGAGAGGTATTAGCAGTAGGAAAAGGGAAGTGCTCATGCCACTGTACAGAGCACTGGTGAGACCTCACTTGGAGTACTGTGTGCAGTACTGGAGACCGTATCTCCAGAAGGATCTTAGAGAGAGTTCAGAGAAGGGCTACTAAAATGGTGTACGGCTTGAAGGAGAAAAGTTACCAGGAAAGGCTTAATGATCTTAACATGTACAGCTTGGAAAAAAGACGAGACAGAGGAGATATGATAGAAACATTTAAATACGTAAAGGGAATCCACAAGGTAGAGGAAGGGAGTATATTTAAAAGGAAACAAAGTAGCAAAACAAGAGGACATAGTCTTAGATTAGAGGGGCAAAGGTTTAAAAGTAACATCAGGAAGCATTATTTTACTGAGAGGGTGGTGGATACATGGAACAGCCTTCCAGTTGAAGTGGTAGAGGCCAAAACAGTAATTGAATTTAAGCAGGCATGGGATAGGCATAAGGCTATCCTAAACAAAAGATAAATCCAGGTAAAGTATCCATGTAATTGGGCAGACTAGATGGGCCGAAAGGCTCTTATCTGCCGACATTTTTCTATGTTTCTATGTTTCTATTAATACAGCTATTCCACATCTAACCGGAGGAGCTAACCACAGAGGACAGATTGAGGAGGAGAAAGAAAAACCAACAAATACAGTATAAGTATTTAAATGTTATTTTATTTTTGGAGTATTTCTTGGTGTAAAACCACTTAGGGCTAAAGTACAATCTTCGCGCAAACCATTAAAGCGAGGGGTGAATCCCTTTGCGCCGCACGCCATATTACATATTCAGTGCAACAAACGTGCGTATACACCTATCGCGGGTGAACCTGCGCGAACCCTGCGTGAGCTTTCTGTACTTCGCACGTCCTATACTTAACATTGTGAGCGCAAATGCGTTTGTGCGCTGGTATGCGGATGGTATCACAATCTATGCGCAGTTTGTAACGCACAGACGCGCATAGTTTTAGCAACTCCTAAAAGCTGGTGTTAATGGCAAATTCTATCAACCTGCCGAAACCAAATACACCAGCCCAAAAAAAAATACGCTGCAAAGTATAGTTACACATTCTACACATACCCAAACCAATAAAATGGAGAAGTTTTGCGTGCATGTATTATTGATGCAGCATATATGCGCAGATTGACTTTGGCAGGTGCAAAAACGTAACGTGGGATAATTGTGGTTCTTAATTCTGATAGGCTGTATTGCGTGAAAAAAACAGTCTGCACACTGATTTGCGCGCGTGACGGTACTGCGCCAGCATTTGTGCATGTCCGATTTACGCGCGTTATTGATCAACAGATGAAAAAATGTGCAAGGATTGTAATTCCAGCGGTGATTTACGCGCATTAACGTTTAACGCTTGCCGCACAAATTCATGCGTTACGCGTGCGTTTTTACGCGAAGATTGTAATAAAGCCCTTATTGTTTAATCACATTATTCACATGGCATATTGTTGTCATATACATTGTATCCAAATTATGTCTTAGTTACCACTGGGGTGCACCTGGAATAATCTTCCCCTTTTTTTTTACTGTTTTCAGATATTTGGAAATTATTCATGACGTGGGGGCTATTCAGAGAGAACCGAAATGTTGCGTTGAAAAAAAAAAGAGAAAAATAAAGTTTTATTTGCTGTTTTATTTTTAGATAAGTCTAACCTGGTTATATTTGGTATCAATGGAAAGGCCATAATCCTATGTCCCACTAGTCTAGCCCTCAGGCTAGGCTCTGACGAACGCATTCTGTGCAGACTGTGCATCCGTGCACAACAGACGTATTTTCTGACTGACGACAAGGTATTGGCCACACGGTCCGTTTTTGTGACTGATGTTTTTTTTTTGACTGATGTAGATGGAAAATAAAATTAATCTGAAAAACCATTTTGTCCGTCAAAAATGCTGGACGTCAAAAATGCAGTCCGTCTGACTACGTTCCATCACTCACACACAAAGCTGTGCGGACGTGGCGCACTCCGCACGTCCGTCCTAACGGATTGACGTTCTTGCCTAACTTGCTTCCGTTTGCCGCGTCCGCGTCCGTCAGTGCAGTATCTTGGCCTAGGCCCTGAGCTAGGGCCCTTACCCTACACGCCATACTGTTTGAAGAAGGCACAGGCGAAGTGCCGAAACGCGTTACAGTAACCTCCCCCCCCTTATTTTATGGAATAAATTGTGGTTATTTTTATACCTAATGCTCATCTTTGGTTATCATTCTGGTACAAGTTTCTGCCATCTCATTTCTCTGGATTGAGGGTGGCTGTCTAAAGGTAAAAGGAGTAAGATTTCTCTATCCTCCCCCCACTTTCCTTTATTTTCTTCCCTATCTGGATGTCAACACAGAACTGGAGACAGAAACAAAGAGGCACTGCAGGAAAGAGGGGTAGGGTACTCACCTGATTGAGAAGTACCACTTGCCCTTAAGCTGAGCCTGAGACAACCGAGGCTCCAACATTGGTGAGTTGAACGACAACTGTAATTATTCAGATTATATATACTGTGTTATGCTATGGGAGCATTGTCTCTCCATATGCGTTTCATTTGAGGACAACTGGAAGACTCCAGGAAAAGGGGGAACGTCACCCTGTATTTGGCGTGAGGCATTCCAACCTAGAGCCGGGATCCATTAGGCTCTATAATTCGTGAGTGAATTAAATATATATACTCACTCCAACGAATTCCAACAGTCTGCACTATCATTTTTCTTTTTTCTTCCCCATGTAATGGAATCCACCAATTAACGTTGGGACATTAGATCACGATTCATAAACTGTACGGCGACTAACAGTCCTGGATCTGGTCCATTTACATTTTGGGAATTGCACCTTTTGCACCTGTAGAACATTTAGAGACTAATATATACCACTGGACATTTCTACGGATTCTTTAGAAGTCACATCATCAACACATTTTAAGTTTGCACTTTACAAATAGAAAATAATTACGAGCATATGCACTTTATATGCATTTTTGCGCATGTGGTTTATTACACACTCTGTATTATAAGATGGACTCACACGTATGATATAAGGAGATATCACTATTGTTGTTGTTGTCCAATTTGCACTTAGTTGTGATTTTGCACAAAATTGTTATTTGCACGAATACTAGCGGATCATTGATCCATTGAAACACTCTCCTCTGTCAATACCTGATGACATTTGACTCATATTAATCCCCTGAACACGGCTGAACAGACTGCCGAACGCGTCCGGAAAAACCCAGTGTGACGGAAGCCTCCGCCACCTTTTCAATGACTTGGATTCAGATTGTCTGAGACTGGCTGGCGCGGGCACTCACAGCATTGCTCGCACTACATATAGACTGTGTGCTGCAGGACTTGACCCCTGCTGTGTGCCGTTTGGAGAGGAGCAGATGCCAGCCTCATGCCAGCAGACTACGGGTGATTATGGCAGAGACTTCATAGCGCATTTGGGGATTGCCATGCTGTATGTGATGTGTTTTAAAAGCATGTTTCTGTTTAGCAGTTTTTAGAGTTGCTAGTTTATCTCCCCCCCCCTGGGATTGATTGTGCTGGAAAGATAGTCTTATCACTGGGAGGAGGGGGGGGGTGCTCAGTCATCAGACTGCTATTGTTCTAGACCCCTCCCAGATAACAAACATAGACTGTGCAAACTGTATTAACATACTGTCTGTCTGGAAAATAAAGTAATTTTACCAAGGATCTTTTTAGGGGCTCCTCCATATATTCAGGGTGTGTGGGTGTATTTCTAGGGGTTCCTCTATATATTCAGGGTGTGCGGGTGTATTTTTAGGGGCACTTCCATATATTCAGGGTGTGCAGGTGTCTTTTTAGGGGCTCCTCCATATATTCAGGGTGTACGGGTGTCATTTTAGCGGCTCCTCCACATATTCAGGGTGTGTGGGTGTCTTTTTAGGGGCTCCTCCATATATTCAGGGTGTGCGGGTGTCTTTTTAGGGGCTCCTCCATATATTCAGGGTGTGCGGGTGTCTTTTTAGGGGTTCCTCCATATATTCAGGGTGTGCAGGTGTATTTTTAGGGGTTCCTCCATATATTCAGGGTGTGTGGGTGTCTTTTTAGGGGCTCCTCCATATATTCAGCGAGTGTGGGTGTATTTCTAGGGGCTCCTCCATATATTCAGGGTGTGTGTGTCTTTTTAGGGGCTCCTCCATATATTCAGGGTGTGTGGGTGTCTTTTTAGGGGCTCCTCCATATATTCAGGGTGTGTGGGTGTATTTTTAGGGGCTCCTCCATATATTCAGGGTGTGTTTTTAGGGGCTCCTCCATATATTCAGGGTGTGAGGGTTTCTTTTTAGGGGCTCCTCCATATATTCAGGGTGTGTGGGTGTGTTTTTAGGGGCTCCTCCATATATTCAGGGTGCGTGGGTGTGTTTTTAGGGGCTCCCCATATATTCAGGGTGTGTAGGTGTCTTTATAGGGGCTCCTCCATATATTCAGGGTGTGTAGGTGTCTTTATAGGGGCTCCTCCATATATTCAGGGTGTGTGGGTGTCTTTATTAGGGATGAGCGTTCGGTTCGGATCTGTACGGAGTTCGATTCAAACATCATCCGTTCGGCTGTTCGGCGAACTCCGAACATTTCCGCGTGTTCGCCGCATGTTCGCCCACACTGCCAGGCTATAAGGGACAGTGTGTATCAGTGAGTTCTACCAGAGTTCAGCAAATTTGAATCTGTCTTGGCACAGCCTGTTATCAGTGTGTATCAGAGAGTTATACCACAGTTCAGCAAATTAGAATCTGTTGCCCTTCAACAAGTTGCCCTTCATCCAGCGTGCTTTCTGAAAGGACGTTCAGTGCCGCTGGAGGTTTTGTCACAGACAAAAGAGTGCGTCTGTCCACCGACTCTGTAGACCGGCTGACATTTATAAAAAGAAATCAGTCCTGGATCAGCAGCTATCAATCCCTTTATTCTGACGTAACTGAATAGATCGGGGATCTCTTCTGCATTCCCAAAACCTCCACCACTGCACTCTTCCACAATACCACAGAGGGGTTACGGTGTGAAGGCACTTGCTGCCACCAAAGGTAAAATATTTGGGTGCACTGACGCCTGTACCAGATTCATATCATTTTAATATTTGACTGCAGGGTCCAACCCTGCACTCTTCCACAATACCATAGAGGGGTTACGGTGTGACGGCACTGTTGCCGACACTAAAGGCCCAATTTTAAAGCACCTATTGTTACTTTCATCCAAAGCCTGCATAAGTTTAACCATAATTTAGCCGAAGAAATCACTAAACTTGTTCTGCGTGTCCTAAACTGTCTCCTCTTTTCATACAGGCTGCCGACCCAAGCAGTTGTTTATGAATAGATTAAAGGAAGACCTTTTACCGTCATTTGAAATGTCATTTTTTTCTTTTTAAGTGTTTCTATACATCCTACAAATCCGCCACTTCACGGGCAGGTTATGGGGACCTCCTAGGCACGATATTTGAAGGAATTTTTTGTTTTTATTCTTAACCTTTATTTCATGGAAAACACTGTTCCTTTAAAACCGTTTTTTTTTTTACTTTTTGTCCTTGTTTCCTGTCCCCCAGGGCAGTACCCGGACCCCCATACACCTTTTATGGCAAATATCTAGCATATATGCCCTCTTGGAGGGCACTCTAAAAACCGAACGTTCGAGTCCCATTGACTTACATTGAGTTCGGATCGTGTTCGAGTTCGAACTCGAACTTTTGAAATTGTTTGAGTTCGAAGTCGAAACCGAACACAGCGGCGTTCGGCTCATCCCTAGTCTTTATAGGGGTTCCTCCATATATTCAGGGTGTGTGAGTGTATAACAGAGCTGCACAGCAATAAATCTCCCAGCAGTGAGTCTGTAAATTGTAATAAATGCTGTATTAAAACACTTTGCTTTGGCTGTACATGGTATTTTCCCGTGACTCCCCTATATTGTGAGCTCCCCCTCTGGCTCTATAAGGTATTACATACTGTCGCTCCTCCCAGAATAATTAATTTATAAAACATTAAGCTTCAGAATTAAAACTTGGTCCTGGAATATTCTGCGCAGATAGCGCTCCGACCCATACAGGAATACTCCTTTATTTACCTGCGTGTTCACGGATTCGATTTGTTGTAACCCCACATTATTTTATTGTAATCGGATTATTTCTTCGTTTTTTTATCATTCTTTTATTATTCTGTTTATTTGGCCTCTTGACACTTTAATCTAATTCATACGGAATCCCCCGTGCGCTCAGCTGAGTCTCTCCTAATATCCATTTCACACCAGCTGTGCCCGCGTTCGTAATGACTCTCCCCCTGGAGCAGGAACCGATATATGAAACCCACAGACTATTCAGAGCGGGGCATCGAGAAGCGAGCTCTGAGACTGAATAAAATAAAGCAAAATAATCTCCTAGGGAGCCCGGGGTCTCCTGTCATATCTGCAGATACTGATCTAATAACACTTATACCGCGGTGCAATACAATTTCAGAATGATATTCTTAAAGAGCCAGTACCCCCAAAAATGCAATGTCCTTGTGTTTATTTTATGCTGCTGATATTTTACACGTGCTTTGTGTTTCTCTTGTATGTTTAGTTAAGTAAATAGTTTCCTCTATATGTGTCACTGGGTGCATCCATTGTGTGATATTTTCCTCTATGTGTCACTGGGCACATCCATTGTGTGATATTTTCCTATATATGTGTCACTGGGTGCATCCATTGTGTGATATTTTCCTCTATATGTGTCACTGGGCGCATCCATTGTGTGATATTTTCCTCTATATGTGTCACTGGGTGCATCCATTGTGTGATATTTTCCTCTATATGTGTCACTGGGAGCATCCATTGTGTGATATTTTCCTCTATATGTGTCACTGGGAGCATCCATTGTGTGATATTTTCCTCTATATGTGTCACTGGAGCATCCATTGTGTGATATTTTCCTCTATATGTGTCACTGGGAGCATCCATTGTGTGATATTTTCCTCTATATGTGTCACCGGGTGCATCCATTGTGTGATATTTTCCTCTATATGTGTCACTGAGTGCATCCATTGTGTGATATTTTTTTGATTGGGTAACAAAAATAATAGACACAGGTGGTGCAGTAGACATTGCTTATTTAGATTTCAGTAAGGCTTTTGATACTGTTCCGCATAGAAGGCTTATCAATAAATTGCAATCTTTGAGCTTGGATTCCAATATTGTTGAATGGATTAGGCAGTGGCTGAGTGACAGGCAACAGAGGGTTGTGGTAAATGGAGTTTATTCGGCGCAAGGTCTTGTTACCAGTGGGGTACCTCAGGGGTCAGTACTTGGACCCATTCTATTTAATATTTTTATTAGTGATATTGCAGAAGGTATTAATGGAAAAGTACGTATTTTTCGCTCCATAAGACGCACCTAGTTTTTAGAGGAGGAAAACAGGAAAAAAAATATTCTGAATCAAATAGTGTAATGATGGATATTGCCCCAGCTCCTCTCATGGATATGCCCCAGCTCATGGATCTGCTCCAGCTCATGGATATGCCCCAGCTCATGGATTTGCCCCAGTTTATGGATATGCCCCAGCTCATGGATAATGTCCCCAGCTCACCTCCTGCTGCCGCCGCCGCGTGTTCGGCTCCCTCTGAGTGTGCGTCCGGCGGCATGGAGCTTGGGCACTCGCTTAGGGGAGCCCCGTGACCAGCCGCGATCTCGCGAGAACTCAGCTGGTGACGTGATTCCCCCAGGCGAGCGCCGAAGCTGCATAGCTTCGGACGCTCGCAGGGAGCGAACACTGCACCGGTGCAGTATTCGCTCCATAAGACGCACCCACTTTCCCCCCACTTTTTGGGAGGAGAAAAGTGCGTCTTATGGAGCGAAAAATACGGTATGTCTTTTTGCTGATGACACAAAGATTTGCAACAGGGTTGACGTTCCTGGAGGGATCAGCCAAATGACAAATGATTTAGGTAAACTAAAAAAATGGTGGGAGCTGTGACAATTGAGTTTTAATGTGGATAAGTGCAAGATAATGCACCTGGGACGTAAAAACCCAAGGGCTGAATATGGAATATTTGATACAGTCCTAACCTCAACATCTGAGGGTTGGGATTTAGGGGTTATTATTTCAGAGGATCTAAGGGTAAGTAGTCAATGTAATAGAGCAGCAGGAAATGCTGGCAGAATGCTTGGTTGTGTAGGGAGAGGTATTAGCAGTAGGAAAAGGGAAGTGCTCATGCCACTGTACAGAGCACTGGTGAGACCTCACTTGGAGTACTGTGTGCAGTACTGGAGACCGTATCTCCAGAAGGATATAGACATCTTAGAGAGAGTTCAGAGAAGGGCTACTAAAATGGTGTACGGCTTGAAGGAGAAAAGTTACCAGGAAAGGCTTAATGATCTTAACATGTACAGCTTGGAAAAAAGACGAGACAGAGGAGATATGATAGAAACATTTAAATACGTAAAGGGAATCCACAAGGTAGAGGAAGGGAGTATATTTAAAAGGAAACAAAGTAGCAAAACAAGAGGACATAGTCTTAGATTAGAGGGGCAAAGGTTTAAAAGTAACATCAGGAAGCATTATTTTACTGAGAGGGTGGTGGATACATGGAACAGTCTTCCAGTAGAAGTGGTAGAGGCCAAAACAGTAATTGAATTTAAGCAAGCATGGGATAGGCATAAGGCTATCCTAAACAAAAGATAAATCCAGGTAAAGTATCCATGTAATTGGGCAGACTAGATGGGCCGAAAGGTTCTTATCTGCCGACATTTTTCTATGTTTCTATATTTTCCTGTATATGTGTCACTGGGTGCATCCATTGTGTGATATTTTCCTCTATATGTGTCACTGGGTGCGTCCATTGTGTGATATTTTCCTCTATATGTGTCACTGGGTGCATCCATTGTGTGATATTTTCCTCTGTATGTGTCACTGGGCGCATCCATTGTGTGATATTTTCCTCTATATGTGTCACTGGGCGCATCCATTGTGTGATATTTTCCTCTGTATGTGTCACTGGGCGCATCCATTGTGTGATATTTTCCTCTATATGTGTCACTGGGCGCATCCATTGTGTGATATTTTCCTCTGTATGTGTCACTGGGCGCATCCATTGTGTGATATTTCCTCTGTATGTGTCACTGGGTGCATCCATTGTGTGATATTTTCCTCTGTATGTGTCACTGGGCGCATCCATTGTGTGATATTTTCCTCTGTATGTGTCACTGGGTGCATCCATTGTGTGATATTTTCCTCTGTATGTGTCACTGGGCGCATCCATTGTGTGATATTTTCCTCTGTATGTGTCACTGGGCGCATCCATTGTGTGATATTTCCTCTGTATGTGTCACTGGGCGCATCCATTGTGTGATATTTTCTTCTATATGTGTCACTGGGCGCATCCATTGTGTGATATTTCCTCTGTATGTGTCACTGGGCGCATCCATTGTGTGATATTTTCTTCTATATGTGTCACTGGGTGCATCCATTGTGTGATATTTTCCTCTGTATGTGTCACTGGGTGCATCCATTGTGTGATATTTTCCTCTATATGTCTCACTGGGCGCATCCATTGTGTGATATTTTCCTCTATATGTGTCACTGGATGCATCCATTGTGTGATATTTCCTCTATATGTGTCATTGGATGCATCGTGTGATATTTTGTGTTGTAAACTGCCCCCCCCCACAGTATCTTTCCATCATTTCTTTCCGTCACTGTGTGGCTTTGGCCATAAAAAAAAAACTTTGTAGTGAAGGGGTTAAGCATTTCATTCATGTCACTTCATCCTAGCTCACTTATTTAGGGAGAGCAAACATAACCTGCCGCCCTGAGGAGTAGTTACAGTGAGACATACAGGGTTATTCAAAGAGAGCCGAACTGGCCCTGACACTGCACCAAACTGAGAAATACGGTGCTGTTCGACGGCAGTGAAATCCCCCATAGAGAAGCAATGGTTAATCTATTCACATTGAACAGCAGAGAAATGTCAGTGAAATGCCCTAATGTTCGGTGTTTTCATTCGACAGGTTTAATCAGGTGAATCCCATAGGTTTCAATGTTAAAAATTTTCCCGTTTTATTCACTATCTAATAAACCGTTCATTATATTAATCTGCAGCAAAAAGACTCTTTACTCTTTTTATTTTTTTAAGATTTTTAGGCAATTTTTTTCCCGATTTTATTATTTTTCTTTTTAAATAACGTTTTCTTTTTTCTGTAACAGACCATTTTATTATCATTCATTGGATCTTATATGTAAATTCCAGACATTTTCGTTCAGTAGATTTTTTTACAAACAGGGTTATCCAAAGAGATTCGAAAAGTCATCGCACGTTCGGTGACTTTTCGTTCTCTTCAATTCGGTTCGTGTTGCCGATCCCATTTCGGTGACCCTGCAGTGTATTCAACAAACACCACAGGGTCCCCGAATTGCAGGGAAAAGCTGCCGCAAACCTGACGAAAACTAACCGCAAAACCCACCGAATGCCCGCCGAAAACACGCAAAAACATCTGGATTAACCCGTCGAAGACGCCGGAAAAACCCGAGCAGGAGCCGATCACACGCATCGAAGCCGCCGGAAAAAGCCGAGAACAAGCCGAGACCGCAGACAGAGTGAAGTGAATAAATTAGCAAAACAGTTTGTATGAATGTGTGAAAGTGAAACGCTGTTTGCAAAGAAACTACTGAGCAAAAATGTCTGAAATTTACACAGGAGGTCCAGGGAATAATAATAAAAAGGGCTGTTACAGAAAAAATAAGTAAACTTTAAAAAAAAAAAAATCGGACTTTTAAAAAAAAAAAAAATCCGAAAAATGCTTAAAATATCCTAAAAAAATCTATAAATAAAGAGACTCTTTGCTGCAGAATTTTATAATAAACGGTTTATTAGATATTGAAATAAAACGGGAATATTTTTAACATTGAAACCAATGGGATTCGCCTGAATAAACCTGCCGAATGAAACCACCGAATGGCAGGGCATTAGGGGAACCTTTCACTGCTGGTTTGTGTTCTCTGAATAGACGAAGCAGTGCTTTTTCATGGGGATTCACTGCCCTCGAACAGGCACCGAACAGGCACCGTATGTGCAGGCAATTCGCCAGGATTTGGCGAATTGCCTGCTTTCTGGATAGCCGAATGACAAAGAAAGGTAACTGTACGCTGATTTTCAGCGTTCGGTTACCTTTCTCAAGCAATTCAGATCTCTTTGGATAACCCTGTCTGTGTTTCAATTTTGAAAATTTCAAGCGTACTGGGTTTTTTTTTCTTACCCCATTCGTCAGCTTGTCGGCTTTTTCCGACGGCTGGTCTGAGCTGTGATCAGCGGCTCGTAGACTTTTTCCGGCGTGTTCGGCGTTGTTTTTCTGGAGGTTCCTTTGGGTTTTCGATAGGTTTTCAGCAGGATTTCGCGGTTCGGCGGCGGGTTTTCCCTGCTCTACAGGGACCCTGCAGTGAATGCTGAATTCACTGCAGGGTGGGGAACTTTGAATCTTCGAAGTGCGGGGAATGAGAGAGCACCGAAATGTCAGCGACATTTCGGTGCTGTCTGAATAACCCCTCCTGAATATGATTCCCCGAAGCGCAGGGAATGAAAGATCCACAAACAAAATTCCCGTGGAATTCCGGTACTCTTTGAATAACCTTGTAATTGTATGTAGATTAAGATAAACAAATAAACCTACAGCATGTGTGGGTGATATTTCCATAGATCAGTAGGTCATATGGAAAAAGAGTTGGCCGAGCCGGCAGGTCTCATATCTCCTCAATAAACACATTGAGATATGTAACATGAGACGTGAGCAGCACCAGGAACATAAAAAGATCACGTGATGTGAGAAAACCAGAAGAATACAGTCTGTACAATCTACGGGCGCGCGCCGGGTTCTAAGGAAATACTGTGCAATGAATAAAGTGCGACAGGCCCGTCACCTCAAGACGCCTCACACGATGGGGAAAGGTAGGCGTAAATCCGAAGGACCTGGAATGACATTAGACGCAGCTGGAGATGATGATGCCGGAAATGTGCATAAAGATAACTTAACCCTTTCGCTGCTGAGGCTTTTCACGCCCCTGTGCTGAGGTCATTTTTACCGGTTTTGCTCATCATGTTTAAACGTGTTTTGAAGGCTTATTTTAGTATATGACCCAGACATATTATATATCGTTCTTTCCGTCAGACTCGGCAGATTCATAATATATCATTATTATATGTATACGTCATGACCTGTCTGTATATTATAACAAAAAATGCAATAAAATATGTATTTTCAATAATTTACAATGTGTAAAGTGTTTTTTTTCACATTTTAACATGCGAGCAATTGCGGTTATATTTTGTATGGGGTGCGCTTGTTAAAAAAATTAGAGATGGGGTCTCGTTCCATTTTTTTTTGGGGAAAATTACGCGATTTTTAACAAACGCACCGCATACAAAAATCGTTAGTGCAGCATCATTGTTCACATTATAATTGAAATGGGAACAATATTGCTGCATTAACAAACCAAAAAAAAGAAAAAATTGTTTATTTTTTTTTTATAATTTTTTTTAAAAATATTTTTTGATTTTTATTTTTAATTTTTTTTAAAAAACTTTTGTCATACTCATGTTTGGTATTGTTGGAACGGCCATGCTCTGGCCGATCCAACAATACCAAACATTAACCCCTAACTGCCACGGATCGGGAGATAGGGGGTTCATTGGAACCCCCTATCTCCACCATTGGTGGCAGTTAGGGGTTAACTTCAAGACTGGCGTCATCGTGCTACGCACGATGACGCCAGTCCTCAGGGGATGTTCCCGGAGGCTTGGCCGACATCCAAGATGTCGGCCAGCTCCAGAAAAGGATCACGAACCGGCGCTTTTCGGCGCCGATTCGTGATCCAGCCCCCATGGGGTTAATTCCAGGTACCGTTAGGAAGGGCAGGCTGTGCCCTTCCAAACGGTGCCTGGGTTAACCCCCTGCACGCCGCCGATTGGGAGGGAGAGAGGTCTGAAGGACCTCCCCCCCCCTCCCTTTCAGGCGCCTCCTCCGCACATGCGGGGGGGGGGCGCCTGAATTAGGTGTCATCGCGCCCCTGTAGCGTTCAGCAGCGGTCAGGTCAGTGGATTGTTGCTGTTTTCAGCGTGGTTCGGCGGGCTGATCGGCGGTGTTAGGCAGATCCCATTTGAATTCAGAATTCACCGCAGAGTCCCTCAAGTGCAGGAAAAAGCCACCGAAAGCATCTAAAAAACTGTCGCAAATACTGGCAATTCAAACGGAAAAACTGCCACAAAACCCCCGAAAAAATCTCGAACGCACCCGAGGATCCGCCCCGAAAGCATTTGAAAAAAAGCCAACAATCCACCGAACAGAGCGCCCGCCGGAAAGAGCCGACAAACGGGGTAAAAAAACCAAAAAATAAATAAATTGCAACTTTTAAAAGCTGTTTGCAAAAAAAACTACTGCGAAAATGCCTGAAAATTACATCAAAGGTCCTATGAATAATAAAAAGGTCTGTTACAGAAAAAAAACAGTTATTTAAAAAAAAAAAAATCGGAAAAAAAAATTTGTTGAAAAAATACTGTCGCCGACATTTCGGTGCTCTCTCATTCCCTGCACTTCGGGGGAATCAAAGTTCCCCACCCTGCAGTGCATTCAGCATTCACTGCAGGGAACCCAGAGTGCAGGGAAAACCTGCTGCACACCTGCCGAACACGCTGGAAAAAGCTGATGAGCCATCGATCACAGCACAGACCAGCCTTCGGAAAAAGCTGCCGAATGGGGTAAAAAAAACACAATACGCTTGAAAATGTCAAAATAGAAACGCTGTTTGCAAAAATATTTTTAACATTGAAACCTGTGGGATTCGCCTGAATAAACCAGACGAATGAAAACACCGAACAGCAGGGCACTTTGGCAATTTTTCTCTGCTGTTCGGTGTCTATGAATAGATTAACCATTGCTTCTCTATGGGGGATTTCACTACCGTCGAACAGACACTGTACGTGCAGGAAGTTCGCCATAATTTGGCCAACTGCCTGCTCTCTGAATAGCCGAATGGCCCCGAAATGTTACCGTATGGGGAAGTTCACTGTTCGGTGACATTTCGGGGCCAGATCGGCTCTCTCTGAATAACCCCTATAGATTTCTTTTTATTTGTGATTAATTAAAGGTTTTATTTCAGATTCTCGCACTCCTGATTTATTTGTTGTGGTTTCTCCGATTGTGCTGCTGGATTTTGTTTGATATTAGCCGTGTCGGAGGTTTAATCCTCGTAGCAGGATCGTACAGACAGGTGGGGTAATCATATCAGCATAGGTTCTGGAATTCTAGGCTGTTTCTGTGTTTATAAAATAAAAACAATAAGGACATTTCATTTTATTAAATAGTTTTTGGTATTCTTTAACAGATAATTTTTTTTTGTTTTTTAAAGTTCTTTTTTTAAAAAAAATTAACAGACATTTTTTATTATATATTAAAGGACCTTTTTATTATTTAGACACATTTTTAATACTTTTATTGATTTGAACTTCTATCAATAGTTTTTTTCTTTTTTTCGGTTCGGCAGAATTCGCCAAGGCAATTTCTGCGCAATTTGGCGGTTTTCACCGTCACCCATAACTGCTTCGGGCACTCCATTTTTGGTAAAATATGGTGAACATTTGCTAAATAGTGAATTCATCGTGTTTTCGGCAAAATAGAATTGCCGAGGTGAGCTGAGAAGCAAAGCACAGAAATTGGACGCTATTTGGGTGCTCTGTGAAGAAGTCCTTGTTGCTTCTGAGCTTGACCTCTGGATTCACGAATCAATCTGTGAGTCTGCGTTGTTACAAACAAGATCATTTATTAAGCTCCGACATATTCCACCGAAAATGTACAACGAGCAGATGAGATGTACGAGTAAACCCGACCATTCGGCAGACACAGGTTTGACGCACAGGAAGGAAAGGTGGTGAAGATCCTGCATGGTTCCATGTTGTGTCTGGAAATCTACAATAAATACTGACTGGGTGGAATTATCTACTGTGCCCAGCTACACCACTTCTACAAAGAAAGGAAGAATGCTGTCACCCAATGGAAAACGGGGTTTGAGGTGGCAGTGTCACCTAACGCAGCTTCTAGTTTTTGGGTTTGAATAGAAAACACATATTTTGGGTTTTCTGGTGCATGTATTGGCCCAGCGATTGAATGGAAAAAACTGACTTCCATGGTGGGGCCCCATCGATCGAAAGATAAAACATGACTTCCATGGTGGGACTCCGTCGATCGAAAGATAAAACCTGACTTCCATGGTGGGACCCCATCAATTGAAAGAAAAAAAACTGACTCCATGGTGGGGCCCTGTCGATCGAAAGATAAAACATGACTTCCATGGTGGGACCCCATCGATCGAAAGATAAAACCTGACTGATATGGTGGGACCCCGTCTATCGAAAGATAAAACCTGACTGCTATGGTGGGACCCCATTGATCAAAAGATAAAACCTGACTTCCATGGTGGGACCCCGTCTATCAAAAGATAAAACCTGACTTCCATGGTGGGACCCCATCGATCGAAAGATAAAACCTGACTGCTATGGTGGGACCCCATTGATCAAAAGATAAAACCTGACTTCCATGGTGGGCCCCCGTCTATCAAAAGATAAAACCTGACTTCCATGGTGGGACCCCGTCTATCAAAAGATAAAACCTGACTTCCATGGTGGGACCCCATCGATCGAAAGATAAAACCTGACTGACATGGTGGGACCCCGTCAATCGAAAGATAAAACCTGACTTCCATGGTGGGACCCCGTCTATCAAAAGATAAAACCTGACTTCCATGGTGGGACCCCATCGATTGAAAGATAAAACCTGACTGATATGGTGGGACCCCGTCTATCAAAAGATAAAACCTGACTTCCATGGTGGGACCCCATCGATCGAAAGATAAAACCTGACTTCCATGGTGGGACCCCATTGATCGAAAGATAAAACCCGACTGCTATGGTGGGACCACATTGATCGAAAGATAAAACCCGACTGCTATGGTGGGACCCCATTGATCCAAAGATAAAACCTGACTGCCATGGTGGAACCCAAAACTAATGATCTTTTGCTTCTTAAAATATTTTTGCATCTTTTTGGCACTGCTGGAAATTCGGATAAGAGAATTAGGAGAGGTTGAACCTGAGATGTGTGAAACTTTTTGCATAACCTGAATAATTATGTAATTACAGGGAGAATTAATGAATGCCTGGTTTCTGGAGACGAGAGGGATTAGGGCAGGATAGTCGAGGATGGAGTCTTCAGGACTCTATGGGAGAGAAATAAAGGGTATGAGGAGGGGACCTGTACGTTAGATGATGTCTAAGGCAGCGACGATCCAATACATTGTGAGTTTTCCATTGCTGGTGGTCGGTGCGTGATGGGCGGCCCTATTGTTCCTATTTGAAGGAAAGAGGATGGAGTTACAGTGTCTTCTCAACAATGAATACCAGACGATAATCATGGGTCTCCGCAAACAGATCCTAGATGGGACTTCTCAAAAACATGTAAGCAAAAAAAAAAGGTTTGTGACGGTCCTGCAAACGAGCACCAGCACTAGTGGCCTTCTCTACAGTGGGCCCCGCTCAGGTCTCACAAGGTTTTAGCTCGTTGGGGCCATTATAGAGAAGACTAAACCAAATGCAAATCAGATGCTATCACCCAGAAAGGGTGGACAGAGCTGAAATGCCAAGGAAGCCTCCTCTGCAATAGAGGAACGGCAACTCCCAACAAATGTTTCTGCCTTGTTAGGCCTTGTTACGAGGGTATATCCGACAACCTTCTTGGCACCTCGAGCAAGGGCCCAACTTCTTGATTACCCTGTATACTTATAGTGAGAAGAAGCCTGGTTTGTGAAGGTCCTGAGAATGAGCAACAGCACTAGTGCCCCAAGATGCCGATTGGTGCCAATTCCCAGAATTAATTGAAAACAACAATCAGCAAGAGAATCATGGGAGTTGTAGTTCAGAAACATCCGGGGGCAGTTAGAGATCTCTATCCTAGCGATAAGTTGTGTATATCATGTGCAAACCTGGTTCTCCAGGAGACAACAATGGGACCCCACTGTTCCTTTTTTCTGGAACCCTTATTTCTTCATAAAGACGTCCCTCAAATATTTCACTACGACTTTATACATTAAGCCACGCCCCTGAGGATCAGAAGCACAAATTTACGCAAAAAGAAATACAAAATCGGGAGATGCTACAATGTATTCTTTCAAAAGAGATGCAATGCGGTGCCATAACATGAGAGGAGGAAGTCGGACGTAGGGCTACGCTCCCAATCCATGATTCTGGTCATTCACTGGAGGCAGCACATGTATGAAAGACGTGTAGTGAAATGTAACAAGGAGGCCTTCACGACAAACCGAAGCAACCGTGGCCGCCACATCTAAACAGGGGAAGCCTGTTATCAAACTTCCAGGGGGCTGAGCTGGTTAACCGGGGATGGATTTGGCAAATCTTGGTGTAATACAGACAAAAATATATATAAAAGCAGAATAATTTACAATTTCACAATGTCCTGAAACGTAAAAACGATCACAGCTTGAGATACATGGTATACGTCACACAACATGATGTCAGCTCATCAGGCAAGGATGGAAAGCCCTGGGTTGTCCTGCGGAGATCCGGACGCATATTCATTAAAGGCTCCGATGGAAAAGGCTTGGTTCTCTCCACGTGCTTTCATTCCATGGATATGGCCTTTTTTCACATTGATCGGCTCATGAAACCCGTTCTGCACGTCGACAACAAACACTTCGACTATAAATAAAGTTACAAAAAATACAAAGTCATGTGACTGAGAGGTAATCGTTTGATCATCATGTGGCAGTCACCGGAGGCGGCACTGGCTCAGTTGTCTCTTAAACTCTGTGTTTTTGTTGTTGGTGTTGTTGGTTTGTTCACCAAGCTCCTGGTTTCTGTAGGATGGTGACACAGCCGTGGTAGCTAATGCATCGCCGCAACGAGAATTCGTTATGTATTTTGCCCGTCTTGGGATCAAAGATAAAGGTTTTGTCCGTCCCTTCTCCGTTCTCGTCACTCCCGCCCATGATGTGGATATTTCCTCCGCAGACCGTCAGGCCGCAGCTCTCCTAAAAAGACAAATGGAAATATATGTTTCGATTAAAGTCCGGAATTCGATTAAACCTAGGATTACCTGGGCAAAACTGACATTACATAAACAGCTTTGTGTAAGAAATCACACATCGGGCTTTTCCCGGATAAACCAAGATTTCTTCAGATTTTCATTGGACTTTACCTGGTTAAACCCAGATCTACCAAAACACTGCTGGGTAATGTGCTTTCTGAGATTTTGGAGTGGTTGAAAGTAGACCCAAAACCTAGGTCACCCATATCCATGGCCAACCCTAACCCCAACCATAAACTTAACTCTAACCATAAACTATTCCTAAACTCTGACCCTAACCCTAAACCCTACCCTAATCCTAACTATGACCCTAACCCTAAACCTTACCCTAAACTGAACCCTAATCCTAACTCTGATCCTAACCACAACCTAACCCTCCCTAATCCTAAATTTGACCCTAACATTAACCCAACGTAAACCTAACCCAATCCTAACTTTGACCCTAACATTAACCCCAACCATAATCCTAACTCTCACCCTAACCTCAACCCTAAACCTAATCCAAAATCTGACCCTAACTCCAACCCTAAACCCAGCCCTAATCCTAACTTTGACCCAAACATTAACCCCAACCATAATCCTAACTCTGACCCTAACCTCAACCATAACCCTAATCCGAACTCTGACCCTAACCCCAACCTTGACCCTAAACCTAACCCCAACCCGAACCCCAACCTCAACCCTAAACCTAATCCTAACTCTGACCCTAACATTTAACCCCAACCCTAAACCTAACCCAAACTCCAACCCTAACTCTGACCCTAACCTTAACCTCAACCCTAAACCTATTCTTAACTCTGACCCTAACTCCAACCCTAAACCCAGCCCTAATCCTAACTGTGACCCTAACATTAACCCTAAACCTAACCCAATCACCAACACTAACCTTAACCTCAACCCTAATCTAACGCTGTCCTTAAGCCTAAAAATCACTTTTACCCAAGGGGGCGGTTGGTTATTCTGCAGATAATCCAGGTAAAGCTACATGTGTAATATCAGATTTAACTGGTTAATCCTAAATTTACCCAGATTTCTACTTGTATCCATAAAATATCTAACATTCAACTAGAGCAGGGGTGGGCAAATTGCGGCCCGTGGGCCACATGCAGCCCGCCACAGAGTTTTTGCGGCCCGCCAAGCAGGGCTCAAGTCATTGCCGGCGGCCACATTACTATCCTCCTACAAGCGGCTGCTGGCATGAAGCTCGGCCGCTCGCCTGGGATGCAACAGACAGCCGAGGTCTCGCGAGATCGCGGCTGGCTGGTGGATATATCCCAGGTGAGCGACAGAGCTTTATGCTGGCGGCCACTCGTAGGGTCGAAAAAGCACGCGGCCGCCGGCAATATTTTCTCGGGGAGAGCAGAGAGCAGAGCAGACAGGAGTGGTGAGCTGGGGGCAAATATACCCATGTGAGCTGGGGGCAATATATCCATATGAGCTGGGGGCAATATATCCATGTGAGCTGGGGGCAATATATCCATATGAGCTGGGGCAAATATATCCATGTGAGCTGGGGGCAATATATCCATGTGAGCAGGGGGCAAATATATCCATGTAAGCTGGCCTGGGGCAATATATCCATGTGAGCTGGGGGCACGTGTCTGGCTGTAATTAGTTCTGGGGGCAAGTGCGGCCCTCAGCTAACCTCCGCTCCCACAAAGTGGCCCCCGAGCTAAAAAAATTGCCCACCCCTGAACTCGAGTAACAAAAAAAAGGGCCAAACTGGAATCAATCCCTCCAATAAGATGGAACTGTAGACAATTTGTTAAAAGATTAGATAAGTTAAGGATTTGTAAAAAACAGCATGAAAAATAAATATATAAAGTTGCATTTTCCCCTAAATACAAAACCCAATAAAACAATACTTCCTTGTGCTCTGCTACAAGGATCATCATGGCGCCATAACCATAACGCAAGACTTTATTCTCGCCTTCAAATTGAGTTGTGTCATGTTAATGAAGTCCGTCCACCAGTGACCACTCAGACGCCAATGCCTACTAAACCAAGGAGACCGTGAAAAGTGAAAGAATCCGGGCTGTCCACCAGTGGTTTAATTACCGTTATTGGGATGAAAAGGGTGGCAATGTTTCAGCCACACGAATGGCGTTTCTCAAGCAGACAAAGGCCAGTCATTTGGACAAAATGTTGCCACCCTTTTCATCCCAATAAAGCTGCTCATTCAAATCACTCATGGACTGCCCGGATTCCTTTTCTCTGCCTACATGGTGGCCTTGGCCTTCACGGATTGCTTGGCAGCACCCTTCATTGGCGTGGTAGTATATAGGTGTGGCATGGTCACCTTGCTGCCTAGTAAACCAACTCTGCGTCTCAGGTTGACATCCATGTCTACGATCAACAACGTGGGCTTGACTTTGTCCTTCAAAGGAGCTGGAACCACACCAGACAAGGTCCTCCTTCTGGTCAAACCCCTACACTGAGCAATAGGGAACTCAAGGAATCCGTATGTCCTCCATGTTTTGGTGGATTCCGTGTCCAACACTCACCAATGGTCCTGGCAGATTGGCCGCTTTGCTCCAGATGTCGGTCAAGGGGTTGTAACTGAACACCGTGCTCTGCATGCCTCCGACCACGTAAATGATGCCGTCTAAAGCAACAGCGTTGATGCACCTCTGGCAGAAGGGGGCTGGGGACAGATACCTCCAGGTGTTCTCCTTGGGATCGTAACACTGCACCTGGAATAAAGAGAATACTGTTGGCGCTGATGACTTTGCTTTTCGTGTCTCACGTTAACTTGACCTCGTTATGAAAGGTTTGCAATGCGTCGGAGTATTGGACCGATTCCGTTCTATTGTAGAGTGTTTTCGGGTGTTGTGAAGAAATTGTTAAAGGGCGACTGCTGGAGTTATTTATTTATAAGCACAAGCATTGATTGGTTGGTTGATTTTTAGTCCCGCCCACAAACCCACTTATTTCTTGTGTAAAAAAATTACTTTACACTCTTTTCTCCCGGCATTAATTACTTACTTTGATAATAAAAAATATTCTTACATTAACTCATTGATTATTTTCACCCGCATTGTGCTACAGATACATAAACCCCAAAACACCACCAGGACATTTCACCCGCTTTCATTTATAAGAGGTAAAATGCCATTGCTCATCACAATGTGAAAACGTATCACTATCACGGTTATTCAAAGAGAGGTGAAAAGCAGGAGAATGACTGGAGAATGGAAAATTCTAGCAGGGTTATTCAAAGAGAATCGAAAATTCACCGCACGTTCGGTGACTTTTCTTTGTCTTCAATTCGGTGCGATTTGGTGATCCCATTTCGGCGACCCTGCGGTGTGTATTCAGCAAGCACCACAGGGCCGTCCTAGTGCAGGGAAAAGCCACCGCAAACCCGACGAACACTCACCGGAAAACCCAGCGAACGTACACCGAAACCCGCAAAAACATCTGGATTAACCCCACCGGACACGCCGGAGAACCCAGAGCAGCCGCTGGAAAAAGCCGACACCGCAGACGAATGGAGTGAACAAAAAAAAAACAGTACGCTTGAATGTTTGAAAAGTGAAACGCTGTTTGCAAAGAAACTACTGAGCGAAAATGTCTGAAATTTACATATAAAATCCAATGAATGATAATAAAAAGGGCTGTTACTGAAAAAACGATTTAAAAAAAATGAAAAAGTTTGCCAAAAAATGGCTAAAAGATCCTAAAAAATCTAAAGATAAAGAGACTTTTTACAGCAGAATAAAATAATAAAAGGTTTATTAGATATTGAATTAAAACGGGAATATTTTTAACTTTGAAGCCCGATTAAACCTGTCGAATGAAACCACCAAAAAGCAGAGCATTTCGGCAACTTTTCTCAGCTGTGCAATGTGAATAGATGAAGCATTGCTTCTCTATGGGGATTTCACTGCCCTCGAACAGGAACCGTATGTGCAGGCAATTCGTCACAATTTGATGAATTGCATGCTCTGAATGGCCGAATGGCCAGGAGAGGTAACTGTACGCTGAATTTCAGTGTCCGGTTAAATTCCGGGGCCAGATCAACTCTCTTTGAATAACCTTGTATGTGTCTGCCTCTGACCGTGTGTCTGCTGACTGTGTCTCTGTCTGTGTGTCTGTCCGCGAGTATCACTACGGTTAGCGCTACATTCCAGAGCGAGGTGCTCAGCTAGGGCCTACCCCGGAATATTGCGGTAACTAGGGGACTCTGCGGGGGAATCTGCAGGCGTGAACTACGAAATAGTGCCTGAGATTTTTAAAGCAAAATTAGTGCGCCCCTGTGGAGAGATGAAATCCAGTGTTATCTCCCTCCTTTTCACCCTTACCTACTGTAAACAAGCTACAAGAAGCAGCCCCCACCCTCACTGTAATAAAAAACTCAAACACTTTATTGCTGCATTCCAGTAGCCAGAGATTTTTCAGAATACAGGGAGAGCTGTGGGGTCAGTCACTGCTTTACAGGGATAAGATTCAGGGCGTTATAATGAGTGTAAATCCCTGTGCAGTACAGATACAAGGTGTTACTGTAATTGCCATACACAGGCATTATGCGGCACATACAGATACAAGGTGTCGCTGTAATTGCCATACACAGGCATTATGCAGCACATACAGATACAAGGTGTTGCTGTAATTGCCATACACAGGCATTATGCAGCACATACAGATACAAGGTGTTACTGTAATTGCCATACACAGGCATTATGCAGCACATACAGATACAAGGTGTTACTGTAATTGCCATACACAGGCATTATGCAGCACATACAGATACAAGGTGTTACTGTAATTGCCATACACAGGCATTATGCAGTACATACAGATACAAGGTGTTGCTGTAATTGCCATACACAGGCATTATGCAGCACATACAGATACAAGGTGTTGCTGTAATTGCCATACACAGGCATTATGCAGCACATACAGATACAAGGTGTTGCTGTAATTGCCATACACAGGCATTATGCAGCACCTACAGATACAAGGTGTTGCTGTAATGCCATACACAGGCATTATGCAGCACATACAGATACAAGGTGTTGCTGTAATTGCCATACACAGGCATTATGCGGCACATACAGATACAAGGTGTTGCTGTAATTGCCACACACAGGCATTATGCAGCACATACAGATACAAGTGTTGCTGTAATTGCCATACACAGGCATTATGCGGCACATACAGAAACAAGGTGTTGCTGTAATTGCCATACACAGGCATTATGCGGCACATACAGATACAAGGTGTTGCTGTAATTGCCACACACAGGCATTATGCAGCACATACAGAAAAAGGTGTTGCTGTAATTTGCCATACACGGGCATTATGCAGCACATACAGGTACAAGGTGTTGCTGTAATTGCCATACACAGGCATTATGCGGCACATACAGATACAAAGTGTTGCTGTAATTGCCATACACAGGCATTATGCAGCACATACAGATACAAGGTGTTACTGTAATTGTCATACACAGGCATTATGCAGCACATACAGATACAAGGTGTTGCTGTAATTGCCATACACAGGCATTATTGCAGCACATACAGATACAAGGTTGCTGTAATTGCCATACACAGGCATTATGCAGCACATACAGATACAAGGTGTTGCTGTAATTGCCATACACAGGCATTATGCAGCACATACAGATACAAGGTGTCGCTGTAATTGCCATACACAGGCATTATGCAGCACATACAGATACAAGGTGTTACTGTAATTGTCATACACAGGCATTATGCAGCACATACAGATACAAGGTGTTGCTGTAATTGCCATACACAGGCATTATGCAGCACATACAGATACAAGGTGTTGCTGTAATTGCCATACACAGGCATTATGCTGCACATACAGATATTGGATTGCTAATAATCTCATTCTCATCACTTCAAATCCCCATGTAAACAGGAGATCTCACCATTTTATTAACTGTCTGCAGCACATTTACTGCATCTGCATCTTAGAAATTAGTATTAGGCTTAAAAATGAGGGTTAGGTCACTCTTTGCGCTCGTTTTAGGGTCAGGGTCAACCCGAGCCCTAACATTCTGCTCCATGTTTGCTTTATTTTTAAGGCATCAGATTTTGAAACGTATCTGATCTGAGTCACAGCTGTGACCTTCGTCGAGGTGTCACATGTGCGAATGATCTGATTTCCTGGAAAGTTAGTGAAAGCATCCGGCGCGCTGCAGCGTTTACTATGTTACCAGCGTGAATTACGCAAGCGACTCATAAAACAAGCAAAGGACACGTGTTTTATAGTAAACGGACACCAAATAAATCAGTGTTTATGCTGCAGCGGCTTGGACGGTCGTGGAGGAGACATCTGGGCCATGAAGTCACCACATCGTTAGATACCTTGTTTGTGTTGGCGCATTCATCCACAGCGCCGCTTATCACGTACAGCTTGTTCATGCAGGACACGACGGCCGCGGAGCTGACCGCTTCCAGGAGGGGACTGACCGCCATCCAGCTGTTAGTGAAGGCGTTGTAACGTTCCACAGAAGACAACCGCTGCGTCCCATCGAAGCCGCCCACTGCGTAAATCTGCGAGACATAAACAGAGGACAAGGACACACAATTACATCTTTCCGATGCGTCCTATAAACGCTATTGTCTTCGAGACTCCATCGGTTTATTAAGTTGTGGATGTTACCTCACTCTCCATCTTTCCATGGAAAACCACCAAAAGGTCCCAATCAAGTCATAACTACATCAAGATATGGGTCAGTGACTTGTAAATGTTGTGTGGAATAAATGAAGCTGGTCTGTAGTCGGCTTTAAACATCGGTCGTAACTTATACAATCACAGTGACGAAACCTGTTCCCCCCCAGAAAAAATCAGGGTTATTCAGAGAGATCCGAAAAGTCACCGCACGTTCGGTGACCTTTCGTTTGCCGCACTTCGGGGCGATTTGGCGATTCCTAGTTTGCCGACCCTGGGGTGAATTCAGCAAGCAGTAGTGCAGGGAATACTCGCTGCAAACCCGCCGAACACTCACCGAATATTCATCGAAAACTCACCGGAAACCGCCGCAAAAACCCGCCGAACACGTCGGAAAAACCAGACGAGCCGCCGATCACAGCGCAGACCATCTGCCGGAAAAAGCCGACAAACTGACGAACGGGGGAAAAAGAACCCCAAAAAAGTACGCTTGAAAGTGTCAAGATTGAAACGCTGTTTGCAAAAAAACTACTGAACGAAAAAGTCTGGAATTTACATATAAAATCCAATGAATGATAATAAAAAGGTCTGTTACAGGAAAACGAAACGACAATCTAAAAAAAAAAAAAAAAAACGGAAAAAAATGTTGCCAAAAAAAATCCCGAAAAATGCCTAAAAGATCCTTTAAAAAACCTAATAAATAAAGAGATTTTTTGCTGCAGAATAAAAGAATAAACGGTTTATTATATATTGAATAAAAACGGGAATATTGTTTAACATTGAAATCTATGGGATTCGCCTGAATAAACCTGTCGAATGAAACCACTGAACATCAGGGCATTTCACTGACATTTCTCTGCTGTTCGGTGTCTGTGAATAGATTAACCATTGCTTCTCTATGGGGGATTCGCTGCCGTCGAACAGGCACTGCAGTTGCCGGCAATTTGCCAAAATTTGAGGAACTGCCTCTTCTCTGAATAGCTGAATTCGGCAGGTTTATTCAGGAGAATCCCATAGGTTTCAATGAAAAAAATATTCCTGTTTTAATCCAATATCTAATAAACCGTTTATTATTTTAATCTGCAGCAAAAAGTCTCTTTATGTTTTTTTAGGATCTTTAACCCTTTCACTGCTGAGCCTTTTCCCACCCCTGTGCTGAGCTCATTTTTACCGGTTTCGCTCATCATGTTTAACGGCGTTTTGAAGCCTTATTTTAATATATGACCCAGACATATTATATATCGTTCTTTCCGGCAGACTGTGCAGATTCATAATATGTCATTATTATATGTATACGTCATGACCTGTCTGTTTATTATAACAAAAAATGCAATAAAAT
This sequence comes from Leptobrachium leishanense, assembly GCA_009667805.1. NCBI lineage: Eukaryota > Metazoa > Chordata > Amphibia > Anura > Megophryidae > Leptobrachium > Leptobrachium leishanense. The sequence continues at coordinate 458,233,165 of CM019064.1, read as the reverse complement.
TTGAATTTTCAATAATTTACAATGTGTAAAGTGTTTTTTTTCACATTTTAAAATGCGATCGTTTGCGGTTATATTTTCTATGGGGTGTGCCTGTTAAAAAAATTAGCAATGAGGAATCGTTACTTTTTTTGGGGAAAATTCCGTGTTTTTTAGCAAACGCCCCCCCATAGAAAAAATCGTTAGTGCATCATCATTGTTCACATTATAATTGAAATGGGAACATTAATGTTGCACTAATAAATAAAAAAAATAAAAAAATAAATTTTTTTTTTTTTTTTTTTTTAATTTTTTTTTTTTTTTACTTTTTACAAGGTCATGTTTGGTATCATTGGAAAGGCCACGCTCTGGTCGTTCCAATGATAGTAAACATTAACCCCTAGCTGTCACGGATCGGGAGATAGGGGGTTCATTGAACCCCCTATCTCCACTATAGGTGACAGCAAGGGGTTAATTTAAAAACTGGCGCCATCGCGCTCTGCGCGATGACGCCAGTCATTAGGGGATATTCCGGAAGCTTGGCCGACATCCAAGATGTCGGCCAGCTCCGGGAGGGGACCGCGATACGGCGCATGTTGGCGCCATATCGCGATCCAGCCCCCTAGGGGTTAAAGACAGCCGCCGCTTGGAAGGGCAGGCTGTGCCCTTCCAGGCGGTGCCTGCCTTTAATCGCTGGCCCGCACGGATGGGAGGGGGAGAGGTCCGAAGGACCTCCCCCCCTCCCCTTCAGGCACCTTCCCTGCAATGGCGGGGAGGTTCCTGAAATAGACGTCATTGCGCATGCGCGATGACACCTATCGTGCCCGCCGGGGTCCCGGAGGTTGGGCTGACATCGATGATGTCAGCCCACACCGGGGGGCCGAGCGATCAGCCGGAATACCGGCTGATCGCGGGCTGCAAAGGGAGGACGTGCTCAGCGCGTCCTCCGCAGCCAAGTACCAATGCGGTTGGACGCGCTGAGCGCGTCCACCGCTTTGAAAGGGTTAAGGTTTTTTTCAGAATTTTTTCGGCAAAAATTATTCTCCGGTTTTTTTATTAGCGTTTTTTTTTTTCTGTAACAGCTTTTTATTATCATTCACAGGATCTTATATGTAAATTCCAGTCAGTTTCGTTCAGTAGTTTTTTTGCAAACAGCGTTTCAATTTTGACACTTTCAATCATTTTTTTTCCCCCCACGCTTTTTTTCAGCCGCTGGTCGCAAATGTGCTTGCCAGATCGTCGGCTTTTTCCAGTCGGGTTCAGCGGGCTCGCGGCGGATTATCGGATCCAATATTTTCTGTACATTTTAAAAGAAAAATCTGACGTAAAACAGCCGAAATTATTGGATCCGATAAATTTTGCGGTTTGCGGCTTTTTTTTCCATGCAACAGCTTTACAGCAGATTTTCCCCGCACTCCGAGGACCCTGCGGTGAATGAGAAAGCACCGAAACATTGGTAACATTTCGGCGCTCTGTGAATAACCCATTAAAGAATCTCCAGATTAGGAGATAACCTAGGATTACCAATATCGATGGCCAACCCTAACACAAACCCTAACCCCTACTTTAACCATAACCTTAACCCAAACCCTAACTCTGAACGCAATCCCAAACTTAAACCTAACCCTAATTCTAACTCTGACCAGAACCGAACCCCAACCCTAATCCTAAATCTGACCCTAATCCTAATTCAGACCCTAACCCAACCTTAATCTTAACTCTAACCCCAATCCTAATTTAGACCCTAAACCTAACCCTAATCCACTGTCTATTTTTTTTATCCTGTTAACCCATGTTGGTTAGAGTGACCGTCTATTTTTTGTATGTACTTTAAGGAGACAGCAGCCTAAGAAGGTCCTAATCTCTCCATCTCTGTGGTAGCAGGGCCAAAGGTTTTCTCCCTACTGTTCAACCCATGTAAGTACAGATATGGTGAGACGGTGCTCCACACAACCTCTGGCAGTTGGCTACAAGTTACTTGGACAGTGGGCAGTGGTTCAGTTTAGTTCTCTCCTGGAAGGTAAATGCCACCAAGCACTGAAAGTCATACCGTTCTACCAATACCAATACTGTTGGGATGTTGGAGTGTCCTAAGGGTGTTCTTGATTTCAACCACTTCCTTATCTGATGATGCAAAGCCGACCCTATTTACATAAAGTCCGAGGAATCTTCTAATATTTATTCACGTCCAAAATGCAGGTTCTTTCTAGTCTTCCCTTTCAAAGTAGACAAAATGGGGGAATAATTCTGATTTCAATAGAAGATTTGTGTCTTCTTCACGTTCCTTGTTTCTAGTCGAAACATACAAAGGGAGAGTGGAAATACCACCATTACTAATGTCTTTTGGATCAATATCCCCATAACATTCAGACAACCACATCCAGGCAGGGAAATACGGATTAGAAAGAGAAACATCATAAACTTTGCGGATTTTAGAAGTTTATACAAAGTAGCCAGTTTGGATCAAACTGAAATTTTGGACAAATCTGAAAATTTTCAGAAAGGGTTCATATTTTGCAGGGGTGGAAATTTTATAGTCCTATACCCCCTCTCTATTTTCATCCCTGTTTACCCCCCCCCTTTTACCTCCTCCAACCCGCTCTCTCTTTATACTACCCACTATGCCCTCTTCTACACCCACAAGTGTAGGGTTAGCAATAGGGTTAGGGTAAAGGATAGGGATAGGTCTAGAGTTAAGGTTATTGTTAGCATTACTGGTTCTGTTTGTGTCAGGGTTATTGTTACTGTTTAGGTTTGTGTTAGGGTTATTTCTAGGGTTAGGTTTACTATTAGGGTTGCTCTTAGACTTAATGTTTCTGTTTGTGTTAGGGTTACAGTTACTGTTTATATTTGTGTTAGGGCTACACTTATTTCTAGGGTTGTGTTACTTTTAGGGTTAAGGCTACTGTTAGGCTTACTGGTTCTGTTTGTGTTAAGGTTATTGTTAGGCTTGCTGGCTCTGTTTGTTTTAGGGTTACTGTTATTTAGCACTGGGTGTCACCTTAGGGGCGGTGTCACCCAGGTGCATGCTGCACCCCCCTTGTCATGCCACTGGTTACTGTTCTGTTTGTGTTAAGGTTACTGTTACGGTTACTGTTTGTGTTAGGGTCACAGTTAGGGTTACTGGTTCTGTTTGTGTTAGAGTTATTGTAAGGCTAGGGTCAGACGAACGCATTTTTCACGTTGTCCGTGAAAAAGTGCGTTCGAACGAATGGACGTATTTTTTCACGGAATACGCGATAGCGGTCATACGACGCGCATTTTCGTCCGTGATTTTGTACGGATCATCAATAAAACACTTTTTGTGTCTGGACGCTATGTTGGCCGGACGTGTGCAGCGTCTGACGTCTCCCAATCACGCAAACACGCCGCTATGCGGCCGCAGCGCACTCTGTACGTCAGTAGTAGCGGTTTGACATTCTCGAAAAAATGCGTTCGTTTGCCACTTGCGTTGCACGGACGAACTTTCGTGCGGCCGTTCATCGTATGTTCCCCGGCATTGGACGTCATTTGCTGCTAGCACGGCCGTGATTTCGTGCGACTAAACGCACGTTAAAAATGCGTTCGTCTGACCCTAGCCTTAGGGTTACTGGTTCTGTTTTTATTAGGGTTACTGGTTCTGTTTATGTTAGGGTTATTGTTAGGGTTACTGGTTCTGTTTGTGTCAGGGTTATTGTTAGGGTTACTGGTTCTGTTTGTGTTAGAGTTATTGTAAGGCTAGGGTCAGACGAACGCATTTTTCGCGTTGTCCGTGAAAAAGTGCGTTCGAACGAATGGACGTATTTTTTCACGGAATACGCGATAGCGGTCATACGATGCGCCTTTTCGTCCGTGATTTTGTACGGATCATCAATAAAACCCTTTTTGCGTCTGGACGTTATGTTGGCCGGACGTGTGCAGCGTCTGACGTCTCCCAATCACGCAAACACGCCGCTATGCGGCCGCAGCGCACTCTGTACGTCAGTAGTAGCGGTTTGACATTCTCGAAAAAATGCGTTCGTTTGCCACTTGCGTTGCACGGACGAACTTTCGTGCGGCCGTTCGTCATATGTTCCCCGGCATTGGACGTCATTTGCTGCTAGCAAGGCCGTGATTTTGTGCGGCTAAGGCTAGGGTCAGACGAACGCATTTTTATGTTGTCTGTGAAAAAGTGCGTTCGAACGAATGGACGCATTTTTTCACAGAATACGTGATAGTGGTCATACTATGCGCATTTTCGTCCGTGATTTTGTACGGATCATCAATAAAACTCTTTTTGTGTCTGGACGTTATGTTGGCCGGACATTAGCAGCGTCTGACGTCTCCTAATCACGCACACACGCCGCTAGCGGACGCAGCGCACTCTGTACGTCAGTACCTGCGGTTTCACGTTCTCGAAAAAATGCGTTCATTTTCCACTTGCGTTGCGCAGCCGGACTTTTGTGCGACCGTACTTCGTATATTGGCCGTCATTGCCTGGCATCTGCTGCTACTACGGCCGTGATTAAGTGCGCCAGAACGCGCGTTCGCACTGCCTCAGTCTGACCCTAGCCTTAACGCACGTGAAAAATGCGTTCGTCTGACCCTAGCCTTAGGGTTACTGGTTCTGTTTTTATTAGGGTTACTGGTTCTGTTTGTGTTAGGGTTATTGTTAGCGTTACTGTTTCTGTTAGGGTTACTATTACTGTTTAGGTTTGTATAAGGGTCCAGGCTAGGCATATAGTTATTCCTAGGGTTGTGCTACATTTAGGGTTATGGCTTGCTGTTAGGGTTTCTGTTACAGTTACTGTTTGAGTTAGGGTTAGCGCTATTATTGCACAAAGATTGCAATAATTTTCAGTTATCAAAATATTCTTTAATTGATCTGAAATATCCAGATAGATTCGATATAATTTTATCGTTTTCGGTCAATTCAGCATTGCGACGATTTAGAATTCAGGGTGCTCCCGAATTGCCAAAATTATGTCCAAAAATGAATTGTATGAATGGTATGTGGTTAGAGCCAAATCTATCCTTTGGCCCCCACATCGAAAAACTCTCATCTAAACTTTACCCCAAACTAGGTGCCCTGTACAGAAACAAATCCTGCCTGAGCCCCACGGAAAGAAAGCAGATATTACAACAAATGCTTATGCCGGCTATTGATTACAGAGATGTTCTGTATGCAGCCGCCCCGCAAACACACCTTCATAAACTTACTACATTGTATAACTCATTCTGCCGCTTCGCGCTACAATGTAACTACATGACCCACCATTGTGACATGTTAAAAGAACTAAACTGGCCGTCGATGGAGTCTAAAAGCACCCTTCACCTTTCCAACCTCATGTTTAAGAGCTTTTCTGGGAAGCTGCCACCCTACCTGAATAGACTGCTTCCCCCAGCAGCTCCCTCATCCTATAACCTCCGATCCAGGACCTGCACCTTACTTACAATACCACAATACAAAAAGACAGTGGCTCGATCCACATTTTCCTACAGAGCACGGCAATTATGGAATAACCTCCCAGACGCCATCAAATCTTCCCCCAGTCTTAAGTCACTCAAGAGCTCCTTACTAACATACCTCAATACAGAATGCACCTGTAAACATGTAACACAGTGACTATATACAGAATGCACCTGTAAACATGTAACATAGTGACTATATACAGAATGCACCTGTAAACATGTAACATAGTGACTATATGCAGAATGCACCTGTAAACATGTAACATAATGACTATATACAGAATGCACCTGCAAACATGTAACATAGTGACTATATACAGAATGCACCTGTAAACATGTAACATAATGACTATATACAGAATGCACCTGCAAACATGTAACATAGTGACTATATACAGAATGCACCTGTAAACATGTAACATAGTGACTATATACAGAATGCACCTGTAAACATGTAACATAGTGACTATATACAGAATGCACCTGTAAACATGTAACATAATGACTATATACAGAATGCACCTGTAAACATGTAACATAGTGACTATATACAGAATGCACCTGTAAACATGTAACATAGTGACTATATACAGAATGCACCTGTAAACATGTAACACAGTGACTATATACAGAATGCACCTATAAACATGTAACACAGTGACTATATACAGAATGCGCCTGTAAACATGTAACATAGTGACTATATACAGAATGCACCTGTAAACATGTAACACAGTGACATATACAGAATGCACCTGTAAACATGTAACATAGTGACTATATACAGAATGCACCTGTAAACATGTAACACAGTGACTATATACAGAATGCACCTGTAAACATGTAACATAGTGACTATATACAGAATGCACCTGTAAACATGTAACATAGTGATACAGAATGCACCTGTAAACATGTAACATAGTGACTGTCAGGAACCATGCCTGCTTGTCAGGAACCATGCCTGCTGATGCATCAGATCAATGAAAAGTGCTGCCCCCTGGTCAGCGCTACTACCAGCACTGATAGGGGTTAATAAGTCAAGCACCAAAACACACACACAACCACACCCCCTGTTTGTCCATAAAGGACCTCTTCCTCCTATGTGCAGTATCTAAGTATTGGTTTATCCCCTGATTTGTTCAGACATTTATTCTGTATGTTCATTGATTCACCGTGTACCAGACCCCTCTGCTTTGCCCACCGACCACCGCTTGGTGCCAATCCTCTGACCACGGAACTCCTACTGACTACTCTCTGTCTAATTCATTGTACTGCGCTCTGGCATCACCCAGTATCCATTCCATCAAGGTACAGAGGTGTGCGTTCCCCTGCATACTGGGCTCAGACCCCCCTGAACTTTGGGTCCCACCATGGCCCACGCCAGGTGCGATCCTGACAGTGACTATACACAGAATGCACCTGTAAACATGTAACATAGTGACTATATACAGAATGCACCTGTAAACATGCAACACAGTGACAATATACAGAATGCACCTGTAAACATGTAACATAGTGACTATATACATAATGCACCTGTAAACATGTAACATAGTGACTACATACAGAATGCGCCTGTAAACATGTAACATAGTGATTATATACAGAATGTGCCTGTAAACAGGTAACACAGTGACTATATACGGAATGCACCTGTAAACATGTAACAGAATGACAATATACAGAATGCACCTGTAAACATGTAACACAGTGACTATATACAGAATGCACCTGTAAACATGTAACACAGTGACTATATACAGAATGCACTGTAAACATGTAACAGTGACTATATACAGAATGCGCCTGTAAACATGTAACACAGTGACTATATACAGAATGCACCTGTAAACATGAAACATAGTGACTATATACAGAATGCACCTGTAAACATGTAACATAGTGACTATATACAGAATGCACCTGTAAACATGTAACACAGTGACTATATACAGAATGCACCTGTAAACATGTAACACAGTGACTATATACAGAATGCACCTGTAAACATGTAACACAGTGACTATATACAGAATGCACCTGTAAACATGTAACACAGTGACTATATACAGAATGCGCCTGTAAACATGTAACACAGTGATTATATACAGAATGCACCTGTAAACATGTAACACAGTGACTATATACAGAATGCGCCTGTAAACATGTAACACAGTGACTATATACAGAATGCACCTGTAAACATGTAACATAGTGACTATATACAGAATGCACCTGTAAACATGTAACATAGTGACTATATACAGAATGCACCTGTAAACATGTAACACAGTGACTATATACAGAATGCACCTGTAAACATGTAACACAGTGACTATATACAGAATGCACCTGTAAACATGTAACACAGTGACTATATACAGAATGCACCTGTAAACATGTAACATAGTGATTATATACAGAATGTGCCTGTAAACAGGTAACACAGTGACTATATACGGAATGCACCTGTAAACATGTAACATAATGACAATATACAGAATGCACCTGTAAACATGTAACACAGTGACTATATACAGAATGCACCTGTAAACATGTAACACAGTGACTATATACAGAATGCACCTGTAAACATGTAACACAAGTGACTATATACAGAATGCACCTGTAAACATGTAACACAGTGTGACTATATACAGAATGCGCCTGTAAACATGTAACACAGTGACTATATACAGAATGCACCTGTAAACATGTAACATAGTGACTATATACAGAATGCACCTGTAAACATGTAACATAGTGACTATATACAGAATGCACCTGTAAACATGTAACACAGTGACTATATACAGAATGCACCTGTAAACATGTAACACAGTGACTATATACAGAATGCACCTGTAAACATGTAACACAGTGACTATATACAGAATGCACCTGTAAACATGTAACACAGTGACTATATACAGAATGCACCTGTAAACATGTAACACAGTGATTATATACAGAATGCACCTGTAAACATGTAACATAGTGACTATATACAGAATGCGCCTGTAAACATGTAACATAGTGACTATATACAGAATGCACCTGTAAACATGTAACATAGTGACTATATACAGAATGCACCTGTAAACATGTACCATAGTGACTATTTCCTACATATTTATTTTCTGTTAATCTGTATATTTGCGTTGTTTTTTTAATATCTTGCATTATGTTACTTTGTTTTTCTGTAACATTTCAATGTTCTTGAACCCAGGACATACTTGAAAATGAGAGAAATCTCAATGTATCCTTCCTGCTAAAATACTTTATAGATAAATAAAATAAATAATTCAGACAAAAAAGATTTCCCTGTCCATTAGGCATCCCATTAGTTGAGACGTTGATTAAGATGCGCTCACCTCTCCTTTTACCGTGACCATTTTATGTCTCCATCGACCTTTGTTCAAGGGTGCGACCTTAACCCATACGTTGAGCTGAGTGTTCAGTAACCAGACCTCATCACTGTTTATGTGTCCACCTATAAAGACAACCAGCATCACATTAGAAGACATCATCAAGAGGTTGCCAGGAACCCGTGACACAAAGCAACCATCTTTATAAAACCTGAAGAAATCCCCATGTTCCAAATAGAATGACTTCATAGGACCTTACCATGACTTAACCATGACCTCAACATGCTTTGCTGATATGTAAGGCCAAGTGGGACATAATACAGTATACTTGTCAATGGTTAAAGAAGCCTTGAGGACACTTGGAACACATGGATAGTGGGATTGGCAGAAGGCTCTCTAAGTTCAGCAATATGATACAAGTCGTAGGTATCGAAGGGGTGTGTGAACACGCTGCGCCAAAGCAAAGACTGAGGGAAGCATCAAAGTCTACCAAAGGGCTATCAGTTTGTTACCTGAAATGTAAATATTATTCTTTAACGCACACACGGCGAACTCCGACTTGGTGTACCCTGGTACGCTGGGCAGAGAGGTCCACTGTCCACTCTTCAGGTGGTAGCTTTCCGTGTACGGTAACTTCAGGAGACCTTTTTTGTCACAGCCGCCTATGATTACGATCGTTTCGGAAATGTCTGTTGACCTGAAAGAAAAAAGGAACAGATAGAAACAAGCAAACACAAAAGATCTTTATTGAAACTGAAAGTGGTTAAAGGGCCGGTAACACCAAATAGCTTTTGGTAAATGTTGCATCATGGGAAAAATACAGAAACTGGAACCCGCAGATAAAATACTTAACTTTATTTTTCCTTTTTACATGAAATTACTTCAAACAAAGAACAAACAAAAAACAGCAGCATGTGATTTATAATGTGTTTAATAATGTATTTTATGATGTGTTTAATAATGTGAATTATAATGTGTTTAATAATGTATTATATGATGTGTTTAATAATGTGAATTATAATGTGTTTAATAATGTATTTTATGATGTGTTTATTAATAATGTGAATTATAATGTGTTTAATAATGTATTTTATGATGTGTTTAATAATGTGTTTAATAATGTATTTTATGATGTGTTTAATAATGTGAATTATAATGTGTTTAATAATGTGTTTAATGATGTGTTTAATAATGTGAATTATAATGTGTTTAATAATGTATTTTATGATGTGTTTAACAATGTGAATTATAATGTGTTTAATGATGTGTTTTATAATGTGTTTTTATTTGTAGCACACAAGTAATCTAGTTACAGCTCATGCAAGTGCTAGTGTCTGTTTAAGTAAATGATTTACCTTCTTGGCCTCGCTCTGGGTGAATTTACTTCATTGCCTAATATGTAGAACATCCGTGCCTCGTGCAATAATGGGAAGCACTCGATGCATTCTTGAACGGTCTTGTCCATTTCCACCTTCTCCATGAAGTAAACTGGATCAAGCAAGGGAAGTTTCACATGCTCCAGGAGACTTTTCAAAGCTTTTCTCCTGATACTTCTGTTCTTGTTGACCCATCTCATGACAGCCTCAAAGACAACTTCTTCCTTGGCCACCACCAGTTCCTCATTAGTTAAATACTCAACAAGCTCCTCTTGACTCAACTCCAGGAACTCCTCGTGGCAAGAAACCTCCACAAAACCTTCCAACATGAGCTTCCTGCTTTTTTCGGCCAGGGACGCAATAGAAAAGGAGTCTGCAAACTTCTTGATACCCACACAGTTACAAGGGTGAAGTTGGCTCTCGAGGAACTTCACGCACGCGTCCCGTAGCCTGTAGATATGGAGCATATCAGAAGCTTGCAAGATTCCCTCCACATTGTCCTCTTGTATTGTAAGGCAACCGCCGTACATGTAGTCTAAGACAAGGCTCATGATCGGCGCCGAGATCTTCTGGACGGCCACGACACCAAGACTGCTCTCTTTGTGGTTGCCACCAAACATGGCTCTGAAATAAGAGCTGCTTGCTGACAGGATGACCTTGTGGCAGGGAAAGTCATGGCCGTCAATATGGAGAATTACATCAGTAAAAATTCCACTTTTTCTGTAAACATTCAAGCTCTGTAGGACCTCCTCGGAATGGCACGAGCCGCAGCACATCCTCATCTGTAGCTTGTCTCCTCTATGATCCTGGATGGAGTTTTCAAGGTAGGATGTCCCATAGTCAAATTCTCCATTCAAAGGCTGGTGCATCCTACATAAAAAAAAGCACAAACGGCATTCAAAAAGAGCGCCCCAAACTCACCCCACAACCACTGGTACACCTTTCAGATAAAATACGCATAAAATGAACACCATCAATGCCGAGCTCCGTAGACCTATGGAAGACCTTTCCTTTCCATTGGTAGAATGGCAATGACTTAGGAGAAAAGTTCTAGACAAAGTCTATGGATGGTTTTAGAGCAGGGGTCTCAAAAGCCACCACGTGCATATTTTGATGGCTACAGTTAAACGCTTGCCGTCAATTTGCTTCCTCACCCCCTACCCATATCATAAATACCTCTCATACAAAGCCCACTCTTCTCAAATCTTTTGTCTTTCTCCAAACAGCTCACCATCCAAAGCCATCACCCTTTCCAGCTGCTGCATTTCCACCCACCTGCCCACCCCATCCAGCCTCCCACCCAGTCCATTGCCTAAACTCATAGCTCTCCCTTCCAGCTGCTTCCACTTTTATTTCTAATGATACTTTTCAAGCCCAACCTTCTGGTCCTTCCCATGCAATCCCTGCTATCCTCTTTCTGGCCACCGGCTCCACACTCCCCCTGCTCCCTCTTTTTTCACATACCTCCGTTCCTTAGATTGTAAGTTCACGGGATGTCTGGCTGAGCACATGTATAAAGTGATGTATTATCAGGACAATTATCCTACGGGCAAGAAAGTCTGTCCCTAATGTATCATCGGGGTTATTCAAAGAGAGCCGAACTGGCCACGAAATTGCACTGAACAGTGAATTTCACCGTATGGTGCAATTTCGGGGCCATTCGGCTATTCAAAACCTGGCCAGGTTTTGAATTGTCAAATGGCCCCGAAATTGCACCATATGGGGAAATTCACAGTTTGGTGCAATTTCGGGGCCAGTTCGGCTCTCTCTGAATAACCCTGTAGGTGTCAGGTGGTATGTTCTAGGTGTCAGGTGGTATGTTCTAGGCTGATGTCAGGAAGAATGGGTTAGTGTTTCAAGAGAACTTCTCTAATCAAAGTGTCATGAAGAATCAATGCAGTAAGCGAGGTCTCATGAGGATTGTTCTAGGCCAGGTTTCAGGAGGAACGTTCTAGGGTCTCCATAGGAAAAGTTTTAGTGTCTCATGAGGATTTGTCTACGCAAAGAATTAGAAGGAAAGCTCTAGCCAAAGCATCATGAGGAATGTTCTAGGCAAGGTCTCAGGAGAAATGCTCTTCAGTCTCACAATGAATATTCTATGGTCTCAGGAGGTATGCTCTAGGGCCGGGCTGTCAAACACACGGCCCACCAGATGTTGATACCTACAAGGCACAGAATTCTTTCAATGCAATAGATGGCCTTGGAATCATGGGATTGTAGGTCAGAAGCATCTGGGGGGGGCGCAGTTTGACAGCCCTGGTCTAGGGCTTCAAGGGTAATCTAGGCAATGTTCTAGGTTCTAAGGAAGAGTGGTCTAGGGAAAGGGGTCAGCAGCCTGGGCCCTACAGATGTTTGGAACTACATTTTCCTTGAGCCTCTGTCAACCTAATGAGTGGCTGAGCATCTTGTGATGAGATGTAGCTCCAAAACATTTGGAGGGCCAAGGTTGCTGACCCCAGGTCTAGGGTTTCAAGAAGAACATCCTAGCCAGAGTAACAGGAATACTCTAGGCAAAGTCTCAGGAGGAATGGCCTTGAGTCTCAGGGTCACAGTAATTTTTGTTGGCTGTGACCGAGCTGCTTGCACTCTGTTGGTATAACAACAAACAGGGATAGAGTTTAGGATAGGTTTAATAAGAGGTTAGGACCTTAGCGAATATAGGGTTAATAGGGGGAGTTAATTGATTTATTTTTAGGGGGTTACTTTAACTTTGAGGCTGGGGGTGTAAAGGGGGAAAGATTTAACCTTGAGGGTTTTTTATTCCATAGGGGGATCCCGGGTTCCCCTCTATGCTATTAACCCCTTAAGAGCCACGGGGGTTAGATAGGGAGCAGGCTGCAGCCTAACCGCAACCCAATGAGCCACCAGTTCAGGCAGGATGGCGTAGGCACACACGGGTTTTTTTTTTTTTAAAGCGTCTTACATCAAAAGGCGTCTCTAAAGTGGGACCCGTGTCTTTTTTTGGCGTCTTTTATTTTACACGCTACTTTTCTGATGCGTTTTTTAAAGCGCCGCCTTCCTTTAAGACACATCATTTTTTCAAAGCCTCTTTTTACAACGTGTTTTTTTTTTTAAGACACATCTTTTTTGTCGCGTCTTTTTTTTTTTTTTGAGGAACATCTTTTTTCTTGCATCTTTATTTTAGCGCGACTTTTTCTTGGCGTCAAATCCATAGTAAACCGTGACCCTGGTGTGTCGGTTACCTTGGTCTAAGAAGGCCACCTTTACAGGTCCAACATCTAAAACTACAGAACATCTTCTACTACACTGGTAAAGACGAAGGCGTCTGCATAAAACCGAGCCCCCATCCGGATATTCTATACAAAGAACCACACAAAGAAAACCCAAAGTAACAAGGATAGAATTCTTGGAAAGGCCAAACCGTACTCTTGGTCTAATGGCCGATTCGGGCTCTAACGCACTCACGCACAATCCCCAGTGAGGAGCCTCTGTGTGTGTGATGGATTATTTTTCCAACTGATATCCTAAATGTTAATTAGAGCAGAACAATCTGGAGACGCCTCGTTCCCCAGAGGCTCCAGGACCATCCATTCCTCAATACCCTGCGGCCTGAGGTCTGCTCAGAAATCCGCCCCGATATCAAACACACAACAATATTACTTTATATATATGTATTCTGGGAGTGATACATTGTATCCTGGACACATTCAGGCTTATATTCCTCTGCTGTTACAATCTGGAGAAATAAAACCGGACACTAAAGCGACACTAGCAAAGTCACTGACAGGCACACAGAGACTGACACACACGCAAAGACGTAGACAGTGATACACAGAAAATGACGAAAATGGACAGGACACTCTGGTCGGATCAAACAGTAGCTTCGTGCTACAACGTTTCAGCTCTGGCACGAGTCTTTCTCAGGTAGAGACAGTCACGTTCCGGAGCTGAAACATGGCACCCATGGAATAAATCTCCTGTTTGATCCGTCCAGAGTGCCCGATCCATTTTCGTGAAGTCATTTCCTTTGTGTCACTGTCTACGTCTTTGTGCGTGTCTGTCAGTGACTTTGGTGGTGTTGCTGTGACTCTATCAGTGCATGTGTGTTTATGTCTCTGTCAGTGTGTGTGTGTGTGGTTTTGTCAGGGTTTCTGGGTATCTCTGTCATTGTTTGTGTGTGTATTTCATTCTCTGTCAGTGTTTTTGCTATAGCAGTTCTATGTCTTTATTACTGAATTTGTGTCTGTCAATGTCTCAGAAAGTGTGTGTATATGCCTCTGTCAGTGTGTGTGTGTGTGTGTGTGTTTTTGTCAGGGTTTCTGGGCATCTCTGTCATTGTTTGTGTGTGTGTATTTCACAGTGTCTTTTGCTGGCAGTTCTGTGTCTTTTTCAGTATATTTTTTTGCCTGTCAGTGTCTCAGAATGTGTGTCTATGCCTCTGTTGGTGTTTGTGTCTAGGTGTCAGTGTTTATGTGGGCCTCCATCAGTGTTTGTGTATTTCACTGTCTCTGTCACTGTGTCAGTGTTTTTGCTAGTGGTTCTCTGTCTCTATCAGTGTATATTTGTCTGTCAGTGTCTCAGAAAGTGTGTCTATGCCTCTGTCAGTGTCTGTGTGTGTTTTGTCAGCGTTTCTGTCCATCTCTATCAGTGTTTGTGTGAGTATTTCACTGTCTCTGTCAGTGTATTTGCTAGTGGTTCTGTGTCTCTATTACTTAATTTTTGTCTGTCGATGTCTCTGAAAGCGTTCTATGCCTCTGACAATGATTGTGTGTGTCTTTGTCAGTGTTTCTGTTCATCTCTGTCAGTGTCTGTGTGTGTCTTTGTCAGTGTTTCTGTGCATCTCTGTCAGTGTCTGTGTGTGTCTTTGTCAGTGTTTGTTTTTGTCAGTGTTTGTGTGTGTGTATTTAAAGGACTCTGTACCTCTCTCTTTGCTAGTGTTTCTGTGTCTCTATCAGTTTCTTCTTGTCTGTCATTGTCTCAGAAAGTGTGTCTATGCCTCTGTCAATGTTTGTTCATGCCTTTGTCCCCGTCTCTATGTGCGACTTTGCCAGTGTCTATGTGTGTATTTCCTTTCTCTGTGTGTCTCTGGCAATATCTCTGTGTGCATTTGTCAGTGTCTCTTCATGGTGCATTTGTCTCTGTGTATTTTGTGTCTGTCGGAGTAGGTGGAGGCAATCGTTAGAATATTTGGGAAATAAGTGAGTCAAGGGAAGGTGAGGGGAGAGATGTAAAGGGCGTTAGACATGGGGGGATAGAGGTTACAGGGAAGGTGAGGGGGAGATGTAAAGGGCGTTAGACATTGTGGGATAGAGGTTACAGGGAAGGTGAGGGGGAGATGTAAAGGGCGTTAGACATGGGGGGATAGAGGTTACAGGGAAGGTGAGGGGGAGATGTAAAGGGCGTTAGACATGGGGGGATAGAGGTTACAGGGAAGGTGAGGGGGAGGTGTAAAGGGCGTTAGACATTGGAGGGATAGAGGTTACAGGGAAGGTGAGGGGAGATGTAAAGGGCGTTAGACATTGGAGGGATAGAGGTTACAGGGAAGGTGAGGGGAGATATAAAGGGCGTTAGACATTGGGGGATAGAGGTTACAGGGAAAGTGAGGGGGAGATATAAAGGGCGTTAGACATTGGGGGAAGAGGTTACAGGGAAGGTGAGGGGAGATGTAAAGGGCGTTAGACATTGGAGGGATAGAGGTTACAGGGAAAGTGAGGGGGAGATATAAAGGGCGTTAGGACATTGGATAGATTTACAGGGAAGGTGAGGGGAGGTGTAAAGGGCGTTAGACATTGGAGGGATAGAGGTTACAGGGAAGGTGAGGGGAGAGATGTAAAGGGCGTTAGACATTGGGGGGATAGAGGTTACAGGGAAAGTGAGGGGGAGATATAAAGGGCGTTAGACATTGGGGGGATAGAGTTTACAGGGAAGGTGAGGGGGAGATGTGAGGGGGAGTCTCACTCATTTATAGAAGGTTCCTGGGAATTTTAATTTGTGTCTTGTTACTGCCACCCATCAGGGGGTCTCACTGATTTATAGGAGGTTCCTGGGAATTGTAATTTGTGTCTTGTCACTGCCACCCATCAGGGGGTCTCACTGATTTATAGAAGGTTCCTGGGAATTGTAATTTGTGTCTTGTCACTGCCACCCATCAGAGGGTCTCACTGATTTATAGAAGGTTCCTGGGAATTGTAATTTGTGTCTTGTCACTGCCACCCATCAGAGGGTCTCACTGATTTATAGGAGGTTTCTGGGAATTTTAATCTGTGTCTTGTCACTGGCTGCCAGCTATCAGGGTGTCTCACTGAGTTATACCAGAGTTCTGGAAATCTTTAATCTAGATAACACAGTTGAATCAGAGTTCTGCATATCTCCAATTTTTACAACAGAGTTGAATCAGAGTTCTGTATATCTTTAATCTATATATTACTCACCATGCCAGGAAGACCAAAAAAGGACAGACAGACGCCCCCAGACACAGATAAGAGGGCAAGCAACCTCTGTGTCGGAAGGCTGTGCCCCTGGTTGTCGTGGATGTGGTGCATCCTCTGCAGGGGCACGCTTGTCCTTGTTTCTACCTGGTGCTGGCCATCTTAAGCAGCAGCAACATACAGAAGATTTGCAGGATTGGCTAACCAGGCTATCCTCATCCTCCGAGTCCTCTGCCAGCCAGGCTTGTAGTGGTTTACAGTCCACCTCAGCTGCCAAAACATCTAATTCAGCCTCCTTGTTCACAGCTACTCCTGCCGTAGCCTCACCATCATACACGGAAGAGTCAGCTGAATTTTTTGACTACAATGACAGTGACCTGCTGCTTGAGGATTCGCAGCAACTCCAGTGCTCTGATTCAAACTCTGAGGTTGAGGAAGGGAGTAAAATCAGCCTAGAGGGAGGGGGTGCCAGTGACACACAAAGAACTGGCACTCATGTTCCCCCAGCAGTTCCAGCATATTGCGGGGATGGCTCCAGTGATAAAGAGATAGGGGGTGATGACAATGATGATGAGGTCACTGACTCCACCTGGGTGCCTGATCGAACAGAGGAGTCAAGGAAGGAGGAGGAGGCACAACAAAAACGAGGCAGAACGTCCTCTATGACCAACTGTTGCCAGTCCAAGGCATCAGATCTCACAGCTGCGCAGGTGCAGAGCGCTGTTGTCTCAAAGCACATGTACAGGAAGTCTGCTGCCTGGGAGTTCTTTAAGAAATGTGCAGCAGACCGCACCGTTGCTATTTGTAATCTATGTCAGATGAGGATCAAGCGTGGGAAAGACATCCCACGCTTGGGTACCACGTGCTCGAGGTGACATATGACGACCACCTGCCACGCATCCCACTGGCACAACACTTTGCATAGGTCCTCCTCATCTGTCTCTACCCCCACTATATGTCCTGCCATGTTATTGCCTACAACCTCCACTGACAGGGATGATGCTACAGTAATGGGTGTACCAGGTCCTTCCTCAGAATGTGACAGCATCCCATCAGCTGAAGATTTACACAGTCAGATTACGTTGCCTCAGCTGCTGCAGCAGCGTAAGAAAAAATATAGTCCCAACCATCCCCAAGCACAGCGTCTAAATGCCAGCTTAGCAAAATTACTCGCATTACAGCTGCTGCCTTTCCAGCTGGTGGAGTCTGCTTCCTTCCGTGAATTTGCTGAATGTGCTGTACCACAGTGGCAGGTTCCAAAACGCCATTTCTTTTCACGGAAGGCAGAGCAGCGGGAGGAAGAGGAGGCCTTCCCTAGCTCTCAAGGCCCCAGTCTTTACGCAGAAAGCATTCCTGCGGGTCCTCAGATCAGACAGGAGGAGGAGGAGGAGGAATATTTAAGTAGTGGGGGCATTGAAGGTGGGGATTCCTCAAAGGAGTGTTTTGTGTGCCCAGAAACCCAAGGACTAGTACGTGGCTGGGAGGAGGTGTGCACGATGGGGTCATCCTCATTGACCAGGTAGACTCGGAAGCTAATGCCACCTCCAACCTATGCTGCATGGGCTCCCTTATCCTGCAAAGCCTGCTAAAGGACCCCAGGATTCGTGCTATCAAGGAGAGGGATCATTACTGGTTAGCAAGCCTTCTTGATCCACAATACCAGGGTAAAGTTGCAGAGCTCATCCTGCCCACACAGAGGGAGGACAGGATGAAACAACTTGAGGACGCTCTAAAGCGACACTTGTGTAACACCTTTCCAGGCACTGGTAGGTTACCAAGTGATGACACAGGTGCTTCTGAGGCTGCGGATGATCAGAGGAGGAGCGGTGAAGGCTGGGGCAGCTTGACTGATGCCTTTTTAATTTTTTTAGTCCACGACGCCCAGGGACGTCAAATGTAGGCACCCATTGCCAGCGTCTTCACCATATGGTGCAGGACTACCTAGGGGCAAGGGCAGACCTGGATACCTTTACAGCAGATGATCCACTGGCTTACTGAGTGTTGAGATTGGATCACTGGCCAGAATTTAGCCAATATGCTATGCAGCTACTAGGTTGCCCTTCATCCAGCGTGCTTTCTGAAAGGACGTTCAGTGCCGCTGGAGGTTTTGTCATAGACAAAAGAGTGCGTCTGTCCACCGACAGACCGGCTGACATTTCTAAAAATGAATCAGTCCTGGATCAGCAGGTATCAATCCCCTGATGCTGACGTAACTGAATAGATCGGGGATCTCTTCTGCATTCCCAAAACCTCCACCCCTGCACTCTTCCACAATACCTCAGGGGGGTTACGTTGTGAAGGCACTAGCTGGCACCAAAGGCCTAATATTTGGGTGATAGGACAAGGTGTGTGTGTGAAGGCAGTGCTTCTATGTTGAGTAAATTGTTAGGGTTGGTGCTGCCGTAACGGAAAAGAAAGTGTCCACACACTTCCAAGGACACAATAATGTAAGCAGGAATATGAAATAAATTCCTGGCGCACCTTTGTGTGAAACAAAAATTATTGAAATACAATGTGAGTGACACCAGTGTACATTCTACATTAAAACAAATATATACATACACGTCTGAAAAATTCAGCTGTGTTCATAAATGGTTTTTTTTTTTTTTATGAAAAAATAGTTTAAGCAACGGGACAAGATGCTAATAATGATTTTCAAAATTTATTCTGGTAAAAATAACTAAAATCAACATGAATAAACCATATGGTAAAATATATTAAATTTTACCATATGGTTTATTCATGTAGATTTTAGTTATTTTTACCAGAATAAATTTTGAAAATCATTATTAGCATCTTGTCCCGTTGCTTAAACTATTTTTTCATCAGTACTTGAAGGCATCAGGTCTACCTCTTTCCCTTCCTGGAATGCTTACAGCATCTCGTTCCATTTCCAAGAAAGTTACACCTTTTAAGCTATACTAAGGAGAAGAAGAAGAAACAACATCATCATCAAAATATAAGTATTCCATTCTTATTTTGAATTTCATTTCTGGAGTGTTTTCTTTAGCGTCAGATAAAAAAAACAAAAAAAACATTTATATACATACACGTCTGAAAAATTCAGCTGTGTTCATATTTGTTTTAATGTAGAATGTACACTGGTGTCACACACATTGTATTTCAATAATTTTTGTTTCAAACAAAGGTGCGCCAGGAATTTATTTCATACTAATATTTGGGTGCACTGCCACTGACGCCTATACCAGATTCATATCATTTTAATATTGGACCGCAGGGTCCAACCCTGCACTCTTCCACAATACCACAGAGGGGTTACTTACGGTGTGAAGGCACTTGCTGCCACCAAAGGCACAATATTTGGGTGCACTGCCACTGACACCTATACCAGATTCATATCATTTTAATATTGGACCGCAGGGTCCAACCCTGCACTCTTCCACAATACCACAGAGGGGTTATGGTGTGACGGCACTGTTGCCGACACTAAAGGCCCAATTTTAAAGCACCTATTGTTACTTTCATCCAAAGCCTGCATAAGTTTCACCATATTTTATCCAAAAAATCACTAAACTTGTTCTGCGTGTCCTAAAATGTCTCCTCTTTTCATACAGGCTGCCGACCCAAGCAGTTGTTTATGAATAAATTAAAGGAAAACCATTTACCGTCATTTGAAATGTCATTTTTTTGTTTTAAAGGTTTCTATACATCCTACAAATCCGCCACTTCACGGGAAGGTTATGGGGACCTCCTAGGCACGATATTTGAAGGAATTTTTCGTTTTTATTCTTAACCTTTATTTCATAGAAAACTGTTCCTTTAAAAACGTTTTTTTAAAACTTTTTGTCCTTGTTTCCTGTCCCCCAGGGCACTACCCGGATCCCCATACACCTTTTATGGCAAATATATTGCATATATGCCCTCCTAAAAATCGAACATTCGAGTCCCATTGACTTGCATTGAGTTTGGTTTGTGTTCGAGTTCAAACTCAAACTTTTGAAATTGTTCGAGTTCGAAAATGAACCAAATCTCCTTTCCACCTTTCTCCTACTTTTATGAGTTCATAAGAGACATTGCAGAAACAAAGAATGACCCGAGTTTTTCCTACGAGTTCCACGCTTCAGGCTTCCTTCCTCAGATGTCCGACAGCTCGCACTTTAATCACAGAGGCAGCAGGGGTCCAGTATCAGCGAAGAAGACTAATGTCCTTCCCCCTCCTACCTCAATTCCTGATGAGTGCAAACAAGGTGAAAAGATTGAGAATCCTAACCGCCTTTGTCCTATTCATAAGAAGCCACATCCCCTCAAAAAGTGCATCGGCTTTAGAAAGAAACCACTCCAAGAGCGCAAGGAGCTCCTAAAGACATATGGTGTATGTTTCAGATGTTGTGCTTCTACTGAGCACTTTGCCAAAGACTGCAAATCTATCAAGTGTATAGAATGTGATAGTGTGGATCATGTGCAGGCGCTACATCCATCTGAGTACATGCCTGCAACGTCAACAGACTCCTCTCATGTGTCAATGCATGGCGGGGAGACTACAGGTCAGGAAGTTACCATAGTGTACTCTTCTTGTACAGCAGTATGCGGTGAAGATCTTTGCAACAAGTCTTGTGCTAAAAAAGGCTTAGTTAATGTGGCGGAATGAGGTGTTGTCCGCCTGCGGGTGTGCTCCTATCTGCTTCCTCCCACTGCGCTTACCGCCGACCCGACTACCGAGTGTCACGGCTCCTCGGCATCTCGAGCGGCCTGGGATGACCCTGGGGAGGGTTGGCGGGCTGTGGAGGGGACCCCGGGGTGAGATCAGCCCGACCACTGAGTGACACGACACTCAGCGTCTCGAGCGGCTGATCTACTGACCTTGGTGCTGTTCGGATCGGTTGTGGAGCGGCCGTTCGGGTGGGAAACGTTTCGTCCGGAACCGTTCGGATGGGAAACGTTTCTTATTTCCTTCGCGCAATATTCGGATCTTACCCGATCGAATATGGCGCTCGATATACCGAAGCGCGGGGTGCGCACCGCGGCTTCGGATTGGATATCGAACTGCAGCGTGGTCGAATCTTCTGATGGCCGATGCCCGTACGTTGCACCTCTGTCCTGATTCGAGATGCAGGCACAGGGTGATCAGTTCGGATCGCTGGATGCCGCACTCTGAAGACCGCGCGGGATCTCAGAAATACGGCCGAAAATAAAGCACACCAGGCGGAGCTGTATGCACTGGATCATCTGTTTATTTTTTACACATCACACATATTTATAAACATTCAACCAGCCAGAAAACAATGGGAATCCCTGCCCGCCCCCACAAGCCTCATTGGCCCTCGTTGGAAGGAGGCACCCGGGTCCCGATTCGTATTGGCGGTTACGAATCGGGGTGTTGCCGATTCGCAACCGGATGGTCCGAATCGGCCATTTTACGATTTGACCGGATGGTCCGAATCGGCCATTTTCCGATCCGATCGATTCGACCGGATCCACGAGGCGCGGGGAAAATGGCGACGAGCAAGGCACACAATGGGATACACATTTCGCAAAACAACAAGGGGGACACTTTTATTACACCACACAAATGAAACCGCATCTAAATAAAATAACACGCGAAATCCCGCTGGTGCAACGGCACCTAAGAGTCTGGAGGGACCGCACCGTCCCAAAGGACTGCCCCTGGCTGAGGGTGCTGGGCCATTCCGTGACACTCCTCCCCCTTTCCACAGTTCGACGCACCTGGTTGAACCCCAACGGGTTCCACCGGGGAAGTCGGTGCTCCCAGGTCCCCCGGTTCCCGGGCCGACTGCCGCGATAACCCGTCTGCATTACCGTTTTGCGACCCGGGCCGGTATTGAATGGTGAAGTTAAAGGGTTGGAGAGCCAGACTCCACCGCAACAGGCGGCCGTTTTCCCCCGCCACCCGGTTGAGCCACACCAGGGGGTTATGGTCGGTCATCACGGTGAAAGACCGACCGTAGACATAGGGTTGGAGCTTCCGTAGGGCCCAGACCAGGGCCAGGCACTCCTTCTCCACCGCAGCATACCCCACCTCCCGCGGTAACAGCTTCCTGCTGATGAACGCCACCGGATGATCCCCCCCGTCGTCCCCCACTTGACTTAGGACAGCTCCCAGTCCGAACATTGAAGCGTCTGTGTGGACAACAAAACGTTTGTTATAGTTGGGAGCTGTCAGCAGGGGAGCTTGGGTCAGGGCGGCCTTCAGTTGTCGAAAGGCCTGTTCGCACTCCGGGGACCACAGGACTTGGCGGGGTAGGGATTTCTTCGTCAAGTCAGTCAGGGGCTTGGCCAGGTCACTGTAATGGGGCACAAACTTCCTGTAGTACCCCGCGGTGCCCAGGAAGGCGAGGACCTGGGTCTTGGTCACAGGGGTTGGCCAGTCTAGGATGGCTTCTACCTTGGCGGGCTCTGGCCGTTGTATCCCGCAACCCACCCGGTGGCCCAGGTACTGCACTTCGGCCATCCCCACCTTGCATTTCTCGGGCTTAAGAGTCAGGTGGGCGTCTCTAATCCGGCCCAAGACTGTCCCTACGTGGTCAAGGTGTTCCTCCCAGGTCTGGCTATAGATGGCTATGTCATCCAGGTATGCGCAAGCGAACCCCTGGAGGCCATCGAGGAGGCGATCGATTAACCGCTGGAAGGTAGCAGGGGCGTTCTTCATCCCGAACGGCATGACCCGAAATTGGTACAAACCGAATGGGGTGATGAAAGCCGACTTCGGGGTCGCCTCCTCGGCAAGGGGAATCTGCCAATACCCCTTGCACAGATCGACCGTGGTCAGAAAATTACCCCGGGCGATCTGATCTAGCAACTCGTCGACTCGGGGCATGGGATAAGCGTCTGTAATGGTACAGTCGTTTAACCTCCGATAGTCGACGCAGAACCTGGTGGTACCGTCTTTCTTGGGCACCAGGACCACGGGCGACGCCCATGGACTGGCCGACGGTTCAATGACCCCCAGCTCCAACATCTCCCGGATCTCGGCCCGCATGGGTGCGCGGACCGCTTCCGGGAGTCGGTATGCAGGCTGCCGCAGGGGTCTCTGACCGGGGGTGTCCACTTGATGGATGGCCTGATCAGTGTATCCCGGGAGGGCCGAGAAAATCCCCCGGTGGTCGTAGAGCAACTGCCACGCCTGCGCCTGCTTTTCGGGCCCTAACTCCTCCCCCAGCTGCACCTGATTTACCCCTGAAGGCTGTTTGGCTATCCCGGGGAGTTCTACTAAAGGGAATGGTTCAGTCTCCTCGATAGCCGGCGCGCATATAGCGTCCACCATTTCCGGGCGTTCATGGTAGGCCTTCAGCATGTTGACGTGGAATGTCCGCTGGATTCTGGTGTCCGCGCAGCTGACAACCACATAGGTGGTATCCCCCAGTTGGGTTACCACCCTGTAGGGGCCTTGCCAGGCCGCCTGCAGCTTGTTCTGCCGCTGTGGCTTCAACACCAGAACCTTCTGCCCCACGAGGAACAAGCGACTGCAAGCAGCGCGGTCGTACCACGTCTTCTGCTGAACCTGGGCCGTTTCCATGTTCCCTCGTACGAACCCCGCGAGTTCTGCCAAGCGCTCCCGGAGCTTCAAGACATAACTCAGGACAGGAACCCCATCTTCCTCCTGTTTCCCCTCCCACTGAGCCCTAACCAAATCTAGGGGCCCCCTCACCTGGCGCCCATACAACAGCTCAAAGGGAGAGTATCCGGTGGATTCCTGAGGAACCTCCCGGTAGGCGAACAGTAAGTGGGGTAGATACTTCTCCCAATCCTTCCCTTCGTGCGCGAAGGCCCGGATGAGCTGTTTCAGGGTCCCGTTAAACCGCTCGCACAGCCCATTTGTCTGAGGGTGATATGGGGCGCTGTGAAGTGCCTTAACACCGCAGAGACGCCAGAGCTGCTGGGTGAGCTCAGCGGTGAACTGGGTACCCTGATCGGACAGGATTTCCCGAGGAAATCCCACCCTCGTGAACACCCGTAGGAGAGCGTCCCCCACGGTGTCTGCCTGGATGTTGGCCAAGGCCACAGCCTCGGGGTACCGGGTGGCGTAGTCCACTACGGTGAGGATGTACCTCTTACCGGTGGCACTGGGGCGTGGCAAAGGCCCGATGATGTCGACCGCCACCCGGCTAAAGGGCTCCTGAATGATGGGCATCGGGTGCAGGGGCGCTTTCGGGTGGTCCCCGGTTTTCCCGGTCTTCTGACAGACCGGGCAGGTGCGGCAGTACTCGCGGGTGTCTTCACTGAGGCGGGGCCAGAAGAATGCGCGCGCCAACCGGTGTCGAGTTTTCTTCTGCCCCAGGTGGCCAGCAAGGGGGATATCGTGAGCCAGGCGCAGAAGTTCCTGTCTAGGGCCCTGGGGTACTACCATCTGTTTATGTGGAACCTGCTGCTTCTTGGACCCCTCCCTCGCGGTGTACCTGTAGAGAAGCCCATCCTCCCACTCTATGCTGTCAGTCCTCTTGCCAACCAGGCCTTGGCCAGCCAAGTCCCGGTAGCACTGTAGCGTGGGATCGGTCTGGGTCTGGTGGCGGAGCGTCTCCGGGGAGCTCCACGGGGAAGGGGAATCGGGTGGGGAGGGGGGCGTCGGGATTCGTCTGGGTGTGGACGGTGGGTCGGGTGGGGAAGGGGAAGTCGGGAGTCGTCTAGGTGGGGGCGGTCGGGGACGTTTGGGTTGGGATCTCACCTGGGTCCCGATCGGAGTGCCCCTGCTGTGGCGTTGGCTCTGTTGCCGGGTGGTCACTGGGGCGGCCGCATCTGTGGAGTAAGAAGAGACCAGCCGTCCCAAATCGTTGCCGAGAAGGACTTCGGCCGGCAATTGGTTTAACAACCCCACCTTCACCACTTTCTCCCCGGACCCCCAGTCTAGGTGGACCCGTGCCGTCCCGAGCCGAAGAACTTTCCCTCCAGCCACCCACACCGCGACGGTGCTGTGCAGTCGATCGTGCTGCGGAATCAAATGGGGACGTACCAGGGTGATCGTAGCCCCGGAGTCCCGGAGCCCCTCAGCGGCCCACCCGTTTATCCACACCGCCTGACGGTGATGATGGCGGTTGTCGGCCGAAGCGGCCTGCACCGGGTCTGCCTCGTGCAGCCGTTCCCATTCTTCCGGGGAATCCGGCCACGGGGCTTCGGCGTCGTAACAATGGGCTGCTGACGAGGGTCTGGGGGGGGTCGCGACAGGTTCGGTCGGTTGGGGCAATTCTGCCGGTAGTGCCCCTCTTGGTCGCATCCGTAGCAACGGACATTGGCTAAGGTGTTGGGCCGACTTGTGGGTCGTGTTGCAGGCGACCGAACTGTCGGTATTGGAGGGGGAGGGGCCGGTAGAGCGGGACGGAAGGCCGGGAATCGCTCACCCCTGGTAACCTTCCGGGTGTCCGTGTACTCGTCCGTCCAAACGGCTGCTTGCTGCACCGTTTGTGGCTTCTTGTCCCGTACCCACTCCCGGATGGCTGAGGGGGTGTGCTCAAAAAACTGCTCGAGCAGCAGCAGCTGGGTAATGTCGTTCACCGTTTCCGCGTTGCTACCCAGGAACCAGGTACGCAAGTCCCGCTGCAACCGGTGAGCCCACTCGACGTGAGTAGCGCCATTGGGCCGGCGGGAGTTTCTGAACTTCGCCCGGCTGGCTTCCGGGGTTACAGCAAACCGGCTCAATAACGCTTGTTTAACATGGGCGTAGTTGGTGGCCTCCTCGTCCGGTACGGTGCGGTAGGCCTCAGCTGCCTGACTGGTCAGCTTGCACGCCAGGATCCTGAGCCAGTCGTCGCGGTGTACCTCGTGCACTTGGCACAGGCGCTCGAAGTCCTGAAGGTAGCTCTCAATCTCGTCCTCCGTCTCCCGGTAGTCCTTGAACGCCTGGAAAGGCACTTTACGGCCGGTGGAACGGTTCGGACGAGGGCTGACGTCCCGTTTGCTCCGCACCTCAGCCAGCCGCAACTCGTGGTCGCGCTCTTTTTCCCGCTCCTCACGCTCCTTGTTCCGGTCCTCACGCTCCTTGTCCCGCTCCTCTTCCTGACGAATCTCCCGAATCACGTTCTGCATGGCAGCCTCCGATGGGGCCGCTCCGTAGAGGGCGGCCCGCTGCCGCACCTTTTGGTGAAAAACACTTTCATCGGACTCAGCGGGGACGGGTACAGGTGCGAGGACAGGGGGCACCACCGCCGGTGCCGCCTCTTGGTCCAGCCTCTGCAGTTCTTCAATCACCGCGTGCCGGCTCTTGGAGCCCGGGGTGCCTCCCCGATTCTCCAGCATGCCACGCAGGACGTCCCGCTTGTAGGCGCTGTACTCGGCCATGGTAAGGGTCTCCTTGGGGTTGGCAGAGAGCTATCCCACCGCTGCCACCAGTGTGGCGGAATGAGGTGTTGTCCGCCTGCGGGTGTGCTCCTATCTGCTTCCTCCCACTGCGCTTACCGCCGACCCGACTACCGAGTGTCACGGCACTCGGCGTCTCGAGCGGCCTGGGATGACCCTGGGGAGGGTTGGCGGGCTGTGGAGGGGACTCCGGGGCGAGATCAGCCCGACCACTGAGTGACACGACACTCAGCGTCTCGAGCGGCTGATCTACTGACCTTGGTGCTGTTCGGATCGGTTGTGGAGCGGCCGTTCGGGTGGGAAACGTTTCGTCCGGAACCGTTCGGATGGGAAACGTTTCTTATTTCCTTGCGCAATATTCGGATCTTACCCGATCGAATATGGCGCTCGATATACCGAAGCGCGGGGTGCGCACCGCGGCTTCGGATCGGATATCGAACTGCAGCATGGTCGAATCTTCTGATGGCCGATGCCCGTATGTTGCACCTCTGTCCTGATTCGAGATGCAGGCACAGGGTGATCGGTTCGGATCGCTGGATGCCGCACTCTGAAGACCGCGCGGGATCTCAGAAATACGGCCGAAAATAAAGCACACCAGGCGGAGCTGTATGCACTGGATCATCTGTTTATTTTTTACACATCACACATATTTATAAACATTCAACCAGCCAGAAAACAATGGGAATCCCTGCCCGCCCCCACAAGCCTCATTGACCCTCGTTGGAAGGAGGCACCCGGGTCCCGATTCGTATTGGCGTTTACGAATCGGGGTGTTGCCGATTCGCAACCGGATGGTCCGAATCGGCCATTTTACGATTCGACCGGATGGTCCGAATCGGCCATTTTCCGATCCGATCGATTCGACCGGATCCACGAGGCGCGGGGAAAATGGCGACGAGCAAAGCACACAATAGGATACACATTTCGCAATACAACAAGGGGGACACTTTTATTACACCACACAAATGAAACCGCATCTAAATAAAATAACACGCGAAATCCCGCTGGTGCAACGGCACCTAAGAGTCTGGAGGGACCGCACCGTCCCAAAGGACCGCCCCTGGCTGAGGGTGCTGGGCCATTCCGTGACAGTTAACATATATCACAAGGATCACCCAGGAAAGTCTGCTAAAGTATACGCCATCCTGGACGATCAGAGCAATTGGTCCCTCACAAGAACGGAGCTCTTCGATCTTTTCAACTTAAAAGGAGATTCCTACCCTTATACTTTAGGTACATGTAGTGGCATTACAGAGGTCTCTGGAAGAAGAGACAGCAGATTCGTAGTAGCCTCTCTTGGGGGCAATCTGGAATTACCGTTACCCACACTGGTCGAGTGCAACCAGATCACATCTAACAAGCAAGAGATCCCTACACCAGAAGCTGCCCTACACCATCCTCATCTGAAGGCTATAGCTAACGAAATACCAGCCCTTGACAAGAATGCAGATATCTTAATTCTCCTAGGCAGAGATATCCTCAGAGTACATAAGGTACGGCAACAAATTAATGGTCCACATGATGCTCCATTCACTCAGCGCCTTGATCTAGGTTGGGTTATCATAGGCAATGTTTGTATAAGGGAAATGAAGGTGCCTACCAAGATTTCTTCCTTCAAAACACAAATCTTGCCAAATGGTCGCAACACCTATCTTGATCCGTGCCCACACCATTACAAAGTGAAGGAGAAATTGAACAGCAACGAATGGCAACATGACGACCAAGATAAATTAAATGTCTTTCAGTCCTGGGATAACACCTTTGGAGCCACAGTGTTCAATTCTACCAATGATGACAACAAACTAGCACTGGCAAGAGAAGATAGGGAATTTCTCAAGACGATGGATAAAGAATTCGCTCAGGATGATGCCAATAGCTGGGTAGCACCCTTACCCTCTCATACGCCTAGAGAAAAGCTACCTAACGATCTACAGCAAGCAGCTGCTCGATTTGCCTCTTTAAAGCGCACCTTGAAGAAGAAAACCGAGGCTGTGGAGAAGATAAACTGGCACCATGCCAGCTCGGAATCCAGTGCTGGTCCCCGGAATCGGGAAATGTTCCAGTTCTGCCAGGAAAGCCCTCTACAGGTGCAAGTACAAAGCCCCAGAAACAAAGATTGAAAGGAAGAAAAGGCGGAAGAATACAGCTACTGTGTCACAGACAGTCGGTGGGGATAAGAATGGGGGTACACGTGTAGTCAAACTGCGTAAAAGGCCTCACTATTATTCCACTGAAGATGTTCCAAGGAAGCTGGTAAGCCATGGCAAGAAGCCTTTCAGCCAGCACAAACGCAAACCTGCGCGCCTCCATCACTCCTGGGACTGTACTTATACTCCTCATTGGACCCTACAAGGTGAAGCGTGTGGTTTTTCTGAAGCAGCTCCAGTCTGGCTTTCTGCTGGTAACAGGACCACCGGTTATCAACCGGGTGCCCCTGCGTAGAGCTCACCAGAAATTTGTTATCACCACTTCCACAAACGTCAATATCTCAAGTGTCAAGGTTTCAAAGCACCTGACTGATGCTTACTTCAAGAAGAAAAGGCTGCGTAAACCCAAGCACCAGGAGGGAGAGATCTCTGAAACAGAGAAGGACAAATACGCAGTCACACATCAGCGCAAAGCCGATCAGAGGTTCGTGGATTCCCAACTCCTGCCAATGGGTCTTGTCACTCAGGTTATGCCCAGTGACGATGGAAGAATCCGAAAAGTGAAGGTCAAGGGGACTAAAGGAGGTGTGGTACATAGTTTCTTCTGGCCAATCACCGAACTGATACTCCTTCTGCCAAGGGAAAAGGTCAGTTAAGAGTTTCTGCTCTCGGCAGAAGCCTTTCCATAAACTGCCAGTTGGATTACAATTGTGTTGGTGGATGTTTTGGCCTAGAGCAGCTTCTCCAGCATGAAGATGGGTTAACTTGTTAAATTTTCTCCTCAGATCTGGAACTATGACCTTCTTTCAAGACTGTTGACTTAGTTACTGGCTATAAAGTGTAAAGTTGTATTATTGAATGCTTTACCTTTGTTTTTCAGGTCTCCGCATTGGGTTTCCAGGAGGACATTTAGGGCCATATTACATAGTTGGTGCTAACTTAACCAGAGCTGTTGTTAACTTAAAACCTCCATAGGCTATAATGGCTCTGGGAAGTTTACAACAGCTCTGGTTAAGTTAGCACCAACTATGTAATATGGCCCTTAAAGTTTTAGTGTTAGTTTATTTTGAAATCTAAAGATTTCAGACGGGGAGTGTCATGCCCCATAATTTAGGAATTATTTGTATATCTTTCTGTTTTGTGTTGCATCTGCGTTTGCTGCTTACATGCTATTGATTTCATAGCTATTTTGTCCCTGCTGGGTTTCCTTAGCTTGCTGTATCCAGCTAGTTTCCACGCCTTTGCTCAGTGTCTTGTTCTAAGGGACTTCCTGGTCACAGAGCAGCCATTCCGTGCTCACTGCTGGACAAAACTAATGTCTTTTTACCTGCATTGCTGTACACTATTATAAGGATTGTTAGTCTGCTCATTAAACTCTTCAACTGGATTCATCTTTCTACGTGTCAGTTTTGCTGAGTTGAAGCCACCTGCCGAACTTCAAGGCCTGAGTACTGGTCAAATACAGACTTCGGTAGCCTAAAGCATCCACGCCTCACAGCTTTGCTTAGGGAAGCAGAATAATATGTATGTATTTAAAATGTGTATTTTAATTCTATCAGGGTTATTCAGAGAGCGGTGAAAAGCAGGGGAATGACGAGAATGGAAAATTCTAGGTCAAAATAGCCGATTTTGAAAGTGAGATAAATGGGAGAATTTTTCTGGTTTGGCTATTTTGACCTAGAATTTTCCACCTCTCTCTGAATAACCCTGTAATTATAAATATAATTAAAATACATACAGACCGCTCTCTCTCTCTGTATCTAACTAGAAAATGATCCACAACACTTTATGTATCTTTCAATGTATCAAATGAATGGATTTAAATCCAACGT
The DNA here is from genome assembly GCA_009667805.1 of Leptobrachium leishanense. Lineage (NCBI taxonomy): Eukaryota > Metazoa > Chordata > Amphibia > Anura > Megophryidae > Leptobrachium > Leptobrachium leishanense. The sequence goes on along the minus strand of CM019064.1, from coordinate 458,202,378 downwards.
TTCAGTTCACGAGGAACTTTTATCTTGGAAAGATCTGTTTCTGAAACGTTAGATTTAAATCCATACATTTGATACATTTGTTGTTTCGATTATTTTCTGGTTTTATATTTACTACCGGCCTACAACCGGCACCCATTTAAAACATTTTTACAATCTTGTAGTGCTGGAGTGAGGGGCTCTTGTTGTATTATATATATATACATATATATACATACACACCTATAATATATATATATATATATATTACACACAAGCATGCAAATATATAAATATACACCTATTTGCTATATAACAGTATATACACACATATTGCTATATGACAGTATATATATGCACTCACACATATTGCTATATGACAGTATATACACATGCACACACACACATATTGCTATATGACAGTATATACACACACACACAAATTGCTATATGACAGTATACACGCATTGCTATATGAGAAAATATATACACACACAAACATATTGCTATATGACAGAATACACACACACACATATTGCTATTTGACAGTACACACACACACATTGCTATATGATAGAATACACACACACATATTGCTATATGACAGTACACACACACACATTGCTACATGACAGAATACACACACGCATATTGCTATATGACAGACTACACACACACATTGCTATATGACAGAATACACACACACATATTGCTATATGACAGAATACACACACATATTGCTATATAATAGAATACACACACACACATATTGCTATATGACAGTACACACACACACACATTGCTATATGATAGAATGCACACACACACATTGCTATATGACAGTATACACACACATTGCTAGATGACATAATACACACACATTGCTACATGACAGAATACACACACATATATTTCTATATGACACACACATATATTGCTATATGACAGACTACACACACACATATTGCTATATGATAGAATACACACACATATTGCTATATGACAGTACACACACACATTGCTATATGACAGACTACACACACACATATTGCTATATGACAGACTACACACACACATATTGCTATATGACAGACTACACACACACATATTGCTATATTGAAAGGATACACACACACACAGCTATATGACAGAATACACACATACACACACACATATTGCTATATGACAGAATACACACATACACACACACATATTGCTATATGACAGTATATACACACACACATATTGTTATGTGACAGTGACAATATGTAAGTATGTATATAGGGATGCATGTCACAGCATGGAGATCCTGTATCACAGTGTCAGGTGGATCAGGGGTGGCCTGGCAGAGAGGAGTCCTCTCCCTGTGCTTTGTCTATGGGTGGGATTCCAGGGTCTCCTGCCTGATGCCCACCCACCCATTTCTAGCACAGCTCCAGACAAAGAGCCTGGGACATAGACAATACCTTGGATGAGATGCAGCCAGTCTCCTGCTCCAGGAATGGTCCAGGTCCTGCAGCTGATGCTCCTCTTTACTCTGTGTGTGTGTGTGTGTGTGTGTATGTGTGTGTGTGTGTGTATATATACAGAATACAGGGTCAGACCTGGTGCAGGAGGGGGAGGAGGGGGAATGTTTCCAGTGAAAAGCAGGAGGGGGAATGTGGACATAAATAAAAATAAAGCACCTTTTTCCTGCTTCCTCCTAGATGAATGGGCAAGGATCCTCCTATATGAGCTGCATGTCAGATGTTACCATGAAGGAGGGGTCTGGGCTTTGCTGCAGGCTCCCTCTCCATCATCCCAGGGGACCTACTGGGGGATTAAACCCTGCAGACAGCTGCCTGCCTGCAACTCCCATCACCCCCTGCCAAGGGGCAGATAAACACATAGATATTCCTTTACATGACATTATAGGTAATATATATATATTGTGTACTGTGATATATAGCTCACATATAGGCGATCCCGAGTATATAGGTTATATATAGTGTATTATATAGGTAACATATGGCGTATTGTATATGTGATATATGGTGTATTGTATGGGTGATATATATAGGGCCCTATTACAATCTTCGCGCAAACGTCAGCGCGTGCGCAAAAACGCATTAACGCGAGGGGCAGAATCCTTTGCGCAGAACGTCGTATTACAATGTCAACGCAACAAACACGCGTTAACGTCTACGGCGGGTGAACCTGCGTGAACGCTGCGCGAGCTTACTGTACTGCGCGAGTCCTATACTTAACATTGTGAGCGCAAATGCGTTTCTACGCTGGTACGCGGATGGTATTACAATCTATGCGCAGTTTGTAACGCACAGCCTTTTTGCGCATAATTTTAGCGACTCCTAAAAGCTGGTGTTAACGGCAAATTCTATCAACGTGCCGAACGCAAATACACCAGCCCAAAAAAAAATACGCAGCAAAGTATAGTTACACATTCTACACATACCCAAACCAATAAAATGGAGAAGTTGGCCATGTTTTTTATTATTGCTGCAGCATATATGCGCAGATTGACTTTGACAGGCGCAAAAATTTAACGTGAGACAATTGTGGTTCTTAATTCTGATTGGCTGAATCGCGTGAGAAAAACAGTCTGCACGCGTTTGTGCGCGTCCCTTTTACGCGCGTTATTTTTTGACGGATGAAAAAATGCGCGAGCATTGTAATACCAACGTTAATTTACGCACGTTAACGTTTAACACTTCGCGCAAAAATTCACGCGTTGCGCCTGCAATTTTGCGTGAAGAATGTAATAGGGCCCATAGTGTATTATATGGGTGGTATATAGTGTATCATATATGTGACATATAGTGTATTATATAGGTACTATGCAGTGTGTCGTAAATGTTATATACAGTGTGTTATATAGGTTATATGGGTTGTATATAGGAAATATATACAGTCATGGCCGAAATTGTTGGCACCCCAGACATTTTTCCAGAAAATCAAGTATTTCTCACAGAAAAGTATTGCAGTAACACATGTTTTGCTATACACATGTTTATTCCCTTTGTGTGTATTGGAACAAAACAAAAAAAAAAGGGAGGAAAAAAAGCAAATTGGACATAATGTCACACAAAACTCCAAAAATGGGCTGGACAAAATTCTTGGCACCCTTTCAAAATTGAGGATAAATAAGATTGTTTCAAGAATGTGATGCTCCTGTAAACTCACCTGGGGCAAGTAACAGGTGTGGGCAATATAAAAATCACACCTGAAAGCAGATAAAAAGGAGAGAAGTTCACTTAGTCTTTGCATTGTGTGTCTGTGTGTGCCACACTAAGCATGGACAACAGAAAGAGGAGAAGAGAACTGTCTGAGGACTTGAGAACCAAAATTGTGGGAAAATATCAACAATCTCAAGGTTACAAGTCCATCTCCAGAGATCTAGATTTGCCTTTGTCCACAGTGCGCAACATTATCAAGCAGTTTGCAACCCATGGCACTGTAGCTAATCTCTCTGGGCGTGGACGGAAGAGAAAAATTGATGAAAGGTTGCAACGCAGGATAGTCCGGATGGTGGATAAGCAGTCCCAAACAAGTTCCAAAGAAAGTCAAGCTGTCCGGCAGGCTCAGGGAGCATCAGTGTCAGCGCGAACTATCTGTCAACATTTAAATTAAATTAAATGCTATGGCAGGAGACCTAGGAGGACCCCACTGCTGACACAGAGACATAAAAAAGCAAGACTACAGTTTGCCAAAATGTACTTGAGTAAGCCAAAATCCTTCTGGGAAAACGTCTTGTGGACAGATGAGACCGAGATAGAGCTTTTTGGTAAAGCACATCATTCTACTGTTTACCGAAAGCGGAATGAGGCCTACAAAGAAAAGAACACAGTACCTACAGTGAAATATGGTGGAGGTTAAAGGATGTTTTGGGGTTGTTTTGCTGCCTCTGGCACTGGGTGCCTTGAATGTGTACAAGGCATGATGAAATCTGAGGATTACCAAAGGATTTTGGGTCGCACTGTAGAGCCCAGTGTCAGAAAGCTGGGTTTGTGTCTGAGATCTTGGGTCTTTCAGCAGGACAATGACCCCAAATATACGTCAAAAAGCACCCAGAAATGGATGGCAACAAAGCGCTGGAGAGTTCTGAAGTGGCCAGCAATGAGTCCAGATCTAAATCCCATTGAACACCTGTGGAGAGATCTTAAAAGTGCTGTTGGGGAAAGGCATCCTTCCAATAAGAGACCTGGAGCAGTTTGCAAAGGAAGAGTGGTCCAAAATTCTGGGTGAGAGGTGTAAGAAGCTTATTGATGATATAGGAAGTGACTGATTTCAGTTATTTTTTCCAAAGGGTGTGCAAACAAATTTTAAGTTAAGGGTGCCAAGAATTTTGTCCAGCCCATTTTTGGAGTTTTGTGTGACATTATGTCCAATTTGCTTTTTTTCCTCCCTTTTTTTGTTTTGCTCCAATACACACAAAGGGAATAAACATGTGTATAGCAAAACATGTCTTCCTGCAATACTTTTCTGTGAGAAATATTTGATTTTCTGGAAAAATGTCTGGGGTGCCAACAATTTCGGCAATGACTGTATGGTGCATTGTATAGCTTATACATGTGATATATAGTGTATTATATAGAGTATATTGTGTATTATATAGGCTATATATAGTGTATCGGATATATTTATATATGTATGTGTGTGTGTCTGTGTGATATAAAGTATGTAGGAAAAAATTGTTACCATTGCTCATATATTGGTGATAATATTCAAAATATATATAGTATATAGGTAATTTAAATATATATATATACGGTATATATATATATATATATACCGTATAATATGGAAGTAATGTAAAGAATATAGGTCATATATTGGTAATGATGTAGGTTATATATAGCTCATATATTGATGAAAATATATATATATAGCATATAGGTCAGGGTTCAAAATTTCAAGTCCCAAGCTACTAACCAGGCCATAAGAATTACTCGCCTCCAGTTGCTCCACCTAACCCCTACCCAGCCCTTAACTATTTCCCTAAACACACCCCCTTCAAGTATCCCAGTCATCAGAGCCCAGTGTGAGCAGAGCGAGGAGGTAGGGAAGCTCCTCTCCACCCCCCTGCCAGTGACAGAAAGGAGCTGAGTCTGGCTGGGGAATGGGGGACAGAGATGAGCTAGGTCTGGCTGGGGAATGGGGGGCTGCACGGTGGCACTGCTGGAATACGCAGCACAAAATAATTTATTGTGCTGCCTGTGTTTGCATTTCCACTCGCCCTCACTTAATTTCCACTCGGCAAATGCGAGTAGGCGAGTGGAAATTTTGGGCCCTGATATAGGTTATATATATATATATATATATATATATAATCAGAAAAACAATGGCAACCTGCTGGAGCCACATGGACTCAAAATGCCTGGGTGCAAAGTCCAATGAATCATGCAAAACTAGTCCTCCTGTTTTGGCTAGTTTTATATATATGTAATGATATAGAAAATATAGGTAATGATATAGGTGATATACAGGTGGTAATATACACATAGCATGTAGGTTATATAGTATGTATATATATATATATGTAATGTTTGGTAATGATGTAGGTGATAATATAGAAAATATATATAGTATATAGGTGATAATATGGGTAATATATAGGTTATACATATGTGATAATATATGGTGAAAGTAGATATGAGGGTGCATCGAGTATTAAATGGTGATTGTATTGTTGAGGGACTGGTGAAGGTTCACTAGGTCGGGGGCCCAAATTATTCATGGCAGACGAGATAGATATTGTTTGGCCAAAGCCTTGGTGGCCTCACCAGCATATCAGGCCAGTAAGTGTACTTTGCCTCTATGGAGGGTATGTATCACCCCATGGAGCAGTGATTCTCACCCCCTGTGCCGGGCCAGACTGGTGTGACTGTGAATAGTCCTTTTTAAGTGCTGCAGGATTGAGCTCACATCTAGATCAGGAGTAAACATTGAATTCAGGAGGTCGATGGGCCGCATGCTGCCAGCTGCCGCCATTGGATTCAGGAAGAGGATGGGCCGCATACAGCCAGCTGCCGCCATTGGATTCAAGAGGACAATGGGCTGCATGAAGCCAGCTGCCACCATTGGATTCAGAAAGAGAATGGGCTGCATACAGCCAGTTGCCACCATTGGATTCAAGAGGACGTTGGGTCGCATGCAGCCAGCTGCTGCCATTGGATTCAAGAGGACGATGGGCCGCATACAGCTAGCTGCCGCCATTGGATTCAGAAGGAGGATGGGCTGCATACAGCCAGTTGCCACCATTGGATTCAAGAGGATGTTGGGCCGCATGCAGCCAACTGCGGCTATTGGATTCAGGAAGAGGATGGGCCGCATACAGCCAGCTGCCGCCATTGGATTCAAGAGGACAATGGGCTGCATGAAGCCAGCTGCCACCATTGGATTCAGAAGGAGAATGGGCTGCATACAGCCAGCTGCCGCCATTGGATTCAAGAGGACGATGGGCCGCATACAGCTAGCTGCCGCCATTGGATTCAGAAGGAGGATGGGCTGCATACAGCCAGTTGCCACCATTGGATTCAAGAGGATGTTGGGCCGCATGCAGCCAGCTGCCGCCATTGGATTCAGGAGGACGATGGGCCGCATACAGCCATCTGCCGCCATTGGATTCAAGAGGATGATGGGCCGCATGAAGCCGGCTGCCACCATTGGCTTCAGGAGGACGTTGGGCTGTGTGCAGTCAGCTGCCGCCATTGGATTCCAGAGGACGATGGGCCTCATGCAGCCAGCTGCCGCCAGTGAATTCAGGAGGACGATGGGCCGCGTGAAGCCAGCTGCCGCCATTGGCTTCAGAAGGACGATGGGCCTCATGTAGCCAGCTGCCGCAATTGGATTTAGAAGGACGATGGGCCGCATGCAGCCAGCTGCATTATTCATGGCAGACGAGATAGATATTGTTTGGCCAAAGCCTTGGTGGCCTCACCAGCATATCAGGCCAGTAAGTGTACTTTGCCTCTATGGAGGGTATGTATCACCCCATGGAGCAGTGATTCTCACCCCCTGTGCCGGGCCAGACTGGTGTGACTGTGAATAGTCCTTTTTAAGTGCTGCAGGATTGAGCTCACATCTAGATCAGGAGTAAACATTGGATTCAGGAGGTCGATGGGCCGCATGCTGCCAGCTGCCGCCATTGGATTCAGGAAGAGGATGGGCCGCATACAGCCAGCTGCCGCCATTGGATTCAAGAGGACAATGGGCTGCATGAAGCCAGCTGCCACCATTGGATTCAGAAGGAGAATGGGCTGCATACAGCCAGTTGCCACCATTGGATTCAAGAGGACGTTGGGCCGCATGCAGCCAGCTGCGGCTATTGGATTCAGGAAGAGGATGGGCCGCATACAGCCAGCTGCCGCCATTGGATTCAAGAGGACAATGGGCTGCATGAAGCCAGCTGCCACCATTGGATTCAGAAGGAGAATGGGCTGCATACAGCCAGCTGCCGCCATTGGATTCAAGAGGACGATGGGCCGCATACAGCTAGCTGCCGCCATTGGATTCAGAAGGAGGATGGGCTGCATACAGCCAGTTGCCACCATTGGATTCAAGAGGATGTTGGGCCGCATGCAGCCAGCTGCCGCCATTGGATTCAGGAGGACGATGGGCCGCATACAGCCATCTGCCGCCATTGGATTCAAGAGGATGATGGGCCGCGTGAAGCCGGCTGCCACCATTGGCTTCAGGAGGACGTTGGGCTGTGTGCAGTCAGCTGCCGCCATTGGATTCCAGAGGACGATGGGCCTCATGCAGCCAGCTGCCGCCAGTGAATTCAGGAGGACGATGGGCCGCATGCAGCCAGCTGCCACCATTGTATTCAGGAGGACGATGGACCGCATACAGCCAGCTGCCGCCATTGGATTCAGGAGGACGATGGGCCACATACAGCCAGCTGCCACCATTGGAATCAGGAGCACGATGGGTTGTGTGCAGCCAGCTGCCGCCATTGTCTTCAGGAGGGCGATGGGCCGCGTGAAGCCAGCTGCCGCCATTGGCTTCAGAAGGACGATGGTCTGTGTGCAGCCAGCTGCCGCCACTGGATTCCAGAGGACGATGGGCCTCATGTAGCCTGCTGCCGCAATTGGATTTAGAAGGACGATGGGCCGCATGCAGCCAGCTGCCACCATTGGATTCAGGAGGACGATGGGCCACATATAGCCAGCTGCTGCCATTGGATTCAAGATGACGATGAGCCGTGTGAAGCCAACTGGCACCATTGGATTCAGGAGGACAATGGGCTGCATACAGCCAGCTGCAACCATTGGATTCAGGAGCACGGTAGGCTATGTGCAGCCAGCTGCCGCCATTGGATTCCAAAGGACGATGGGCCGCCTGCAGCCAGCTGGCGCCATTGGATTCAGGAGGACTATGGGCCACTTGCAGCCAGCTGGCTCCATTGGATTCAGGATGATGATGGGCCACGTGCAGCCAGCTGTCGCCGTTGGATTCAGGAGGACAATGGGCTACGTGCAGTCAGCTACTGCCATTGGATTTCAGGAGGACAATGGGCCACGTGCAGCCAGCTGGTGCCAGTTGAATCAGGAGGACGATGGGCTACATGCAGCCAGCTACCGGCATTGGATTCAGGAGGACGAAGGGACACGTGCAGCCACCTGCCACCATTGGATTCAGGAGTACGATGGACAGATCATAAAGCGGTAGACACAAAAGACAAAGAGATTTAGACAGTGAAAAAGCCAAAATAAGGCGATACCCCAGAAGATGACAGACGATAGGAGGTTATCTAGTGCCACTCACTGGCTTTCAACATGTACCCTATGGCAGACTGAAGCTCCTGCTGGAGAACCTGCGATAAGGGTCGCCAGGTCGGCCATGTTTTCCTCAACACATATTACTATTTCAAGCAGAGGGAGGCATGGGGAAAAGTGCTGTCCTACAACATGTATAATTCATATGCTGCAGGAAGGAAATCAAGACAAGTTATCTGGCATTCCTTTTTGATTTCTTACCTGCAGCATATGAATTATACATGCTGCAGGGTGGCATTTTTCATGCGCTGCCCTTCAGCATGAATAAATTATAAGTGTCCAGGAAAACATAGCCAATCTGCTAACCCTCCTGCAATCCAGTTGCGTCACAGTGAAGCTTCTGGCGCTATTGGTGAACCGCCGACGTTTGACAAACTTGCAAGAATGGCTACTTTCACCACTGTTTACATCTTTGGAAAACGCTGTCAACGACTGTCTTTCTTTGGCACAGGGTCAAGAGTAGGGATGGACCCGAACTTCCCATATGTTCGGGTCCGAACCCGAACCTGAACTCGAACTCCATGCAAGTCAATGGGGCTGAAAATTAGTTTTTTAGAGTGCCCTCCAAGAGGGCATATATGCGAGATATTTTCCATAAAAGGTGTATGGGGGTCCGGGTAGTGCTGTGGGGGACAGGAAACAAGGACAAAAAGTTTGGAAAAAAACGTTTTTAAAGGGACAGTGAGTTTTCCATGAAATAAGGGTTAAAAATAAAAACGAAAAATTCCTTCAAATATCGTGCCTAGGAGGTCCCCATAACCTGCCCGTGAAGTGGCGGATTTCTAGGATGTATAGAAACACTTAAAAACAAAAAAATTTGGCTTCATATGACGGTAAATGCTTTTCCTTTAATCTATAGATAAACAACTGCTTGGGGCGGCAGTCTGTATGAAAAGAGGAGACATTTTCGTACACGCAGAAAACGTTTACTGATTTTTTTGGCTAAATTATTGTGAAACTTATGCAGGCTTTGGATGAAAGTAACAATAGGTGCTTCAAAATTGGTCCTTTAGCATCCCCAACAGTGCCGTCACACCGTAACCCCTCTGAGGATATGAATCTGATACAGGCGTCAGTGGCAGTGCACCCAAATATTGTGCTTTTGGTGCCAGGCCTGCAAGTACTATCATACAGTAACCCCTCTGTGGTATTGTGGAAGAATGCAGGGGTGAACCTTGCGGTCCTATAATAAAAAGATATGCATCTGGTTAAGGCGTCAGTGCACCCAGATATTCTGCCTTTGGTGCAAGACTGCCAGGCCAGCAAGTATCATCATACAGTAACCCCTCTGTAGTATTGTGGAAGAATGCAGGGGTGGACCATGTGGTCCTATATTGAAAAGATATGATTCTGGTCAAGGCGTCAGTACACCCAGATATTGTGCTTTTGGTGCCAGGCCTGCAAGTGCCATCATAATACAGTAACCCCTCTGTGGTATTGTGGAAGAGTGCAGGGGTGGACATGTGGTCCTATATTGAAAAGATATGATTCTGGTCAAGGCGTCAGTGCACCCAGATATTGTGCTTTTGGTGCCAGGCCTGCAAGTGCCATCATAATACAGTAACCCCTCTGTGGTATTGTGGAAGAGTGCAGGGTTGGACCCTGCGGTTCAAAAAATTAAAATGATATAAATCTGGCACAGGCGTCCGTGCAGCCAAATATTGTGCCTTTCATGGCAGCAAGTGCCTTCACACTGTAACCCTTTTGTGGTATTGTGAAAGAGTTCAGTGCTGGAGGTTTTGTGAATGCAGAAGAGGACATCCCCGATCTATTCCATTACTTCAGCATCAGGGGATTGATAGCTGCTGATCCAGGACTGATTCATTTTTATAAATGTCAGCCGGTCTACAGAGTCGGTGGACAGACGCACTCATTTGTCTGTGACAAAACCTCCAGCGGCACTGAACGTCCTTCTGGAAAGCACGCTAGATGAAGGGCAACCTAGTAGCTGCATAGCATATTGGCTAAGTTCTGGCCAGTGATCCAATCTCAACACCCAGTAAGCCAGTGGATCATCTGCTGGAAAGGTATCCAGGTCTGCCCTTGCCCCTAGGTTGTCCTGCACCATATGGTGAAGACGCTGGCAATGGGTGCCTACATTTGACGTCCCTGGGCGTTGAGGACTAAAAAAATTAAAAAATTTAAAAATTTAAATATGCATAAGTCAAGCGGCCCTGGCCTTCACCACTATTCCTCTGATCATCCGCAGCCTCAGAAGCACGTGTGTCAGCACTTGGAAATCTACCAGTGCCTGGAAAGGTGTTACACAAGTATCGCTTTAGAGCGTCCTCAAGTTTTTTCATCCTGTCTTCCCTCTGTGCGGGCAGGATGAGCTCTGCAACTTTACCCTTGTATCGTGGATCAAGAAGGGTTGCCAACCAGTAATGATCCCTCTCCTTGATAGCACGAATCCTGGGGTCCTTTAGCAGGCTTTGCATCATTAGGGAGCCCATGCAGCGTAGGTTGGAGGTGGCATTAGCTTCCGAGTCTTCCTGGTCAATGAGGATGACCGTATTGTGCACTTCCTCCTCCCAGCCACACACTAGCCCTTCTGTTTCTGGGCACACGAAACCCTCCCTTGAGGAATCCCCACCTTCAATGCCCCCACTACTTAAATATTCTGCCTCCTCCTCCTCCTCCTCCTCCTCCTGTCTGATCTGAGTAGGACCCGCTGGAATGCTGTCTGCGGAAAGACTGGGGCCTTGAGAGCTAGGGAAGGCCTCCTCTTCCTCCGCTGCAGCATTGCTAATGTCGAGTTCCACCTGGTGGACATGTCACAGATCAGACGGTTTGTGGGAAGGTGGAATTCTCTTTGAATTTCTGCCAGGCGAACGCTTGCTGGGAATGACCGTCTGAAGTGGCTGCGGACTTTTCTGGCCTGGATGAGAAGCTCTGGCAGCCCTGGGTACTTGGTTAGAAAACGCTGTACCACCAGATTTAGGACTTGTGCTAGGCATGGTACATGCGTCAATTTACCCTTGCGTAGGGCGGAGAGAAGGTTGCTGCCATTATCGCAGACGATCATTCCCAGCTGAAGCTGGCATGGTGTTACCCATCTCTGCACCTGCCCCTGCAGAGCTGACAGAATTTCTGGCCCGGTGTGGCTCCTGTCCCCTAACCAAACCAGCTCAAGCACAGTATGGCATCTTTTTGCTTGAGCCATTGCGTAGACCCTGTCAGGCGTCAGTTTAACTGCCACTTCGCCAGAGACAGAGAAGGAGGAGGAGGAGGATGAGGAAGAGGGAGAGGTGGTGGTGGTGGAGCAGACAGACCTCATACAAGCAGCTTTCTGGAGCCGTGGTGGATGAACAAGTTCCAGCACAGAGCCCCGTCTGTGGTATTGTGGAAGAGTGCAGGGTTGGACCCTGCGGTTCAAAAAATTAAAATGATATAAATCTGGCACAGGCGTCAGTGCAGCCAAATATTGTGCCTTTCATGGCAGCAAGTGCCTTCACACCGTAACCCTTTTGTGGTATTGTGGAAGAGTTCAGTGCTGGAGGTTTTGTGAATGCAGAAGAGGACATCCCCGATCTATTCCATTACTTCAGCATCAGGGAATTGATAGCTGCTGATCCAGGACTGATTCATCTTTATAAATTTCAGCCGGTCTACAGAGTCGGTGGACAGACGCACTCTTTTGTCTGTGACAAAACCTCCAGCGGCACTGAACGTCCTTTCGGAAAGCACGCTAGATGAAGGGCAACCTAGTAGCTGCATAGCATATTGGCTAAGTTCTGGCCAGTGATCCAATCTCAACACCCAAGTGGGTGGTACCCAAGTGTCCGGTATCTTTCCCACGCTTAAGCCTCATCTGACATAGATTACAAATAGCAACGCTGCGCTCTACTGCACATTTCTTAAAGAACTCCCAGAGTTCCTGCATGTGTTCTTTGAGACAACAGCGCTCTGCACCGGAGCAGCTCTGACATGTGATGCCTTGGACTGGCTAGTGCTACGGTTGGTCACAGAGGATGTTGTGCCTCGTGTTTGCTGTGCCTCCTCCTCCTCCCCCTCCTCCTCACTTGATTGCTCAGTTCGATCTGGCATCCAGGTGGAGTCAGTGACCTCATCATCAATGTCATCTTCACCCCCTATCACCTCATCACTGGAGCCAACTTGGCAGTATGCTGCAGCTGCTGGGGCAACATGAGTGCCAGTTATTTGTGTGTCATCACTGGCACCCCCTTCCTCTAGGTTGATTATACTCCCTTGCTCAACCTCAGAGATTGAATCAGAGCACTGTACTTGCTGCGCATCCTCAAGCAGCATGTCACTCTCATTGTAGTCAAACAATTCAGCTGACTCTTCCGTGTGTGATAGCGAGGCTACGGCAGGAGTAGCTGTGGACATGGAGGCTGCATTAGATGCTTTGGCAGCTGAGGTGGACTGTAAAGCACTAGAAGCCTGGCTGGCAGAGGACTCGGAGGATGAGGATGGCCTGGTTAGCCAATCCACCAAGTCCTCTGTATGTTGCTGCTGCTTAAGACGGCCAGCACCAGTTAGAAAGGACAAGCGTGCCCCTGCAGAGGATGCACCACGTCCACCACGACCAGAGGCACAGCCTCCCAACACAGGGGCTGCTTGCCCTCTTATCTGTGGCTGGGAGCGTCTGCCTGTCCTTTTTGTTCTTTCAGACATGGTGAGTGATATATAGATTAATATATACAGAACTCTGATTCAACTCTGGTATAAAGATTTAAATAACTCTGGTATAACTCAGTGAGACACACTGATAGCTGGCAGCCAGTGACAAGAGACAGATTACAAGTCTCAGACACCTCCTATAAATCAGTGAGACCCCTTGATGGGTGGCAGTGAAACCTCCTATAAATCAGTGAGACCCCTTGATGGGTGGCAGTGAAACCTCCTATAAATCAGTGAGACCCCTTGATGGGTGGCAGCCAGTGAGAAAACACGGATTATAACAATTCCCAAATGTTTTAAAGAAATTAGTGAGCCCCAAAATATTGCGTGGTACTGGCTGTGTGACAAGGCACAGATCACCTCAATTCACAAATGTTTTGTAGAAATTAGTGACACCCAAAAATACTGTGTGGTACTGGCTGTGTGACAAGACACAGAAGATCACCTAAATTCCCTGATATTTGGTAGAAATGAGACCCCCCCAGTAGCGTGGCAGACCGGCAGTAACAACACACAACAATCTCCTCTGAAATCTCCTCTCAAAATGCGTGCTGTAGCTATGTGTGGAAACGTTATATAGTGTGCTGCGGGACTTAGTTCTGTGAGCCCATGATTGGGCAAAATTTGCCCAATCAGGACTCTGAGCCGTGATTGGCATACTGTTGAACCTGTGGTCAGGTGCAAGGCTGTAGCCAATTACGAGCTTCAGGCCAGTGGGAAAATGCATTGTGGTCCATTGTGATGCATTGTGGTCGAACATGCGGCGAACACCCGGAAATGTTCTGTGTTTGCGATCTAATCGAACAGGCTAAGTTCGGGTCGAACTCTGAACCGTCCGAACCGAACAGCTCATCCCTAGTCAAGAGGCCTACTGTGTTTTTTTCAGGTGCTCACCAGACCACCCCCCCGAGCAAACCACGCCAGCTAAGGCTGATGTCAGACGAACGCAGTTTAACGTTCGTCGTAGCATAGAATCATGATCAATAGAGACCCACACACGAAGTACGTCCGCACCGAACTGCGCAAGCACAACACACGTAGCAAACGGTCGCAAATTAGGCAAGAACGTAAAACTGCTAGAGAGACGCGCAGAGTGCACCACGTCCGCGTAGCGTTCTGTGTGAGTGATGGGGAGATGTCAGACGCAGCGCATTTGCGACGTCCAGCACCTTGACGCACACAATGGATTTTCATATCCTTTTCCAATTTGTATCATTTTTCATATTAATTTTATTTCCCATAGTTCCCTTTTTTTATCTACGTCCATCAAAAAAAACAGACCGTATGGTGTCTGCAGTATCTTCCGTCAGTACGTCCGTCCGTTATGCGCGCACGCAGAGTGCGCTCAGACTGCGTTCATCTGACATTAGCCTAATTCAGTAACTCTGACACAGAAACCGAAAATCTGATTCTTTTTTTAACCCTTTCATTGATTGCACTTCCTTCTGGTTGGCCTTTTGGCATTACGGATAAAATGACCCGATTTTAGTCTCTTTCCTCGTATTCTGATGAATAGCAGGGATTTACATAAAGAATATACACTTTTTCTTTAAAGGTAAACCATAACTTAAACGCCTAGAAAATGTTACTCATGTCTGGTCGCAGCCGAAGCGGAACAGAAAGATCTTACAAAAGATTTCACTGGAAGTAAATTCCTACGTCTTCCCTCGGCTGATACAATTTGTGAGTTTTACTTTTCAAAGTCACTCAGGGTTATTCAAAGAGTTCTGAATGGCTTGAGAAAGGTAACTGAACACTGAAAATCAGCGTTCGGTTACCTTTCTTGGCCATTCGGCTATCCAGAGAGCAGGCAGTTCGCCAAATGCTGGCGAATTGCCTGCACATACGGTGCCTGTTCGACGGCAGTGAAATCCCCATAGAGAAGCAATGCTTCGGCTATTCAGAGAACACAAACCAGCGGTGAAAGGTTCCCCTAATGTCCTGCTGTTCGGTGGCTTCATGCGGCAGATTTATTCAGGCGAATCCCATAGGCTTCAATGTTAAAAATATTCCCGTTTTAATTCAATATCTAATAAACCGTTCATTATAAAATTCTGCAGTAAAAAGTCTCTTTATTTATCGATTTTTTTAGGATATTTTAAGCATTTTTCTGGATTTTGTTTTCAAAAAAAATTTCAGATTTTTTCTTTCTTCTGTTACAGCCCTTTTTATTATCATTCATTGGATTTTATATGTAAATTTCAGACATTTTCGCTCAGTAGTTTCTTTGCAAATAGCGTTTCACTTTTCAAACATTCAAGCAAACTGTTTTTTTTTTCTCACTCCATTCGTCTGCGGTGTCGGGGTTTTCCGGCGGCTGCTCTGCGCTGTGATCGGCTCCTGCTCGGGTTTCTCCGGCATGTTCGGCGGGGTTAATCCAGATGTTTTTGCGGGTTTTGGTGTGCCTTCACCGGGTTTTGCGGTGAGTTTTCGTCGGGTTTGCGGTGACTTTTCCCTGCATTACGGCGGCCCTGTGGTGCTTGCTGAATACACTGCAGGGTCGCCGAAATCTGTTCGCCGAACCGAATTGAGGAGAACGAAAAGTCACCGAATGTGCGGTGACTTTTGGATTCTCTTTGAATAACCCTGACCGTGTTTCCACTGCTTTGTTTTATGTAAACTGGAATATTTTCGACGTAGTTCTTTTCGTTGTCAGACACAGACTACGTGCTCCTCTGAATGAGAAAAAACATGCCAATATACAAAACACACAGAGGAAAAACTGACTGAGACAAAGGGAGGGACAGACAGACACAGAATGATACATAGAAATATTAATGTACAGATTGGGGAGCAGCCAGATTCCCAAGGCCGTATTCCGCAGTTTGTGCTAAGATGTGGACACTAACAGGTCAAATGTGCACCTGCCGTAGTGTCAGGGGAGTACTTAGGGGGGGTGGGGGCGGTTCACCCCGGGTACCAAGGGGTGCCACTGATAGGGTGATGCCACGGATGGAGTGGTCTGCAGCCGCATTCTGGGTTTGGTGCGCAGAGCAGCTGCTGGCTGCCCTTCCAGACACTGAGGCCGAGGCAGCTGCCGAATGCGGCCCACCTGGCAATTGAGTGTGTGTGGCAGACTGGCGGCACGCGGCAGAGTAGCGCACCCATTTTAGCTCGATATTCCAGGACAGGCGCTACCTCGGCACCTTGCCCCAGAATGCAGTCCATAGGACTCCATGGATGGCTACTCTGCTGGGCTGCGGGATCGAGCAGCGCTGTGGAGTGATCCTGGAGGGATGAGATGTGAGTACGTGATTTATTGGGGTGGGGTTTAGGGGGTGTTTCATGATTTCGCAAATGCAGAATCATTTAGCGGCAGCTTTTAGGTTTAGCTAAAATTTCGGCTTCTGGTAATTAGCGCCAGCACTTTGTAATGTCTTATCGAAACACTAATTACTGATTGCACATTGTATATTTAACATGGGGAGTGCAAAGTGCGGTAAACTCGCGCAAGCTCGCGCAGCTACGGATGATTGGGTAGATACACAGGGTCTTGATGTAAAAGGGAAGATCCCCAGAGTTTTGAGGTAAATGGGAAGATCCCCAGGGTCTTAGGGTGAAAGGGAATCATCTTCAGGGCTTTGAGGTGAATAGAAAAATCCCTGGTGTCTCAGGGTGAAAGGGAAGACCACCAGGATCTCTGGGTGAATGTGAAGATCCCCAGGGTTTTGAGGTGAATGGGAAAAATATTCCAGGTTTCGGGGTGAATGCAAAGATCCATGGGGTCTCAGGGCAAATGTGAAGAGCCCTAGGGTCTCTGGGTGAATGAGAAGACCACCTGGAACTTGGGATGAATGGAAATAGCCCAAGTTTTGAGGCAAATGGGAAAATCCTCAGGTCTCAGGGTGAATCGGAAGATCTCCAGGGTCTCAGGGGTCTAAGGTTTGGACTATGCGGTGGCCAATCCATGTGTGAAAATGATGTCTCATGCTCCCTGAACCACTCTTGCACAATTTGAGCCCGAGGAATCCTGGCATTGCCATCTTGGACTATGCCCGCTGTGCCATCAGGGGAGAAAAACCCCATTGATGGAAAAACCTGCTCATTCAGGGAGTCACATGACCTCTTTTTATGACGAAACATATTAATCACTGCAGTAATTATCCAATGGAAGGCGAGCACCTATTGGCTGAGTTACATCCAGGGGGGGACATCTGTGTCACAAGTGTCACATGTCTGCGGGCAGCTTCTCAGTTGTGGCAGTGAATGGGTAAATTGTCATGTATCTAGTAATAGCGGAAGCTTGGTTTGGAAATCATATTATGTAGACCAAGAGCAGCCACAGAATCAGAGCTTTAAAAGTATTTGCACGTGCCATTCGGCAATCCCATTTCGGCGACCCTGCGGTGTATTCAGCAAGCAACACAGAGCCGACGAAGCGCAGGGAAAAGCTGCCGCAAACCCGACGAAACGTCACCGTAAAAACCTGGCGAATGCACACCGAAACCCGCAAAAACATCTGGATTAACCCGCCGAAGACGCCGGAAAAACCCGAGCAGGAGCCGATCACATGCAGCGAAGCCGCCGGAAAAAGCCGACACCACAGACGAATGAAGTGAATAAATTAGGAAAAGTTTGCATGAATGATTGAAAAGTGAAACGCTGTTTGCAAAGAAACTACTGAGCAAAAATGTCTGAAATTTACATATAAAATCCAATGAATGATAATAAAAAGGGCTGTTACAGAAAAAATAAGTAAACTTAAAAAAAACAAAAAAAAAACAGACTTTTTGGAAAAAAACAATCAGAAAAATGCTTAAAATATCCTAAAAAATCTGTAATTAAAGAGACTTTTTGCTGCAGAATTTTATAATGAACGGTTTATTAGATATTGAATTAAAACGGGAATATTTTTAACATTGAAGCCTATGGGATTCAATGCAAAAAAAACACTTTACAGTGAAAAAGGAGCGCTTGGAGGTTAGACAAAAACACACATATGTTGAACGGAAAGAGGAAAACAAAAGAACTCTATTTTTCTTTCTTTCCCTCTTCTTATTTCTTACAGTAGAGTTATGAATCTGTTGGTACCATCAAATTCTAAAAGAGACAAGGAGAGAATCTCATTGCATAGTATTATATATACACCAAATGTATCAAAAAGAAATGAGATTTCCACTCACAAACAGGGAGTCTGCAAGACTCCAAATGTATGCCTTAAGCCTCTTCTGGGGGGCTCCACCCATCAACAGGAAAAGAGATTTTCAATACTTTTTCTTCCAGGCTTGATAGTAGCTTTAGGCCGGAAGTATATTATGATCTCGAAACAAAAATCAATAATAGCATAATTCTGTAGGTTAAATGAAGAATAAAAATCAAAAGGGATTGCACTCACGTGTTGCAGAGCCTCTATTGAAAGTGGCTCTGTATAGACGCCACTTATCAGAGGGGGTCCATCCTCAGCCTTTAGTTGTTGTTGAAACACAGCTCCGTTGCAGAATGATGTAGCCCAAATGTACAAAAGTGTACAAAGGTACAAAGGTGCAAATAAGTGAAAAATGGATTAAAATTATTAAGAAGGGGCCAATTAAAAAATTATATAAATTTATTGAAAACAAAACACCAAAATGGAGTGTATATAAATCGAGACGCGTTTCACCTACTACTGTAGGCTTCCTCAGTCGAAATTGTCCCCCAGGGGCCACCTTTCCCCTTATATAGTCTGTGTCCATTTAGTAAAAAAACGCATGTATTCGGCGTGTGGTTCACCATGCGTTCCTGCTGATGGGTGGAGCCCCCCAGAAGAGGCTTAAAGGCATACATTTGGAGTCTTGCAGACTCCCTGTTTGTGAGTGGAAATCTCATTTCTTTTTGATACATTTGGTGTATATATAATACTATGCAATGAGATTCTCTCCTTGTCTCTTTTAGAATTTGATGGTACCCAACAGATTCATAACTCTACTGAAAGAAATAAGAAAAGGGAAAGAAAGAAAAATAGAGTTCTTTTGTTTTCCTCTTTCCGTTCAACATATGTGTGTTTTTGTCTAACCTCCAAGCGCTCCTTTTTCACTGTAAAGTGTTTTTTTTGCATTCTATCTCTGGAGTGAAGGATACACTCAACTAGTGAGCTGCTTTAATGTATATTATTCTGCCAGTGATATAGTCTATATAGCGCCTTTCACATTAAACCCATTTGGTTTTTTTTTCTTCTTCTATCTAGTGTGGGCAGCTTGTCTGATAAATATGGAATTTAGAAATAAATTTGGTATTAATACCGGCATGATATTCTCTAATGTATCATCTGGAACAATAGATACAACTAATTTCACTGACCCCAGGGAATTTAAAAAAAACTACGAACAAATTAGAATATCTACTTAAAAAAGAAATTAGATTAAAGTGAGATATTATTACCCTGGATCAATATCTCAAGGATAAGATCACACCACGGGGTCTAAGGTGGCAAAAAGATCCATCGCCCGATATGACAAGTGATGAATTTATGCAAGTATGGTGTAATATGCTGGAGAATTTCTCCTTTCAAATGATTGAGACCATTATACAAAGAAGAAAAGGTCTCCTAAATGATTTGAATGTTGAGATAGAGCTATTACATGAAAAGATAAGCACTGTGATAAATGAACAGGAGAAACATGAATTGTTTGCTAGAATTGAAACCAGTTTACAAAAACTGGAAAAAGATGTTATCAGTAAAAAGAAAAGCAAATATGCTAGAGATTTACGAGATTATACAAACAAAAAGATATGGTTATTCCATCCCCCTATCTCTGAGACTCAGATTGAAGAAAATACAATCAAATCTTCTGTAGAACAGCCCCATTCCAATAGAAATCTTGCCAACTCTGTTAGACCAGTGTTTAAAGGAAACTTGAACTCTGGAGATGAGATGGTGGTAAGGAGAAAGGTATACCCTCCTAGAAGGAACAGTGTTAGGTCCAGGGGACAGGTATATAAAGAACCTGCCGCTCGGAACCCCGCTGGCCCCAATAGAGAGACATACGCTTCAAGAACTTCTAATTATCAATCCTCTTATAAGAGAAATAATGATATTTATCCAACTACGGAATGGCAGAGAATAGGGAGACCAGCACCAGCTATTCACAGTAGAAGACGAAGTTCGTATGACCACCGTCAGCCAATTATATTGAAGAACTCTTTTTCTAGTTTGGCTGACCAGGAAGAAGAGGTTTTTCAGAAAGTCAGATTAGAAGAGAGAGACAAAAATATCCCATATCAAGATATTTACCAAAGGCACCCACAGGGAGTCTTGGGACTAACAAAGGAAGGTTCTACTCCAGGGAAGAGATATTTAAGAGAAGAGGATGTAGAGGAGGAAAGACGACTCAGACAAGAAAAAAGAGGAAGATTTTGGAACCACTAGGGATTTTCAATCTCAGTGGGAGGCCTCTAGCCGAGGGTCAGGTTAGTGTCCTTAATAAAGGACTGAAATTTGTCCCTACGGCGAGAGGAGATCCCTTCAGTACGTATATCGACTTACAGAAATTTAAAAGGAAACTGTGCATAAAAAGTTTTTTTCCCAAAACTCCTTTAGAACGACAATTAACGACTAATGACCAATATATTCACACTCAGCTTAAAGATAAATCTCATTTTTTCCCCAGACATATGGCTTCTAAAGAAATAGAAACTTTTGAACAACTAATTGCGCTAGATATTAAAAGATTGAATAAGCATAAATACATAGATCCTAAACCTAAGAATCTGAGTAAATCTGAGTTCGAAGGGTTAAAACAACTAAAAAGGGATGATACGTTAATAATCAAGCCCGCAGATAAAGGGGGGGGGGGAATTGTGGTTCTCAATCAAGAACAATATCACAACGAAACTATGAGACTCCTAAACGACCCCCTTACTTACCGTAAACTAGAGAGTGACCCTACAAATAGGATTAAAGAAACTTTTTTGAATACATACAGAAGGGTAAGGACAGTGGCATTCTGAATGAGCAAGAATTTAAATATTTGAATATCAAATGTCCGCGCATTCCCGTTTTCTATTATCTGCCGAAAGTCCATAAGGACAGACATAATCCACCTGGACGTCCTATAGTATCTGGAATTAATTCCATTTCCTGTAGAACGTCCGAATATATAGATCATCTGTTACAGCCTTTGGTGGTACAAACTAAGGCACACTTAAAAGATACTATTTCAGTACTCCAGCTGTTACAGGAACTTAAGTGGGAAAGTGACCATCTCTTTGCGACATATGACGTGAATTCACTGTATACTATCATTCCCTATAAAGAGGGATGTGAAGCAGTAGAATTCTTTTTACGTAATTCAGGTAATTTTTCAGTGGAACAATTGGAATTCATAATAGAGGGTATACAACTAATTTTGAATAACAACTACTTTTGGTATGATGGGAATTTCTTCTTACAGTTAAAAGGTACGATCATGGGGACGAGGTTTGCCCCCAGCTATGCCAACCTTTTTATGGCCCACTGGGAATCCAGTGTGGTCTGGGCGGGGCATGGCTGGGGGCGGAACCTCGTCCTCTATAGGCGTTATATAGATGATATTCTGATCATGTGGAAGGGTGATGAAGCTAGCCTCTCACAGTTCATTGCTCATCTTAATCAGAATCCATTGGGAATAAAACTGGATTCAGTTATTAGCAAACAACAGGTTAATTTTCTAGATCTTAGTATTTATGTGGATGGAGGGAACATTAAGACCAAGACCTACTTTAAAGAGGTAAATGTAAATAGTTACATACCTATTGAAAGCGACCATTATTCACCTTGGCTAAAGGCGATACCGAAAGGCCAGATGTTGCGAGTTATGAGAAATTGTACTGATACTGAACAATTCCTCATTCAATCTGAGAAATTGATTAAAGATTTTAAAGAAAGGGGCTATGGAGAGGATACCCTGAATAACAGTCGAAAAGAAATCCAAAAGATGGATAGAGCAACTCTCCTGACATATAAAAAACGAGAAAAAGATTTAGGAGAAGATGTCCCTCTCATTTTGGACTATAATACTAATAATAGGAAAATTAAAAAATCAATAGAAAAATATTGGCCCATTTTAAAAAGGGACCCTATCCTCAGTAAAATTCTACCGGAGAAACCTCGAATTATTTATAGAGGAAGTAAACCAATTAAAATGGAGCTGGTCCATAATCATCAGAGATATGATAAAACAACTAAAGATAAGAATTTGTTTGGTCTACTCCCAGGTTTCTATGGTTGTGGACATTGTATTGCATGTAGAAAAACTGGCAATAATAAGAGACTAATTAAGAACTTTGAATCTTCAGAAAAAATACAATATAAAATTAAAGAACTCATTACTTGCCTGTCCACCCATGTGATATATGTGCTGGAATGCCCATGTGGATTACAGTACGTAGGTCAGACCTCGAGAGCTCTTTACATTAGAATTAATGAACATTTATGCAATATTAAGAGAGGATATGTGAAACATACAGGGTTATCCAAAGAGCTCCGAATTGCTTGAGAAAGGTAACCGAACACTGAAAATCAGCGTTCGGTTACCTTTCCTGACCATTCGGCTATCCAGAGAGCAGGCAATTCGCCAAATCCTGGCGAATTGCCTGAACATTCGGTGCCTGTTCGGTCCCTGTTGGAGGTCAGTGAAATCCCCATGAAAAGCACTGCTTTGGCTATTCAGAGAACACAAACCAGCAGTGAAAGGTTCCCCTAATGCCCTGCCATTCGGTGGTTTAATTCGGCAAATTTATTCAGGAGAATCCCATAGACTTCAATGTTAAAAATATTCCCGTTTTAATTCAATATCTAATAAACCGTTCATTATAAAATTCTGCAGCAAAAAGTCTCTTTATTTATAGATTTTTTAGGATACTTTAAGCATTTTTCAGAATTTTTTATTTTTTTTTTAAAAAGTCCGATTTTTTTTTTTTTTTCAGTTTATTATCATTCCCTGGACCTCCTGTGAAAATTTCAGACATTTTCGCTCAGTAGTTTCTTTGCAAACAGTGTTTCATTTTCCCAGATTCATACATATGGTTTTGCTAATTTATTCACTGCCTCCTCTACGTCTCAGCTGCTTCGGCTCTGTGTGATTCGGCTCCTGTTCGGCTCCTGTTCGGCTCCTTGGAAGGTTAATCCAGATGTTTTTGCTTGTTTTCAGCGTGCATTCGGTTAGTGTTCGTCAGGTTTGCGGTAGCTTTTCCCTGCAATTCGGGGACCCTGTGATGCTTGCAGAATACACCGCAGGGTCACCGAAATGCAATCGGCAAAAGGAACCGAATTGAAGAGAACGAAAAGTCACCGAACGTGCGGTGACTTTTCGAATCTCTTTGGATAACCCTGATAATGTTTCAGTACATTTTAGAGATACTCATCAATGCAACCGAAGAGGGATTAAATTCTGGGCAATTGAAAAAGTTAGAAAGAACTGGCGAGGAGATAATCTGACTGAAAAACTAATCAAAACAGAGATGAGATGGATTTTCGTTTTAGATACTATGATCCCTAGAGGAATGAATGTAGACTTCGAAGTCTGTCATTTTTTATGATTTTATTTCTTATTTAATTTTTTATGTTCTTTGAGCATTAATATGCATAATTAGAGTATATTTACTCTCCTGATAATTAATTGGAGACTAATTTTAGGTAATGATATTAGATATAGTTTGTCCTTTTAATCTTCATTTTTCTTCCTTCTGATACTCTTGCAACATGACTCGTTCTGGCCAAATAACCCTGTTGTATGCATTTTTTAATTATTTGATGTATAAACATAGAGTCTCTATGATCTTATGCTGATTAGTGAAGATATAATCATAGAATTTTGATCTTGGCAATAAGAGGTTGCCGTTATGAGGATTGGCCAGTTAGGATTACAATAAACTCAAGTTATGTGCTGGGTATAAGTGTTTTAACTGATGTTTTCTCTATATGTGTGTTTGGTCTCTTCCGATTTTTCTTTCGAGCGTCTGTCGTTCTGACAGTTGAAATCTAAGATCCGAACGATTTCATGCCTAAAAGAGAGTGTCATTACGATAGTTGAATTCGGAGATCCGAACGACTTTATAACGAACGACTTTATAACGAAAACGAAAATGAAATCGTAAACATCCGGTTGAAGATCCGGAAGCGGAAATATGTCACACGGAAGTTAACCAATCACATATGGAACGCATGGTGAACCGTACGCCGAATACATGTGGTTTTTTACTAAATGGACACAGACTATATAAGGGGAAAGGTGGCCCCTGGGGGACAATTTCGACTGAGGAAGCCTACAGTAGTAGGTGAAACGCGTCTCGATTTATATACACTCCATTTTGGTGTTTTGTTTTCAATAAATTTATATCATTTTTTAATTGGCCCCTTCTTAATAATTTTAATCCATTTTTCACTTATTTGCACCTTTGTACCTTTGTACACCTTTGTACATTTGGGCTACATCATTCTGCAACGGAGCTGTGTTTCAACAACAACTAAAGGCTGAGGATGAACCCCCTCTGATAAGTGGTCCCAGGCGTCTATACAGAGCCACTTTCAATAGAGGCTCTGCAACACGTGAGTGCAATCCCTTTTGATTTTTATTCTTCATTTAACCTACAGAATTATGCTATTATTGATTTTTGTTTCGAGATCATAATATACTTCCGGCCTAAAGCTACTATCAAGCCTGGAAGAAAAAGTATTGAAAATCTCTTTTCCTGTTGATGGGTGGAGCCCCCCAGAAGAGGCTTAAAGGCATACATTTGGAGTCTTGCAGACTCCCTGTTTGTGAGTGGAAATCTCATTTCTTTTTGATACATTTGGTGTATATATAATACTATGCAATGAGATTCTCTCCTTGTCTCTTTTAGAATTTGATGGTACCCAACAGATTCATAACTCTACTGTAAGAAATAAGAAAAGGGAAAGAAAGAAAAATAGAGTTCTTTTGTTTTCCTCTTTCCGTTCAACATATGTGTGTTTTTGTCTAACCTCCAAGCGCTCCTTTTTCACTGTAAAGTGTTTTTTTTGCATTCTATCTCTGGAGTGAAGGATACACTCAACTAGTGAGCTGCTTTAAAGTATATTATTCTGCCAGTGATTTAGTCTATATAGCGCCTTTCACATTAAACCCATTTGGGGGTTTTTCTAAGCCTATGGGATTCGCCTGAATAAACCTGTTGAATGAAACCACCGAATGGCAGGGCATTTCGGGAACCTTTCACTGCTGGTTTGTGTTCTCTGAATAGGGGATTTCACTGCCCTCGAACAGGCACCGAACAGGCACCGTATGTTCAGGCAATTCGTCAGGATTTGGCGTATTGCCTGCTCTCTGGATAGCCGAATGGCCAAGAAAGGTAACCGAACGTGGATTTTCAGTGTTCGGTTACCTTTCTCCAGCCATTCGGATCTCTTTGGATAACCCTGTATGTTTATAAAAATTAAAGGAAAATCTATCGATGTCCAGGAAGCAGGAATCGTCTTCAAGTCATCCGCACATCCAGGATGTTTTGTTTGCCAGCAGTTGATGTGCATGTGCTGTAAAGTGAATTACTGTAGAGCAGCAGCATCTGGGGCATTTAGTGATAATAATTTCCATGTTCTATATTCATATAAAAGGTTATCCAAATATATCACTTAGTTAATAAGCCCTTTTCTTAAATAAATGTAACTGCAGATTATTTGCTGTAGAAATTCTTAACCACTTGGCTGCTAAGGATGCGCTCAGCGTGTTCTGCCAATTGGTTCTCCTGTGCTATGGACGCGCTGAGCGCATCCATGCACAGGATGCAGAAATTGGTCGGGATTCCGGCCGATTGCTGGCCCCCCCGGTGCAGGCTGACATCTTGGATGTCAGCCCGGCACTCCAGGACCCCGGCGGGGCCATTAGATGTCATTGCGCCGCCGCAATGACATCTAATTCAGGCGCCTCCCCGCAAGTGCAGAGGAGGTGCCTGAAAGGGAGGGGGGAGGTCCTTCGGACCTCTCTCCCTCCCGATCGCCGGAGGCCACAGGGTTAAGGCAGGCACCGTTTGGAAGGGCACAGCCTGCCCTTCCAAACGGTGGCTGACATTAACCCCTGGGGAGCCGGATCACGATTCGGCACCGAAACGCGCCGGATCGTGATCCTCTCCCGGAGCTGGCTGACATCTTGGATGTCGGCCAAGCCTCCGGAAACTCCCCCTGACGACTGGCGTCATCGTTTATAGCGCAATGACGCCAGTCCTGGAGTTAACCCCTAGCTGCCAGCAATGGTGGAGATAGCGGGTTCCAATGAACCCCTTATCTCCCGATCCGTGGCAGCTAGGGGTTAATGTTTGATATCGTTGGATCTGCCAGAGCATGGCCTTTCCAACGATACCAAACAAGACCATGTAGAATGTTTTATTAAAAAAAATTTAATTAAAAATAAAAAAATATTTTAAAAAAATTCTATAAAAAAATAAACAAGTTTTTTTTGTTTTGTTAATGCAGCAATATTGTTCCCATTTCAATTATAATGTGAACAATGATGCTGCACTAAAGATTTTTGTTTGGGGTGCGTTTGTTAAAAATCGCGTAATTTTCCCCCCAAACAAATTTAACGAGACCCTATTTCTAATTTTTTTAACAAGCGCACGCCATAGAAAATATAACCGCAATTGCTTGTGTAGCGCTCACTCCCGGAGGAGCCGCTGAAATTGAACCACGGGTCAGTCTCCCCGCACTAGGGAATAAATATACTCCAGCACCGTTGTGGATTTTATAATTTAAATAGTTTACTAGAAATAAAGGCATATAATAGATGACACGGTGTTCGTAGATATATTTACAGGATTTCGTATTTCGGGAAACGCGCAGCGGAAAAAGAAATACGAGGCTTCGTATTTCGGGAAACGCGCATCGGAACAGAAAATATAATGCTTCGAAATTCGAGGGACGCGCAGCGGAAACAGAAAAATACAATGCTTCGTAATTCGCGGAAAACGCGTAGCGGAAAAGAAAATAAGATACGAATCTTTAACCCCTTTCTGGATATTAGGGAGTGAGTCCCGCACAGGTTAAGTCCCGGACTGTAAGTGTGTGTGTGTGTTATGGTACCTGGGTACTATTCAACTGGCCAGTGAATTACTTAAAGCGGTGTCTTTGACTAGTCAAGTTGGGGCCCTGTGGGTTTTTGGAACAAACAACAGCGTGCTTTCTTGCTTTACAACCGGCCTTGGAGGCCTCTCACCCATCCGCTCGATAACCAAGGCTCCGCTGACCCAGGACGTCTCTCCGCTCGATGCTTCACTGGGATACTGGCTACTGGATCCGTTGTCTGGCTCTCTCTGCTCCGGCCACGACTTTGTCCGGCTTACCGCCTGCTCTCCCAATCCGATAGACCTGCGGTACTCCTAACTCGGGGGTCCTCCGGCTCCCTTGATAGCAGCTTGGGTAATATCTGTGGATCACTGGGTCTCCCTCTTACAAGGCTGGATAACCCAATCTGGAATCCTAATAGGCCGCACCTGCGTTCTGGCCTAGTCACTGTTCCACTCTGCAGCACTGTGTCCTCTCTCCTTCACTCCCTGGCGCGCTCTGCCAGCTATCTCCACGAGGCTCCGGAGTAACTCCGCGTGTCCCACCCACTTCCTGTGTCCGTTCCCAGAGCATGCCGGGAAATGTAGTCCCAATGTTGAGTGTCTCTTATCACGCTTGTCTCCCTCCGGTGGCCAAAAATGGGTACTGCCACAGTAAGGTTTTAAACACAGCGCTACACTTGCATGTTAAAATGTGGAAAAAAAACACTTTACACATTGTAAATTATTGAAAATTCTAATTTTATTGCATTTCTTTGTTATATTATACAGACAGGACATGACGTATACATATAACAATGACATATTATGAATCTGCCGAGTCTGCCGGAAAGAACGATATATAATATGTCTGGGTCATATACTAAAATAAGGCTTAAAAACACGTTTAAACATGATGAGCGAAACAGGTAAAAATGAGCTCAGCACAAAGGTGTGAAATGCCTCAGCAGAGAAAGGGTTAAGAATGTGGGATGATATGACTTAGAAAGACCCCCTTCCCCCTCTTTTTTCTATGACCATACTACGACACGTAATTCTGGGCATAAAGAATGTTTTTGTCTAAACCTAAAAGTTAAATGTAAACCATATATGGTTATAGACGTGCCTTTGGGCTAACCGTGCTGGTCAACTCTGACGTGGAGATATATCTGTACACTGACTGGTCACTGTTACTCCATTATATGTGTGCTATATAAAGCCAAAGCCAAGGATCATCAAATTGAAGTGATCACTCCGCACACCCTTGTGTATGTGTTTTATTGCTTCCCACTAGCTAGCGCTGCGCTTGACACACCTTGCATGATGGACAAAAGAGAATACAGAAATCTTCTAAGTTGCAGGTCTTGGTAAATATGAATATGAATTTTAACATTTAGGACTGGTTTTACCCCACCATAAAAGCAGGTTACGGTCTATTACAATGTAATTCTCTCTGGGAAATGTAGGCTTATAGTAATAAAAATAAGAGATATTTTCATAAAAAATACGGCCGGGCTTGTTTCCCCTGAGTATCTGAGAAAGGCAAGATTTTTGGGCAATCTGTTAAGAATGTCCTATGTGAGGGCACTTTGCACATGCTCAGTCTGCCTTGTCAAGAAGTTTCTGAAGTCACCCATTCACTCTCCCTAACAGCAATAAGGCATAGCCATCCTTTAAAGAATCAGAGGGCTCTCAGCCTCCCATTGGCCTGTAAAAGACCAAGTTATAATGCACATGTGAGACGGCCGGTGATACGAAGGAGTGTGGAGACCTGCTTGAAATAAGGTCAGTAAGCGATCTAACCTCAATGTGCAGCGCACAGACCAATAATGAGACCTGGGAAAGACATGGAAACAAAGAAGGTTTATTATTTGGGAGGAGAGACTGGAAGGATTATTTGGGGACGGTAGGGGGCTGTTAGGTAAACAAAAGTCTATGGGTCCTATTACAATCTTAACGCTAGTGCTCAGATATGTGAGGAGAAGTGGTGTTGCATTGGTGGGATGTCTGTTGGGTAATGCCCTGTTGCCTCGGTGGGATACCTGTTGGGTAATGCCATGTTGCATTGGTGGGATACCTTCTAAAGAAGCTGTGTTGTGCTGGAGGGATACCTGTTGGGTGATACCTTGTTACCTCTGGAGGATACCTGTTGGAGAAGCTGCGATGCCTTGGTGGAATGACTGTTGGAGAAGCTGCGTTGCCTTCTGGGGATGCCTATTGGATAATGCTATGTTGCCTTGGTGGGATACCCATTGGGTGATACCTTATTGCCGTAGGGAGATGCCTGCTGTAGAAGCTGTGTTGCCCTAATGGCATGATTGTTGGAGAAGTTGTGATGCCTTGGTGGCATGCCTGTTGGGTAATGCTGTGTTGCCTTGGTTGAATGTTTGTTGCAGAAGCTGCGTTGTGTTTGTGGAATGTCTGTTGGAGAAGCTGTGTTGTGTTTGCGGAATGTCTGTTGGAGAATCTGTGTTGTGTTTGTGGGATGCATGTTGGGTATTGCCTCGTGGGATACCTGCTGGAGAAGCTGCGGTGCCTTGGTGGAATGACTGTTGGAGAAGCTTTGTTGCATTCTGGGGATGCCTATCGGGTAGTGCTGTATCGCCTTGGTGGGATACCTGTTGGAGAAGCTGTGTTGCCTTGGTGGAATGTCTGTTGGAGAAGCTGTGTTGCCTTGGTGGAATGTCTGTTGGAGAAGCTGTGTTGCCTTGGTGGAATGTCTGTTGGAGAATCTGTGTTGTTGTTTTTCGTGGGATGCCTATCGGGTAATGCTGTATCGCTTCGGTGGGATACCTGTTGGAGAAACTGTGTTGCCTTTGTGGGATGCCTGTTGGAGAACTTATGTTGTTCTGGACATATACCTGCTGGGTGATAGCTTGTTGCACCAGGGGAGTACCTGCTGGACAAACTGTGTGGCTCTGGATGGATACCTGTTGGTGCCCTAAATCTTTTAGTCTGAGCGTATTGTCCAATGTGTGATGTACAGACGTCAGTGCATCCTGACATTTTATGTGGCCCAGGAGTGTCCGTTGATTTATACATCCTTGATTTCTCTGCTTTGCTTCGCCTGCTTTTACTGCGTCTGAGAATTGATTAGAAACCAGGACCAATTCCACTTAACTCCCCCTGTGCCCAACGCCCCATCTATCATCTCTGTCACTGCTGCATCCATTGGGTCCCCGGACACATTTCCATGCGTAGATTCCTCCTCCTGAAGCTTCCAGAGTATGTCTGAGCAGTGAAACATGTCCTTGATAAGTCCATATAATTACATATTGTGTGAGTGCTCCGTCACGTGGTTACTGATTCCACTGCACAAAGACAAGACTGCAAGATTCTCAGGTTCACCCCACAGGATCCGCTCACTGGTCCGTCCATATCTGGTGCATACGAGTTGATAAAGTGACAATGCGACAGTAACATCGACATCTCTGCTCAGGACACGTGGGGAAACTAGTGATAAATACGTCCCCTCTGACAAAAATAAGCAGTAGAAATATAATGGGTCGACATGAACACCCCCACCCCCAGGAAAGTCCAGGAAAGGGAGTAGTCAGGCCAAAAAAAAGGATCGTAAATATTTTTAATTGAACTATAATTCTGTCCATGCAATTTATATTCCCGGCGGTGTTGCTCCATTCGACCTCTGCTGGACACTGCATGAATAAGGTTGCCTGCATCTCCTCCCTTATTAGCAGGTACATCCCGTCCTGTCCACTTTGCTCGGCCAATGATCTGATCTTATCATCCCCTTGTACCCGCAACCCCAACTCTCGCTGTCAGTCCTTCAAGAAGTCTCTGAAAACACATTACTTTAGAGAAGCTTCTCGGCTCACTCCATGATTCCATCACTGTACTTTTCCTGCTCCATCTTCCCCACGGCCCCCCCCCCGCACCTCACTACTTCTCATACTCGATTTACCCTCACTCACAGGGTTATTCACAGAGATCCGCAATTGCACTGAACATTGAATCTCCCCATACGGGATAATTTCGTGGGCATTCGGCTATTCAGAGAGCAGGCAGTTTACCAAATTTTGGCGAATTTCCAGTGAAGTACGGTGCCTGTTCGGCAGCAGTAAAACCCCATAGAGAAGCAATGGTTAATCTTTTTAACAGACACTGAACAGCAGAGAAATGTCAGTGAAATGTCCTGCTGTTCAGGGTTTACATTCGTCAGGTTTATTCAGGCGAATTCCATAGGTTTCAATGTTAAAAATATTCCATTTTAATTAAATATCTAATAAACCGTTAATTCTTTTAATCTGCAGCAAAAAGTCTCTTTGATTTTATTAGGATCTTTTATGCATTTTATGATCTGTCTGCAGCACATTAACTGACACAAAGGCCATTTCTGCCTGTATGCTGATAATGCAGACCCCATGTGACATTGTGCCAGATAAGGGACGCCATCTAGAGTTTAGAACCTTCCATCCCAGTAATATCTCTCTAGCGGATAAACCAACACATGAATTCTTAAAAATGTTTACATTGTTGTTCTGAGATAGTTAAAAAATTTAAATCATCTCAGAATTTCTATACCTGATTTTAACGAATAACTTTGCATCCTGCGTTTCAAATAAATGATAACGTTTTTCAACAGAAGTAGCTCGGTAGCCAAGGGGTTAAGCCTCTATTACAGCCTTACATCACAAGCTCCTAACTGGAAAGTCGAACCCTGGCAGCATCAAAGGGTTAATCCTCACGGTAAATAAATGGAGCAGAATATAAGGGACGGGATAGGTGGAAGGCGACGTCCTGCTCCGTCACATGATTCTATTTTTGCACGTTGCGTCTCCTTTGAAGGTCACATTTTGAATGTATCAAAAATCAGAACGGTTACGGAGAGCTTTTCTTTTTCTCCTTCAGACGCTGGATTAGCAGATGGTTCCTCGTCCACGTACCTACTGTCACTTTAATTGGAACCAGAGCACGAGGCTTTCATACAAGTTCAGAGGACGAGCAGGGGGTGAGCTGGACCCCAGATGTTACCTGCTGTTGGTTATATACATTGTATTTCCTCTGTATGTTCTGTTTAAACCATATTCAGTTATTTACTCTTCCAGTTGTCACGGATTCACAGAACATGTGACCGGACGCTCCATCTACTGATCCGGAGTCAATGGAACCGAGCATTGAGTTTAGTCCTATCCGAGGCTCGATGGGTTCCTGCTGGTTGGAGTGATCAGATGTAACGGAGCTCGTATCCTGTCACACCACTATTTATGACAGTAATAATTCGTCCGCACTGCTGCTAATCTTCACAAACCCAAAACAGCTCCAGGAAGGGGCGACCTGACAAAATGCAATGCTCGTACGATACAGTATGAATCCCATAGGGTAGATCAATTCAAACCATTTTAATATCACATATATCGCCATGGCTGGATTTATAATTAGGCAAAGTAGGCATGTGCCACATATATAATGAAAAAAGAGGGGACCAGGCACTCAATTCCTGTGCACTGTAGCGTGGGTGGGGAGACCCACAGAAAATAATAGAAGCCCGGGTGCTGAACTCCCTGATGGGGGGAGGCACTCCGGGACTAAATAAAATAATAATTTCTGGTTTACATAGGTAAAGTTCTGACGTTTCGGCCCAAAAATAGCGGGCCGTTTTCAAGGTATGATGATACCTTGAAAAAGGCCCGCTATTTTTGGGCCGAAACGTCGGAACTTTACCTATGTAAACCAGAAATTATTATTTTATTTAGTCCCGGAGTGCCTCCCACCATTCTTTACATATATTATTTACACACATTATATATATATATATATAGAAAAATACCAAATAAAAGAGCACTCCATACCAATGACCACCTGCATCCACCATTTTCTGCAAGAAAAAAACACGTTTAAAAACCTGACTGAGGTAAAATGATGGGGATTCAGTTAACAAAGTATGATCATAGTTTGCGTCAGCCTGTCACAGACGCCAATGTACCCCATCGTTGACAGGTCCTATCTCACTTGACTGTATCTGCACTCACTATAGAGCTTCCCAGCAGGCACTAGCCTTTATAGGTTGTCACGGTGGGACACACCTGTGAACAGGGAGGGGTGCATACCCAGGAGAGTAGTCAGCTCTCAAATGTATAATACAAACCACAGGAGGGGGTTGCACTCAACCTAAACTTGCAACATGAGCGGGTGCATCTAAGACTTCATATAGAAAAATACCAATTTTCTATTATTTTCTGTGGGTCTCCCCACCCATGCTACAGTGCATCCAAATGGTGGATGCAGGTGGTCATTGGTATGGAGTGCTCTTTTATTTGGTATTTTTATATATATATATATAATATATATATAATTTACACACACATATATATATATATTTATATATATTTAACATATATATATTTATATATATATATTTACACATATATATATATATATTTACACACATATAATATATATATATATATATTTACACATATATATATATATTTATATATATTTACACATATATATTATTTATATATATTTACACATATATATTATATATATTTACACATATATATATATATATTTACATATATATATATTATATATATTTACACATATATATATATATTTATATATATTTACACATATATATATATTTATATATATTTACACATATATATATATATATATATATTTACACATATATATATATATTTACATATATATATTTATATATATTTACACACATATATATATTTATTATTTACACACACATATATATATATTTATATATATTTACACATATATTATATATATTTATATATATTTACACATATATATATTTATATATATATTTACACATATATATATATATATTTACACATATATATATATATATTTACACATATATATATATTTATATACACATATATATATATTTATATATATTTACACATATATATATATATATATTATTTACACGACGAAAGTCTTTCCTGACGAAAGTCTTTGATAAGACTGAAACGTTGAATAAATTTCACATTAAAGTTCCTTGAATTGAGACTCCGTGGAGCGGTCTCCTTTGTACACTGTGTATATTTACACATATATATATATATTTATATATATTTACACATATATATATATTTATATATATTTACACACATATATATATTTATATATATTTACACATAAACGTTTTTTTTTAATTTACAGCAAACAGAAAAAATATATTTTACTATTTATACACAGTTTTTTTTGTTGTTTTACAGAGAAAAATCACCCATGGTGGGCGCCTTTCTCTATAAAACTAATAAAAAAAAAATAATAATTTTAAGTCTTATTTTTATTATTTGTTCATTTTTCCTTTCTTTAATTTTTTATTTATAGGGGGGGGGGAGACACCTTGCAGTGTAAAAGTTACATACTCGCCACCCAGGACATACTGGAAAACGAGAGAAATCGCAATGTTTCCTTCCTGGAAAATACTTTATAAATAAATAAATGTATAAGAATGTAAACAGAGGTGTCTGTGATTTTATCGCAGTGACAGTACGAGGAAGAAACCTATTGTTCCCTATGAGGGGTTTCATGATGTGAAAGAGCGTGTGCACTGCTCACGGAAAACAATTGTCCGCATGCGCAGTGGAGCGAAGGGGGAGGACACCCCAGCACGGAATGCAAGCGACATCAGTATGCGTGAGAAGGGCGGAAGATACAAGGTGCACTATGCGCATGCGCGGAAAGAGCAAGGGATACGAACAGACACCGCGGATTTTAATTGAACAATTAAAGCTGGACACAGTTGAGAAGGAGTTTGAAACATTATCGCCAACTGAGGAAGCTGGAGAGGTCACCGGCGAAACGCGTCTTGGTGTTAGGATATTTTTATTCATATATTAAAAGTATTTTTTGGTGTTTTAAATAAATAGAATTTTATTTAAAGATCTCTATAAAACTAATCAAAAGAAATTAAATTTTAAATCTTATTTTTATTATTTGTTCATTTTTCTTTTCTTTAATTTTTTTTATTTATAAGGGGGGGGAGAGAGGAGACACCTTGAAGTGTAAATGTTATATACTCGCCACCAGGACATACTGGAAAACGAGAGAAATCGCAATGTTTCCTTCCTGGAAAATACTTTATAAATAAATAAATGTATAAGAATGTAAACAGAGGTGTCTGTGATTTTATCGCAGTGACAGTACGAGGAAGAAACCTATTGTTCCCTATGAGGGGTTTCATGATGTGAAAGAGCGTGTGCTCACGGAAAACAATTGTCCGCATGCGCAGTGGAGCGAAGGGGGAGGACACCCCAGCACGGAATGCAAGCGACATCAGTATGCGTGAGAAGGGCGGAAGATACAAGGTGCCACTATGCGCATGCGCGGAAAGAGCAAGGGATACGAACAGACACCGCGGATTTTAATTGAACAATTAAAGCTGGACACAGTTGAGAAGGAGTTTGAAACATTATCGCCAACTGAGGAAGCTGGAGAGGTCACCGGCGAAACGCGTCTTGGTGTTAGGATATTTTTATTCATATATTAAAAGTATTTTTTGGTGTTTTAAATAAATAGAATTTTATTTAAAGATCTCTATAAAACTAATCAAAAGAAATTAAATTTTAAATCTTATTTTTATTATTTGTTCATTTTTCTTTTCTTTAATTTTTTTTATTTATAAGGGGGGGGAGAGAGGAGACACCTTGAAGTGTAAATGTTATATACTCGCCACCCAGGACATACTGGAAAACGAGAGAAATCTCAATGTTTCCTTCCTGGTAAAATCCTTTATCAAAAAAATAAAAAAAAAATGATATAATATTTTTTAACGTTCCGGTAATAAAAATTGCAAACTTGTAATGGTTTTCAGAAGGTGGACACAAACGGATGAGCTGTCATTTACCTGCCTGCTTTGGATCGGTGACGAAAAGTCCGTTACTTTAGAATTGGTAGGAATGGTACGGAGCGGGAGGAATTTAAACGACAGTCTAGTTGTCACCGACACGTTCATACAATAAGGGACGAGAAACGATCAGAGGGAATTAGGAACACGATTGGGAGAGAGGAAGTACCAGAAACAAACTGAAACAAGCAGCTCAAGAAATGCCTCCCGTTTTTATTCAATATAGAAAAATCGGAAGATAATTAATAAATATTGGTCCATCTTAAACAGGAACATATGGTAGATCAAATATTAGAAGACACGCCGAAAGTTTGTGTGCAGGGGGTCGGGAATGATTAAACACCGACTAGTTAAGGCTAGGGTCAGACTAACGCATTTTTCGCGTTGTCCGTGAAAAAGTGCGTTCGAACGAATGGACGTATTTTTTCACAGAATACGCGATAGCGGTCATACGATGCGCATTTTCGTCCGTGATTTTGTACGGATCATCAATAAAACCCTTTTTGCGTCTGGACGTTATGTTAGCCGGACATTAGCAGCGTCTGACGTCTCCTAATCACGCACACACGCCGCTATGCGGACGCAGCGCACTCTGTACGTCAGTAGTAGCGGTTTGACGTTCTAGAAAAAATGCGTTCGTTGGCCACTTGCGTTGCGCGGACGAACTTTCGTGCGGCCGTTCGTCGTATGTTCCCCGGCATTGGACGTCATTTGCTGCTAGCACGGCCGTGATTTCGTGCGGCTAAACGCACGTTAAAAATGCTTTCGTCTGACCTTAGCCTTAGAGTTAGATTAGTCATCATTTTTTTATATATATATATATATTTATTATTATTTTGGGGGGAGGGGAAATGAACATATAGAATATGTGAAAAATGATCATAGTGTTGTTATTGGTGTATTTCTTTGGTTTCTTCAATAAACAAATTAAAAAGAAACAAACTTATATTAGTCATCAGAAGAATGAGGTCATGTTTGGTGAGATGGAAGGATTTCCGGCTGCGTAGGTTGAGGGAATTTCAAGACAAAAAGGGGGATAGAGAATCGTTACATGCAGGTCAAAACAGGTTGTGTATAGGATTATTTGTCCGTACGGACACATATTCATAGGTAAGACAAAAAGGATCCTCTATGTCCATATCAGGGAGCATATTAACAACATCAAAAGAGTGTCCGAGAAACATACAGGGTTATTCAAAGAGATTCGAAAAGTCACTGCACGTTCGGTGACTTTTCTTTCTCTTCAATTCGGTTTGTTTTGCCGATTCCATTTCGGCGACCCTGCGGTGTATTCAGCAAACACCACAGGGTCCCCGAATTGCAGGGAAAAGCTGCCGCAACCCCGACGAAAACTAACCGCAAAACCCGGCGAATGCAAGCCGAAAACACGCAAAAACATCTGGATTAACCTGCCGAAAACCACGGAAAAACCCGAGCAGGAAGCCGATCACCCGCAGCGAAGCCGCCGAGACCGCAGACGCGACAGTGAATAAATTAGCAAAACAGTTTGTGTGAAAGTGAAACGCTGTTTGCAAAGAAACTACTGAGCGAAAATGTCTGAAATTTACATATGATCCAATGAATGATAATAAAGAGGGCTGTTACAGAAAAAAGAAGTAAACTTAAAAAAAAAAAAAAAAAAATAGGACTTTTAAAAAAAAAAATTCAGAAAAATGCTTAAAGTATCCTAAAAAAATCGATAAATAAAGAGACTTTTTACTGCAGAATTTTATAATGAACGGTTTATTAGATATTGAATTAAAACGGGAATATTTTTAACATTGAAGCCTATGGGATTGTCCTGAATAAACCTGCCGAATTAAACCACCGAATGGCAGGGCATTAGGGGAACCTTTCACTGCTGGTTTGTGTTCTCTGAATAGCCGAAGCAGTGCTTTTCATGGGGATTTCACTGCCCTCGAACAGGCACCGAACAAGCACCGTATGTTCAGGAAATTCGCCAGGATTTGGCGAATTGCCTGCTCTCTGGATAGCCGAATGGCCAGGAAAGGCAACCGAACGCTGATTTTCAGCATTCGGTTACCTTTCTCAAGCAATTCGGATCTCTTTGAATAACCCTGACAGGGTTATTCAAAGAGAGCCGAACTGGCCACGAAATTGCACCGAGCAGTGAATTTCCCCGTACGGTGCCCTTTCTTGGCCAGCTATTTAAAAACCTGGCAGTTCGCCAAATATTGGCGAATTGCCAGTGAAATACGATGACCTTCAGCAGCAGTTGATTCCCAATAGCGAAGCAATGGTTAGTCTATTCACAGACACCGAACAGCAGAGAAATGTCAGTGAAATGCTCTGATGTTTGGTGTTTTGATTCGACAGGTTTATTCAGGCGAATCCCATAGGCTTCAATGTAAAAAAAATAATAAAAAAAAAAATCGCATTTTTATTAAATATTTAATAGACTGTTTATTCTTTTCATTTGCAGAAAAAGGTCTTTTTATTTATTGTAAAAGTCTAGTGGAAAGTCCGGGTGGTGGGAATATCCAAATATCTGAGTTACCCTAGAGTATCTAGGTATAGGAAAATGAAAGCATATAACTGGTGACCAGGTATCCCGCTGATAGGTGGTGGGGCTCATATGTGACTATGAGAGTATCAGGGGTGTTCTATGCCTGATAATATATGTCTGATGGCATGTCAATGGGTGGAACCAGGCTGGTGATGTACGTCTCTTGCGGTGAGGAGGTCCTCAAATTGGGAAATGTAAACTTGTTGGGTTACCTATTCCTAAATGGTATCGATAGTTGGTGGATATTCCCACCCCCCGGACTTTCCACTAGACTTTTACTATAAAGTCGATCTGCATATATGGATTGGTATTATCCCATTCCTTTAAAAAAACCTCCTCCACTGCTGGACCCTATATGATCCCCCCTTTGAATATCTAGTCCACACACTGGGGAAACCAGTAGATGGGAACCCCATCAAATAATCCTGTTTAATACCATCATCCTACAGACATCTAAACAATATTTATCCCCTATCTCCATCCCACTGAATATTGAAGATCTCTGACACCCACTAGAAATAATGATTAACTAGAATCTCATCCAACTCCCCATCATATTACTCCTAATTTGAGAAAATAAAGGGGTATGGTTTTATACAATGCAAATCCTCTGGTCACGTAAGGCATATAAACATGATACATTGATCATATTAACAACATCACTAAAGACTTTTGTTTCGCTGAAAAAGAACCCACTGATTGGCTAATGAGTACCACATGACCGAGAATCACGACAGAGAACTCCGCCCGCATGCGCGATGATAATCTGCACTGGAAACGAAACTTCAAACAACCAATCAGCGGATTGACTGACCCAATAGAAATCGCGCGGAAACAAAACGAAACTTCGAGTGACCAATCAACGAACAGGCTGACTGGAATGGAAACCGAGCGAAAACTAAACGAAATTTTGAGTGACCAATCAGCGGACAGATCTACCAAATAACGTATAAAAAACAGACATTTACCAAAGAGGACTATCCAGCTGAAGAGGCCATATCAGTGAAACGCGTTCTGGATAATCCCTGATTTTTATTTGTATTTTATTTGTTCTTTATTTGAAAATAAAACCCCTTCTTATTTTATCATACACCCCTGCATCCTGTTATTCCTGCGCAGCACGCACCACCTATTGGGAGGCTTCCAGCACACACAGGGTGAGGACTCCAGCCCAGCAGACAGACGACTGCAGCAGAGAAGGAGAGCAGAGGTGAAAGAAGGGTTTCTGGCCACCTTTATGGGCCAGAGAGGCGCAAGACAGTGAGCATGATAGCAATATCGGCTCCTGTCCATGTGAGTTAAAAATCACTGTATCTACTATACTATTTCTCATTATGACAGTGAGCACTATCAGGGTAATTCAAAGAGAATCGAAAAGTCACCGCACGTTCAGTGACTTTTTGTTCTCTTCAATTCGGTTAGTTTTGCCGATCCCATTTCGGCGACCCTGCGGTGTATTCAGCAAGCACCACAGGGTCCCCGAATTGCAGGGAAAGGCTGCCACAAACCCGACGAAAACTAACCGCAAAACCCGGCGAATGCCCGCCAAAAACCCGCAAAAACATCTGGATTAACCTGCCGAAAACGCCAGAAAAACCCGAGCAGGAGTCGATCACACGCAGCGCAGCCGCCAGAAAAAGCTGACACCGCAGACGAATGCAGTGAATAAATTAGAAAAACAGTTTGCTTGAATGTTTGAAAAGTGAAACGCTGTTTGCAAAGAAACTACTGAGCGAAAATGTTTGAAATTTACATATAAAATCCAATGAATGATAATAAAAAGGGCTGTTACAGAAAAAAGAAATAAACTTTAAAAAAAAAAATCTGATTTTTTTTTAAAAAAAATAAAATCCAGGAAAATGCTTAAAATATCCTAAAAAATCTATAAATAAAGAGACTCTTTACTGCAGAATTTTATAATGAACGGTTTATTAGATATTGAATTAAAACGGGAATATTTTTAACATTGAAGCCTATGGGATTCTCCTGAATAAACCTGCCGAATTAAACCACCGAATGGCAGGGCATTTCGGGAACCTTTCACTGCTGGTTTGTGTTCTCTGAATAGCTGAAGCAGTGCTTTTTCATGGGGATTTCACTGCCCTCGAACAGGCACCGAACAGGCACCGTATGTGCAGGCAATTCGCCAGGATTTGGCGAACTGGCCGCTCTCTGAATAGCCGAATGGCCAGGAAAGGTAACCGAACGCTGAATTTCAGCGTTCGGTTACCTTTCTCCAGCAATTCGGATCTCTTTGGATAACCCTGTATGTGTTTGTCTCTCTCCGTCTCCCTCCACCATCATGAGGTTCAGACCCACTACATAGGAACAGAAGGAACGACAGCAGAACTCTATTTTCTGTGAAACGACCATTTGTACATTATACTCTGACCACTAGGTGGCAGTATTAAGACAAGGAACTGTTTAAAACAATAACAGACGAACAATCCATTTACTCTTATTTATTATTGAATCACACTTGGTAATTTACACATGGTACAATTTTTGGAAATAGACGGGTGGATTCACGCACAACTACCCAAACATACACTGGTTATATTTACAATGAAAAAGGATTATAAATCGCCCCTTTTGTGTAAGCAGCGCCCAACCAGAGATAAATCCCCACTTCAGAATCTCTACAAGGTAAAAGCAGTACATTGCCATACTATCCCTGGAGAGCAGCAGCATACACTACCTATACACCGAATACCGGTGCCAATTTAGGGTACTCCCCCCTCTTTTACTTGCATAAATGTAGTCCGTCTGACCACATTCCATCACTCACACACAAAGCTATGCGGATGTGGCGGATGTGGCGTCCGTAGTGGGTCCGCACTTCCGTGCGGACGTACTTCGTGTGTGGGCCTTCATTGGTCATGATTGTCTGCTACCACAGACGTACTAAAGTGCGGCTACAGGGACGTTAACACTGTGTTCGACTGACCCCAGCCTAAAAGTTGCAGCAGTTTTTTTTTTCTTTACAACTGTTCGGCTGCTTGTCGGCAGCTGGTCATCGCTCTGTTCAGTGGGTCTTTCGACTTCTTTCGGGATGGTTCAGCACATCGTCGGATGCATTCAGCAGTTTTTCGGATCGATTCAGTGTTTTTTGCGGCG
The DNA here is from genome assembly GCA_009667805.1 of Leptobrachium leishanense. Lineage (NCBI taxonomy): Eukaryota > Metazoa > Chordata > Amphibia > Anura > Megophryidae > Leptobrachium > Leptobrachium leishanense. The sequence continues at coordinate 458,160,512 of CM019064.1, read as the reverse complement.
GTTTTTCGGATCAATTCGGCAGTTTTTCGGATGGTTTTGCGGTGGTTTTTACAATCGTTACGGCGGTTTTGCAGTGGTTTTTCAGATGCTTTTGGCGGCTCATTCCCTGCACTTCGGGTAATAATAATTTATCATTCCATTTTTAAAACAATGCGACGGTGTAATCCAGAGGGAATGGAATTCCTTGTTATAGAGAGAGTTAAAACACACTGAAGAGGTGAGGATGTTGAAAAACGACTTGTACGGAGGGAGATGAGATGGATTTTTAAAATGAACACTCTAGTACCCCACGGTTTAAATGAGGCTTTTGAAATTGTCCACTTCCTGTAGAATTAAGTAAGTTTTCCGTTGTAACCAGTAATTGTGTAAACGGGAATGAAATCGCAACCCTAATCATTGAATCACTGGCGACTGGTTACATACCCAAACTCTGGAAGACTGCGAGAGTGGTACCTATCCATAAAAGTGGAGACAATACTTTGGTATCCAACTACTGTCCGATATCGTTGCTCCCTGTAATGTCAAAGCTCCTGGAAAAATGTGTCTACACTCAATTATGTGATTATTATCAATATTGGAACTATTTAACCCCAGATCAATCCGGCTTTCACCCAAATCACTCAACTACAACCGCCCTTTTAAAAGTCTGCAATGATATCCAGGCTGGGATGGAACAAGGAAACCTAACTGGAGCCATCTTCCTTGATTTTGGCAAGGCCTTTGACACAGTAGACCATGGCATCTAGACAAAACTGTAATGATGCTCTTTGGTACAGCACCTAAACTACACAAATTGCAAAATCCCCATCTATGTGTCAGGACAAGATCAAATGGCACGCTGACCACAGTCACTTCTCTCAAATATCTAGGTATGTGGTTAGACCCAAATCTATCCGTTGGCCCCACATTGAAAAACTCTCATCTAAACTTTACCCCAAACTAGATGCCCTGTACAGAAACAAATCCTGCCTGAGCCCCGCGGTAAGAAAGCAGATTGTACAACAAATGCTTATGCCGGCTACTGAATACAGAGATGTAGTGTATGCAGCGGCCCCGCAAACACACCTTCATAAACTTACTACATTGTATAACTCATTCTGCCGCTTTGTGCTGCAATGTAACTACATGACCCACCATTGTGACATGTTAAAAGCGCTAAACTGGCCGTCGCTGGAATCCAGATGCACCCTTCACCTTTCCAACCTGGTGTTTAAGAGATTTTCTGGGAAGCTACCGCCCCACCTGAATAGGCTGCTTCCTCTAGCAGTTCCCTCATCCTATAACCTCCGATCCAGGACCTGCACCTTACTTACAATACCGCAATACAAAAAGAAAGTGTCTCGATCCTCCTTTCCTTACAGAGCACCGCAAATATGGAATAACCTCCCAGACGCCATCAAATCTTCCCCAGTCTAAAGTCCCTTAAGACTTCCCTATTAACATACCTCAATACAGAATGCACCTGTAAACATGTAACACAGTGACTATATACAGAATGCACCTGTAAACATGTAACACAGTGACTATATACAGAATGCACCTGTAAACATGTAACATAGTGACTATATACAGAATGCTCCTGTAAACATGTAACACAGTGACTATATACAGAATGCGCCTGTAAACATGTAACACAGTGACTATATACAGAATGCACCTGTAAACATGTAACATAGTGACTATATACAGAATGCACCTGTAAACATGTAACACAGTGACTATATACAGAATGCACCTGTAAACATGTAACATAGTGACTATATACAGAATGCACATGTAAACATGTAACACAGTGACTATATACAGAATGCACCTGTAAACATGTAACATAGTGACTATATACAGAATGCACCTGTAAACATGTAACACAGTGACTATATACAGAATGCACCTGTAAACATGTAACATAGTGACTATATACAGAATGCACCTGTAAACATGTAACACAGTGACTATATACAGAATGCACCTGTAAACATGTAACATAGTGACTATATACAGAATGCACCTGTAAACATGTAACACAGTGACTATATACAGAATGCACCTGTAAACATGTAACACAGTGACTATATACAGAATGCACCTGTAAACATGTAACACAGTGACTATATACAGAATGCACCTGTAAACATGTAACACAGTGACTATATACAGAATGCACCTGTAAATATGTAACATAACATAGTGACTATATACAGAATGCACCTGTAAACATGTAACACAGTGACTATATACAGAATGCACCTGTAAACATGTAACATAGTGACTATATACAGAATGCAGGAGGGGTGGGATTGCGACTATTCCCCGATGGGGCGGCTGCAACCACCAAATGTACCCAGCCCAGCATTTGGTGGTTACATTTGGTGGTTGCAGCCGCCCCATCGGGAAATAGGCGCGACCCCACCCCTCCTGTACTATGTATGTTTTATAGTACCTCTATCCAGGTCATCAATGCAGCATGTTCTGCTCCGTGTCTTTATTTTTTGATCCCAAGGCAGATTTGTTTCTGGGGTAGGCATTACTAAAACCCCACCAGTCTACCTCATGACTGAAAAGCAGCGTGAGCAGTGATGGTTCGCTATACAGTAGCCTGTGGCTTCATTTTTGAATAGGACTCACCTTCACTAGCGGTGCCGTGACGTTGGCGGGTGAGTTTATTTTTTTAATGGCCATTAATAGAAACCAAAGCCTTTTATTGTGTTTTGTTTCACACGGTATAATGGGAATAAGCGCAGATTATATTTTTCTCCTTGTTATGTTTTATACAGGATGCACCTGTAAACATGTAACACAGTGACTATATACAGAATGCACCTGTAAACATGTAACACAGTGACTATATACAGAATGCACCTGTAAACATGTAACATAGTGACTATATACAGAATGCTCCTGTAAACATGTAACACAGTGACTATATACAGAATGCGCCTGTAAACATGTAACACAGTGACTATATACAGAATGCACCTGTAAACATGTAACATAGTGACTATATACAGAATGCACCTGTAAACATGTAACACAGTGACTATATACAGAATGCACCTGTAAACATGTAACATAGTGACTATATACAGAATGCACATGTAAACATGTAACACAGTGACTATATACAGAATGCACCTGTAAACATGTAACATAGTGACTATATACAGAATGCACCTGTAAACATGTAACACAGTGACTATATACAGAATGCACCTGTAAACATGTAACATAGTGACTATATACAGAATGCACCTGTAAACATGTAACACAGTGACTATATACAGAATGCACCTGTAAACATGTAACATAGTGACTATATACAGAATGCACCTGTAAACATGTAACACAGTGACTATATACAGAATGCACCTGTAAACATGTAACACAGTGACTATATACAGAATGCACCTGTAAACATGTAACACAGTGACTATATACAGAATGCACCTGTAAACATGTAACACAGTGACTATATACAGAATGCACCTGTAAATATGTAACATAACATAGTGACTATATACAGAATGCACCTGTAAACATGTAACACAGTGACTATATACAGAATGCACCTGTAAACATGTAACATAGTGACTATATACAGAATGCACCTGTAAACATGTAACACAGTGACTATATACAGAATGCAGGAGGGGTGGGATTGCGACTATTCCCCGATGGGGCGGCTGCAACCACCAAATGTACCCAGCCCAGCATTTGGTGGTTACATTTGGTGGTTGCAGCCGCCCCATCGGGAAATAGGCGCGACCCCACCCCTCCTGTACTATGTATGTTTTATAGTACCTCTATCCAGGTCATCAATGCAGCATGTTCTGCTCCGTGTCTTTATTTTTTGATCCCAAGGCAGATTTGTTTCTGGGGTAGGCATTACTAAAACCCCACCAGTCTACCTCATGACTGAAAAGCAGCGTGAGCAGTGATGGTTCGCTATACAGTAGCCTGTGGCTTCATTTTTGAATAGGACTCACCTTCACTAGCGGTGCCGTGACGTTGGCGGGTGAGTTTATTTTTTAATGGCCATTAATAGAAACCAAAGCCTTTTATTGTGTTTTGTTTCACACGGTATAATGGGAATAAGCGCAGATTATATTTTTCTCCTTGTTATGTTTTATACAGGATGCACCTGTAAACATGTAACACAGTGACTATATACAGAATGCACCTGTAAACATGTAACACAGTGACTATATACAGAATGCACCTGTAAACATGTCACATAGTGACTATATACAGAATGCACCTGTAAACATGTAACACAGTGACTATATACAGAATGCACCTGTAAACATGTAACATAGTGACTATATACAGAATGCACCTGTAAACATGTAACACAGTGACTATATACAGAATGTGCCTGTAAACATGTAACACAGTGACTATATACAGAATGCACCTGTAAACATGTAACACAGTGACTATATACAGAATGCACCTGTAAACATGTAACACAGTGACTATATACAGAATGCACCTGTAAACATGTAACACAGTGACTATATACAGATTGCGCCTGTAAACCTGTAACACAGTGACTATATACAGAATGCACCTGTAAACATGTAACAGTGACTATATACAGAATGCACCTGTAAACATGTAACATAGTGACTATATACAGAATGCACCTGTAAACATGTAACATAGTGACTATATACAGAATGCACCTGTAAACCTGTAACACAATGACTATATACAGAATGCCCCTGTGTCACGGTTCGCGCCGCAGACGCGGTAAAAAAGGCAAATGAAGTGCAGTTCCAGTCCTGATTTTGCCATTGCCTGGACTGGTGTCCAGGTACTCAGAGATCTGTTCCTGATTTTCCCTTCACCTCTCCAGCCTCAGGTGTGGGCTGGGCCTGCAATGCCCATTTAATCCAGCTTCACCTCTGAATCAGAGCTTCTGCATCGTTTATTCTACCATAGAACGACTCATTGCAAGCCTGACCTGTGTGCTAGGCACTGCCCTGCCTGATGCTCAGCTGGCACCCTGAGAACCCCTTTTGTTTGGCATTCTGAGAGCCCCTTCGTCTGGCATTCTGAGAGCCCCTTCGTCTGGCTTTCTGAGAGCCCCTTTGTCTGGCTTTCTGAGAACCCCTTCGTCTGGCTTTCTGAGAACCCCTTCGTCTGGCTTTCTGAGAACCCCTTCGTCTGGCTTTCTGAGAACCCCTTCGTCTGGCATTCTGAGAGCCCCTTTGTCTGGCTTTCTGAGAACCCCTTTGTCTGGCTTTCTGAGAACCCCTTTGTCTGGCTTTCTGAGAACCCCTTCGCCTGGCTTTCTGAGAACCCCTTCGCCTGGCTTTCTGAGAACCCCTTCGCCTGGCTTTCTGAGAACCCCTTCGCCTGGCTTTCTGAGAACCCCTTCGCCTGGTATCCTGAGAACCCCTTCGCCTGGTATCCTGAGAACCCCTTCGCCTGGTATCCTGAGAACCCCTTCGCCTGGTATCCTGAGAACCCCTTCGCCTGGTATCCTGAGAACCCCTCCATCTGGTATCCTGAGAACCCCTCCATCTGGTATCCTGAGAACCCCTCCATCTGGTATCCTGAGAACCCCTCCATCTGGTATCCTGGGAACCCCTCCATCTGGTATCCTGAGAACCCCTCCATCTGGTATCCTGAGAACCCCTCCATCTGGTATCCTGAGAACCCCTCCATCTGGTATCCTGAGAACCCCTCCATCTGGTATCCTGAGAACCCCTCCATCTGGTATCCTGGGAACCCCTCCATCTGGTATCCTGAGAACCCCTCCATCTGGTATCCTGAGAACCCCTCCATCTGGTATCCTGAGAACCCCTCCATCTGGTATCCTGAGAACCCCTCCATCTGGTATCCTGAGAACCCCTCCATCTGGTATCCTGAGAACCCTTCCATCTGGTATCCTGAGAACCCCTCCATCTGTATCCTGAGAACCCCTCCATCTGGTATCCTGAGAACCCCTCCATCTGGTATCCTGAGAACCCTTCCATCTGGTATCCTGAGAACCCCTCACCATTACTACATTCCTTAAGGACTCTATTATCCTACTCCTTATTGATCAATCCGTGTATGACCTTGGATTCTGGACTCTGACTACTTCTATGCCAGCCGCCTGCCACCGACCTAAGCCTGATTTAACCACTCTCGAGTCATAACCCTTCTGATACCGCGCCTGATCTTCTGTTGTCTTTTTGCCTTCTGTATCTTTTGATCCTCTACCCTCTGTACCAGTAAGTGTGTTCTTTTGTATCTGTTTTCCATTTTATGTTCAGTCAACTCTGATTTGTGTTCTATTCTTTATTCAGCGTCCAGTACCTGTTCTGTTGGCCCTATTGTGCTATTCAGTGTCCTGTCCTGTCTACCCCTTCTGCTAAGTGTACCCTGTCCTCTGTATATATTATCCTGCCCATCCAGCTCCTATCTATCGTTATTAGTTATTCAGATTCCCCTTCTTGGTTTACTTTTGTTTTTTTAATAAACCTATGTTTTGGATTACAACCTTCCCTTTCTGCCTCTTCATCTGAGTAACCGCATATTGGGCTCGAATCCTTAACCCCTGCAGTGAGCCGTGACCCCCTGTAAACATGTAACATAGTGACTATACACAGAAAGCGCTTGTAAACATGTAACACCATGACTACAGTTGCAAGAAAAAGTATGTGAACCCTTTGGGATTACGTGGAGTTTTGCATGAATTGGTCATAAAATGTGCTCTGATCTTCATCTAAGTCACAACAATTTGAAAAACACAGTCTGCTTAAAATAATACAACACAAACATTATATGTTTTCATGTGTTTATTGAACATAACATGTAAACATTCACAGTGCAGGGTGAAAAAAGTATGTGAACCCCTAGCCTAATGACTTCTCCAAGAGCTAATTGGAGCCAGAAGTGAGCCAACCTTGAGTCCAATCAGTGTGATATTATTGGATGTGTTGCTGAAAGCTGTCCTGCCCTTTAAAAACACACACCAGTTTTGAGTTTACTGGTTTCAAGAAGCACTGCCTGATGTGAACCATGCCTCGCAGTAAAGAGCTCTCAGAAGACCTACAATCAAGAATTGTTGACTTGCATGAAGCTGGAAAGGGTTACAAAAGTATCTCCAAAAGCCTTGATGTTCATGTGTCCACGGTAAGACAGACTGTCTACAAATGGAGAAAGTTCAGCACTGTTGCTACTCTCCCTAGGCATGGTCGTCCTGTAAAGATGACTGCAAGAGCACAGCGCAGAATGCTTAATGAGGTAAAGAAGAATCCTAGAGTGTCAGCTAAAGACTTACAGAAATCTCTGGCACATGTTAACATTTTTGTTGACACATCTACAATAAGGAATGGAGTACATGGGAGGACACCACGGAGGACTATATGAAGCTGGAGAGGTCACTGGCGAAACGCGTCTTGGTGTTAGGATATTTTTATTCATATATTAAAAGTATTTTTTGGTATTTTAAATAAATAAAATTTTATTTAAAGATCCGTTGTTTGTCTCAGGTGCAAAAGAGAAGTGCAGGCGCAAAAGAGGGGTGGTGATCCTGGGAAATACACCGCAGGTGATACTACAGGAGAGCCTCTGTCATTTAGGCTCCCACGTGACTTTATTTTAATACTTTTAGGGTTATTCAGAGAGCACCGAAATGTCGGTAACATATCGGTGCTCTCCCGTTCCCTGCACTTTGGCGAGTCCGATTCGCCGACTCTGGTGAATTCAGCATTCACCTCAGAGTCCTCAAAGTGCAGGGAACAAGCCGCTGAATGCATCCAAACAAACGCCGCAAACCTGCCTTATTGATCCGAAAAACCGTTGCAAAACCGCCGAATCGATCCGAAAAAGCGCACAAAAAATCCCGAATTAATCTGAAAACCCACCGAATGCATCTGACGATCCGCTGCAAAACCGCTGGATGAGGATCCAAAAATCCACCGAATACCGAAAAAATACCGAATTAATCTGAAAACCCACCGACCGCATCCAACGATCTGGCGCAAAATTAATCAATCCGAAAAAATCCGACGACCAGCTGGACAGAGCACCGACCAGCTGCTGGGAAAAGCTGGGAAGCCAACGAATGGGTTAAAAAAAAAAACACAGCATGAAAATGACATATAAAGTCCTATGAGTAATAATAAAAAGGTCTGTCAGATAAAAATACATTATGTCACTTAAAAAAAAAAAATACCAGGAAAAGAAATTTTGCCGAAAAAATCTCGAAAAGTGCTCAATAAATCCTGAATAAAGAGACTTTTTGCAGCAAGTGAAAATAATAAACGGTTTATTAGATATTGAATTAACCCCTTCCATGCGGAGGACGCGCTCAGCCGCGGAGGACGCGCTGAGCCGACCAATCGTGGCAGCCCCCCCGGTGCGGGCTGACATCCTCGATGGCAGCCCAGCCTCTGGGATCCAGGTGGGCACGATAGACGTCATCGCGCCGACTATTACAGGCACCCCCGTCAGTGCGGGGAGGATGCCCGAAGGGGGTGGTCCTCTCTCTCTCCCCCCCATCCGTGCGGGCCACCGGTAAAAGGCAGGCACCGTTTGGAAGGGCACAGCCTGCCCTTCCAAGCGGCGGCTGTCTTTAAACCCTAGGGGGCTGGATCCCGTTACAGCGCCAACAGGCGCCGCATCGTGTTCCCCTCCCGGAGCTGGCTGACATCTTGGGTGTCAGCCAAGCTTCCGTGATATCCCCCTGACGACTGCGTCAGTTCTGCGATTAACCCCAAACTGCCACCTATGGTGGAGATAGGGGGTTCCAATGAACCCCCTATCTCCCGATCCGTGACAACTAGGGGTTAATGTTTGATATCATTGGAACGGCCAGAGCATGGCCTTTCCAAGTAAAATAAAAAAATTAAAATTAAATTAAAAACAGAAAAAAAAAAACACGTTTTTTTGTTGTTTTATTAATGCAGCAATATTGTTCTCATTTCAATTATAATGTGAACAATGATGCTGCACTAACAATTTGCTAAAAAACACGTAATTTTCCCCAAAAAAATGTAACGAGTTCCCATTTCTAATTTTTTTAACAAGCGCAACTCATAGAAAATATAACCGCAAATGCTCGCATGATAAAATGTGAAAAAAACACTTTACACATTGTAGATGATTGAAAATTAAATTTGTATTGCATTTTTTGTTATAATATACAGACAGGGCATAACGCATACATATAATAATGATATATTATGAATCTGCCGGAAAGAACGATATATAATAGGTATATATCGTCCCCTACACTCAACTGAAACTGCCCTCACCAAAGTCACCAACGACCTCCTAACTGCTAAAAAACACGGCCACTATTCTATTCTCATCCTGCTTGACCTCTCGGCTGCTTTTGACACTGTTGACCACCCCCTCCTTCTACAGACCCTCAACTCTCTGGGTCTCGGTGACACTGCACTCGCTTGGGTTGACTCCTATTTATCCAACAGGTCCTTCTGTGTGTCCTTTGCTGATAACTACTCTTCCTCATTGCCTCTATCTGTTAGTGTACCTCAAGGCTCTGTCCTTGGTCCTCTGCTCTTTTCCATCTACACCTCCTCCCTGGGCAAAAATCATCAAACAGCTTTGGCTTTAATTACCACCTCTACGCTGATGACACTCAGATCTACCTCTCTACCCCTGATCTCTCTCCCCTGTCCTTTCAAAAGTCAGTGACTGTTTATCTGGCATCTCCTCCTGGATGGCCTCCCACCACTAAAGATCAACATGTCAAAGACTGAGCTCCTACTTATTCCTCCCTCCAATGCCTCCCCACCTCCTGACTTCTCTATCACGGTGGAGGGTATCACCATCTCCCCATCAAACCAAGTTCGCTGTCTTGGAGTTACACTTGACTCTGCTCTTTCCTTCATCCCCCACATCAAGTCTCTTTCCTCCTCCTGCCGATACCAGCTGCGTAATATTTCCAGAATTCGGCCATTTCTTACCGCTGTCACCACAAAACAACTCATACACGCCCTGGTAATCTCCCGACTCGACTATTGCAATAATCTCTTTTTTTTTTTTTTGTAATAAAGGTTTTATTAAGTTATTTGAAAACATACATTACTTGACATTAAATGCATTGCCACATATACAGTCAATCGTGAGTCATTTGAAGCGTAATTGTCTGGCAATAAAGTGTGTATTTTCGATACTGCGTCTCTGTGTGCCTCACATATGAATAGATATAGTACAAATTCAAGTAACAATGAGGGGGAGTAGGGGTACAACTTGTGACAAGGGAACAAAAGGGAAAGGTGGGGACTGGGGAGTTTGGTCAATCATTTGTTATTCCGTTGCAGTTAAGAAAGGTCTACAGAGTTGTGAGGTGGGGAGCGGGCTGGTGCGGACCAATAGAACCAACGTCTCAGGTGTTTGGCAGAGGTGCCGGAGGTTTGGTGCATCAGATCCTCTACATCTCTTATACGTTGGACTTCGTCTAGCCATTCTCGGAAAGTGGGGGCTAGTGGAGATTTCCAGTGTCTGGGTATTACCGCTTTGGCGGCGTTCAGTAGCCGAATATCAAGTGAGTTCCTGTAGGTGTCTACAGGCAGCGGTGTGTGGTGTAGCAGCATGGCCGCTGGCGTGTAGGAAGGTGGAGTGTCAGAGATGTTGCTAATGGCATCATGAACCAGTGTCCAGAAGGGTTGCAACACTGGGCAGGACCACCATATATGCAAGAGATCTGCGCGTTGTGCTCCGCACCTCCAGCAGGAGGCATCCGCCGTGACTGAATATGTAGCAATAGTGGTGGGTGCTCTATACCATCGTGACAGCAGCTTGTAAGCCGTTTCTTGTGTACGAGTAGCAATAGAACACCGAGTATTGAGCGCAAACATTTGACTCCACTCCTCCTCTGTGAATGTTTGGCGAGTTCCCTCTCCCATTTCGCAACGTAGGGAGGTGTGGAGGGGAAAGATCTTGCAGGACCCCGTACATAGTCGATATGCCGTGTGGGGAAGGGTCTTACGGGTGATCACTTGTTCAAATACGGTCAGTGGGTGAGTGTATTTTTCCAATGGAGCTAGGGAGCGTAGATAGGTAATGAGGCAGTGCATATGAAATGTCGTAAGAAAGGAGTCGGGGTGGGTCAACGGTACATCCTTCGGGGCTCTAGGTCGGTTCCCATCTATGTAAAGGCCCGGCAGGGGGTGTCGTGTGGAACTGCGTCAATGAGAGGTAGCAGACGTGGCGAGAAGGCCGGTAAGTGGTTGAGAGGAGAGAAGCGAGAGGCCAGGGGCAGGGTGCTAGCTGTGTGAGCCTCTGCAACCGTCGCCAGATGGTCAGTGTGAACCGAAACTGTCGGGTGTGTGGGGATGTCAGTAGAGGCAGCGGTGCCTAAAAGCCAAGGGAGGGAGGTTAGCGAGCGTCCGGCCAATTCATGTTCCAACGCCACCCATTGTTTACCTGAGGCACCCAAGCTCCACTCCACCATTCGCAAAAGATGAACAGCCTGGTAATAGCGCTGCAAATGCGGCAAAGCTAGACCTCCACGAGAGCGAGGATCTGTCAGCAGCGCCACACTCAGCCTTGGTTTACTCCCGGCCCATACATATCTAATAAAGAGAGACTGCAAGGAGCGGAAGAAGGCAGATGGGACATCTATCGGCAGGGTCTGTAATAGATAAAGGACTCTTGGGAGAACATTCATTTTAAGGACATTTATGCGTCCAAACCACGTGATGTGCGGGATGGCCCATCGAGTAAGGTCTTTTTCCAGGACCCGAAGCAGGGGGACAAAATTTGTGGTATAAGATTTGATACCGCTGGGGTGAGGTGAACTCCAAGGTATTTAAGGGAGGTAGTACACCATTGAAAGGGGAATGTGGCTTGAATGTGTGTGCTGAGGGGAGCAGGTATTGAAATGTTCAGAATTTCCGATTTTGACATATTAATTTTGTAATTACTGAGTGAGCCATATTCGCGTAATAGTTCAATGAGGGAAGGCAAGGAAATCTGGGGTTGTTGTACAAAAAATAGCAGACCATCTGCATATGCCGCCACCTTATATGTGTGGCGTCCAACACAGATACCATGAATAGAGGGGTTGGCCCTGACAGCTTGAAGGAGGGGTTCCAGAGATAATGCAAATAAAAGAGGGGAGAGAGGGCAACCCTGTCGAGTGCCGTTTTTAATGGTGAAGGGGGAGGACAAGGTGCCATTTAGATTAATGCGAGCGGTAGGTGAGTCATATAAGGCGGTTATCCAGCGCAGGGCGTTGGGCCAAATCCCATATGCTGTAGAGTCTGGAATAAAAAAGGCCAGTGTACCCTGTCAAACGCCTTCTCAGCGTCGGTGGAGAGGAGCAGGGTCGGACCGGTATCAGTTCTCTGAGCAGCGTGAATCAAGTTAATGGCCAGTGTAGTATTATCTCGCCCCTCCCTCCCTGGGATAAATCCTGTCTGGTCAGGGTGGATCAGGTGTCTCATATGGTTTGCGATTCGCAGAGCGAGTACCTTAGCAAAAAGTTTTACATCCTGATTCAGGAGGGAGATTGGTCGATAATTGGCACACAGGGCGTGATCCTTATCAGGTTTAGGGATTAATGTGATGGTGGCAGAAAGTGTTTGTGGGGTAATGTGGGATGCAGGTTCAGTCAGTCCGTTAAAAGCAGCCAACCAGGCGCGAGAGAGGAGCTTTTCGCACGCTTTATAGTATTTAAGGGTAAAACCGTCAGGCCCCGGTGTCTTACCCACTGGCGTTCGCTTGATCGCTTCATGCAATTCCTCCGCAGTGATCGGACCTTCAATAGAGGACCTCATGTGCGGCGTCAGTTTGGAGCGTAAGTGAGTGCGAAGGAAGCGCTGGTGGCGTCAGGAGCCGCTTGGGTGGGAGCCGGTGTGAGGCCATATAGCGAGGTAAAGTAGTCACGAAAGAGGCCAAGCATATCTTTCGGAGGGTGACAGTTTTACCCTGAGGGGTGCGCAGATGGGTGACATATAGAGCCTGTCGATGGGTTCGGAGGGCATTAGCTAGGAGTCTGCCGCATTTATTGCCATGTTCATGGAAGGTTTTACGCACTGTCAGGAAGGCCTTCTGGCCCTGTTATTAAAAAGTGAACGAAGCTGTGACCTAAGGTCCAGCAATTCGGCGTAGACGTCATTGTCAGAGTGCAGTTTATGGGATCGTTCCAGGCCGCAATGCGCTGCAATAGGGATCCTGCTGTTCGGTGCGCTCTCTCTTTCGCCGCGCGCCCTGTTGTATAAGGTAACCCCTGATGACAGCCTTATGCGTCTCCCAAATAATCTGTGGGGAACAGTCGGGTGTATCATTCTCCGTAAAATAATTGTGCAGTGCGTCATGAAGGCCTTCTTTAATCTGGGGGTCGGTGAGAAGGGATTCGTTGAGGCGCCAGAGTTTCTCCCTAGGGCGGGCGAGAGGGGAGGAGAGCGTGATCAGGACCGGGCAGTGATCCGACCAGGTCATGGGACCAATGGAGGCAGACTCCAAAAGGTGCATACTACCAAAGGAAGGAAGACATAGTCAAGGCGCGTGTAGAGCTGGTGCGGAGCGCTATAATATGTGTAGTCCCGTGTGGAGGGGAAGAGCGAGCGCCAGCAATCCATCAATCTCAGGGAGTGTAGCGCAAGTCGAGTGCGGCGGAGGACGGAGTGTGGGGTGCTAGTGACACCTCTAGAGGTATCCAGGCGAGCATCAAGCGGCAGGTTGAGGTCACCGCCTACCACTAAGATACCCTCCTGAAAATCCTGCAGGCGACGAAGTAATAGTACGAATGGCGGAGTGTTGCTGTCGATTCGGGAGGTATATGGAAACAAAGGTGTACCATTGCGCACCAATTTGGCCCTTCACACAAACGTGTAACGACCAGCGGGGTCTAACAGGGAGGCCGAGTAGCTAAATGGGATGGAGCGAGAAAACAACACCGCTGTTCCGCAGACTTTACCAGCAGTGGCATTGCTAAAATAACCTGTAGGGTATTTGTGGCTTTTAAAGAGGGAGGTCGGGCCTGTGGAAAGTGGGTTTCCTGCACCAATACTACATCCGCGTGTAGTGAGGTAAATTCCCTAAGGGCCGCATGGCGCTTTTCGGGTATGTTCAGACCTTTTGCGTTAATGGAGAGAACTTTAAGAGTGCGGGGGCGGTGGCCATGGTATAGTCGTGTGAGATACAATATGAATGATGAAAGGGTGGACCAGGAGGGATTTAGGGAGCGCCCAGTAGGGCAGACCAGGTACAGGGGGACAAAGACAAATAACCATTACAATGGTACAACTATATACACAAGGAGCACGTGCCTGAAGAGACTATCCACCACGTCGCCGAGTGGGCGGGGGGAGTCTCAGGTCACAGAGGGGGGTGCGTTCACCACCAACACACTGTGTAGGCACTGACTCGTGGGGATTACCCGGCGCGGGACGGTCAACAGTGGAAGTCAAATATTATAACAATAAATTGAGAGTGCAATTTAGCAACAGGTATTAAAGAAGCAGCGGAAGAAAATAGGTAAAAAATTTTGTTGTTGTTGTCAAAAGGTTCAAAAAGAAAAATCAAAAATCACTCAGAAGGCGCTGAACGCGCAGCCCCCCGTTCAGATACATACACGGGTGTACTCAGGAAAAGAAGAAAAAGAAATATAACAGTTCGCACAGGCCGCCCCTGAGGCTCATGGAATCTTGCAGAGCGTTAGGCCGTAAACGGGAAGGGCAGGCTGAGGTAGGGTCGAGGATGAAAAAGCGCAAACCTCGCCTCCAACCGTATTGCATAAGTCAGCCGGGGAGGAGGCTCCAGCGACCAGGCGCACCTCAAGCCCAATGACATAACGTACGCGGGCCTTTCAGGCCAAGAAGCATATATAAGCAAAAGGATACTGACGTTGTCCAGGTCATCAAATCGGTTAAGTGCCGGTGCCAGATAAGGGCGGTGTCCGCTTCAGAAGGAGAGGTCCAGAGGTCCCAGACCACATAGACGGAGCCAATGGAAGCCCGTTCAATTCACCGGTGCCTGCGAGGAGGAGGAACGGCGTCTGCGGCGGGATCTTCGCGGCGTGTTGGGGCCTGCTCTGGAGGCATATACAACAGTGCCAGGTCTGGCCAAGCCGGAAGCGTGTCCGGTGGAAGAGAGAGTTCCTCCAAGAACAGCGGGAGGTCCAGCTCACTGCGAAGGCTGAGGGGTCCCGATGGTGTGCGAACTTGAAGGCCAAATGGAAATAGCCACTTATATTGAAGTTTCATGTCCTGTAAGGCAGCCGTGAGCGGACGTAGCATTCGTCTGGACTGCAGGGTGGTGGGTGAGAGATCCTGAAATAGCGAAATCTTAGCCCTCGCATAATCAATGGTGCGAGAACCTCGGGTCGCTGCCAGTATGGAATCTTCAGCGGGTAGCGTAAAAGGCAGCAGATCACATCACGTGGGGGAGCGTCAGGTGGGCCCTTCGGTCTCAGTGCTCTATGATAGCGTTCCATTTCGATAACTGTAACCGGGTCCCGTCCCAAGACTTCATTAACCACTTCAATGCTAAGGACGCGCTCAGCGCGTCCTCAGCATTGCCGCTGGTATGCGGAGGACGCGCTGAGCGCGTCCTCGCATTGGGGTCAGCGTTCGGCCGGGTTCCGGCCGATCGCTGGCCCTCCGTGCGGGCTGACATCCTGGATGTCAGCCCGGCATCCGAGCAGTGGCCGCCATTGTTATGTGTCATCGCGCCCCCGCGATGACACATAATTCAGGCGCCCCCCCGCATGTGCGGAGGAGGCGCCTGAAAGGGAGGGGGGGAGGTCCTTCGGACCTCTCTCCCTCCCGATCGGCGGCTCACAGGGGCTTAACCCAGGCATCATTTGGAAGGGCACAGCCTGCCCTTCCAAATGATGCCTGGCATTAACCCTGGGGAGCTGGATCGCAAATCGGCGCTGAAAAGCGCCGATTTGCGATCCTTCCCGGGAGCTGGCCGACATCTTGGATGTCGGCCAAGCTTCCGGGAACTCCCCCAGAGGACTGGCGTCATCGTGCGCAGCACGATGACGCCAGTCCTAGCATTAACCCCTAACTGCCACGAAGTGTGGAGATAGGGAGTTCCAATGAACTCCCTATCTCCCGATCCGTGGCAGTTAGGGGTTAAATTTTGATATCGTTGGATCGGCCAGAGCATGGCCGTTCCAACGATACCAAACATGAAAGTAAAAAAAAATGTAAAAAAAAATAAAAAATAAAAATAAAAAAAAAAAATTAAAAAAAAAATTAAAAAAAAAAAATAAACACTTTTTTTTTTGTTTTTTGTTTTGTTAATGCAGCAATATTGTTCCCATTTCAATTATAATGTGAACAATAATGCTGCATTAACGATTTTTGTATGCGGTGCGTTTGTTAAAAATGGTGTCATTTTCCCCAAAAAAAAATGTAACGAGACCCCATCTCTAATTTTTTTAACAGCGCACCCCATACAAAATATAACCGCAATTGCTCGCATGTTAAAATGTGAAAAAAACACTTTACACGCTGTAAATTATTGAAAATACATATTTTATTGCATTTTTTTGTTATAATATACAAACATGACATAACGTATACATATAATAATGACATATTATGAATCTACCGAGTCTGACGGAAAGAACGATATATAATATGTCGATGTCATATACTAAAATAAGCCTTCAAAACAGGTTTAAACATGATGCGCAAAACAGGTAAAAAATGACCTCAGCACAGGGGCGGGAAAAGCCTCAGCAGCGAAAGGGTTAAATAAAGCGGTGAGGGTGCATTTCAATTCCTCCTGCGTGTTTTCCATTTCCGGGAGGCCTCGAATCCTGATGTTATTCCGGCGGTTTCTGTTCTCTACATCTTCCAGATGGCGAGCCATCATTTGTAGGGCTGAGCGCTGCGTGGTATTGCAGAGGAGTGGGCTACTATCGTGGCAGACTGTTGCTCCTGCGTCACCTCCACGTGCTGCAGTCTGGTTTGAATACCGCCAAGATCTGTGCGCAGCGCGCGGATTTCTGAGAGGAGGGAGGCTCCCAGTTCAGTGGTGGCAATGGCTAAGTCCTCTTTACTGGGGAGATATTGTAGGAGCTGGCGGAGGTCATTTGGGGGGTCCCAGACACTCACCGAGTGCGTTGGAGAGCTGGAGGCCGAGGAGCATGCGGCGGCGGCCATCTTGGATTCCGGGTCAGCGTTTTCAGCGGTTGAAAGGGGAGCCAAAAACGGTCTAATGGACCCTGTCTGCGGTGTTCCAGTAAGCTCTGGGGGGCCAGGAGTGTGTGGGGGCTTCCTGGCTTTACCCATGGGTGCGAATGTGCAGCGGAGAAGGGGTAAACACAGCGCGCTCAGCGGAGCTCACCGATCAAGCGGCCATCTTCCTGGACGTCCCGGCCACGCAGTGGCGTAGCGTGGATTGTCAGCGCCCGGGGCAGGGCATGAATAAATGCGCCCCCCTCCCCCAACCTGTGGACTGGTTAGCACGCCTTGATTCCCAGTGATTGCAGGTACCTTGGACAGGGCTGGTGCAAGATTTTTTGTCTACATAGACAACGGTGTATTTTTCTAACCCCCCATCCCAATATCTTCCACAACAATAAAGTCAAGCTTATTCACACTGAGTGTGAATTACTGTGAGTTTTATTGCTGTGGAGCTCTGTATACACTCATACACACCACACAGTAGGGTGAGTTTTATTTCTGTGATATAGTAATGTGTGGTGTGTATGCGCATATCCATAGCAATAAAACTCACAATAATGTGTAGTGTGTATGAGTGTCAGAGCGCCACAGCATTGATACTTTAAAATAATTATAGGTTAATGCAAATTATATATTAAACACATTTAAATAACACATTTATTCGTATGTATTTTATTTTTTAATATTAAATTATACATGAAAGTAATTATTTTAAATTTTTTATAAATAAATTATATAATAAAATACACTAATATTTAAAAGTATTAAACTTATTAAAAAGATGTACAGGTTAAAAAATATTAAAATACATTGACCATTAAAATATGTATTACTCGATTAATAAATAAATAACCCTTAATAACCAATAAGCATGCCATATCATAAATTAATGATTAATTAAGGGCAGGTTTCAGAATGTTTCTGTTGACCCCTTACCGAGGAGACAGAGTGGGGGGGGGGGGCGCAGACCCTGCAGCTTAACTGTCACTGAGAAGAGAGGAATGCAGACAGGAGAGCAGGAAGTAAAACCTAGGGACAATAGTGAGATGTCCAGGAGAGAGAGGGTTAAAGTGAAGCATTTACGGGACACAGTAAAACTCACCCTGTCAGGCCTGCTCCTCCATGGATCTCTTTCTCTCTGGTCCCTTGCTGCAGTGTGTGCCCAGCCTCCTCCTCAGCAGAGCCCGTACACGTGTGCAGGGACAGGATGACTGAGGAGGAGCCAGATCCGGAAGCCCTGTGTCCTCACTCATCCTGCACAGCGGGGTAAGCAGCAGTTGGGACATTCTGTGCCTGTTGTGCCTCCGCTGTGCAGAGGGGAGGGGGCGGAGGCGCAGTGTGAAGCAGAGCAGTAAGAATGCTCTGTCCGTCTCCTCCCTGCCAGACTCAGCGGACTATGCTGTGGACACCTTGCCAAGCTGATCCCTTCTGCTGGGAACTATTAGGGGCGCAAATTTCTCTTGAAATTATGCGCCCCCTGAGAAAATTGCGCCCGGGGCCACGGCCCCCCCAGCACCCCCCCACGCTACGCCACTGCGGCCACGCCCCCGCAATAATCTCTTATCTGGCCTCCCTCTGTCCCGCCTCTCCCCCCTACAATCCATCCTGAACGCCTCGCCAGGCTAATTCACCTCACCCGCCGCTCTGTCTCTGCCGCTCCCCTCTGCGAGTCCCTTCACTGGCTCCCCATCCACTGCAGAATTAAGTTCAAAATCCTTATCCTTACCTACAAAACCCTCACTAACTCAGCTCCCCACTACCTGTCCTCACTAATCACCAAATACACCCCAGCCCGCTCCCTAAGGGCAAACAGTGACCTGCGCTAGCTTCTCCCCGCATCACCTCTTCCCATGATAGACTGCAGGATTTCTCACGCGCAGCCCCCACTCTCTGGAACGCTCTCCCTCGTACTGTCAGACTTTCCCCTAACTTCTCTTCCTTCAAACGCTCCCTTAAAACGTTCCTATTTACGGAAGCCTACCACCCAACTCACTGACACAACCATCAATCACTCTCACCTTACAGTCCTCTCCTCCTGTTTCCAACCCAACCCTCTCAGATTGTGAGTTCCTACGGGAATAGGGCCCTCATCTCCTCCTGTACTGTTTGTCAAATGTTGTTCAATGTATTGTAACCCTGTCTATACTGTGCTTATTGTACAGCGCTGCGGAATATGCTGGCGCTTTATAAATAAAGAATAATAATAATAATATGTCTGGGTCGCATAATAAAATGTGACTTCAAATCGCATTTAAACATGATGAGCGAAAGCGGTAAAAATGAGCTCAGCACAGAGGGGTGAAATGCCTCAGCTGCGAAAGGGTTAAAAAGGGGATATTTTTTTACATTGAAACCTATAGGATTCGCCTGATTAAACCTGCCGAATGAAACCAACGAACATCAGGGCATTTCACTGACATTTCTCTGCTGTTCAGTGTCTGTGAAAAAATAACCATTGCTTCTCTATGGGGGATTTCACTGCCGCCGAACAGGCACCGTATTTCACTGGCAATTCGACGATACTTGGCGAACTGCCAGCTTTAGAATAGCCGAATGGCCACGAAACGTCACCGTACGGGGAACTTCACTGTTAGGTGCAATTTCGGAGCCAATTCGGCGCTCTCTGAATAACCCTGTTATTTTATTCATTTTCAGCAAGAATCATTTTTATTTTTTTAAAACACCTTTGTCTTTTGTAGATGAAATTTTTGTTTCTCAATTTTTTTTAAAGGCTTTTTCTTTTTGTTTACAAAATTTTTAATGGATTTTTATTGGTTTAAACACCTTTTACGAGTACAGGAGAGCTGTTTTTTTTCTTCTTTGGCTAGGGTCAGACGAACGCATGTTTTGCGTCGTCCGTGAAAAAGTGCGTTCGAATGAATGGACACTTTTTTCACGGAATACGCGATAGCGGTCATACAATGCGCATTTTCGTCCGTGATTTTGTACGGATCATCAATAAAACCCTTTTTGCGTCTGGACGTTATGTTGGCCGGACATTAGCAGCGTCTGACGTCTCCTAATCACACACACACGCCGCTAGCGGACGCAGCGCACTCTGTACGACCGTACTAGCGGTATCACGTTCTCGAAAAAATGCGTCTGTTTGCCGCTTGCGTTGCGCAGCCGAACTTTCGTGCGGTCGTACTTCGTATATTGCACGTCATTTGCTGCTACTACGGCCGTGATAAAGTGCGGCTGCACGCGCGTTCACACAGCGTTCGTCTAACCCTAGCCTTTGCAGTTCGGTGGCTTTTACCAAGGCCGCTTCGGCACCATTCGACAGTCTTCAGTGCTTTTCAGAAACGGTCGCCATATTTTTCATGTGGTTTCGGCCACTGCGTCCTCGGCGCACTGCGGGGATCGTCCGGTGAATAGTGAATTGACGGTAGTTTCAGCGAAATGGAATCGCCAAAGTGCACGGAAGTGAAAAGCAGCGGAATATTGATGAGATTTGTGACCCTCACATCTTACAGGATGGTGCTTATTCGAGCTTTTGTCTATGTATTTGGTTCAGGTTTATTTCTTTCCGTGTTCGTACTTTGCCTCCAATCAAAGGACCTAAAACTGGAAATAAAACCTGCATGACGTCTCTGACACCTCCAGGTCGCTGCAGGCTCCCTCATAACCTTTTACAGGAAACAACATGTATCTTCTCCTAGAAATCGGGACAGACGGGTTCAAGGCGTCCGCGCTCTGGAAGTCTTGGTCCATTTATCTCTAAAGAAGCCACATCTTTTTCATCCAGACTTACTTTTCTTGGTTCTACCCACCTCGCTCTGATTCCCATCACCCATCTGTGATGTCTCCTAGCCTCATGTGAAAGTTGCCCCATTCCTGGTCCCCTCTTGCCCCCTGCTCAACCATTTCCCATTTAATATATATTTCTTAATTTAAAATGGATTGAATTATTTGATACATGGCACCCCCCCCCCGACACACACTTTATTTACCTCCAGTAATTTCTCTTTGCATTTTGTCCTCTCACTTGTCACGGTTACTCCTTAAAGGGCCGGTACCACCAAAAAGGCAATGTCCTTATTGTGTATATGTGATGTTGCTGATATCTTACGTGTGCTTTGTTTTTCTCGTTTGTTTAGTTAAGAAATTGTTTTCCTCTATATGTGTCACTGGGTGCATCCATTGTGTGATATTCTCCTCTATATGTGTCACTGGATGCATCCATTGTGTGATATTTTCCTCTATATGTGTCAGTGGGTGCATCCATTGTGTGATATTTTCCTCTATATGTGTCACTGGGTGCATCCATTGTGTGATATTTTCCTCTATATGTGTCACTGGGTGCATCCATTGTGTGATATTTTCCTCTATATGTGTCACTGGGTGCATCCATTGTGTGATATTTTCCTCTATATGTGTCACTGGGCGCATCCATTGTGTGATATTTTCCTCTATATGTGTCACTGGGTGCATCCATTGTGTGATATTTTCCTGCTATATGTGTCACTGGGCGCATCCATTGTGTGATATTTTCCTCTATATGTGTCACTGGGCGCATCCATTGTGTGATATTTTCCTCTATATGTGTCACTGGGTGCATCCATTGTGTGATATTTTCCTCTATATGTGTCACTGGACGCATCCATTGTGTGATATTTCCTCTATATGTGTCACTGGGTGCATCCATTGTGTGATATTTTCCTCTATATGTGTCACTGGACGCATCCATTGTGTGATATTTTCCTCTATATGTGTCACTGGACGCATCCATTGTGTGATATTTCCTCTATATGTGTCACTGGGTGCATCCATTGTGTGATATTTTCCTCTATATGTGTCACTGGGTGCATCCATTGTGTGATATTTTCCTCTATATGTGTCACTGGGTGAATCCATTGTGTGATATTTTCCTCTATATGTGTCACTGGGTGAATCCATTGTGTGATATTTTCCTCTATATGTGTCACTGGGTGCATCCATTGTGATATATTCCTTTATATGTGTCACTGGGCGCATCTATTGTGTGATATTTTCATCTACATGTGTCGCTGGGTGCATCCATTATGTGGTATTTTGTGTTATATCTTTCCATTACTTGCTCCTCACTGTGTGGCTTTGGTCATAGAATGGAGTGAATGGTTCAGTCACCGTCTCACATCAGTGTAAGGGGATGTATTCAAAGGACATCACCAGGGGCTAGATTAGAAGTCATTTAAGCTCCCTGTCTTATCTCATTCAGCTGCCAGCTATTATCTCAGGAGAACACATTACACCCCCTGCTGCCTTATCTAAACATTCCCTAAGGCGCTAACAAGTTCCGTAGCATTGTAGTACAATGGATGAGACAGAATAACAAATATACATACAAGTTACACACACAGATTTGTAAGCCCTTGAGCAGCGACCTCTCTCTTGCTGTTCTAAGAGAGAAAACCCTGGTCGAGAGTTTACAATCCGAGAGGAGAGGGGTTGACACGCTAGGTGAGGGTAAATAGGGTACATGAGGTAGCGGGGTGGATGGGGGCTGTGTCGGAAGGTGGAGAAAGAAAGGTATAATTGGGGATTATGGAGTGAGCCGATAGGCTTCTCTAATGTTTTCAGAGACTTCTTAAAGGACAGGAGAGACGGGGAGAGTCGGATGTTGCGGGGGAGGGGGTTCCATAGAAAGGGGGCAGTTCAGGAGACGTCCTGAAGGCGAGAGTTTGGGGGTGCGGGTACAGGGAACGGATAGCATCAAATCATTGGCAGAGTGAAGTGGTCGGGATGGGCTATACCTGCTAATAAGGGAGGAGATGTAGGCAGCGGCGCGGTTACGGAGAGTTTTGTACGTGAGCACCAGTATTTTGAATTGGATTCTAAAGGAAACGGGAACCAGCATAGAGATTGAAAAAGGGGTGAGGTGTGAGAGGTGAGGGATGTGAGGTGTATGAGTCTGGCACAGGCGTTCATTACAGACAGCAGAGGCAGAATCTGGGATCTCTTAAGGCCAGAGAGAAGGAGGTTACAGTAGTCAAGGCAGGAGATAATAAGAGCTTGGATGAGCATTTTAGCAGAGCCCTGATAATGAAATGGGCGGATATGTGCAATGTTTTTTTTAGGTGGAAGTAGCAAGATTTGGTTAGTGATTGAATATGAGGAGTGAAGGAGAGATCAGAGTCTAGGAGGACCCTGAGGCACCGAGCCTGATAGTAGAAGTAATGGTGGCACCATCCACCTGAAGGGAAATGGATGCAGGAATGTTGGCTTCAGAGGGAGTGAAGACGAGTAGTTCAGTTTTAGGTTAAGCTTTAGGAAACCAGATGGAGACAGCAGTTAGGCAGGCTGAACACGGTCCAACACAGGAGAGAAATCGAGGGAGAAAAAAGGTAGATTTGGGTGTCAGCATAGAGATGATATTGGAATCCATAGGATGAGAGATTATGACAAAAAGACGATGTTCTTCTTTGAATTAAAGCAACGATATTGTAGACCTGCCACAGCTCTCCTGTAGGCAAGAAGTTCAAGGCCATGGTAGGTTTTTTTGAGGACTAGTAGGATTTAGGGGTGGGCCTTGGTTTAGATTTACAGAAGGATGGAGGAACAGACAGTGACTATAGTAGCAGCGAAGATTGTGTTGGGATCAAGTGGATGTATGGGCTGTGGCGAACCTTGGACCCCAGAAGTTTCTGAGCTACATGTGCTATGATGCTCCGTTAGCTTTAAGGCTCACAGGACATGTAGATCAGAAAACAAAATCTGGGGTGCCAAGGTTCACCATCACTGGGCTACAGGATAGTCTTAAGATGTTTAGCGGTGATGGAAGTGGATACAGACAGTAACCAATTAGAAGTCTGGTAGGAAGTGAAGCACGTTCATTTATAATGGCTCCTTCTTCAGGGATACAGCTCCACCAGCGATGCACAGCAGACATAGATCACTTCATCTTCTGTACATCCAGGCATGTCACCCACAAGCATGAGAAGAGGTTGGTCTTGTCGCTTATAAATTCCCCACTCTTCTGTTTGAAATGCAGTCCCCCTCCCCACCCAAATCAAAATATTGCATCATGCTTCGTTACTGGCTAGACTACGGTTTTCGCCTCCTCGTTGTACTCTTTTTCGACGCCTCTTTGGGGATTTCGCCGCCAGTACTGTGTCCTTGAATCATTAAACAATAAATAAGCCAGCAGAGCTACATTTTGTGTTTCCAAACCCTCTTGGGTGGGGGTGGGGTTTAGGTCACATGTTTAAAGGGACACTTTAAAACCATAAAGTGGTCAGGATGTGGAGTGTCCTCCCCCTTCTGCACCCCCAGCTCTCCCGATCTGATAAAATCACTGGTTTTAGTGTAGGAGTGTCCTCCACCCCTCCCAGCAACCAGGATTTAGAATTTCCCAGCTGCCGGTCACCAGATCTGTCACTAGCGATGTCACACACAGAGAGCGGACGTCACCATCTGAGACCAATCGCTGTAGCAAGCGTTCCCAGAGAGGCTGTGATGGATTAGATCTCTGCATGCAGCTCCAATCCAACGCTCTGCGCAGGCGCTACAGATCTTGCGTTATGTACTTAATGTGTGTAAGTCCGTAGCTGTCAAGAAAGGTACATCTGGTGCTGCCCCTACCTTGAATACACCTGCGCAGTATTTGAAAGGTGCTGCCTTATTGTGAACCGGGTTCTCCTGCTCTGCAGCAGACTCCGGAGTGTCCAAGCTCCTGCCCTGGTGCGTCCTACAAAAGGGTGGAGAACCCATGAGCCTGTGCTTCAGCATTGCCCAGTAGCCAACTTGTTTCCTGCCAGCAAGAAGCCTGATCTGTTTGTGTACCAGACTCTTGTTCCTGCTTTACAGGACTTTGTCACACTCTGCCTTTGACCCTTGGCTTGCTCCTGACTCAGCTTTTGGATACCCCGTCAGATACTTCACCTGGTAACCCTGGTTTGCGGTGACCCTCATCCGCTGTCATAGAACATCATCCATTGTTGTGTCGACCTTGCCCTGCTGCTTGAGTTCATGGAATTCCACTGTCCGCGTCCAAGGACTTCCACATTCAGTTGTCCTGTATTCCAGTACTCCTGTTTCTGCCCTGTCCATCTGTCTGTTTATCAGACCCTACCTATCCGGTCTCTGTAAGTAACCTCTGTATCGGGTCAGCCCTATCCACTGGTTACTCAGCCCCCTTTCTGCCCTGCATCCTGTGTGTGCGCTTTAGTTAATCGGCCCTATTCCAGACCCTCATCTTCTACTGTGGAAAACAAATACGTAACTGGCGGCGCGATGGCAGTCGCTGTTGGATCTTGTGGTGGTTCTTTTTTGTAGTGCCGTCCACATATGATATGAAAAACAATGGAGAAATACAATAGTGTAGACGAAAAAAAATTGTTCAATGGAGGTACGTGTTATACTGCTCCCACTCACAAAGGAAGAGCCCCAACGCTGGCTCTGAGCGGGTCAACACATTTGGTCATTTAATCCTGTTCTGAAGGAAGCGACCCACAACCCTCAAAAGGTGGTAGTCCGATGCCGATGCATGAAGTGACATGTAAAGAAAGGAGAGACTTCCTTGCGTAGGTCTATTGGAAGCACAATTGAGGTACATATGAAGGGATTACACTCACATGTGTTGGAGCTTATAGCCTAACTCTGGGATTAGACGCCTGTGGACTTGTTTACAGAGGTTTTCTATGGGCTTTACCTTAGTCAGCAACACACCAGGGACTGATGCAGATAAAAAATTTATTTAAACATAAAAACAAATAAAATTAACCACTTCAATGCTAAGGACGCGCTCAGCGCGTCCTCAGCATTGCCGCTGGTATGCGGAGGACGCGCTGAGCGCGTCCTCGCATTGGGTCAGCGTTCGGCCGGGTACCGGCCGATCGCTGGCCCCTCCGGTGCGGGCTGACATCCTGGATGTCAGCCCGGCATCCGGAGCAGTGGCCGCCATTATTAGGTGTCATCGCCCCCGCGATGACACCTAATTCAGGCGCCCCCCCCGCATGTGCGGAGGAGGCGCCTGAAAGGGAGGGGGGGGGAGGTCCTTCGGACCTCTCTCCCTCCCGATCGGCGGCTCACAGGGGCTTAACCCAGGCATCATTTGAAGGGCACAGCCTGCCCTTCCAAATGATGCCTGGCATTAACCCCTGGGGAGCTGGATCGCAAATCGGCGCTGAAAAGCGCCGATTTGCGATCCTTCCCGGGAGCTGGCCGACATCTTGGATGTCGGCCAAGCTTCCGGGAACTCCCCCAGAGGACTGGCGTCATCGTGCGCAGCACGATGACGCCAGTCCTAGCATTAACCCCTAACTGCCACGAACTGTGGAGATAGGGAGTTCCAATGAACTCCCTATCTCCCGATCCGTGGCAGTTAGGGGTTAAATTTTGATATCGTTGGATCGGCCAGAGCATGGCCGTTCCAACGATACCAAACATGAAAGTAAAAAAAATTGTAAAAAAAAAAAAAAAAAAGAAAATAAAAATAAAAAAAAAATTAAAAAAAAAATTAAAAAAAAAAAAATAAAACACTTTTTTTTATTTTTTTGGTTTGTTAATGCAGCAATATTGTTCCCATTTCAATTATAATGTGAACAATGATGCTGCATTAACGATTTTTGTATGCGGTGCGTTTGTTAAAAATGGTGTCATTTTCCCCCAAAAAAAATGTAACGAGACCCCATCTCTAATTTTTTTAACAAGCGCACCCCATACAAAATATAACCGCAATTGCTCGCATGTTAAAATGTGGAAAAAAACACTTTACACGCTGTAAATTATTGAAAATACATATTTTATTGCATTTTGTTATAATATACAAACATGACATAACGTATACATATAATAATGACATATTATGAATCTACCGAGTCTGACGGAAAGAACGATATATAATATGTCGATGTCATATACTAAAATAAGCCTTCAAAACACGTTTAAACATGATGCGCAAAACAGGTAAAAAATGACCTCAGCACAGGGCCGGGAAAAGCCTCAGCAGCGAAAGGGTTAAATAAAATAGAACAACCTGGCTCAGCCAGTATACCCAGACGCGTTTCGCCACGTAACGTGGCTTCCTCAGTCGGTTTATAAATAATAATGCAGATCACAATATAGGTCCTCTTAATTACAATTTTAAATTGTCCCCAGGTGTAGTTTGCTGAATAGGCGTGCGGTCCACGCCTCGATGAGATGCAAGTGTCCTCCGGGGGTCCGCCATTTTGCGCCTGCGCATTGTCAGTGTTTGCGTTCCAGAGTGGGCATCCGCCTTCTTGCGCATGCGTATTAGCTATCTTTCCTTTCGGATCGGCGTATTGCACCCCAAGTCGTCTCCTTTACCTCTGGCAAACAAAAGGCAGACTTATGGCTAGAATGTTAATGGGACCAGATATCAGCGTCCCCAAAGGCTCTGTATTGTACCCTTCATAGATGAACGAATGGTACATGCACAGATAAAAATGGACAGTCTTTTATTTATATCTCAAGCCATACTTAGTTCTACGAGACCTCTTACGCTCCACATTTATTGGACTCTTTAGTTTTAGATATATGGAATCTGTGGTGAATATGACTCTACATAATATGAGTGAAAATAATTTTACAGTGTATCGTTGTCCCCAAGCTCTTGTAATAAGTATATAAAATAAATTATATTAATATGATGTGTGTCTATACTGATGTAGCTGTCTAAACCAATCTACTGTGCTCATAACAAATGTGCTGTCAATTGCGTGATTCTAATTCCATGCTATACCAAATAATGGCATACCTATTGTGTACAGGTGAAAATATATTATGTTGTTCCACAATATATGATATAAACTAATTTCTTATTAATTCTCAATATGAATTAGTGACCATTCCTAAAAATGTATATATAGTGCTAAATTTATTGGATAATGCTAAATACTATCAAAAAAGAGGATGATAATTAATTAAAAATTATAGGTTATATACCTATATAACCTGAAGTATGTGTATAATTATTTAAGTAGTATGTGCTGATGTGGCATAGTTAGTTGCCAGCCAATACGCTAGTCTATAGCTAGTATGCTAATAGCCGTGTAATGGTGAAATAATAAAAATTATATATGGATGTGTACTTTATCAATAAGTATATCGAACGTGATAGGAGAATCGTATATATCCCAAATGTGGAAAGAAAGAGACCTCTGATCTTTTAGAGAAAGTGGATGACCTCAAAATCATCGTTCAGTCCGTTGGGTATCATAGTACCGTGCTCAAAGATATGTCTCATTTCTGCCTTACCTAGTTTGTTCGGTAGGTTTTCTTCAATCTCTACTTTTTTTATCTGCTCTAATGCCCAGAATCTGACACCTACAGGTGAGCTGTTATGATGTATTTTACAGTGCAAGGAAACCGAATGCTTTTCATAGCTATTTCTAATATTCCTAGCGTGCTCTTCTATCCTAACGTTGAGGGCTCTTTTGGGACGCCCTACGTAACCCAAACCACAGGGGCACTCTAACATGTAAATTACATTTTTGGAACAACAATTGAGGATCCCTCTTAACTGGCTTATTTTGTTTACGGTTGAAATATGAACCAATGTAGTT
This sequence comes from Leptobrachium leishanense, assembly GCA_009667805.1. Lineage (NCBI taxonomy): Eukaryota > Metazoa > Chordata > Amphibia > Anura > Megophryidae > Leptobrachium > Leptobrachium leishanense. The sequence continues at coordinate 458,131,894 of CM019064.1, read as the reverse complement.
TTTCTTATTAGAAGTGGACCTGCAAGCCAGACACATCCCACATTGGTAGAAGCCCTCTTTGAGACCAAAATGGTTATTGATGCTACCTTCTTTCTTTCTGGGTTTACTACGTACTAGATTTGATTTAATGTTACCAGTCCCCCTAAAGACTACTTTGGGAGCGGGCCCTATGACATCTATGAGATCCACATCGTTTTTCAGCACTGGCCAATGTTTTTTCAAAATCTTTTTAATTTTATCTGCTTTGTTATTGTAATCACAGATGAAGACCTCCTTGACTTCTTTATTTCTAGGTTTATATTCAAGATATTTGTCTCTGTGATAATTCCAGAATTATATTGTCCAACTCGGCATTGTCATACCCTTTGTCCAGAAAGTCCTGTTTAAGAGTCAGGGCCTGTTCCTTGTAGGTATCTTTATCTGAACAATTTCTCCTGAGTCTCATGAACTGTCCTTTAGGGACACCCTTGAGCCAAGGAGGATAGTGGCAGCTGGTACAGTCAATGAATGTGTTTTTATCAACTTCTTTAAAGAAGGTCTTAGATCTTTAAATCTAGGAAGTTGACTTCCTTTTCGCTCCAGCAGCTGTCTAGTATAATACCCCATTCTAAACTGTCTAGACTCTCGAGGAAGGGTCGCAGTAGCTCCTCTCCTCCCCTCCAAATGAAGACATTGTCAATGTAACGTCTGTAGCAATGGACACTTCCCTGCGCCCAGCCACGCGACCCATACACAAACCCGCTTTCCCAGGCTGCCATGTACAGGTTGGCGTAGCTGGGCGCAAATTTAGTGCCCATAGCTGTGCCCCTGCACTGGATGTAGAAGTCCTCTTCAAACTTAAAATAATTATTGTTCAATGTAAACCTTACACTTTCCAGAATAAATCGCATATGGTCTGAACCGATCAAATCAGTTTTTTGAAATCTCTTCCTCTAATTTTATTAAACTGCGTTCATGTGGTATGCTGCTGTATAATGCATTAACATCACAAGTTACCAGAAGGTCTCCCTTTTGCCAGATTGTCTCATTTAACATTTGTAACATACTTATGGTGTCTTTTAAGTATGATGGAATTTTACAAACCAACGGTTGGAGGAGTATGTCAACATACTCAGACGACTGCTGATTGAATCTATCCCCGCCACTATGGGTCTGCCTGGAGGTTTGAGGGGATTCTTATGCACTTTGGGGAGGATGTAAAAATATGGTGTCTTTGTGAATTCTATAGATAAATAGTCGAATTCTGATTTGTTTAGAATATTTTTGTCGAGGCCTTCCTGTAAAAAGGATGTCAATTTAAGCCTTATATCACTAACAGGATCCTTCCTTAATTTAGTGTAAGTAGAGTTATCATTTAAAATGAGGAGTGCCTCCTCCTTGTAGGATTCCTTTGACTAGATTACTATCCCGCTGCCCTTGTCGGCGGGTTTTATGATGATCATCATTTTATGATAAATACATAACAGCTCACCTGTAGGTGTCAGATTCTGGGCATTAGAGCAGATAAAAAAAAGTAGAGATTGAAGAAAACCTAATCGAACAAACTAGGGAAGGCAGAAATGAGACATATCTTTGAGCACGGTACTATGATACCCAACGGACTGAACAATGATTTTGAGGTCATCCACTTTCTCTAAAAGATCAGAGGTCTCTTTCCACATTTGGGATATATACGATTCTCATATCACGTTCGATATACTTATTGATAAAGTACACATCCATATAGAATTTATATTATTTCACCATTACACGGCTATTAGCATACTAGCTATAGACTAGCGCATTGGCTGGCAACTAACTATGCCACATCAGCACATACTAAAATAATTATACACATACTTCAGGTTATATTAGGTATATAACCTATAATTTTTTTATTAATTATCATCCTCTTTTTTGATAGTATTTAGCATTATCCAATAAATTTAGCACTATATACATTTTTATGAATGGTCACTAATTCATATTGAGAATTAATAAGAAATTAGTTTATATCATATATTGTGGAACAACATAATATATTTTCACCTGTACACAATAGGCATGCCATTATTTGGTATAGCATGGAATTCGAATCACGCAATTGACAGCACATTTGTTACGAGCACAGTAGATTGGTTTAGACAGCTACATCAGTATAGACACACATCATATTAATATAATTATATACTTATTACAAGAGTTTGTAAAATTATTTTCACTCATTATGTAGAGTCATATTGACCACAGATTCCATATATCTAAAACTAAAGAGTCCAATAAATGTGGAGCTTAAGAGGTCTCATAGAACTAAGTATGGCTTGAGATATAAATAAAAGACTGTCCATTTTTATCTGTGCATGTACCATTCGTTCATCTATGAAGGGTACAATACAGAGCCTTTGGGGACGCTGATATCTGGTCCCATTAACATTCTAGCCATAAGTCTGCCTTTTGTTTGCCAGAGGTAAAGGAGACGACTTGGGGTGCAAAACGCCGATCCGAAAGGAAAGATAGATAATACGCATGCGCAAGATGGAGGATGCCCACTCTGGAACGCAAACACTGACAATACGCAGGCGCAAAATGGCGGACCCGCGGAGGACACTTGCATCTCATCGAGGCGTGGACCGCACGCCTATTCAGCAAACTACACCTGGGGACAATTAAAATTGTAATTAAGAGAATGTCACGGAATGGCCCAGCACCCTCAGCCAGGGGCGGTGCAGTGACAGTGGTGGCTACGGACACTTGGGTGTGGTGGCACGCACCTAGTTTTATAAGTACTTTTATTTAGATGTGATTATTGTGTGGTGTAATAAAAGTGTCCCCTGTTGGTATTGTGAAATGTAATTCCCTTTGTCTGCCACGCCCGCCGCCATTTTCTGATCACCTCGTGGTTCAGATCAGAATACTCGGATCGTAAAATGGCCGAATCGGCAACTCCCCGATTCGTAACGGCCAATACGAATCGGGGCCAGGGTGCCTCCTGCCAGCGAGGGCCAATGGGACTTGTGTGGGCGGGCAGGGATCCCCATTGTATTCATAAGTGTGTAAAGTGATAAAGGCGTGTGTTGTGAAAAATAAAGGCAGATTCTGCAGTGCATCCAGCTTTGACTGATGTGTCTTTGTCTCCGCCGTATTTCGCATCTGAGTGTCCCCCGCGATCTCAGGATACGGTGACCACCCGATACGATCCGAATCGAGCGCTCTGCCCCTGCATCGTGTATCAGGGCAGAGGCGCTGCGTATGAAGATTCGGTTCCCAGATTGCTTGGCAGAGACCCGAACCGAAGGGCGCGGCCGTGTACCGCGCTCCGGTATTGCGAGGGATTGCGGTAAGATCCGAATCCCTCGCCCAACCCGCAAGATCCGAAGATTCATCTGTCCCCGATCCGAAAAGTCCTCCACCGGAGATCCGAAGATTCACCCGCACGAGAAGATCCGAAACGTTTCCCACAACCGATACGAAGATTCCTCCGCGGCAGAACCGATCTCCACGGACGTCCCACACCCGCAAGGTCAGTGAACCAGTTGCTCGGGACGCTGAGTGCTGTATGGCTCAGTGGTCGGACTGGTTCTAGGCAGGGGTCCCCTCCACCGCCCGCTAACCCCTTCCCGGGGTCACGCCAGGCCGCACGAGACGCCGAGTGCGCGTCACTCGGTAGTCGGGCCAGCAGTAAGCGACGGGGTCACGCAGATTGAGCACACCCGCAGGCGGAACAACATCCCCATTCCGTCATACTGGTGGCAGGGGTGGGATCGCTCTCTGCAGGCCCCTAGGAGACCTACGCCATGGTGGTGTACACCTACTATGACCGGGACACCCTGCGTGGGATGTTGGAGAACCGGGGAGGAACGCCGGTAACAAGAAAAGAAAGACCCTGATCAAGGAGCTGACTAGGATGGATCAGGACGAGGCGATGACGCCCGTCCCCAGCCCTGTCCACGCGGAGGTGGAGCAAGATGCTGGCCTCCGAGAGGTGCGGCGTCGGATTGCCCTGCTCGGGGATGCCCCAGCGACGGCGGACAGATGCCGGGTGATCGGGAGTTCTACCGTGAGGTTGAACAGGAAAAGGACCGCCAGCACGAGCTGCGGTTGGCAGAGCTCCGCGGAGCAGAGCCAGAAGATTGGAACCCCGAACCCTATCCTGTGGAACCCTGGGTCGAGGCTCACAGCTCGACTGGAGCTTCACCTGGGGAATCTGCAACCCCCAGTGACTACGCTTGCGGGACTCTCAGCTCGCCTGGAGCCTGTACTGAGGACGTCACTCATCCCAGCGACCCTCGGATGGAGACTCACAGCCCGCCTGGAGCTGCATCTGAGGACGCCACATCCCCCATTGAGGAGCGGTGCTCCTGCGCTGGCACCTTCGCCGACATAAAGGTCGTGTTGGCAAGAGAGCTGCAGGAGGGCCTGGAGCAGGACCAGAGGTCCACAGAGGAACTGTGGTACGAGGCCCTGGACCATGAGCGGGACTGCCATGGTGCGTACATTCCTTCCGACGCTGTCGTCCATCGGGTGCAGTACGATGTGCGAGCAGCGTTCCTGCAAGGTCGGGCCCCAGAGGAGTGGGAAGCCGAGCTCCGGAGTCTGGTGCAGGAGGAGATCGCACTGGACGCCGCGTACCGCGCGCTCCGGTGGCTAACCGCCTCTCCGACAGCGCGCCCGATGGGGGGCAGTTCCATTGCAGGGCCTCGCTACGGAGGCACGGGGCTGCTCTACGCGAGCATGGCCGCCGACCCCGAGTTTGGAGAGGAGACGGAGGAACGGATGGAAGACATCCTGGAGCGACGGAACTGGAGATCCCGTCAGACAGCAGGGACTCAGTGTTTGAGGAGCTGGAGTCCCTAGCGAGCGAGAGTGGGAGCTCGAGGTGGCTTATCGTAGACTGTTGGACGGCGTTCCGCAGTCGAGCCTGAGCTCCCCGTGGTGGGACGGGTCGGCGGAGGAAGTCGACAGTCCCCAGGTTTGGGACCTATGGGAGGCCGAGGCGGACCCATGGGTGCCCGTGGGGGTTTCGACTGAGGAAGTTACCCCCTTCACCCCGCAAGAGGACAGGGTGGCCGAGGCCACGGGTCCAGCGGGGGAGGAGACGGATGGTCTCCCCGGGATGGGTTGTGCGCAACCATTGTTTGCCCCGGGGGGTGAAGTGACCATCCTTCCCCAAGGAGATCTCCAACCAGCGGAAGAGCTGGCTACGGGGCAGAGTGCCGCTGGCCTCTGCCCACTGCCTACAGTCCGCCAGGAGGAGCCGACGGTTGGTCCCCCCGGGATGGGTTGTGTGCAACCATTGTTTGCCCCGGGGGGTGAAGTGACCCTTCCTCCCCAAGGAGATCTCCCACCAGCGGAAGAGCTGGCCACGGGGCAGAGCGCCGCTGGCCTCTGCCCACTACCCAGTCTGCCAGGTGGGGCAGACCGATGGTTCCCCAGGCTGGGTTGTGCGCAGTCAGTGACGGTCCCGGGGGGAAAGAAACCATCCTCCCGCAAGGGATTTCCACCCAGCGGAAGAGCTGACGCCAGGGCAGAGCGCCGCTGGCCTCTGCCCGTCTTCCCAACTCGCCCGAGGGGCAGAGTGAGGTTGACCCCGTGCCACTGCTGTGCATCCATTTGTTCCCTTCGTCGGCTGCAGGGAGAGCAGCCAGGTTTGGCCCTACTTGCTCCTTCGGTTGCCGTGCCGTACCTGGCCATCCAGCGGAAGAGCTGGCAACGGGGCAGAGCGCCGTGGGCCTCTGCCCATTTTGGCAACCCTTGGGCTCGGGGGCCTCACGCAGCCACGGTGCTTTCCCACGGCTGACCTGGGCACCCGGGGCGTGTGCATTTAGCACCCGGGTTCCCCGGGTGAGCAGTAACCCTGGAGGGGACACAGGAGGCACGCCGGCCCAGATGTATGTTCTCTCGCCCAGCCGGGGAAGCTCTAAGGACATGGGGTCCCGACCAAGCTGGCACGGCCGCAAGGCCAAATGGAGAGGCCTGGTGACTCGGCCTCCCCAGACTGACTATGGGCCTGGGAGCACCGACTTCCCCGGTATGACCCGGTGGGGTCAGACCAGGTGCGTCGAACTGGGGGAGGGGGAGGAGTGTCACGGAATGGCCCAGCACCCTCAGCCAGGGGCGGTGCAGTGACAGTGGTGGCTACGGACACTTGGGTGTGGTGGCACGCACCTAGTTTTATAAGTACTTTTATTTAGATGTGATTATTGTGTGGTGTAATAAAAGTGTCCCCTGTTGGTATTGTGAAATGTAATTCCCTTTGTCTGCCACGCCCGCCGCCATTTTCTGATCACCTCGTGGTTCAGATCAGAATACTCGGATCGTAAAATGGCCGAATCGGCAACTCCCCGATTCGTAACGGCCAATACGAATCGGGGCCAGGGTGCCTCCTGCCAGCGAGGGCCAATGGGACTTGTGTGGGCGGGCAGGGATCCCCATTGTATTCATAAGTGTGTAAAGTGATAAAGGCGTGTGTTGTGAAAAATAAAGGCAGATTCTGCAGTGCATCCAGCTTTGACTGATGTGTCTTTGTCTCCGCCGTATTTCGCATCTGAGTGTCCCCCGCGATCTCAGGATACGGTGACCACCCGATACGATCCGAATCGAGCGCTCTGCCCCTGCATCGTGTATCAGGGCAGAGGCGCTGCGTATGAAGATTCGGTTCCCAGATTGCTTGGCAGAGACCCGAACCGAAGGGCGCGGCCGTGTACCGCGCTCCGGTATTGCGAGGGATTGCGGTAAGATCCGAATCCCTCGCCCAACCCGCAAGATCCGAAGATTCATCTGTCCCCGATCCGAAAAGTCCTCCACCGGAGATCCGAAGATTCACCCACACGAGAAGATCCGAAACGTTTCCCACAACCGATACGAAGATTCCTCCGCGGCAGAACCGATCTCCACGGACGTCCCACACCCGCAAGGTCAGTGAACCAGTTGCTCGGGACGCTGCGTGCTGTATGGCTCAGTGGTCGGACTGGTTCTAGGCAGGGGTCCCCTCCACCGCCCGCTAACCCCTTCCCGGGGTCACGCCAGACCGCACGAGACGCCGAGTGCGCGTCACTCGGTAGTCGGGCCAGCGGTAAGCGACGGGGTCACGCAGATTGAGCACACCCGCAGGCGGAACAACATCCCCATTCCGTCATAGAGAACATATATTGTGATCTGCATTATTATTTGTAAACCGACTGAGGAAGCCACGTTACGTGGCGAAACACGTCTGGGTATACTGGCTGAGCCAGGTTGAGCTATTTTATTTGTTTTTATGTTTAAATAATTTTTTTATCTGCATCAGTCCCTGGTGTGTTGCTGACTACAGAGGTTTTCTATGGGCTTTACCTTAAACAAGTCCACAGGCGTCTAACCCCAGAGCTTGGCTATAAGCTCCAACACATGTGAGTGTAATCCCTTCATATGTACCTCAATTGTGCTTCCAATAGACCTACGCAAGGAAGTCTCTCCTTTCTTTACAGGTCACTTCATGCATCGGCATCGGAAGAGGACTTCCACCTTTGAGGGTTGTGGGTCGCTTCCTTCAGAACAGGATTAAATGACCAAATGTGTTGACCCGCTCAGAGCCAGCGTTGGGGCTCTTCCTTTGTGAGTGGGAGCAGTATAACACGTATCTCCATTGAACAAATTTTTTTTGTCTACACTATTGTATTTCTCCATTGTTTTTCATATCATATGTGGACGGCACTACAAAAGAGAACCACAAGATCCAACAGCGACTGCCATCGCGCCGCCAGTTACGTATTTGTTTTCCATTGTTCACTGGTTTGGGGGAAACCACCGATTGCTGGCTGGCTTTGGAGATTTGGTGGCGGTACAGGCGGGGGCGCCTACCACTTTGGTATGTATTATCCTCATCTTCTACTGTATTTGCTTAATAAACCTCCTTGTTAGCACCGCTGTGTCACTGCACCCGGGCTCGAACCCTCGCCCTCCTTGGTTGGCCGAACCCTGACCGTTGCGCTACCCAATTTGCATTTCCTACATCATAAAAGCTGCACAGTAGCGCGAAATGCACAGAAAGGTTTCAGGAACTTACGGGTTTGGGAGCCCCTGAGCCAAAGAGGAGCAGTGCACAGTAAGGGAGAAAAGGCGAGTATATTCCCCCATGAGAGCTAGAAATAAAGGATTGGGAAGAGGCTGCCAATAGGATCTGATCAATTATTTAAGGACAAAAAAATTCCGTTTTAACGTTAAAGCAGCGACAGAAAACAGGATGGGAAACCATAAGAAAACGCTTTATTGTCAAAATATCAATCACATGTACATTGTGTCATACACAGCCTGCTATAGAAGACATCAATAAATACTGCTTTGGGCCATTGCTAGTTTGGTACAGGTTGTGTGGCGGCTCCACCGGTCTTACAAGACATTGGCTGAAGTCTTAGATGGACGGTGACTGGAACTCTCGACATGACCAGGAACAGAATCGCCAGGACTTTCACCCCTGGAATCAGGGAAGTTGCACACATCACATTCCCTTGGGTAACCAGCCTAAACCCAACAATAAAAGCCACTTTTAATTATACAGAGATTAACGCTCACTCATCATTTCCCTTCGTTTTAGCCTAAGCTTGTTCTGTAGACACTAAAGGAACAACGAGGACTCCAAGGTCTATAAAATCTACAGTGTAACCAAAGAAAATGCTAGAAACGCCGAACGACTGCAAATATATCCAGTGTTTAAATACTAATCCTATTAAAAATTTATCATCATGTGTCGGACACAGCCGGCGCAACATCCTTCCTGGGACATAGTGCAACCTGGGCACCCGCTCCTCAGCCGGGTGCAAGGGTTAACTGCCCTTTGACCATGACCTGGGTGCGGCCTCTTCGTCCGGTCGCGTGGGGGTTTCCCCTACAGCGAATCCAGAGCCTTTTCGGCATCATGGCACGTGGAAGTGTCTGTTTGCATGCGGGAGCGCTTCTGCGTCCAACTGTGGTACCAGTAGCTAGAGAAACCCGTATCTCTTCATCTGCGCCACAGTTTGGGAAGACGGGGTGGGCATGGCCTGTACCAGCACTCTAAACCCCATCCTCCAGCTGGTGAGCGTGCTCTTGTTTTCTACCTCTCCTTGGTGCAAGATCTCAGAATGTCCTCTCCTCTGAATGACTCCCTGCTGCTGACCCTAGAACTGTTCTACATTGTGACGCACCTCAGGAGCCTGCCCCAACCGCGGAACGGTTTTACTGACAGATACCGGATTGCCTCTCTTCTAGCCACTCCGCTGCACCTCCTCGGCATCCTGATATCAAGCTTAAGCAGGTCTAGGACCTGTTTTACCACCAATTTTGTACTTTTTTAGCAGGACAGGTAACAGCTTCACCCAGGAAATACAGCTTCATCAGATGAGAATTTTGCCAACACAGGAAACCTTGGCTGGCTGGTTGGTCCACGCTAGCTGGAGATGTTAAATCACCAGTTTCTGAAAGCGATCAGACCTTGGAAAGTCATGGAGGTTGGGTGTTTTTCCATTGTATACTCCTCATTTAGTTCCCTGCATGACTAGGTCACATGTTGAATGGTGTGACGATTCCTGGCTACACCAAGCACGATGGAGGATCATGTAATCTGGCCTGTGTGACCATGACTTATCTATGGAATAACAATTCACTTTGGAAGGACTGGAAAATGAAGGAAAGTCTGGTAGGAAAGAAAGAGAAAGAAGCCGGTAGGAATAAAAGGGGTTACTGAACGATAAGAAGGTTTGGAGCCCTGGTTGTAAAACGGAAGCCAGGGTTGAAGTTCTGAAAGAGAAACGCGGAGCCAAGTCAAAATGGAAAAGAAAGGGATATGGTGTGCACGAATTAAAAAGGTGTATAAAGTGAAAAGGGTGGGGGGAGAGCACGGGAAAAGTGAGAAGGGTGGGGGGAGGGCACGGGAAAAGTGAGAAGGGGGAGGGCACGGGAAAAGTGAGAAGGGTGGGGGCACGGGAAAAGTGAGAAGGGTGGGGGCACGGGAAAAGTGAGAAGGGTGGGGGCACGGGAAAAGTGAGAAGGGTGGGGGGCACGGGAAAAGTGAGAAGGGTGGGGGCACGGGAAAAGTGAGAAGGGTGGGGCACGGGAAAAGTGAGAAGGGTGGGGGCACGGGAAAAGTGAGAAGGGTGGGGGCACGGGAAAAGTGAGAAGGGTGGGGGCACGGGAAAAGTGAGAAGGGTGGGGGCACGGGAAAAGTGAGAAGGGTGGGGGCACGGGAAAAGTGAGAAGGTGGGGGGGCACGGGAAAAGTGAGAAGGGTGGGGGGGGCACGGGAAAAGTGAGAAGGGTGGGGGCACGGGAAAAGTGAGAAGGGTGGCGGCACGGGAAAAGTGAGAAGGGTGGGGGCACGGGAAAAGTGAGAAGGGTGGGGGGGCACGGGAAAAGTGAGAAGGGTGGGGGGCACGGGAAAAGTGAGAAGGGTGGGGGGCACGGGAAAAGTGAGTGAGAAGGGTGGGGGGCACGGGAAAAGTGAGAAGGGTGGGGGGGCACGGGAAAAGTGAGAAGGGTGGGGGGCACGGGAAAAGTGAGAAGGGTGGGGGGGCACGGGAAAAGTGAGAAGGGTGGGGGGCACGGGAAAAGTGAGAAGGGTGGGGGGGGCACGGGAAAAGTGAGAAGGGTGGGGGGCACGGGAACGGGAAAAGTGAGAAGGGTGGGGGGCACGGGAAAAGTGAGAAGGGTGGGGGGGCACGGGAAAAGTGAGAAGGGTGGGGGGCACGGGAAAAGTGAGAAGGGTGGGGGGCACGGGAAAAGCAAAAATCAGGAACGTCGTTTAGAGAAAAGCGGGAACGTCGTGAAGAGAAAAGCGGGAACGTCGTGAAGAGAAATCGGGAACGTCGTGAAGAGAAAAGCGGGAACGTCGTGAAGAGAAAAGCGGGAACGTCGTGAAGAGAAAAGCGGGAACGTCGTGAGAGAAAAGCGGGAACGTCGTGAAGAGAAAAGCGGGAACGTCGTGAAGAGAAAAGCGGGAACGTCGTGAAGAAAAAAGCGGGAACGTCGTGAAGAGAAAAGCGGGAACGTCGTGAAGAGAAAAGCGGGAACGTCGTGAAGAGAAAAGCGGGAACGTCGTGAAGAGAAAAGCGGGAACGTCGTGAAGAGAAAAGCGGGAACGTCGTGAAGAGAAAAGCGGGAACGTCGTGAAGAGAAAAGCGGGAACGTCGTGAAGAGAAAAGCGGGAACGTCGTGAAGAGAAAAGCGGGAACGTCGTGAAGAGAAAAGCGGGAACGTCGTGAAGAGAAAAGCGGGAACGTCGTGAAGAGAAAAGCGGGAACGTCGTGAAGAGAAAAGCGGGAACGTCGTGAAGAGAAAAGCGGGAACGTCGTGAAGAGAAAAGCGGGAACGTCGTGAAGAGAAAAGCGGGAACGTCGTGAAGAGAAAAGCGGGAACGTCGTGAAGAGAAAAGCGGGAACGTCGTGAAGAGAAAAGCGGGAACATCGTGAAGAGAAAAGCGGGAACTTCGTGAAGAGAAAAGCGGGAACGTCTTGAGGAAAGAGGAAATGGGAGACCTGAGATGGGGTTAGAATAATAAGAAAAAGGAATTAATGAGCATGAAAAGAAAAGCTGAGGAAAAGGAAAAAAGGAATAAAATGAGAGCTGGGGAGGCTGGCACTAAATTATTCTAAACAGAGAAGTGCTTAGAAATAGAACATTAAGAAAAAGCAGAGAACAGAAAGACTTCCTAAAAAAATCCCCCAAAACAACGAGGGGGGGGGGGGGTTTGGAAAGTCGGCAGAAAACATGAGATGGTAAATAAAGAAATGGACAAAACAAATGAATATATTGCACAATTGTATTATTTATCGTTATCTGAACACATACAATCAGAAGGAAAACCAGAAGTAGCACCAGAAGCACTTCTCAGATCTTGACGTATTCGTGACACCGTGACATTTGAGGATTCTCAGGATTACGTGCATTACTCAAAAAAAAAATCTGAAGATAAAAAATGGAAAAGTGCAAAGTGTAAACTAAGTGGGCATTATGGGTAAATTTTCAAAATTGCTGGGAGTTCGATTCACCGATTTATTACAGCACTTCACACTAGCAAAACGGGATGTACAAGAGTCAATTTGTCATCGCAATCTGGCCCGCCTCTGGAATGGTTGGACACGTGGTCAGTACGGCTGCTGTGAGAGGCCATTTCTGAAACGTCTCGAAGTGAAGGATTCACTTTGGCAAACGGTTAAAGGAACAAAGTGATACTGAACTACGATTGTGAACCGCGGCACCCTCCAGGTTTTGGAGCTAGGCTCAGTCTTGCATTACCACTCCAGAGGAATTTTGCCGTTCATTCTGAGAGGTCCGCTGGTAAACACAACCCGATGTGTACGCTGTACTTACGCAAGGTATTTATGGTATTTTCTGTCATTTATTGCCATTATCGTAGAATATATAGTGTGTAGCCCTTCAGTATACAACGTGCAAATAAACTTGGGACTCAAGTCTAGCCCCTTGGCTTTCCCATTTTGCCATTTTTGGGTTTGCCAAGGTTTAGCAGCTTGGACCGTGAATTATAAGTCTATAAGCAACCCTTCGGGTATTTTCATTGACTTCATGACAACTGTAGAGCTTCCTTTTGCTTCCCACAACAATTTATCGTCAATGGCCCTCCCAACTACAGCTTCTGATGCCATACGTATCAAAAAGGCGGCCATTTTTCTTCATGGTTGATCCATGACAAGACCTATAACCCTCCTATAGGAAGGTCAAATGCAGTCCTTTTGCTGTTTTACAGATAGTATTGCTTCACCAGATCCCAGGTCGTGTTTTGGTTGTATCCAAAGAAAATGTTTCACCCCAAAAGTGTCACCCCATCAGTCTCGGCCCTGGGTCCTCTCTGCAATGAACTGAGGAACCAAGTTGCTGCCAACACAGAGAGGAGGGGGCGAAACGGAAACATACTTAGTGGTTGAGAAAATATCTTGACTTCAGTACACAACGTGTCCTCTTCTCCAAGAGTCGATACAAACACTGGATCGACCAAGAGTCCCTCACCTTACGGTCTCATGGTGTATATTTTGATCGTTGGCCGCACAACACAACAGAAACATACGGATTCCATAAAACCGTACACAGCCAAGTATAATGGTGGTAACTAGAGTTGGTCATAGTCAACCAACCACTGGAAAGAAGCGTCACACAATTCAGCTTGTTGTCTATATGTTGGGTCCATTTTTGTGATACGTAGCAGTGTTTTGTATGGCTAATATTTTACCATCATCTCCCAGGAGCCCTCCGACTAGCCGCAAACGTGTTACTTATGACGTTAGGAAACGTTTTGCACAAAAAAAAAGGAAAAATGAGCACAACATACAGACGGGTTTTCATGCTGTGTCGCAGGAAAGTTCATTTAATTAGGTGACGGGGGAGCTTAAAGATGGAACCCCGTGACGCAATGCAGGAATGTGGCCTTTCTCAGGCAGACGCGTTATCGTCCTCTCACATCGATTGAGGTCTAACACGAGAGCTTGCTCGTGACGCCAAAAATATACACCCGACGGGGAAGGAAAAAACAAAAAAAAACACTTTCTACATATGTACAATCTCACAGTTCAAATTATGTGACAATCACAAAAAAAGGAAAATATACATATATTAAAAAAAATGATCCCGTGATAACTAGTTTTGAAACGCTCGCCGCACTCATCGGCGAAAAATATTTACTGAGCAGTGAAAAGCTGGAGAATTTTCATGAAAACAAAAAAACATCCCATCTCTGTGTCACCCCGCGGTATCTGCACTTAAAGAACTTAATGAGAAGAACAGTGAAATAAAGACAATCTCCCTGAGTTTTCACTGCTTGGTAAATCTCAGCCAACTTCTAAAAGGAGTCCTGGACATCTCTCCCCACGACTTTTAGGTTTTTCGAGCTTTCACGGGGGTTTTCCAGATTTTGTTCTGTAAAAAGGAAGCGTCTGGACCTTCTTGTTCTGCCCCTCCTAATTGTTGTGGATTTTAACCTCTGTGATGGGCGTTATGGCGTCGTTGGCGAAACCGTCGTATCGGTTCTCCGAGCACAGTGACAGCTCGTCCGCTGTGTCCATGCTATTGTTTATTTCTGGAAAAGCAAAAAAAGAGAGAAAACAGTAAGCACCGTTGACGCTATTCGATATTTCGAGGAACGGATCTTGTAGACCATTCGCTTCCCAATCTATAAAGGTGAAATATGAAGGAAGGTCCAAAAAAGTATGGTTATCAAGTAATGAAGCCAAATTTTACCCAAAGAAAGTCTAATTCTTTTAAAAATAAAATAAAAAAAAATGATCCCACAGAAGATCATGGAGACGTGAGGAGACTCAAAGTTGTGGTGGTCGGCACGTAGAATTGCTCTACCAAACCCATTGTGGCTTCTCTGCGAAACAGAGCTTTGAAGACCTCAAAACCCATCGAGGTGATGAAGTCCCAAGTCTTTGGCAGGTCCACAAGTGGCTTAGCAGATTTAATTCTGGACATTTTGATGTCTCTGATGAACAGAGAGGGACAACCCCTGAACGTCCACCGATGAGACCACGGTGGCCAAAGTGAAGGAATTTCTGGTTCAGGAAACCTCAACCCAGTCTCAAAGCTTGTGGAAGAGTTGGACATTTCAAAACAAGCATGCAGAGGCTTTTCCATGACGAGGAGGACCTCATCAAGAAACACGCCTGCTGGGTCCACATCTGTTGAATGTGGAACAAAAAACTGCTCGAGTTGAGTTTGCCAAACCGTTGGTCACGTTTAAAGATGGGAAGTCTCTCAAGGCGACTGCCACTGGAGATGAAGGTACGGTGACAAAAGATGACTTTAGGGGGGGGGGGGGGTTTTAGAAGTGGGAGCACTGCTTGAGAAAATGTGTGGCTATTGGTGGCGATTACGCGGAGAAATGCTGAATAAAGATTTGAGAATAGAAGAAGTTGAGTTGGCGTCATTATTTCATTGATTTTAAACCTTCATTCTGGACCTCAACTCGTACGATGTCAGGATGGGAAACGCAACACGTCTCTCCATCTAGTGGTTAAAGTTAATAAATACAAGTATTAACTCACATTCTTCCCATTTACTCCTTTGTGTTCAATTCTTATGCAGAGTAAAATACTTTAAAAAGGAACACGCTCTGCGGTCATCCTGGGTCCTAGTTTCACCAATGGTGGCAATGTCCTTCTCTTCACACATACTGGTTCACCGTTGCCGGCTTGATCCGCCAAGTGCTACAGCGACCTGTTGAGGTTAACCTGTACCTGCGCTCCCTCGCTGACATCCCGCAATCGCATTCTCCAGCCAATCGTGACGTCCTGCTTCCTGGTTCCCTTCTCGCAAGAATGGCACCCGGAAGCAGGACACCGTGATCAGCTGGAGGCGAACGCAGGGGACAGCGAGGGAGCGCAGGTACAGGTATGTATCCAGCCCGAGTGTGGCTCGGGTTTACAGCATAGAAATTGAACCCCGAGCCACACTCAGGAATATCACCAGGGGGCCAAATAAATGGTACCAATTCTGATATAAAATATGTCAGAATCGGACTGCCATGGAGGTTAATAGGAAGCAGATCTACAAGTATTTAGATTTAGTAGATAGGCCCCCAATACCAACTTTGTAAATGTGGCAGTTTAATTGGCATGTAATCATTTATATTTAGCAGATATGCCCCTAACAGACACGTGGCATTATGTTTTATATGTGCTTTATTCTTATTGATACAAGATGTGTACCTTTCAAACAGGACTTGTAAGAGCAGATATAAAGCACATATTGTGGTAGCCTGCGGCCAGACGAGCGCACTTCAGAGTGGAAGGAACGTCTGTGAGACGCCTGTGTGGCCACCTCGCTGAGCGCAGTTTGTTTATTCTGTCCCTTGCTTTAACCCTTCCTGCTCCGTGTGGATTAGATCTGTACCATCCTTTGCTACCCTTATAGACTACTCTGTCTTTTGCCCCGTGCTGTGCTGACTATCCTGTCTGTCGACCTTTGGCTATCCCTCCTGACTTATCTCTGTGTCTTAACCCCTGCTGTGCTGTATTAGCCCGGTGTACTGACTTTGGCTATTCTTTGTGACTACGTTTATGCTTTTACCCTTGTGTTACTTTACTGATCTCTGTTTGCCTCTGATTTTGCGCGAGACCATGCACGGCCGCTGTTTATCTTTTCCTAGTTTAGATCCGGCCACTTCAAGGACCGACCTCTCTTTTTTTGTGGGTTGCCTGTGCGCTGGGTCTCCTCTCCGGACTGTGATATTACAACAGGGAAGTAACGGGTCTTAGTCCTGTGCATCTGTGGAGAGTCCTTGCCCAGCCCAGCGGTGTCTTCACCTCCTACCTACCATTCGGTCTACATTTAGCAAGTGGCGTTTCCGGTTTATTGGACTTTTAACCCAGTATATGGGTTCCACCTCAGGTTATAGGGATGCACCGAAATTACAGCCACCAAAATTATTGGCCGAAAATAGTGCTTTTGGCCGATAGGCTAAACAGGACCTGGAGGCTCAGCCGAGATGGGGACTCGCCTGAGTCTGGAGGCCTGCCGAGCAGGGGGCTTGACTGGGTCTCCAGGCCCATGTGACAAGATTTTTTTTTAGGGGGGAGGGGAATAGAGTTACACATACCCCCCACATAGTCAGGGGCTTGCCTGAGTCCGAAGGCCACCCAAGCCCCCTGCTCGGCCAGCCTCCAGGCTAAGGCGAGACCCCTGCTAGGTCGGGCCTCCAGGCCCAGGTTTGGATGACAGATATTTGATTTCGGTATCGTTTTTGGCTGAACTGAAACAGAATTTTCGGACGGAAATTTTAATTTCGGTGCATCAATATCAGGTTATGAGCTGGGGGGCTCCTGTGACACCAGAAGGTTCAATAGAACGTGTATCTGATATTGCACGCATGACTGAGAACACGGCACGGTTACATGATATTAAGCAAAGACTATGTAAATAAACCCCTATGGAAACATGGCCAAGGCACCTGAAAAGATGAGTTTTTCCTTCATGATCCTGACGTCCCTGCTTGCCCGTCGCACGGCGGCGCTCAGCATGATTTGCTCTGGGTTGTAAGTCCGGATACTGCCCAGTCGCCACCTGTAAAAATAAAAATAGAAGATCTTCAGCCATCCGTTCCCAGACACATCCGACTCACAAGACAACCGTGCCTCGTGACTCCGTTACAGAACGAAAATACTCAGACAACGGCTACAAAAGGAGGACCCACCAACGGGCGCATATTTTAACCTTTTTACGAGTGGTTAAAATTGCGTAACAGAACAAGGGAGCAGAGTAACGAGACAAAATCCTGGGATCAGGATATGGAAAGAATTAGACCCAAGATGTGATATCACAACATATTTAACACTACAAAAAGGGACGTATGTTTAGGTGATTCATCTAATAAAATGAAATGAGTTCTAGGTTAATTTGTTGGTCCTCACATGCTTTCCATTATCCAGTGGTGATGTTCACAAACTATTGCGGTCCATTCCTAACCTGCGATTAGATTAGATGACCAAAAATTAACAAAATCACCAAAGAATCTCCTGGAAACTGGTACCTGTGGTAGGAAGAGTCATGAGAGCCAAGAGCATGGTTCGGAGGATTACTCCAATCACATTGAGAAGCTCTGGATGATCTACTTGGGCGTCCTATGCATTGATCCTTTAAAGGTGATTTACACTCAACGTTGAATTAAACTGATGCAGGCTCTGGGTTAAGCCATGTAGGACTATCCAGGGCACCGTATGCATCAAACGTGAGGTTTATCAAGGCCTGCTGTGTCGAGCATGGCCATCTTGGGTTAAGCTTATGGATTCTCATTACTTACCAACTGGGAACAGAAGACTGGGATACAGTATACATTGGGTGAATGGGGTGAGGGAAATTAGACAAAAAAAAAAGACAGAACTCGGGATGTACCATTATAACCCTTTCAATGCACATCGCACAATGTCTTTTCACTGGAAGCATCAACATCTTTCAAGCTGTAGGCCAACATATCACCTCAATATATCGCAAGTAACTAAGTTTATATTTGATGAAGACAGCGTAAGTCATTGATAAATAGGTCTATGTCGTGTAGAAACCCTGAAACCAAGACAGCAGCAGCCTGGTGCTGGACAGCAGCAGCATGGGTGGGTATCGTTGGCACCATAGAGCCAAGGCGTTGTGGTCTATGTATATTGGCCACCACTTGTCTACAATACGAAGACTGCCATGGATGAATGCGTTCTGTAGGTGGTGTAGATGAACAGTCGACTGATCAGTTTTACCTTTAGCTTGTGCCATATGGTTTATTCCACAAAAAACCCCGTGCTCAGTCGCAAACCAGGAATGGGAGAGTAATGAACTCTTTGTGAAGGAGGAAAAAAAATAAATCAAAAATCGACCAGCTGGACCATTAAAAATATAAAGAGAATGACCAAAATGAATTGGCCAAATAGCTATGGAATGAAATGCCTCCCACCCAGAAAATCACTCCTTTGTGTACAAGGGGTGAAATTCACTGCCCTGTCGACAGGGAAAGGTTACAGACATAGTAAAACATACATCCAGTTGAAGTTCAAGGTTGTGGGACCCAATTACATTCTATAACCCCTTTACAAACTTAGAGAACTCTTAAAGCGTGTACATTAAGAAAGGACATGGACAGGTTTCCCATAAATGTATCGACAAAGACGTTGGATAGGCTAGAATGATAATTTGCCTTCTCTTCAAACATCTTAAGGAGATCATCTACTGAAACGATGCCTTGGTCCTTCTCGATCGAGGCAGCAGTGATTGAAGAACTGAACAAAATGAAGGTTGTATTAAGCAATAAGACAGTCTGGCTACGCCATGATGCAGGATTAGATGGTACAGAATGAAGAGTCCAAGTCCACCACTTCTCTGATTAAGCCGATTTATTGGAAAGAACTATGAGGGATGTTGCGGCCCACGTAAAGCCTTCATCAAGCCTGGTTCTTTCCAATAAATCGGTTTTATTGGAGACTTGAGTGTTCACACTTTTGTTTCTGTACTACTTTGTCTGGGAAACGTGTTGCTCCTAGAATCTGGGTTAGCCTGTGTGCCCATACGGATATCCTCAAGCAGTGGATGTTAGATTTTAATTTCCTGTATGAATATAAATATCCTGTGTTGAAAAGCCTGTTCTGATAAAATGGGCTGTGACCCCCCCCCTTTCTAAGTGTCAGATTTTTCTTCTATAGGATATGGGCTATGGAATTTGTAGCCAGATTTCCTGTACGTCTATTACATGAAGTGCAGGAAAAAGTGTGCGAACATTGTAAGCCAGAGAAAACCCATCTCTGAACCATATATGGTAATCTTTGTTAGCTGTGATGGCCAAATTCTGATGTAGAAATGTATTTGTACTGATGGCTGTTATATCACATTCCTGTGTGGGGTGGATATGAAACTTTGTCTACAACAAACGTTTTTCATTGGATGTTTGAAATCTAATAAAATTGGTCTGCCTAACAAAGGGATATTCAGACATGATGCATCTATACCTTGTGTGTGGTTGATATTACAGTCTCCGCTAGCGTCAGCGCACATTTTATTTTTAAGATTTTCTTATTTGGGAACAAACTTGCAGATGTTTATTGGAATTCCATATATGGCAATTAGGATATTGATTTGATTAGCTAAATTTTTATTATTTAACTGTGGAGTGCTGTTGTTCCATCATTTCATTGGACCCGCGGAACCTCAAGACCCACGTCACTTCCAGTGACATTGGCTCAGTTGTTTGCCTCCAAAAGGCACTATGCCATAGCCACACAATGCTCATGCGTGCTACAGCACACATTCCATGGCAGACACGTTACAGTGGTCAAGAGTTCGCTGTGGAATGTGTGACGTAGTATTCCCATGCGCACTGTGTGGCTATGGCGTAGCGTGCATGGAGATTATGTGGCTTTGTAGTCGAACACCTGATTCCACGTCACCGGAAATGACCCGAGTCTCTAGTTGCCATGGTTCAGATGAAATTATGGAACACAGTCTACCACTGTTTCGTGCTTCCCAGATTAGAAAAAGGACCCACATGAAGGATTTGGACCACAGAAACGCCAACTGAAGAAGCTTTAAAACGCGTATTGGTGTACTGGTAATTTTTATACTTTAATAAAAACTAGGGATGCACCGATACCACTTTTTTAAGAACGAGTACCGATACTTTTTAAAAGTACTCACCGATACCGAGTACCGATACTTTTCTTTAATGTCATGTGACGCTTTCCAATAAGACCAGACCATATAAAAATGCCCCCAGCTCACACATGGATAATGCCCCCAGCTCGCACATGGATATGCCCCCAGCTCGCACATGGATAATGCCCCCAGCTCGCACATGGATAATGCCCCCAGCTCGCACATGGATAATGCCCCCAGCTCGCACATGGATAATGCCCCCAGCTCGCACATGGATAATGCCTCCAGCTCGCACATGGATAATGCCCCCAGCTCGCACATGGATAATGCCCCCAGCTCGCACATGGATAATGCCCCCAGCTCGCACATGGATTATGCCCCCCAGCTCGCACATGGATAATGCCCCCCAGCGCACACATGGATATGCCCCCCAGCTCACACATGGATATGCCCCAGCTCACACATGGATATGCCCCAGCTCACACATGGATATGCCCCAGCTCACACATGGATATGCCCCAGCTCACACATGGATATGCCCCAGCTCACACATGGATATGCCCCAGCTCACACATGGATATGCCCCAGCTCACACATGGATATGCCCCAGCTCACACATGGATATGCCCCAGCTCACACATGGATATGCCCCAGCTCACACATGGATATGCCCCAGCTCACACATGGATATGCCCCAGCTCACACATGGATATGCCCCAGCTCACACATGGATATGCCCCAGCTCACACATGGATATGCCCCAGCTCACACATGGATATGCCCCAGCTCACACATGGATATGCCCCAGCTCACACATGGATATGCCCCAGCTCACACATGGATATGCCCCAGCTCACACATGGATATGCCCCAGCTCACACATGGATATGCCCCAGCTCACACATGGATATGCCCCAGCTCACACATGGATATGCCCCAGCTCACACATGGATTTGCCCCAGCTCACGGACCCCCCCCCCTCAGCGTTCATACTTACCTTCCTGGGCGACGCCGGAAAGTCTGCGCGCGCTCGTTGGAAACATAGAAAAATGTCGGCAGATAAGAACCTTTCGGCCCATCTAGTCTGCCCAATTACATAGATACTTTAATGGAAGGCCCCCAGCCGCGACCACGTGGGACCATGTGATCACGGCTGGGGTCCTTCCAACGAGCGCACGCGGGGAAACTTTCCCGGCGTCGCCCAGGAAGGCAAGTATCATCACGGAGAGCAGCTGCAGGGCCTGTCCGAATGCTCTATCGACATTCAGACAGGCCCTGCAGCTGCTCACTGTGTTTATACTTACCTTCCTGGGCGACGCCGGGAAAGTTTCTGCGCGCGCTCGTTGGAAGGACCCCAGCCGCGATCACATGGTCCCACGTGGTCGCGGCTGGGGGCCTTCCAACGAGCGCGCGCGCGGAGACTTTCCCGACGTCGCCCAGGAAGGTAAATATAAAACACAGGAGAGCAGCTGCAGGGCCTGTTAGAGCATTCGGACAGCCGCCCCAGCCCCTCTGATGCCGGCAAGCCAGTTGTCGGCTTCCAGTATCGGGAAATATATATCGGGGGGTACTGCACGAGTACCAAGTACTCTTGCAGTACCCGGTATCGGCCCGATACCGATACTAGTATCGTATCGGTGCAACCCTAATAAAAAAACCACCTATTTTATACCCTATTTGGGTCCTGGCTGTTCACATCTACCAAGGGGGAGGCTGAGGAGGATAGGTGATCCGGTGCACCTAGAGCTGCCTTCAAATCTGGTGTCTGAGTTATGAGACACCAGTAAATGGGAATAATATACGTTTTGGTATATTTGCATCTTAATTTAAACTGTACTACGTTATGTACAATTTTTACTTTTGAGGGCTACGGAGGAACTACACCTCAGAAGCCAACACAGAACCTGCAGATATATCATAATCAGAACAATGAAGCACCAATCTCTGCCGCATCTTTCCTTCTCAGATTAGAACACCTTGCCTACCCCTGGAATCGTATAAACAAAACTTAAAAACACTGCTTAGGATTCTATTTCTGTCTTAATTCATACTTCATGCAATGTGCTGCATCTCAGAAAAGTCCTGATTGCTTTTATATTTTTTGAAAAGTTCCATCTTCTTTTGGTTCCTCATTGACCCAATGATCTTGCGCAACACGTTTTTCGTTCTTCAGACCTGCCTCTCAATGTCTGCACATTATTTTTTTGCTGCCATAGAAAACACAGTACTGATTTTCACGCTGTATTGCCATCTCCCCACTGAACAGATCAAGGACACTGTAAAAGGAACATTAATGTTGGTCTACATCTAATTCGTATTTTTCAGAGCAGGAGGACCACTGTTCCGAAATGTAGATCCCAAGGTCCTCTGAAAAGGAGAATGTTCGCCGAAAAATGACAATACAATGCAAATCAGAGAAGCAGTGTCCCCATGCAATTTGACACATTTCTTTGAAAGCTGCCCAAAATATTAGACACAAAATTCCCCCCCCCCCCAAAAAAAATACATTAGCCCTTGGAATCACATTGGATACCAAAAAAATGCCAAACCGTTCACTTTGACTTCCTCAATTCCCATTCAAAGTTCATCCGAATGCTTCCAAAGGTCCACCTACATACGATGCCGAAAAATCATACAAAACATTCGTGGCTCACAGCCCAACATGTTCCACCAAGTGGTGGCTTCCCATTTGGATGGTCATCTGAGCTATAGGTTTCTGTGGTTTTTGGTCAAATCGATTGACACTGGATTCAATGCTCCACAACAATAGGAGCATTTTAGTGATCAGAATGTCCGTTTAAAAATAGGTCAACCTTCGTGATTTAGGTTGTTGGTTGGAAAGGCCAATTATGGTCATACCCATTGAACAATAAACTAGGCCTGGAACATCGAAGCTTGGTTCTTCAGCTTTTGTTGAACCAAAACATTTTATCCCTTTAGAT
The DNA here is from genome assembly GCA_009667805.1 of Leptobrachium leishanense. NCBI lineage: Eukaryota > Metazoa > Chordata > Amphibia > Anura > Megophryidae > Leptobrachium > Leptobrachium leishanense. The sequence goes on along the minus strand of CM019064.1, from coordinate 458,108,892 downwards.
ACTTTTAAGTCACTTTAAATGCTGCCCAGCACTGGTCTCCAATCTTTCGGAAGGGACAGGCTTCATGCTTGCAGGAACCAAGGGTATGTCGCATGGACGAGGATGGGATTTTGACAATCCAGTGAGCACCCAGCCTATCCAATGGTTGGGAGGCAAGGAGTGGGGAACCAAACTGGTTCACCTCTTCCTTTTCCCAGAGTGTGAAGCTCAGGTCAGCCATCATTGGCCTGTCCTTCACGTAGGAGCTACATTCCTGCTTTTGGCATGTTTGAATCAGGCCTCCAAGTGTTAACCTAAGTGAGATGAACAATGGAGCTCATGGCAGTGTGACCACTCAATTTACACTGAGTGGTCACAGTGCATAGAGCAGGGTTTTCCAAACCTGTCCTCAGGAACTGCTGACACCAGGTTTGCAGGATATGTGAAGCACCGCACAGGTGATATGATTTGCTGCTCAGTGATTGCAGGATTCAGTCTGCATTTCCTCCAAGGTGATCCTTAACACCTGTCCTGTTTGAGGGTCCTGAGGACAGGTTTGGGAAACACTGGCATAGAGTGACCCTTGAATATTCCAAGGAGCAGAGTTTGTCCACAGGTCTACAACAAGACGAAACTCTCCATTCCATGCATGGTCAAAGTGACTAGAAGCCAGGTCTGTTGGGCCACATCTTAATTTCCATATCGTTCTTGGAACAAAGTAACATTTGACAGAAAACTCCACAATTTATTTAAATGCATTAATAAAATAGTTCTGCGTCTCGCGGTGGCAGTGACCGAGGCCAGGACTCCTCATTGTTTTTAAATCGACCAGAGCAAGAGAAAACCTTTGGTAAAGGGAGGACATTTTCCTACTATTACAAGGGTCACTCTGCCCATCCTGGCCATTATATTGTTTTAAAGTGGTCAGGCTGTGAGGAGTGGCCACTCCACCTTCCTCCTGCCCCAATCTGCAGTGATGGATCAGATCTGTGCATGCGCGAGCAGCTCCGATCCATCGCTTTGCGCAGGTGCTAACGGAACTTGTGAACGTAAAGTGTGTGAGTCCCGTAGCGCTGCGCAATTTGCGGTTCCTACGATGCACAGAAAAACTTCAGGGGGTCCCTGATCCGAAAAGGAGGAGCAGCGCGAGGCAAGGGATTAAAAGGAGAATAAAAATCACACAAAAATGTAAAACAAAATTGGACAGAGGCTGTCAGCAGGATCTGCCTAATTATTTAAGGGGGGGGGACTCTATTGAAAAGAAAATATAGAATATCCCTGTAGAAATTGTTCGATCAACATGTATTATTGGATTTTTCTTTTCAGAGACCTGACGTCCTAAACATGCCAAGAAATCAGAATGTTTTCGCCATGTTCTACACCAGGGCGAACTTTCAGCCCCCCAGATGTTGAGGCCTAGAATTATTTCAATGCAATAGTTGGCCAGGAGATCATGGGAGTTGTAGTCCAGAAACAGCTGGGGGACTGGAGTTTGACAGCACTGCTCTGGAGCACCGTAACTCAAAAAAGACACCGCTTGGTGATATGCTGCTGTCTGCTGGTGGTAGAGCAGCAAAAAAAATGGTGGAGTCCTATGACGTGACCAGAATGTGCTCGCGGTGGGCACCAAGGGACAAAAAAAAAGGATCGGAAAACCACCGTCGCAGAAGACTAGAAAGGAAACTAGTCGGTTTTAGATTTCTCTTAACTTGGAACTCGCTGGAGTGTGACGTAAACATGACTTGGCACGTGCGCCCGAATCACAGACCCGCATGGCAAGCGCCAACAATTCTTCCGAAAAAGATTAAAAAACAAGGAAGTTTAAAGAATTCTCTGTATGTTAAGCATTTACTGGACCTTCAGAAAAAACCCGTTTAAAGGGAAAAATAAAACCTAATAATAAACTCGAGGAAGATCTCGTAACTCAGATCCAGCTTATCTGGCCAGATCTTGGTTTATTTTTTGGCAAAAATCGTAGGAGTGATTAAAGACGACAGAGGAGAAAGGTCACACAGACAGAGGTGACAGTAGAGCGAAGGGAGCAATTAACACCATTACCTGATCATGTGATAGCTTTGAGATGCCAGAGTGCAGCGGGGAGAAAGGAGGAACATGCAGAAAAGTCAGAGGTTTTTAGGAAAATATCAACACGGCAAGAATGCAAAGAGGTTAGCAGTCATCACTAATCACTTCTACAGGAGCCCCGATGGACGTTTTCATGAGGTGTGATCAGGTAGGACACCTTGAGGTTCCACCGACTTCCAATTATACATATGGTTTTTAACCCAACAATAATACATTCATCAACCTCAAAACACGACGGATTTCTTTTAAAACGGTTTCTAGATCTTGTGCCTGGAGACCTGACCACTGACTGGTGTCATTCTACATCGGATGCCTTGACCCAAAACTGTGCCACATGGGGAACATTTGAGACCAAGTCTTGTTTGTGTGGTTTCTACAGTTCTTAAATAGATCCGGATAGGTCTCACAAAAGGTTTTTCTAAGCCTCCCAAACCTCATCGACTCAAACTACACGGAAGAGAAGAGCCGATTGTACGTCCGTAAAGGAACGTGGCGGAAACTCAAGTTAGAGTTATCGAACCTGGCTTCGTTTAAAAGGTCTATATTCTAGTTCAAGCACAGTTACCATTGGCACTACAAATCATTTTGAAGTGCATTTAATTTCCCATGATGCACAGCTGTATTAATGGATGGAAACTGATTACTACGGCATTTTAGAACCCTGAGAACTACATAGACTGAACAGACACCGAACTAGACCTGTGCGAGCTGAAAAAACAGTTTCGGACAGAACCGAAATTCATCATTATATATCTGTTTGATTCATTATTTCAGATCAATTCGGATTGATTTGGACACCAGAAATCCATCTGCTATGAATACAAAACCAAAATGTATAATGAAGCATCAAACATTAAATTTTTTCACACCCAAAATGAAGATGCCCAGGTTGGTTTTGGAGGTGGTAGCAGAGACACCTGTTCAGAACAAATATAGTATGCAGATTATAACGGATATCCCAAAATGATAAAACAAAAAGCAGTCATGGGTTACACCGCAGAGTAGATGTTGGTAAAATGACAGATTAATAGACCCTTTATCGAATGTATGAAGGAATTTCTCTTCATACGAGACTTCTGAAACGAGCCACCAGTTGGTGGTTGTCCTCAGATAAATATCGAAATGAAAGCTATAGGCACACTTCTTGTCTTTCCCACTTAAACTACTTCTGTCATGGTCGCCTCCTGTGCACCACCATTCTCCTATAGGCCGGCTCTTTCGATCTCACCCAACTGGTACACACCGGCACTTCTGATTGGACCTCAGATTGCTGTGCCAATTTGTTGGCGTCCAATGAGACTGAATGCAAGGTTTGAACATAAGTACTAGATTCACCATGAATGGATATTTTGTTTGGGCAACTGTCACATATTCAGCCTAGCACTGTTTCCATCCTGCAGAGGTGACAGGATTAGAAGGCACCTCCCCAAACCTGTAGGCGGATGATGCTCAGAAGGAGCATCCGTCAGTCAATTAACAAATCCAAAGTCCTTGCTTTTTGCATGAGTAAAATCGTGGTCAACCTCTATAAAATCTGGCTAAATCACAGACATCACTCAGCTCAACGCACAACTATGTAGCTGACATAGATACGGGGCATGGACCCAGTGCTCCATTTGCCTCTTCTTAAGTCAGCCCTGTTAAGGAGATATGGATAAAGGTTTGCCGACAGGAGACAAAGGCAAGTTTAAGGTCCAGCCCATGCTACACCATCAACCAAGATTAAATGGGACCTTTCAAACAGTCCTGCCTGGAGGCATGGCCATCTGTTGGCTATGGATTGAGCTATTGGATTGGCTATGGAGTTTTGGCCAAATTTCAGTTGCAAAGTCAACCCATGGCTGTCGGGAGGATAAGCCGTGGTTTCCAGCACCCAGGGATATTAACTAGGCTGGGAATTTGTAGAAAACATTTTAATTTTAAATGCAGGGTCAAAAAAAATACCAAATTTTTGGTTTCCATGTAGAAATGTTTTGACATTTATGTGAAGGTGTCTATGGCCACCTAGTCTAATGACCAAGTCAATCCGTTCTGCCAATCTCCATGGTATAGAAGCAGAACCTTCATACACCACCACTCGTAGGAAACACTGGGAGTTTGTCGGCGCTACGTTTGCCCCGTTTTATACGAAACACCCACTGACCACAGAAAACATCTTCGCGACTTCTAACGAAGAGAAGTGGGTGACACGTTCAATGTTAACAATATGAAATACAAACAATAAAATAGTAAATTAATCCTCTGTGGGGAAAAGTCGTCCCAATTAATGCCGGCGCGGCTTTTCGTGAAAGGGACGTTTGTTCAGTTGCAAAACTAAATTTCCACAGAGATCCTTTATGTGGTTCATGGACTCCAAACCACAAAGTGAGGAGAGCGGTCGCCAAAACGCACCAGAAACGGCAGTGTAAAACGAAGAAAATCACTTACTTCTGTAATATAAAAACTCCTACAATTACAGTGAATGAAATGAGATCCGACGTAATCCAAATGAGCTTATATTCATCTGGGGTCTGAAACACACAGAAAGAACCGCAGGTGAGAAGTACCAACGTATCCGGCTACTAAAAAGGAATTGCACGTACAATAAACCTCCATGTTCTTGACTGTACACATCAATATGAAATCGTACGAGGAAGTTTGTTAAATTTGCTCCAGGAGCTTCAGATGCGGCCACGAATAGACAGCTCTGAACCACTGAAACATCTGGGGTCCCATGTAACTGGTGGGTTCACTCAATGACAAGGGAACACCAGATATTAAAATAAACTGTGGCTGGGTGATCACCGCGATGTAATGGAGGTTGGCTGACATTTTACTGTTGCGAAGAGGATGCCAGATCTGTTGATTGATGCTCCACCCGAGCCAGTGTTCCATCATTTCATCGAACCTGTGGCAACTTGAGATCCACGTCATTCAGGTGATGTGAAATCAGCGGTTCGGCTTCACAGCCGCACAATGTGGATGCGCGGTACGTCATAGGCGCACAATGGCAGGCAACGTCATGCATTCCACAGCAGACACATCGCAGGCTGTGGGATGTGTGACGTAGGGCGTGCATGCACATTGTGTGGCTTTTGAGCTGAACTGCTGATGACACATCACCGGAAGGTGCAACAGAAGTGACTTGCTCTCAAGTTGTCATGGGTCCTATGAAATGATGGAACACCGACAGGTTCAGTAAGCAGCTGCCCGACCGGTCCGCTCTGCTGATGCTTGGTCGGTGAGTCCGTCAATGAGCAGATCACGACTCCTCGATTATAGCAACAGTAAAATCACGGTTGACCTTGACCAAATCGGGCCAAATTGCGGATATCAACAAGTCCTACTGCAAACACAACAGACCTAAAAAAAAAAACAAAAAACATTAACAAACTTGACAGGGTCAGAATTTGGATGTAAAGGGTCTTGGCTTACCATTAACCAGACGGGAAAAGGCACCTTGCTAAGGACGTTTGCTGCGTCGGACGCAACGGACTTGACGCCGGCACACCACAACACCGAGTAAAGCCAGGGCTTATTTACAGTGCATACATTGAGGGTGATGTTGTGGGATGCGGATTCCCTGTGAAAGGAAAAAAACTGGAGATTATAACGAAACCACAACGAAACGATCATATGAAGAAGAAAACGAAAATCGTGAAGACGACAAATTTCACGGAAACATTTAACCTTTCCAATAATACGTAGGACATAATACAGACACCCAATCTAAAATAGGTTTGTCCTGGGCCACTCACAGGACGTGGACCTCCACCACAAAAGCTCCTCAGAAAACAATAACATAGTGTACCAGTCACTAACAATTGGCATAATGGCATCTAGGTCCCAAAGGGTCCGATGCCCAAACAAAAAATTACAAGGACTGGAAAATAGATTGAGGCGACTAGACCCTCCCTTGACCAAAACAACCCTGTAGAGGACAACTCCAGTTGTATCAATATGAGACATTCATGATTCAACATCTATTTTTGCAAACACGAATAGTAGCGCACCCCCACAGCCTCCCACTGCACTATAGTCCCCACCATGTGAAAGTACTGCCGACCCCGCCACTGTGGGAAGGTTTTCTCCACAAAAGAATACCATAAGGACAACGAGAGTTTCCCACTCCAAGGTTTTACCTACATTCCACTGGGGGAAGGCGCCCTCTAGCCTTGTCCCCATCTCGCCTTAGGAGGCCTCTCCTCCTTAGTCAGCATCTGGGGCTTCATTCCATCCCCAGCTCAGGTAGTGCACTACCTCTAGAACACATGAAACTGCAAATTTCCCTTCAATCTCTCACCCAAGTGTACACTACACTCAGAATCCCTGGGAAACACGAGACAGAAAATCTCCCTGCAACCTTCCTTCACCAGCTCAGGTAGTGCACGCTACTCACAGAGCTGACTGGGGAATGGAGACAATGAATACCCTTCAATCTTCATTCTCAAGCTCTGTGTGTAGCGTGCACTACCTGAGCATAAGGGCCACTGAGACAATGAATACCCCTTCAATCTGCCTTACCATGCTAAGGTAGTGCACGCTACACACAGAGCTTAAGGGGCACTGAGACCATGAATACCCCTACAAGCTTCATTTTCATTTATTTATTTGCAAAGTGTTTTACCAGGAAGGATACATTGAGATTTCTCTTGTTTTCAGTATGTCCTGTGTTCAAGTACATTGAATTGTTACAGAAATACAAAGTAATAAAATGCAAGAAATTAAGAACAAAACACAAATATACAGATTAACAGAAAATAAATATGTAGGAAATATAGTCACTATGTTACATGTTTACAGGCGCATTCTGTATATAGTCACTATGTTACATGTTTACAGGCGCATTCTGTATATAGTCACTATGTTACATGTTTACAGGCGCATTCTGTATATAGTCACTATGTTACATGTTTACAGGTGCATTCTGTATATAGTCACTATGTTACATGTTTACAGGTGCATTCTGTATATAGTCACTATGTTACATGTTTACAGGTGCATTCTGTATATAGTCACTGTGTTACATGTTTACAGGCGCATTCTGTATATAGTCATTATGTTACATGTTTACAGGCGCATTCTGTATATAGTCACTGCTACATGTTTACAGGCACATTCTGTATATAGTCACCATGTTACAGGTTTACAGGTGCATTCTGTATATAGTCACTAGGTTACATGTTTACGGGTGCATTCTGTATATAGTCACTGTGTTACATGTTTACAGGTGCATTCTGTATATAGTCACTATGTTACATGTTTACAGGCGCATTCTGTATATAGTCACTATGTTACACGTTTACAGGCGCATTCTGTATATAGTCACTATGTTACATGTTTACAGGCGCATTCTGTATATAGTCACTATGTTACATGTTTACAGGTGCATTCTGTATATAGTCACTATGTTACATGTTTACAGGTGCATTCTGTATATAGTCACTATGTTACATGTTTACAGGTGCATTCTGTATATAGTCACTGTGTTACATGTTTACAGGCGCATTCTGTATATAGTCATTATGTTACATGTTTACAGGCGCATTCTGTATATAGTCACTGCTACATGTTTACAGGCGCATTCTGTATATAGTCACTGTTACATGTTTACAGGCGCATTCTGTATATAGTCACTGTTACATGTTTACAGGCGCATTCTGTATATAGTCACTATGTTACATGTTTACAGGCACATTCTGTATATAGTCACGCTGTTACATGTTTACAGGCACATTCTGTATATAGTCACCATGTTACAGGTTTACAGGTGCATTCTGTATATAGTCACTAGGTTACATGTTTACAGGTGCATTCTGTATATAGTCACTGTGTTACATGTTTACAGGCGCATTCTGTATATAGTCACTATGTTACATGTTTACAGGCGCATTCTGTATATAATCACTGTGTTACATGTTTACAGGTGCATTCTGTATATAGTCACTATGTTACATGTTTACAGGCGCATTCTGTATATAGTCACTATGTTACATGTTTACAGGCGCATTCTGTATATAGTCACTATGTTACATGTTTACAGGCATTCTGTATATAGTCACTATGTTACATGTTTACAGGCGCATTCTGTATATAGTCACTATGTTACATGTTTACAGGCGCATTCTGTATATAGTCACTATGTTACATGTTTACAGGTGCATTCTGTATATAGTCACTATGTTACATGTTTACAGGTGCATTCTGTATATAGTCACTATGTTACATGTTTACAGGTGCATTCTGTATATAGTCACTGTGTTACATGTTTACAGGCGCATTCTGTATATAGTCATTATGTTACATGTTTACAGGCGCATTCTGTATATAGTCACTGCTACATGTTTACAGGCGCATTCTGTATATAGTCACTGTTACAGGTTTACAGGCGCATTCTGTATATAGTCACTATGTTACATGTTTACAGGCACATTCTGTATAGTCACTATGTTACATGTTTACAGGCACATTCTGTATATAGTCACGCTGTTACATGTTTACAGGCACATTCTGTATATAGTCACCATGTTACAGGTTTACAGGTGCATTCTGTATATAGTCACTAGGTTACATGTTTACAGGTGCATTCTGTATATAGTCACTGTGTTACATGTTTACAGGTGCATTCTGTATATAGTCACTATGTTACATGTTTACAGGTGCATTCTGTATATAGTCACTGTGTTACATGTTTACAGGTGCATTCTGTATATAGCCACTATGTTACATGTTTACAGGCGCATTCTGTATATAATCACTGTGTTACATGTTTACAGGTGCATTCTGTATATAGTCACTATGTTACATGTTTACAGGCGCATTCTGTATATAGTCACTATGTTACATGCGCATTCTGTATATAGTCACTGTTACTTTTCTCACTCCAATCTGCCACCCCAGTGCACATGAAAGGTTCCTTCCCATGCACAGGCAGTGCGTGCTACACACAGACCTTCAGGGAAATGGAGACATACTACTCCTGCATTCTTCTCCCCCCCCCCTTCCACTCTTCAGTATGCCTGTCTGAAAGAGAGAAGTCTGCAGTATGCTGAAAACTCCACTCAAAAACTCCATGTAGGAACACAACAGGTTTGAATTGGGGGGAAAAAATGTGTCACTGTACAAGATGTATTAAGGAGATGTTAAACGCTCTCGGGTGTTATTTTATTGGAGGTTTTACTTGTTTAAGTACAATTATCTGTCATTTGCAGAACATATTGCACGCGGAACATGAAACAAAACACGTTAAAGAAAGCAGGTCTTAACAGACGCAGAACACGTGGCTGTTCAGAAGAGATCTTTCTCTGAGCCTTCAAAGAGCAGATGCGATTCTGACGGATTTAACCCCACGTGTTTTGATTTGGAAAGTTATGAAAACTGTACAAAAAAAAAAAAAAAAAAGGAAAAAGCAATCGGGTTCAATCAATCACAGTTTGCTACTTACAGGTGAGGTCTTGTTAAAAATACCTGAAAGAGAAGACCCTGGTGAAGTCCCGTCTCCGGAAAGGCGCCACCACAAACCTATACTCTACGGTGTTAAGTTATAGGTCACTATCTTGCTATATATTTTTGTGTTTTGTTTTTTTTTTTAAATAAAAAGTAATCATTTTTTTTTTTTATTCTAACAAATCAAAAGGAGTCAGGAGGAGACCCTGTAATATGGGACAAACACACCGGGCCAGGGGAGGCACGGGATATTAAGTATGAGCTTAATCAATATTTTACGTTTTTCTTTTTTAATCAGTTAAGATGGTAAAGAGCCTGTGTGTGTCCCATTGTACAGCGCTACGGAACTTGTCAGCGCTCTATAAAAACTTGTAACTGCCTGTGTATATGTGTGTAGATTATATGTATATGATAAACAGAAGCCTTGCATGGTTAAAAAAATAATAAAAGGGATATTATAGGGTTAAGGGAGCGCTAGGGGCAGCGTGTGCCAAGAGGGAGCGCTAGGGGCAGCGTGTGCCAAGAGGGGTGCGAGGGGGCAGCGTGTGCGAGGGGTGCGAGGGGGCAGCGTGTGCCAGGAGGGGGCAGCGTGTGCCAGGAGGGAGCAGCGTGTGCCAGGAGGAGGGCAGCGTGTGCCAGGAGGGAGCAGCGTGTGCCAGGAGGGAGGGGGCAGCGTGTGCCAGGAGGGAGGGGGCAGCGTGTGCCAGGAGGGAGGGGGCAGCGTGTGCCAGGAGGGAGGGGGCAGCGTGTGCCAGGAGGGAGGGGGCAGCGTGTGCCAGGAGGGAGGGGGCAGCGTGTGCCAGGAGGGAGGGGGCAGCGTGTACCAGGAGGGAGGGGGCAGCGTGTACCAGGAGGGAGGGGGCAGCGTGTACCAGGAGGGAGGGGAGGGGGCAGCGTGTGCCAGGAGGGAGGGGGCAGCGTGTACCAGGAGGGGGCAGCGTGTGCCAGGAGGAGGGAGGGGAGGGGGCAGCGTGTGCCAGGAGGGAGGGGAGGGGGCAGCGTGTGCCAGGAGGGAGGGGAGGGGGCAGCGTGTGCCAAGAGGGAGGGGAGGGGGCAGCGTGTGCCAGGAGGGAGGGGAGGGGGCAGCGTGTGCCAGGAGGGAGGGGGCAGCGTGTGCCAGGAGGGAGGGGAGCGTGTGCCAGGAGGGAGGGGAGCGTGTGCCAGGAGGAGGGGAGCGTGTGCCAGGAGGGAGCAGCGTGTGCCAGGAGGGAGGGGAGGGGGCAGCGTGTGCGAGGGGGCAGCATGTGCGAGGAGGGAGGGGGCAGCGTGTGCCAGGAGGGAGAGGAGGGGGCAGCGTGTGCCAGGAGGGAGGGGAGGGGGCAGCGTGTGCCAGGAGGGAGGGGAGGGGGCAGCATGTGCCAGGAGGGGGCAGCGTGTGCCAGGAGGGGGCAGCGTGTGCCAGGAGGGGGCAGCGTGTGCCAGGAGGGGGCAGCGTGTGCCAGGAGGGAGGGGAGGGGGCGCTAGGGCAGGGTGTCAGAGCATATAGAGAGTCTTTTTAATGTTATAGAATTAATGTAAAGCGGCAGATAAACCTGAATGTAAGATGCGATGCAATAAAACGGTAATTAAATGTAAACGCAGACACGGCTTTAACAGCAAATCTCACAGCCCAAACTCATTCCATCAGCCTTTATCCCGTCTCGCAGTGAGGGGCAAAAACGTCAAAAATTAAACATTATTTAGAATTTATTTTGAAACACAGGCTTTACATAGACACGTCGATATTCATTCCCAGGTTCCAGCAAGCCATGCGTCTTCTCACCACGTGGTGGCAGCTTCCACACATCTACTGAACGAACATCAAGCATCATCACAGGAAGGTCCATGCAGAGGCTGAGGTGACGGCGATTAGAAGGACAATGAGAAGGGGGGGTTCATGGACAAAGCGGAGCGGAAGCTGCTGTGATGGGTATAGGTAGAGCAAAACCAGAATGGCTGCACCCGCCCGGACCATGCATTCATCATCAGGGGGCGCCCTGGGCACAGCATGCGCAATACACAACATTCAGAGCTTGCGGATGTAAAACAGCCTTAAAGATTTTATAAACACCTGACTATGGAATAAACGATGGAGATTTAGCTGCAAAATCTTAAAACACATTGCATAAGCCCGACACAACATCAATGTCACCACAAAGAAGGCATGGGACTATACCGTATATAGTCAGTAAACAGAGCTCTCTAGTGACCTGTCCAGAAACCGGACAACGGGAAGGCGAGGAGGGAAGAGATCGAGGCGAGGAGGGAGGAGATCGAGGCGAGGAGGGAGGAGATCGAGGCGAGGAGGGAGAGATCGAGGCGAGGAGGGAGGAGATCGAGGCGAGGAGGGAGGAGATCGAGGCGAGGAGGGAGGAGATCGAGGCGAGGAGGGAGGAGATCGAGGCGAGGAGGGAGGAGATCGAGGCGAGGAGGGAGGAGATCGAGGCGAGGAGGGAGGAGATCGAGGCGAGGAGGGAAGAGATCGAGGCGAGGAGGGAAGAGATCGAGGCGAGGAGGGAAGAGATCGAGGCGAGGAGGGAAGAGATCGAGGCGAGGAGGAAGAGATCGAGGCGAGGAGGGAAGAGATCGAGGCGAGGAGGGAAGAGATCGAGGCGAGGAGGGAAGAGATCGAGGCGAGGAGGGAAGAGATCGAGGCGAGGAGGGAAGAGATCGAGGCGAGGAGGGAAGAGATCGAGGCGAGGAGGGAAGAGATCGAGGCGAGGAGGGAAGAGATCGAGGCGAGGAGGGAAGAGATCGAGGCGAGGAGACAGAAGCTGTTTGGAGAGTCCGCCATTTCTCTAAACAGACTTAAGGTCATAAAGTAAACGGGTGGAAACGTTACCTGATATCTTCGTCGGAGACCTGGGTGTATCTCAGGCTTAGCATTGTGATCCCCCGGTCTCGCAGATGTTTGAAGTCTTTCCTGACATCTGAGGCTTGCTGGAAGCCAGGAGCCAGATCCTCCACCAGCTGCCGGTCACGATCAGAAAGCCAAATCACCTGCAAGGGGCAGGATGGAGACAACATGTCACTGGACGAGGCCAGAGAAACCCGGCCACTTATAACCAATGCCATGTGAATCCTACACAGGGTGTAAAAACAGGACGGGCTTGTAGCAAGTTATCGCTGACATTGCCTGCAGCTTGGCTTTACTTACAGGGACCAGCCAGCAGAAACGACAATTACCAGGGACAGCAGGGCTGGATTAACAATCAGGCCAATGGAACCGCAGCACCTGGGCTTCACAATAAGCCTAGTGATATGTAAACTACTTCGGCCTCCTAAAAAGGCACAATGGGGGCGAGAGGGATGGGGCAGAGGTAGAATTGGGCTGGGGGAAGGGACACAATGGGGATGGAGCAGAGGCACAATTGGAGGTGGGAGAAAATATGCAGATTGGAGGAGAGAGGCATTGGTCAGAGACGCCCATATTTTTTCCTAGGGTCCGTTAGTTTTTAATAAATCCAATCCGGTAATTGAAGCATTTTAGCAATTGAAACCATTTACTTATTTTCTGCCTTTGATTAGTTAAGCCGGCTTCCTCATCTTCGGAGCACAGCGGGGGCGGGGGGGAATGGGGGTTATTGTGCTGTCGATTGCTGAAGAGGAGAGGGTGGTGGCAGAATACAAGCAGAAAGTGCAGGGTATACGACTAAAAAGGCGAAGCGTGTCCTGGTTTGGCGAGTCTTTCCAGAGATTTCACGAGAATCACCAAGCAGTTACTGGATAAAACATGATCCAAATCAGGGATCTTTGTTTCCGGCCCCCAAATGTTTAAAGCCTACAATTCCCAGCATGCTTTAAATGAAATAGAGGGGTAGAGAATCATGGGAGGTGTAGTTCAGAAACAGGGATAATTGCAGGGCACAAAAAAATATATAGACAGGGCACACAAAGTCATCCCGGTATGGACGCTGAACGAATGCCTAATCCACTGCGTATATATAATGAAATAAAAACACACATTTCTCAATCCCTCACAGTTTACAGCTACACGTTTTTATAAAGCACCAACAAGTTCCGTAGCGCTGTGCAATGGGTAATCCAGGTCGAATGTCCCTTATTCAAAATATTCCAAGATCCTAAAACTTTGAGTGATGACATCACACCAAAAGAGGAAAAAAAACCACGTCCTCTGGCCTTCATGTAACGGGGATAAAAGGATTATATCCCTGCATAAAATGCCCTTCAGGCCGCGGGTATAGGGTGTGTTTAGACTCAGCTTGCAAGATATCCAGCGGCATAGCGTGGGTCGCCAGCGCCCTGGGCAAGGCAAGGGCCTCTCAAGGACACCAGTGTCTGTGTGTGGACACCTTGCTGATCCCTACTGGAAAATATTAGTGGTTCAAATTTCTTTTTAAAATTTGCGCCCTAAAGAAAATTGCGCCCGGGGCGACCTCCCCCCCCCCCACTACGCCACTGAAGATCTCTCATTATGTGCAAATATCCCAAAAAAATCCACAAAACACTTCCGATCCCGAGCATTTCAGATCAGGGACGCTCACCCAGTATAGTAACACGTGAGGTCATGTCTGGAGGAAGTTTTCTGCAGGGGGGGGGGGGGTGGTGATGACTTCTTGCATATAATGAGTTTTGTGATTGCATGAGACCTGCTGATGCCTTTATTGCTTTTGGCGGTTTATTACACCCCCAGGCCTCTGCAGTCGATACTGGGATTTCCCCTCGCCAATTTTACCAAATTTTCCAGAGAATGAGAAAACAGAATGAATATTTTTCTCTTTTTCCTGGCTGTGTTCTACACTTACAAATGGTATAAAGCTAAATGAAAAAGAGCTAAAGTGAGGGTGCGGCGAAGGCTGAACCATGTACACAAATTGCAAACACCCCATCTATGTGTTGGGACAAAATCAAACGGCACACTGACCACAGTCACATCTCTCAAATACCTAGGTGTGTGGTTAGACCCAAATCTATCTTTTGGCCCCCACATCGAAAAACTCTCATCTAAACTTTACCCCAAACTAGGTGCCCTGTACAGAAACAAATCCTGCCTGAGCCCCGCGGTAAGAAAGCAGATTGTACAACAAATGCTTATGCCAGCCATTGAATACGGAGATGTAGTGTATGCAGCCGCCCCGCAAACACACCTCCAGAAACTTACTACATTGTATAACTCATTCTGTCGCTTTGTGCTACAATGTAACTACATGACCCACCATTGTGACATGTTAAAAGAACTAAACTGGCCATCGCTGGACTCTAGATGCACTCTTCACCTTTCCAACCTGGTGTTTAAGAGCTTTTCTGGGAAGCTACCACCCTACCTGAATATGCTGCTTCCCCCGGCAGTTCCCTCATCCTATAACCTCAGATCCAGGACCAGCACCTTACTTGCAATACCACAATACAAAAAGAAAATGGCTCGATCCTCATTTTCCTACAGAGCACCGCAAATATGGAATAACCTCCCAGACACCGTCAAATCTTCCCCCAGTCTAAAGTCCCTTAAGAGCTCCCTATTAGCATACCTCAATACGAAATGCACCTGTAAACATGTAACATAATGACTTTATTTCCTCCATATTTATTTTTGTGTTAATCTGTATATTTGGTCTTGTGTTAATATCTTGCATTTTACTATTTTGTATTTCTGTAACCACTCAATGTTCTCGAACCCAGGACATACTTGAAAACGAGAGAAATCTCAATGTATCCTTCCTGGTAAAATCCTTTATAAATAAATAAATAAATAAATGTCAGATTATTAAAAAAAACTAAAACACAGATAGTGATAGTGTCACTGGGCGCAGGGATCTGTGCTTCCGCTTATCTGTATTGTGCAGGCATGACGTTTGCAGGGTACAGCATAAACAGCAAAATAAATCTAAATACAAACACCTACTCCTTTATGAGGAGGCCAAGTAAACAGTCAGAATCCCTCTCTGGTAAGCGGCTTAGCCACCCAATACTTCAATCAGTGAAAACAAAAATCAAATACACTACCCTTCCGTGTTAGGCTAACGTCAGACGAACGCAGTCTGAGCGCACTCTGCGTGCGCGCATAACGGACAGACGTACTGACGGAAGATACTGTAGACCCCACACGGTCCATTTTTTTGACGGATGTAGAACAAAATAAAAAAGGGAAATATGGGAAACAAAATTAAAATTAAATGACAGGTACAGTCAGACCAAAAAAAAACAACTTCTGAGCGTCAACGTGATGGATGTCGCAAATGCGCTGCATCTGACGTTGCGTCATCACGCACACAGGCCGCTAGGTGGACACGGCGCACTCTAGGCATCAGTCGTAGCGCTTTTACCTCGAGGCCTAAATGGCGTCTGTTGCCATCTGCATGGTGCGAGTGCACTTCGGTGCGCACGTGCTTTGTGTGCGGGTCTCTATTGATCACAAATCAATGCTACGACGGAGGTTAAACGGTGCGGCGACACGGACGTAATGACGGTTAGTCTGATGCTAGCCTTAATGATTGCACTTCTGCAGCCTGCACCAAGACTGCCCTCTCAGTGGGTTAACCCAATAGGGGAAAAGGAGAGTTCTCTCTCTACTAAAATACATAATTTTACAAGACTAATGGGGTGCGACACACACACACACACACACACACAGCTTATATTTTGATAATATGTATTATACACACACACCCCTCAGCAGCCACTTTATTAGGTGCCCCCTTGCTAGTACTGGGTTGGACCCGCTTTTGCCTTCAGATCTGCCTTAATTCTTCGTGGCATAGATTCAACAAGGTGTTGGAAACTTTCCTCAGGAGGTTTTGGTCCATAGTGACATGATGGCGTTGCGCCGTTGCTGCAGATTTGTCGGCTGCTCATCCATGATGCGAATCTTCCGTTCCACCACATCCCAAAGGTGCTCCATTGGATTGAGATCTGGGGACTGTGGAGGCCGTTGGAGCACAGTGACCTCAAGGTCATGTTCAAGAAAGCAGTTTGAGATGATTTGAGCTTTGTGACATGGTGCATTATCCTGCTGGAAGGAGTCATCAGAAGATACAGGGGACACTGTGCTCATAAAGGGATGGACATGGTCAGCAACAATACTCCGGTAGGTTGTGGCGTTTAAACTTTCATTTGGTACCAAGGGGCCCAAAGTGTGCCAAGAAAATATCCCTCACCATTACACCACCACCATAGAAATACAAATGGAGTTGGAGGAGGGCGCTGCCAAACTTCAATTGAAGTGGTAAATTACAGAGCAGTCAGTCTATCAGACCGCTGTAATCTGTCCGAGCATACCTGGTTAGTCCCAATATCAGAGGTTTAGTAGCGATCTATTCCAATAGTTCATTATATATCACGGATAATCAAGTCTCGCCAACGGTGGTTAATTCACACATCAAATATTAGACCTTATTATTGTACCTGCAGTTGGAGTAAAGTCTGTATATTCCTCGCAGGAGTCCTGCGGTTTACCTGGGCAGATATCTGCAGACTCAGGAAAAAACCAGAGAGATAGTATGTGCTGATGTCGCCACAGAGGTCCCGTTATATTGAGCCGATGTTGACAGGTTCAGCAATATTTCCAGCCAGACCTTACCCCGTTGTAAGGCACTCGTCTCGGCAGCTCCGTCCCTCAGGGTGTCATAGGGTCATCAGGACTTTTCTCCAATAGGTACCCTTATCCTCTTTGGGGTGGCTGCGGGAATCTTCAAAGAGTGGACTGCTCCTGAGTGGTCTTAAACCGGGAGACACCTCTCAAAAGTTACATAGGGCTCTCAAATTGTGCTCCTTTCATCCTCCAACTCCATTTGTATTTCTAGATTTGTTGGGTAGTTGGACAGACTGCCTGGAGGAGTGGATTGGCAGCACCCCACTACTATAAACCTTTTCCATCACACATTCTAAATTAGTTATTACACCATCACCACCCTGAACCTTTGTCACAAGGCAGGATGGATCCATGCTTTCAAGTTGTTTACACCAAATTCTGAACCTACCGCCTGAATGTCGCAGCTGAAATCGAGACTCATCAGGCCACGCAACGTTTTTCCATTCTTCTGTTGTCCAGTTTTAGTGAACCTGTGTTAATTGTAGCCTCAGTTTCCTGTTCTTAGCTGACAGGAGGGGCACCCGGTGTGGCCTGCTGCTGCTGTAGCCCATCTGCTTCAAGGTTGGACGTGTTGTGCGCTCAGATGATGGTTATTTGAGTTACTGTTGCCTTTTCTATCATCTCGAACCAGTCTGCCCATTCCCCTCTGACCTCAAAAAGGCATTTTCGTTCACACAGCTGCTGCTCGCTGGATATTCTCTGTAAACCCTAGAGATGGCTGTGTGTGAAAATCCCAGATCAGCAGTTTGTGAAATACTCAGACCATCCCGTCTGGCACCAACAACCCAGGCCACGTTCCAAATCACTTAAACCCCCTTTCTTCCCCCATTCCGACGCTTGGTTTGCACTTCAGCAAGTCGTCTTCACCGCGTCTAGATGCCGAAATGCATCGAGCTGCTGCCATGTGATTGGCTGATTAGCAATTTGTGTTAACAAGCAATTGAACAGGTGTACCTAATAAAGTGGCCGGGATAAATGAATGGATACACAACAAAAAAAAACACAACACATGTTGTATGCGTACACACACACACCCCCCTGACAAAGTACTGGCCAGCAGGAGAAAAAAAACGTGGCAGCAACAGCAGGATAAGCTTAGACAGAATAATTTTTTTTCTATTTTAATAAGATAAAATTACATTTGACATTTCTTTAAGAAGAGTTTCCCTGTAAAACAAAGGCTAAAGTCATTAAAATACCAGTGTTCTTCACGCATGACAGATTTCAGGGATTTAAAAAAGAAAAATCAGCTACAAATCTTTTTTTTAATGTAAAATGTCACAATGACAGTTATTTTACCACGGAAATGGTGACATTTATAGCCGGGATAAGTAATGATTTCAGCCTCTGGGATAATAAGATTTTATAGTTTTTTATTATTATTTTTTTTTACAATTCCACGCTTTATTGCAGTGGCATTTTGGGACCATTTTATAGTTTTTAAATGAACATTTTCCCTTTTTAAACTACCTATTGTTGAGGAATTTCATAATTCTATTATTGCTTTTATCATTTTAAATGTTTTTTCCCCTCTTCAATTTGTTACACACCTTATTGTGGAGACATTTCAGAATTATATTACCTTTACTTACAACTACACACCCTATTGCCGTGGAATGTCAGAATATTATTGCATAATTTTTTAAATTATTATTTTAACTTTTACAATTGCAAACCTTAAAGGGCCGGTACCACCATAACATGCAATGTCCTTATTGTGTTTATTTGATGTTGCTGATAACTAAACATACAATAGAAAAACAAACACATGTAAGATAAGAAAATATCTCCCTCTATAGGGGTTATTCAGAAAGCGCTGAAATTCCGGTGCCCTTTCGTTCAGCGCACTTCAGTGAGCCCATTCAGCCGATCCTATGGTGAATTCAGAATCCTCGAAATGCGCTGAATGGATCTTGCCTAACGCATCCGATAAACCACCGGCCGAGCAGCCGCTGAACGTGGTAAAACAAAGACACCCAATGTTTAAAAAAGGAGTTTAAAACAAATATACATTAAAATATACACGCTCCTATGAATAACAAAAAAAGGTACAGAATAATTATCTAAAAGGAAAAAAAAAATTGGAACCAAAAAGTCCAGAAAAAAGCCTAAAAAAAAAAAAAAAAAACACATTTCGCTGCAAATGAAAAAGAATATATGGTTTAATAAAAGAAAAAAAAATGAGGATTTTTGCTTTACATTGAAACCTATGGGATTCGCCCCGAATAAACCTGCCAAATGAAACCACCGAACATCAGGGCATTTCACTGACATTTCTCTGCTGTTCGGTGTCTGTGAATAGATTAACCATTGCTTCTCTATGGGGGATTTCACTGCCGTCGAACAGACACTGTTTTTCACCGGCAATTTGCCAATATTTGGAGAACTGTCTGCTTTCTGAATAGGTACAAAATTACAACAACATACAGTACGTGGAAATTCACATTCGGTGCCAAGTTTGGCTTTTATTGAATAACCCTCTATATGTGTCACTGGGCGCATCCATTGTGTGATATTTTCCTCTATATGTGTCACTGGGCGCATCCATTGTGTGATATTTTCCCCTATATGTGTCACTGGACGCATCCATTGTGTGATATTTCCCTCTATATGTGTCACTGTGTCAATCCATTGTGTGATATTTTCCCCTATATGTGTCACTGGGTGCATCCATTGTGTGATATTTTCCTCTATATGTGTCACTGGGTGCATCCATTGTGTGATATTTTCCTCTACATGTGTCACTGGGTGCATCCATTGTGTGATATTTTGTGTTGTGAACCCCCCCCCCCCCCACAGTATCTTTCCATCACTTGCGCCTCACTGTGTGGCTTTGGCCATAGAATGGAGTGAATGGCTCAGTCACCGACTCACAGAAGTCTATGCAGTCTATTGTGCAGCACACAACGACACATCGGGATCTTACAATCGTAAAGGCATAAGACAATGGAAACACGTCCAGCAATGAAACAAAGCATCAGGGAGTGGCACGGGGTTCCACAGGAGACGCCACAATATATACACAAGGTAATAATAACAGACAACAGGGAATAGGGCCCAAAAAAAACAAAAAAACAAACACCCTGCATCTACAATTGTAGATACAGGATAACTTTGACAAAGGAAAGGGCCTGAAGTTTCATATTGCTTCCCTGCCCGCAGCTCTCAAATACATTTCTAGGCCCATGTACCCCAAGTCCAAAGTGATGCACGTCACAGTATTTATCGGGAAAAACAAAAACCCAATAAGGCTGGACGTCCGCTGGGTCTGTATTTGTGCGATAATCCGATATAGTCTGAAGTCGTCCGACCGATCCCACAACATGGAGGTGAATCAGCCCACTTCCACTTCATCTGACCACCATCGGACGACTTTTTGCGAGTACAACAGACAAGCGATCTTTCCCATTTCAATGGGATTTTTCAAACGATGCAGGAACGATCTGGCACAAGCTACATGAAAACGATGAATTGTATAGTTAAACCGCCGCGGCGGTGGTTACCGCGACCTTCCAGGGCAAAGTGACAAGCTAGCACCTGCCCCGGAATATCGCACTAACATGGGGACGCTACGCAGAATTCCCCCTTAGCATCTCCATATCAGCGCGAACAAGGGAATAGTTTGACGTCTGTGATGATCCGAGAGGGGGACGCCCGGCAAGTCCACAGGCGAGACCACGATGGCCAAGGAACCTCAAGCTATTCTCAGAAAGAAGAGTTTGACATCTTAAAAAAACAAGCATGGCGAGGATTCCTTGTGACGCGTTGGATTTCACCAAGACACCCGCACACTGGGTTCCACACTTGAACGCCAAACGAAATGCCGCACGAGTTGAGTGGATACACATACGAGAGATGAGAAGACGGCTATATTGAGGAGAGGTTTCTCAGGTGTTTGGTGGAGATTATGTTGGGAGAGGCCGAATAAAGCTTCATTTATTTGTTTTCATCCTTATTTGAGGACCTCCCCTCATACACAGAAAGACGAGAATGCATAAACCCCCCCCCTTTACTCACGTTCCCCTGAGGAATCCCAGACGCCAGGATGGTGTTGACTATGATGCTGATTTCATTGCCGTAGTGAGGATGCTCTGAGGGAACGGGGTGAGGTCTCAGCAGCACCGACACGTTCCTTTCTTTAACCAGCTGCAAGAGGTCTACCAGCTTGCAGACAGACTGGTTTCCAGCCTCGAAACTCTCCGAAGGGGAAAGCGAACTCGCCGACCAGAAGGGATCATCCTGAGGAGGACAAAAATAGTAACTCTAGCAGGGTGGATTTAACCCTTTACCCACCAAGCGATTTCTGTCGATTTTTTTTTCATCATAACATTTATTTGAAACGCAGGAAGTTAACAATTTTTAATAAAATAGAAAAGTTGCGCAGAAATGGTTATTGGGAGATGGTTGTTAAAAAATATAAATACTGTAAATTTGCTCCTTTTTAATTTATCATTTATTGCTTTATCTTTTACAGAGATATTGTTCGGATGAAAGGTTCTAAACTCTAAAGGACGTCCCTTTTCTAGCACAATGTCACACAGCGTCTACATTATCAGTATACAGGCAGAAATATCACTGAGATGAAAAAGTTGTAAACACTAGATGACGTCCCCCCATATCTGGCACAGTGTCAAATGGGGTCTGCATTATCAGCATACAGGCAGACGCAGTAAATGTGCTGCAGACAGATAATAAAATGGTGTGATCTCCTGCTTATGGGGATTTGTAGTGATCAGAATGAGATTATTAGCAATGCAATATCTGTATGTACTGCATAATGCCTGTGTACGGCAATTACAGCAACACCTTGTATCTGTATGTGCCGCATAATGCCTGTGTACGGCAATTACAGCAACACCTTGTATCTGTATGTGCCGCATAATGCCTGTGTATGGCAATTACAGCAACATCTTGTATCTGTATGTGCTGCATAATGCCTGTGTATGGCAATTACAGCAACACCTTGTATCTGTATGTGCTGCATGATGCCTGTGTATGGCAATTACAGCAACACCTTGTATCTGTATGTACCGCATAATGCCTGTGTATGGCAATTACAGCAAAACCTTTTATCGGTATGTGCTGTATGATGCCTGTGTATGGCAATTACAGCAACACCTTGTATCTGTATGTGCTGCATAATGCCTGTGTGTGGCAATTACAGCAAAACCTTGTATCTGTATGTGCCGCATAATGCCTGTGTATGGCAATTACAGCAACACCTTGTATCTGTATGTGCTGCATAATGCCTGTGTGTGGCAATTACAGCAACACCTTGTGTCGGTATGTGCTGCATAATGCCTGTGTATGGCAAGTACAACAACACCTTGTATCTGTATGTGCTGCATAATGCCTGTGTATGGCAAGTACAACAACACCTTGTATCTGTATGTGCCGCATAATGCCTGTGTATGGCAATTACAGCAACACCTTGTATCTGTATGTGCCGCATAATGCCTGTGTATGGCAATTACAGCAACACATTGTATCTGTATGTGCCGCATAATGCCTGTGTGTGACAATCACAGCAACACCTTGTATCTGTATGTGCTGCATAATGCCTGTGTGTGACAATCACAGCAACACCTTGTATCTGTACTGTACAGGGATTTACACTCATAACCTCCTGAATATTATCCCTGTACAGCAGCGACTGACCCCACAGCTCCCCCTGTATTCTGACAAATCCCTGGCTGTTGGAATGCTGCAGTAAAGTTTGTGGAGCTTTTTGTTATAGTGAGGACTGGGGCTGCTTTCTGTAGCTTGTTCTATCTCTGCAGGATGCCTCGAGAGCGATAAGATGGTGGATTTTGTTCTCCACAGGGCGTGTGAAATGGGCTTTTGATATTATGAGGATTGCTTTTCAATGTATTACAATGTGAAAAGCGAGATAAGTTCGTATGTGTTTAACTTCAGCAATTTCAGGTTTCTATTCAGCGCACTTTCATTTGTTTTTTTCCCCCAAACATTATTTTGATTATTTTTAAAGACAAGTGGAGAAAGACTCATTTTGCCAGCACCACATTCTTTAATAATCACCCAGGAAAACGTTTGCTTTCATTCCACGTCTGACACATAACACTATCATTAAATCAGTCCGATAATGGCTGTCACCAAAGCAGCGAGCGCAGCAGACACGTTTTGTTTGGTCCTCTCGCACTGTATTGGTGAAAACTCCTTTTATTTTATTTTTCTCCTAAAGTTTGTTCCTTAGCAACACGAAAGCCGAGACTCCGCTTTGCTGATGAACAGCAGGAAATCAGGAGGTCGCACGCACAATGCTCATTATTTTCTGCCTGGAATACTTTGGAGCTTTAATATCCAGCCTGAAATACCAAAAAAAGCCTATGAAGAGGCCCTTTGCAAAAAAACGTAGATATGGGACTGTGGAACCGGAGAAGAGGACCAAAATTTGGGAAGAGAAAAAAAAAGTGTCCGAACCCCCCTCCCAAAAAAAAACCAGTGGGTTAAATTCCTAAAAGTTCTCGTTCAAAAGAAAGATACTGAGAGGAGCCGAAACATTGCTTCTCTGAGTTGCTTGCAGGAGAGTGGCGTCCATGGGGTTAACTTTTCTCTAATGGGCATTAACAGCGATAAAGAGATTAAATCTTACAGAAAATGTGGGGGGAACTCAGCATGGTCCCCTCTCTTAACCCCTTCACTACTGTGATGGTATACATGTCCAGCAGCAGCCCATGACTGTTACCATCTGGAGCTTTGATCTATGACTGCAAACTAAGTTTGTTACAGACGACTTTCGTTTGCTTTTGGGCTCCAGAAGGTGCCCTCAATGTTTTAGCCCTGTGGGCGTAATACCAGAGGTGATACAACTGGTTAAAATCTGGTGGAACGTCGACACATCGGGCTTTCCCCAGTCGGCACATAGATACAGGCTGCAGTAACTCCTTATGGTCAGTAGATGGCGAAATGTGCCAGCCAAATTGGGAATATTCACAAATCTTTCTCACGGGCTCATCGGACACCTACATATCTAGGAGGGAGA
Source organism: Leptobrachium leishanense (assembly GCA_009667805.1). NCBI lineage: Eukaryota > Metazoa > Chordata > Amphibia > Anura > Megophryidae > Leptobrachium > Leptobrachium leishanense. Next base: position 458,084,872 of record CM019064.1, on the reverse strand, counting down.
CATTGTTATTACTGCGTGAGTACAGGACATATGTAAAAATATTGTCACAAACACAATGGTGCATGACGCGGAGAAGCTTACAGAGGAGGACATACACCGCGGTATGTGGACAGGAAGAGGTTACAACACAAGAGAGATTAAATTCTGTAATAAGGACAATATATTAAACAAATAATGCAAATTAACCCATTAAACCCCAGATTATCGAGCAATAACTGGACATGAAGAAGCACTAGCAGCATCCCAGTGTGAAATCTGTACAGTGAGCCGCGAAACATTGCGCTCCAGATTCGCAGCACATGCAGAGCGTGGGTTACCAGGAGGAACAGAAAATACTTTCAACAGATTGAATAGAATTTAAAATCAGATCCTAAAATAAAATAAACAAAGCTGTGAACAAAGCCGATAAAAAGCAATTTATTCAGTGTATTTATTTTGTTGCAGTTGTTTTAAAGCTAAACGCGTCTCCAGCTTCCAACAGCTTCGGGAGATTTAAAGGGACGGGATCGCTTGACACTCCATACACCCACTCCTATCACACTGGCCTGCCATACACAAACATTCTCACTCCCATCTCACTCAGCCAATCACAGACATGTTCAATTCAATTGACCACACTCCTCTTCCACATGTTACCAGCCCATCTCTCTCCTGTCCTGCCACATGTCACTCTGCTCACTCAAGCCCTCATTTCCATCTCACTCAGCCACATGTCACTCTGCTCACTCAAGCCCTCATTTCCATCTCACTCAGCCACATGTCACTCTGCTCACTCCGCCCCATTTAATGCCACACTCCGTATATTATGAATACCGATTTATTTACTGTCTCGCGCATAAAAGTTTCCCAAGAAATAAAACTGGCCCAACAGGTTACCGTCTACCTGGTCCCACCAACACAAAAGCCGGCCTTGGACTAAAACATAAACAAGAACAACTCGACTAGAACTGCAACTCATAACCACTGCTCTGCTTCTGACTGACGGCTGAATAGACCCACCAGGGCTTCTTGGTTCATCAGTTGAGAATGGTGGGTAAGGAGTAAAAGGGACCTGTCACTACAGCGAGTCTGCAGAGGATCTAGATCTTCTACTGTGACACATAGGCAACATTAAAACAAAACGGTCAAGTGCAACCTACCTTTAAAAACCACTCTCCGGCATTCAGCCTCTCGAGGTCTGTCCAGTTCACCATAGATGGGTGCTCAGAGGCGAGCAGGGGAAAGACCGCCTCTATGTCGGTGGTCCTCCTCAGTGTGCTATCACGCATTAAGAATGGAGTCCCATCGTAGCTGAGGATACACAAGTGGTGACAATAAGGGGATCGAGCCCAGTATCTGGCGATAAGGTAACAAAAGAAGAGGTTTCTGAAGACAACCTGATGCTCGTGACAAAGTTAAAAGTCATTCAAGGAATCAGAATGGACGAGGACTTGTCAAGAGACACAGAACTAGAGTAGCGTCTTGAATTAAACGCATTCCAAGACCTTGACCAGCCGTTACCGACCTAGTGAGGTTTTCGTGCCGCTGAATAATTGCTTGGCTTCACAAGACCCAACATGTAAAGATCATGGTCAACACCAGCACCACCACAAACACCCCGATAAAAACCAGTGACTAGGACTTCAATTCCAGTGGTCTCTCCATTCCCACTTCCCTCATGTAAGGTCGTCCTACAGCACTACACTCACGGCTCCCCACACCTCCTGTAACCTCAATTCGCCCTCCATTCTGCACCTCGTATAGTCTAACCTTCTAGTGCAGTGTCCATTACCCACTCCTCTTACACCATCAGGCCTTCCACCACTTCACTCTCCATTCCTCACTCCCTCTACACAACCAAACCTCAAGTCTTCCTCCAGCACTTTACTCCCCATGCCACATCGATAACCTCACGTCTTCCACCAGCATCATATCCTTCATAACCTGCTCCTCCCACCCAATATAAAAGCGCTGTTTATCCAGTATTTAACCCTTTCGCTAGATAGAAAAGCATAAAAAAAAACCACCCAAAAAAAACTGTTCGCAGACAGAAAATCCATTATACACAATAAGCATATTTGGGAATATTTCCAATTTCTTCCTTACTGTAATGACCTATTCGGCAGGGAGAGGTCACCATCTGCTGATGAAAGAAGTTACTGCAGTTCTTGTCTCTGCGTAGGATTGGCTGGGGAGATGTCATTTGGAGACATTTCCCAGCCGGTTTTAAAAAGTGTTGGTACCTTGTGCATCGTGCCCAGGGGTGCTAAAACTTTAGGGGCACATTTTGAAGTCCCTAAAATTCAATTGCAACAAACAAATTTCATTTGCAACGATACAGGAGAGCTCCACGAGCACAGGCTGCTGTGTCTTCTCCGCATGATAGTGAAGGGGTTAAATGTATAGTGACGCCCAGTTTTGAGCCAGTTTTCCCCCAAATAGAATTTTGGCGACTACAGATTATTATACATTTTTTAAATAAATAGGCGGATTCAAACAAAAAAAAAAATGGACACTGCTAATATTGAAATATATCATGGAACCAGATTTCTTAGTAGTTTCCTCTCTATGCTCTTCAGAATGGATTAGTCCACCCTCCCTGTCTAACTCGCATACTTAGTTTGGCTCAGCCCCATTTCCTGTGCAGCAAAGTTTCACTTCCTTCATTCTATCCATGCAGGCTTGTGAGTAGCAGCATCCTGTTTATACTGGGCAGATGCATTCTGTTTTACCTTCCTCCTACTGGAAAGTGCACTACAGAGAAGCTCTTTCTACCCATCTTCCTCCCATGCCAAAGCACACAGTAGAGAAGCTCTCTGCCCATCTTCCTCCCATAACAAAGCACACAGAAGCTCGCTCTACCCATCTTCCTCCCATTCCAAAGCAGACCTAAGAGAATCTCTCTCTACCCATCTTCCTTCCATCCCAAAGCATACAGCAGAGAAGCTCTCACCCATCTTCCTTCCATACCAAAGCAGACCCAAGAGAAACTGTCTGCCCATCTACCTCCCATACCAAAGCATACAGCAGGGACGCCCTCTCTACCCATCTTCCTCCCATACCAAAGCATACAGCAGAGAAGCTCTCTACCCATCTTCCTCCCATACCAAAGCATACAGCAGAGAAGCTCTCTACCCATCTTCCTCCCATACCAAAGCATACAGCAGAGACGCCCTCTCTACCCATCTTCCTCCCATACCAAAGCAGACCCAAGAGAAACTGTCTGCCCATCTACCTCCCATACCAAAGCATACAGCAGAGACGCCCTCTCTACCCATCTTCCTCCCATACCAAAGCAGACCCAAGAGAAACTGTCTGCCCATCTACCTCCCATACCAAAGCATACAGCAGAGAAGCTCTCTCTACCCATCTTCCTTGCATACCAAAGCAGACGCAAGAGAAACTGTCTGCCCATCTACCTCCCATACCAAAGCATACAACAGAGAATCTCTCTGCCAATCTTCCTCCCATACCAAAACACACAGCAGAGACACTCTCTACCCATCTTCCATCCATACAAAAGCATACAGCAGAGACGCTCTACCCATCTTCCTCTCATACCAAAGCAGACCCAAGAGAAACTCTCTGCTCATCTTCCAACCCAGAAGACACCTTTATTTGCTGTTACTTTCCCAATAAAGTGAAGAAAATACAAGGCCTTTGTGTGCTTTCAAAAATGGGATGAGTTAAGCTGACTTCAAATCACATCGTGCATGTGACATTCACTTCTTGCATATGACCCTGGGGCTCCAGGATAAAAAAAAAAAAAACCTGTCATCTTGGAAGATGGCCAAGAAAGCATGTTTTTTGACCAGCAGCTCATGTTTATTTATGTAAAATATCATGCCCCTTTGCTGAAATCTGAAAATGACCTAACTGCCGCTGAAAAAGCATGAGATTGAGGATTGAGAAACAAAAAAACCTCTTACAGAACATTAGTTATTTCTTACCTTATCATGACATCAGCCTCAAATCCAATGATGTCATAGTCCAGCGCCCTTTTAAAGGACAGTAAGGTATTTTCCGGGGCTAGCTGGAAAACAAAACGAGAGAAGATAAAACTAAAATTAAAAACACAAAAAACCCACAAATGTATAGTAATATAATGAAATAAGCCTGAATCCTGAATGAAGCTGAGTCCGTGGAGAGATGACATGTCCGAATGCAGGTCTAGAAGGCTGTGATCATTAGTGATATGGATTGACAAACTCCACGTCATACATGGAATAGGATTTGAGATCAGTTGTATTAGGACTGTGCTGTGCGAGCGCCCAGGCTGAGGAGCAGAGAAACTGGAGCAGGGGAGAGCTGCACTTATTTTGAGGGCGGAGAGTGGCAGAGTGTAACCTTATATCTGTGTGATTTGTGTCAGGGAGGGGTCGGGTTATATCTGTGTGATTTGTGTCAGGGAGGGGTCGGGTTATATCTGTGTGATTTGTGTCAGGGAGGGGTCGGGTTATATCTGTGTGATTTGTGTCGGGAGGGGTCGGGTTATATCTGTGTGATTTGTGTCGGGGAGGGGGTCGGGTTATATCTGTGTGATTTGTGTCGGGGAGGGGTCGGGTTATATCTGATTTGTGTCGGAGGGGTCGGGTTATATCTGTATGATTTGTGTCGGGGAGGGGTCGGGTTATATCTGTGATTTGTGTCGGGGAGGGGTCGGGTTATATCTGTATGATTTGTGTCGGGGAGGGGTCGGGCTATATCTGTATGATTTGTGTCGGGGAGAGGTCGGGTTATATCCGAATTGTGTCAGGGAGGGGTCAGGTTATATCCGATTTGTGTCGGGGAGGGGTCGGGTTATAATCCGATTTGTGTCGGGGAGGGTCGGGTTATATCCGATTTGTGTCGGGGAGGGGTCGGGTTATATCCGATTTGTGTCGGGGAGGGGTCGGGTTATATCCGATTTGTGTCAGGGAGGGGTCGGGTTATATCCGATGTGTCGTGACGGGGAGGGGGGTCGGTTATATCCGATTTGTGTCGGGGAGGGTCGGGTTATATCGATTTGTGTCGGGGAGGGGTCGGGTTATATCTGATTTGTGTCAGGGAGGGGTCGGGTTATATCTGTGTGATGTGTCAGGGAGGGGTCGGGTTATATCTGTGTGATTTGTGTCGGGGAGGGTTCGGGTTATATCTGTATGATTTGTGTCAGGGAGAGTCGTCGGGTTATATCCGATTTGTGTCGGGGGGAGGGTCGGGTTATATCTGTATGATTGTGTCGGGAGGGGTCGGGTTATATCTGTGTGATTTTGTCAGGGAGGGGTCGGGTTATATCTGTGTGATTTGTGTCAGGGAGGGGTCGGGTTATATCTGTGTGATTTGTGTCGGGGGGGGGTCGGGTTATATCTGTATGATATGTGTCGGGGGGGGTCGGGTTATATCTGTGATTTGTGTCGGGGAGGGGTCAGGTTATATCCGATTTGTGTCGGGGAGGGGTCGGGTTATATCCGATTTTGTTGTCGGGAGGGGTCGGGTTATATCCGATTTGTGTCAGGGAGGGGTCGGGTTATATCCGATTTGTGTCAGGGAGGGGTCGGGTTATATCCGATTTGTGTCGGGGAGGGGTCGGGTTATATCTGTGATTTGTGTCAGGGAGGGGTCGGGTTATATCTGTATGATTTGTCGTCGGAGAGGGGTCGGTTATATCTGTATGATTTGTGTCGGGGAGGGGTCGGGTTATATCCGATTTGTGTCGGGGAGGGTCGGGTTATATCTGTATGATTTGTGTCGGGGAGGGGTCGGGTTATATCTGTGATTTGTGTCGGGGAGGGGTCGGGTTATATCTGATTGTGTCGGTGAGGGGTCGGGTTATATCGGATTTGTGTCGGGGAGGGGTCGGGTTATATCTGATTTGTGTCAGGGAGGGTTCGGGTTATATCTGTGATTTGTGTCAGGGAGGGGTCGGGTTATATCTGTGTGATTTGTGTCAGGGAGGAGGGTCGGGCTATATCTGTGTGATTTGTGTCAGGGAGGGGTCGGGTTATATCTGTATTATTTGTGTCGGGGAGGGGTCGGGCTATATCTGTATGATTTGTGTCAGGAAGAGGTCGGGTTATATCCGATTTGTGTCGGGGAGGGGTCGGGTTATATCTGTATGATTTGTGTCGGGGAGGGGTCGGGTTATATCTGTGTGATTTGTGTCAGGGAGGGGTCGGGTTATATCTGTGTGATTTGTGTCAGGGAGGGGTCGGGTTATATCTGTGTGATTTGTGTCGGGGAGGGGTCGGGTTATATCTGTATGATATGTGTCGGGGAGGGGTCGGGTTATATCTGTGATTTGTGTCGGGGAGGGGTCAGGTTATATCCGAATTGTGTCGGGGAGGGGTCGGGTTATATCCGATTTGTGTCGGGGAGGGGTCGGGTTATATCCGATTTGTGTCAGGGAGGGGTCGGGTTATATCCGATTTGTGTCAGGGAGGGGTCGGGTTATATCTGTATGATTTGTGTCGGGGAGGGGTCGGGTTATATCTGTGTGATTTGTGTCAGGGAGGGGTCGGGTTATATCTGTGTGATTTGTGTCAGGGAGGGGTCGGGTTATATCTGTGTGATATGTGTCGGGGAGGGGTCGGGTTATATCCGATTTGTGTCGGGGAGGGGTCGGGTTATATCCGATTTGTGTCAGGGAGGGGTCGGGTTATATCCGATTTGTGTCAGGGAGGGGTCGGGTTATATCCGATTTGTGTCGGGGAGGGGTCGGGTTATATCTGTGATTTGTGTCAGGGAGGGGTCGGGTTATATCTGTATGATTTGTGTCGGGGAGGGGTCGGGTTATATCTGTATGATTTGGTGTCGGGGAGGGGTCGGGTTATATCCGATTTGTGTCGGGAGGGGTCGGGTTATATCTGTATGATTTGTGTCGGGGAGGGGTCGGGTTATATCTGTGATTTGTGTCGGGGAGGGTCGGGTTATATCTGATTTGTGTCGGGGAGGGGTCGGGTTATATCGGATTTGTGTCGCGGGAGGGGTCGGGTTATATCTGATTTGTGTCAGGGAGGGGTCGGGTTATATCTGTGTGATTTGTGTCAGGGAGGGGTCGGGTTATATCTGTGTGATTTGTGTCAGGGAGGGGTCGGGTTATATCTGTGTGATTTGTGTCAGGAGGGGTCGGGTTATATCTGTATGATTTGTGTCGGGGAGGGGTCGGGCTATATCTGTATGATTTGTGTCGGGGAGGGGTCGGGCTATATCTGTATGATTTGTGTCAGGAAGAGGTCGGGTTATATCCGATTTGTGTCGGGGAGGGGTCGGGTTATATCTGTGTGATTTTGTGTCCGGGAGGGTCGGGTTATATCTGTGTGATTTGTGTCAGGGAGGGGTCGGGTTATATCTGTGTGATTTGTGTCGGGGAGGGTCGGGTTATATCTGTATGATATGTGTCGGGGAGGGGTCGGGTTATATCTGTGATTTGTGTCGGGGAGGGGTCAGGTTATATCCGAATTGTGTCGGGGAGGGGTCGGGTATATCCGATTTGTGTCGGGGAGGGGTCGGGTTATATCCGATTTTTGTGTCAGGGAGGGGTCGGGTTATATCCGATTTGTGTCAGGGAGGGGGGGTTATATCCGATTTGTGTCGGGAGGGGTCGGGTCGGGTTATATCTGTGATTTGTGTCAGGGAGGGGTCGGGTTATATCTGTATGATTTGTGTCGGGGAGGGGTCGGGTTATATCGGATTTGTGTCGGGGAGGGGTCGGGTTATATCTGATTTGTGTCGGGGAGGGGTCGGGTTATATCTGATTTGTGTCAGGGAGGGGTCGGGTTATATCTGTGTGATGTGTCAGGGAGGGGTCGGGTTATATCTGTGTGATTTGTGTCAGGGGGGTCGGGTTATATATCTGTGTGATTTGTGTCAGGGAGGTCGGGTTATATCTGTATGATTTGTGTCGGGGAGGGGTCGGGTTATATCTGTATGATATGTGTCGGGGAGGGGTCGGGTTATATCTGGATTTGTGTCGGGGAGGGGTCAGGTTATATCCGAATTGTGTCGGGGAGGGGTCGGGTTATATCCGATTTGTGTCGGGGAGGGGTCGGGTTATATCCGATTTGTGTCGGGGAGGGGTCGGGTTATATCTGTATGATTTGTGTCAGGGAGGGGTCGGGTTATATCTGTATGATTTGTGTCGGGGAGGGGTCGGGCTATATCTGTATGATTTGTGTCGGGGAGGGGTCGGGCTATATCTGTATGATTTGTGTCAGGGAGAGGTCGGGTTATATCCGATTTGTGTCGGGGAGGGGTCGGGTTATATCTGTATGATGTGTGTGTCGGGGAGGGGTCGGGTATATCTGTGATTTGTGTCGGGGAGGGGTCGGGTTATATCTGTGATTTGTGTCGGGGAGGGGTCGGGTTATATCTGATTTGTGTCGGGGAGGGGTCGGGTTATATCTGATTTGTGTCAGGGAGGGGTCGGGTTATATCTGATTTGTGTCAGGGAGGGGTCGGGTTATATCTGATTTGTGTCAGGGAGGGGTCGGGTTATATCTGATTTGTGTCAGGGAGAGGCCGGGTAACTCCTCAGTCCCTTTAAACAATGCAAACCTGGCCCTCGTATTATATTATTGCCAGTATCTGAACGCATGCGCACACACAAAAGTACTCGCATGTATGAATACAACACTGTATACTGATACACATTTACATACCCGCTTGTGGTTATTTGAAAATTGCCATTAAATGACCTGTATACACACATGTTGCCGCCACGATCTGCATTTCATAGGATTATTTAGATGAGGTTTACACGGCGTCCCCGGAGCTCCGAGCATTTAACATGAGCCGCCAGGAGCAGAATACAAGGATTAGGAATTATTACTGGGCACGGAATACACCGTCACTTCTGGCGCCCAGGAGAGGATTCAAAATAAGACTATCGAATAAAAGGCATTTCGCTTGTTGCTGGCACTCCGCTTTGATTCGCACATATAACACGTGGAATAGGGGTGCAGGATATAGACGTCTGTCACTGTGCGTGTGGGTGAAGGATCATCACAGGAGACCAATACATCAGACACCCAACAGAAAAAAAAAAACACACTGCCCCGCCCCACCGCACCCTTTCTTTAGGTACATAAATTCTAAAAATCCCAAGAGTGAAAATGTAGGTTCACTAAAATCTGAGTCAGGGTCATTGTTAACTGAAGATCAAGATAAGGCAGAAATGTTGAATGATTATTTTTCTTCAGTATTTATCAAAGAGAAACCTATAACAGGAGACATGAAATTCATTAATAAAAACTTACTAATACAAAGTGACTGGTTGACTCAGGACAAGGTTTTGCAGAAATTAAACAATGTGAATAAAGCCCCAGGGCCGGAATTCACCCGCGAGTACTGAGGGAGCTATGTGTTGAAATATGTAAACCTCTGTTCTTAATCTTTCAAGATTCTTTTCTTTCAGGAATCGTACCAGAGGATTGGAGGAAAGCGGACGTGGTGCCTATATTTAAGAAAGGTTTAAAATTTGTGCCTGGGAATTATAGACCCGTGAGCTTAACATCTGTGGCTGGGAAAGTATTTGAGGGGTTACTAAGGGATAATATTCAGGAATTTATTGGGAGGTATAATGTTATTGGCAACAATCAGCATGGTTTCATGAAACACAGATCATGTCAGACTAACCTAATTACGTTCTATGAGGAAGTAAGTAGAAGTATAGATCAGGGGGTCGCAGTGGATGTGATTTACTTAGATTTTGCCAAAGCTTTCGACACAGTTCCACACAAAAGGTTACTATTTAAATTAAGAAAAAATGGTCTAGATGAAAATACTTGTTCTTGGATAGAAAACTGGCTAAAAGATAGGGTACAGAGAGTGGTCATAAATGGTACAGTTTCAAGATGGACACCAGTGGTAAGTGGTGTCCCTCAGGGGTCTGTTATAGGATCAATACTATTCAATTTATTTATAAATGACCTTGAGATAGGCATTGAAAGTCATGTATCAGTGTTTGCAGATGACACAAAACTAGGAAAAGTAATACAATGTGAGCAGGATGTTACTTCGCTGCAGAGGGATTTAGATAGATTGGGGGACTGGGCACTTAAATGGCAGATGAAATTTAATCTAGATAAATGCAAAGTTATGCACTTTGGAGTGAAGACACACAAGTAACTTATACCCTAAATGGTACGGAGTTAGGGAAATCCAAGCAGGAGAAGGATTTTGGAATAATCATAGACTTCAAACTAAGTAACAATGTGCAATGTCAAACAGCAGCCGCCAAGGCCAGCAAGGCATCGGCATTAAAAGGGAAGTTCACTCTCGGGATGAAAACATAATTTTGCCTCTGTATAAATCAATGGTCAGACACACCTTGAATATGCCGTGTGATTTTGGGCACCTGTCTTAAAAAAAGATATTATAGCGCTAATAAAAGTGCAGAGACGGGCAACTAAATTAATAAGGGGGATGGAAGGGTTAAGTTATGAGGAAAGACTAACAAGCTTAAACCTGTTTAGTTTAGAGAAACGGCGCCTTAGAGGGGATCTGATAACCTTATATAAATATATACGGGGCCTTAGAGGGATCTGATAAAAGTTTATATTTATATAAGGTTAACGACGACTGGATGACTTCCTGCAGACACAGAATATTAAGAGTTATAATATTTAATATGTGGGTAAAAGCTTCTTGATCCAAGGAGAAATCTGGGGTCATTCTGGGGTCAAGAAGGAATTTTTCCCAAGTTTGTTGCATATTGGTGAGCGCTTCAGACTGGGTTTTTTGCCTTCTTTTGGATCAACAGCAGTAGGTGTGTGAGGCTGAACCCGATGGACGCATGTCTTTTTTCAGACTATGTAACCACTACCGCGCAACCTGCCCCATACGCACCCTACCGTGCATCCGCCCCAATCACCCCTACCGTGCATCCCCCTCGCATCCTACTGTAGATCTTCCTCATCCCCTCGCACCCTACATCTTCCTCATCCCCCTCGCACCCTACCGTGCGTCTTCCTCATCCCCCTCGCACCCTACCGTGCGTCTTCCTCATCCCCCTCGCACCCTACCGTGCGTCTTCCTCATCCCCCTCGCACCCTACCGTGCGTCTTCCTCATCCCCCTCGCACCCTACCGTGCGTCTTCCTCATCCCCCTCGCACCCTACCGTGCGTCTTCCTCATCCCCCTCGCACCCTACCGTGCGTCTTCCTCATCCCCTCGCACCTACCGTGCGTCTTCCTCATCCCCCTCGCACCCTACCGTGCGTCTTCCTCATCCCCCTCGCACCCTACCGTGCGTCTTCCTCATCCCCCTCGCACCCTACCGTGCGTCTTCCTCATCCCCCTCGCACCCTACCGTGCGTCTTCCTCATCCCCCTCGCACCCTACCGTGCGTCTTCCTCATCCCCCTCGCACCCTACCGTGCGTCTTCCTCATCCCCCTCGCACCCTACCGTGCGTCTTCCTCATCCCCCTCGCACCCTACCGTGCGTCTTCCTCATCCCCTCGCACCCTACCGTGCGTCTTCCTCATCCCCCTCGCACCCTACCGTGCGTCTTCCTCATCCCCCTCGCACCCTACCGTGCGTCTTCCTCATCCCCCTCGCACCCTACCGTGCGTCTTCCTCATCCCCCTCGCACCCTACCGTGCGTCTTCCTCATCCCCTCGCACCCTACCGTGCATCTTCCTCATCCCCCTCGCACCCTACCGTGCATCTTCCTCATCCCCTCGCACCCTACCGTGCGTCTTCCTCATCCCCCTCGCACCCTACCATCTTCCTCATCCCCTCGCACCCTACCGTGCATCTTCCTCATCCCCCTCGCACCCTACCGTGCGTCTTCCTCATCTCCCTCGCAGCCTACTGTACATCTTCCTCACCCCCCTCACGTGCATCTTCCTCCTCCCCCTCGCACCCTACCGTGCATCTTCCTCATCCCCCTCGCACCCTACCGTGCATCTTCCTCATCCCCCTCGCACCCTACCGTGCATCTTCCTCATCCCCCTCGCACCCTACCGTGCATCTTCCTCATCCCCTCGCACCCTACCGTGCATCTTCCTCATCCCCCTCGCACCCTACCGTGCATCTTCCTCATCCCCCTCGCACCCTACCGTGCATCTTCCTCATCCCCCTCGCACCCTACATCTTCCTCACCCCCCTCACGTGCATCTTCCTCATCTCCCTCGCAGCCTACTGTACATCTTCCTCACCCCCCTCACGTGCATCTTCCTCCTCCCCCTCGCACCCTACCGTGCATCTTCCTCATCCCCCTCGCACCCTACCGTGCATCTTCCTCATCCCCCTCGCACCCTACCGTGCATCTTCCTCATCCCCCTCGCACCCTACCGTGCATCTTCCTCATCCCCCTCGCACCTACCGTGCATCTTCCTCATCCCCCTCGCACCCTACCGTGCGTCTTCCTCATCCCCCTCGCACCCTACCGTGCGTCTTCCTCATCCCCTCGCACCCTACCGTGCATTCTTCCTCATCCCCCCGCACCCTACCGTGCATCTTCCTCATCCCCCTCGCACCCTACCGTGCATCTTCTCATCCCCCTCGCACCCTACCGTGCATCTTCCTCATCCCCCTCGCACCCTACCGTGCATCTTCCTCATCCCCTCTCGCACCCTACCGTGCATCTTCCTCATCCCCCTCGCACCCTACCGTGCATCTTCCTCACCCCCCCTCGCACCCTACCGTGCATCTTCCTCATCCCCCTCGCACCCTACCGTGCATCTTCCTCACCCCCCTCACGTGCATCTTCCTCCTCCCACTCGCACCCTACCGTGCATCTCCTCATCCCCCTCGCACCCTACCGTGCATCTTCTCATCCCCCTCGCACCCTACCATCTTCCTCATCCCCCTCGCACCCTACCGTGCATCTTCCTCATCCCCCTCGCACCCTACCGTGCATCTTCCTCATCCCCCTCGCACCCTACCGTGCATCTTCCTCATCCCCCTCGCACCCTACCGTGCATCTTCCTCATCCCCCTCGCACCTACCGTGCATCTTCCTCATCCCCCTCGCACCCTACCGTGCATCTTCCTCATCCCCCTCGCACCCTACCGTGCATCTTCCTCATCTCCCTCGCAGCCTACCGTACATCTTCATCCCCCTCGCACCCTACATCTTCCTCACCCCCCTCACGTGCATCTTCCTCATCCCCCTCGCACCCTACATCTTCCTCACCCCCCTCACGTGCATCTTCCTCCTCCCCCTCGCACCCTACCATACATCTTCCTCACCCCCTCGCACCCTAACGTGCATCTTCCTCATCCCCCCCCCCCCCTCGCACCCTACTGTGCATCTTCCTCATCACCCCATTTGCCCTTTGCCCCTTTGCTCAGGTCTCTGAAAAAAGACCAGTTCAAGCGTTGTGGCAGAGTCAGTTTTCGGAGAACGAGCCTCGAGTCCCTACATATTGATTGAGCCTAAACATCCATTATCGGATTCTCCTCCCAATCAATTCATCTCAAAGGATTATTTATTATGAGGCATTGAACACAATCCGTTATGCATCGCGCCAAACACTTGCAGCAACGACACTGAGCCCCGGGTAGACTCGCTGTATGGAACTTAACACCAGATGACTGGCACCAGATGGTAACACGCGATGCCACCCACATCCCACCATCACCAGCTGTCCCACTAACATGCAACATAACAAGACGCTGCAGCCAACACCAAGAGCCGGCTTTCTGATCACAGCTTGAATTCATACATTATAGAAACCCCCCCCCCTCCCCGTCCCCCATACTCATTAACTAAAGGGTTAAAATACAGACTTTTTATACTCGCACCACCACAACCTCCCTGTGACATAACAGCAACCGTGAAACAAACGCACAACTGGCATCACCACAGAATGACCGGAAATACCCCAAACAAGCCGACTGGTCCATGCAGCTATTACTCTTTACAAGTCACTGGGTGCATCCATTGTGTGATATTCTCCTCTATATGTGTCACTGGGTGCATCCATTGTGTGATATTCTCCTCTATATGTGTCACTGGGTGCATCCATTGTGTGATATTCTCCTCTATATGTGTCACTGGGTGCATCCATTGTGTGATATTTTGTGTTGTATCTTTCCATCACTTGCTCCTCACTGTATGGCTTTGGTCATAGAATGGAGTGAATGGGTCAGTCACCGACTCACATCATTGTATTGTGTGGGATGTATTCAAAGGACATCACCAGGGGGTAGAAGGCTTTTAAGCTCCCTGTATTATTGCATTCAGCTGCCAGCCTTTATCTCAGGTAGACAGGAGCTGCCTTATCTAAACATTCCCTCCTCCACCTCCTTAAACTTTTAAATACTGTAGATTCGATAAACCACAGCAGTAAAGTAAAAGTTTTCCCATGATGCAACATTTACCAAACTATGTGTAAAGCACACAAAATGGAAACACTTTTTTTTTCTTTTTCACATGCAATTACTTCAAACAAAGAATAAAAACAGCAAGTGTTTTAGAATGTGTTTTTGTACTCTAGGTCCATCTTCTATAAGTGGCCATGTCCCTTTAACCTGCCCTATAAAAATCTCTGCAGTCCCATCCGTTACCCCGGCCGATACAGTCACAGCCTCTGATTGTGACAAATCCAATCTTTCTCATAAAAGGTCTTTTTCAGAACGGATGGTGAAATAAAAGGACCGGCAGCGTAGAACCACAACAAAGTTCCACAAAGCCCACCAACGTCTTCTGGCTTGGACAATTATTTTCCGATGCAGCTTTTCATCTTTTTTTCCCCAGTTACAAAAAACCCGTATTTTAAATGTAAAAAGGCTCGACCTGTAATGAGCGACATTTCACAAACTACAGCACAAAGAACGGATTTCGCAACTTCACATTCAATAATGCAAACCCAGACACAAAGCACTCGATGCCTAGAAGCCTCCCACGCGTACACCGGGCTGAGTGCTCCTCCTGTCGGCGTGCATCAAGTATGACTCGGAGAAGGGGGCGTCGAGTGGGTCATAGATAACAAGGTAAATGGCATGTGATTCTGTTTGGTTACTCATTACTCATCGTGTTAGTCATTAAACGGGTCGCAAACTTGCACAAAGGAGACGCATCGGCCGTGCACTGATCAATAAAGAGTCAGGATTCCTGCCAGGAAACGCTTCCCGTCAAAGATCAGGTCTCCGAGCTTGCTCCAATGAGATTGATCGTTCTATCCAACAGGTACGGACGGTCGGCAAATACAAGGTTTTACCTCACTCCTACAATAAATATCAGGAGTCGCCAAACTGTCTATGCTATAGATTTACCATGGTTTTTGACGAAGGTGTTGGGAGAGTGTGGTTGGTTAATGGACCAACTAGAAAATGGAAAGAAAAAGTGTGGAATAACCTTCAGAAGGAAGGGCCAAATAACATCCATTAAAGCTACATCCGTCAACATCCGCCTGCATGGAGGCGGTAAGGAACAGAAATTTGTTGGACTCATGAGAGTTGTACGAGCAGTCACCGGCTCGTTACGAAATCACCACCTCATGTCTTCTCCAAAACCATTACGGGCAATTTTCACTACACAGGTCGACAAAACTAGGCTGGATAATCAGGACGTGAGGGTGATTTCAGGCCATCGAAACCTTCCATTAGAGACTCGTTTTTCCATTTAAGTCCCAGAGTAGGAATTGTTTTCTTTGAAGAGCAGAATCCATTATCCGGTTAGAATTTTAAGATGTCCTCCAAACTCCCCTAACACAATGTTCTCAGCGTGAAAGCCATTTAGAATTTGGTGAGAACAACTACGGTATGTTTCAGAATGCTGTTCATGGACAGTTCTAGGTTTCTCGTTATTTCTAGGTAATTATGGGGAACAATACGATCCTAGTATTCCAACCGGTAAGTAGCTGGATGGAGACCTACTGGTGTTAATCTTTACGACTGACAAAAACTCAGGAAAAAAACAAAACTATTTCCAACCAAGTGGACCAGACATGGAAACCGACGGTTAAACCAAACGACAACATAACATATGCTGTAGAATCCTCGGTAGACTTGAGTGTGAGGGCTAAAGAGGCGGAGGAAGCCCGGGACTTGATTCTTTGGTGGTTGACGGTGGAAAATCAAGTGGTCAAGCTCAAGGTTTTGGGATTCTTACGCGTCTGTGTGAAACAGAGGTGGCTCTGGGAAGTCAGGTCAACAAAAAATTTGAAGACGGAAGACCGCATTGCTCCGGTAAGAAGGGAGTAAGTCAAGGGTGGACAAGTCTTTCACTCAATTCCTGTAAAACAGTGGCCATGTCTTCAGAGATGATCTTATCACAAAACGTTTAACAGGTAAACAGATGGTCTGCAACGGGATTGTGTTTGTGTAGTGGTGGCCAGAGGACCTTATGGTCCCACACCACATGTAGGACAACAGAAACACAGAATAGGTTGGCAGATAAGAACCTTTCCGCCCATCTAATCGGCACAATTCTATGGATACTTTCCCTGGATTTCTGTTTCATTTAGGCTAGCCTTATGCCTATCCCATGCCGGCTTAAACTCAAGACCTGCCAGTCAAGCTCATTTGTGACATGATTTCAAATTCTGACCATTATAGGAAAAGTTAAAGCTCAAGTGCCACAATTAACACTCTGACATGCAGGATGGATTTGCCGAATGAAGGCCTCCATTTAATTGGGCCCAATAGCAGAAACAGGGTCCTTTTGTGACCGTTTTTTCAGTTCGGGAGATTCAAGTTTGGGCTTACTGGCATGTCGATCCCCGATAAATATTAGGATCAAACACCGGCTCTCGCGCCAAGACGCACCATTAACGGAAATATCACCTTTATAGAGTCAATTCGAATTTATCGTTATGTCGATTTCTGAAAGAATTACAAATAATGAAAGGTGCCAATAAAGGGAATCCGACTGAAATCTTTGTAGAAACAGAATTTTTTCGTAGTCTAGTTCAAAAGGCAGAAATCTGTATAAAAGATTTTTCGGCCATTTCACTGGCTGACTTATATCCCACCCCTCTTTGGGACCACCGGTATTTTTAGAATATCGTGCTGACCTTTTTTTTCCCCCTCCAAAATTATTCCGCCAATGTATCGAAAGAAAAAAAAAATCAATAACTAGGCCAATGGAATTAAATCTAGCCCTATGTCAGCATGTTCTAGAAGGAGGAGCCAATATCCATGACATTTTTACCAAAGTAAAGCCTTCTTGTTACTGCCCATTGTAAGTAACCATGCATTCCTTACCATCGGCACTCCTCGATTGGCAACAACACTTGGTCTTCTGCCCAGTTCCTTTCTGTCCATTATACAGGGTGAGGAAATGGTAAGGGGGACCAGATAAAGTGCAATGACCACGGCCAGGTACACCAGGATTATGCAAATCTGAAAAACTGAAAGTGATTGAATATTACGTTTATTGGACATTACTTGACGGGAGACAATTATTCCATTTTGTAGACCTAACACACAGTGCTTGGAGCGTCCCACCACACTTTGGAATAACACAATGCGCTCCCTGCTTAACATCTAAACTCCTACAACAGATATGTCGGGTATTTAGTTTCCAATTTGTCAATAATTCAAGAAAGATGGAGTAAAATACATTCTCTGGGTTACCTAACCCTTGTAGTGTGATTGAGTCAAGTCATAGAAGACAGAGGGCCATTGGTGGAATGTCGAAATATTAAGTAAAAAAGCTGACCCTACTGGATACAGCAATCATGTTCTAATAAAAAAATGCTAAAACACATTGAATTACCCAGCAAAACGTAAATACGGCAGCCATTTTGAAACGACAATGTGAGCACTTGTAGAATGGGTCAACGGGTACAGCCCCGTCTTCGTATTTTAACAGACTTATTAAAGGCCAACATGATTTGAGGAAGACTTACTTGCTTTCTCTGATCTTGCAAATTGTCCAGCGACAATCCAAGCCAACATGGAGACCACGACCAGGGCTCCTATGTGCAAGAACGGACCTGTGGCCTGAAGAAAAGAGAGCGTTTGTTAGTTAAGGGGTGACGCAAGAGCAGAAGACCATACCAAAATCTAAAAGTGATTGGTAAACCCATTCCATTGCAGTCCACTCAAATAATGGAAGGTCAGTTTTGGCCAACCGTGAGACCACAGTTCACGAGACCTGCTCAACGGCTGGTGGAGAATTACAGGGAATGTATTTCATAAGGTCATGGTGATCCACCGATGTAGATCCAAATGTGCCAATGTCAGAAAAAAAGAGGAGATGAACAAAAAAAAAAGTGTTCGTTTTGAGTTGGTTACTTAGCCTTGTCTAGATCCAGCATGCATGGTTTGGAGCCATGGAAACCTGATGCTCTTTGTGTACAATGACAACCCAACAACAGTCTCTGTAGAACCAACTGTCAGGAGCCGCTTGTGAATATCATATAACAATTGTGTTACAAGAAAAATATAGATTTTATTCCGAAAAAAGGAACATCCCAACACTGACCATCCTACACCTACAGGACCTGTTTGAGGAGACTGGCTATTGGTCTGGACCATGAAAGTTTTTGGTACGAAGTCATGTGGCTGTAAAACGACAGCTTGAGTCTCCCTGATCGAAAATGCTCAGGACCAGTAGTGCTTTGGATTTTCGATTTTTGGGGATTTCGGAAAATTTGCATATAATGATGAATATCTTGGGAACCCAAGTCCGAGCACGACATTAATTTATGTTTCATATGCACCTTATACACACAGCCTGACGGGTATCGTATACAGAATTTTAATAATTTTGCCCCCAGTCACATGAGGGCAGGGGTGAAATATTAAACTTTTGGTGTCCTGTCGGCTCTCAAATAAATTTCTGATTATTTTCTAACCTCTACTATGCGTATGTGCAAACACTAGAATATACAATGTAACACATTACAGTACGGATGCACCGATACTAGTATGTGAGGGCTGTGGCGGCTGTCAGAATGCACTAACGGCATTCTGCCAGGCCCCTCCAGCTGGCCTCGCTCCAGCCTGCGGCAGCCGAGATCCAGTGTTTGTAACATGGTTCAGCTGGCCTCCAGCTGTGCTCTCGCGAGAGCTTGCAAACTCTGCAAGATCTAGTGGAAGCGCGGCCCCAGCGAAGCAGTGTTACAACATCACATGCTGGCGGCTGCTTGTTGGACCGCGGCCAGCCGGAGGGGCCTGGCAGAATGCTATTTGTGTTTGAGTTACACACACGTGTATCTGAGGTTTAGTGTCTGAGTATGTAGACATGTACCTGAGGTCTGGCGTTTGTGTCTATATATGTATCTGAGGTCTGGTTTGTGTAAGTGTATACATGTTTCTGGTCTGGTGTGTGTGCAGGCTGTGCAGTTGGTAAATGGGGTGTCTGGTCATACATTCCAATAACCTCAATTGGACAGGCTTTCAGCACAATCCTAAGTTAATTATTGGAAAGTGGCCACACGACGTTAAATAAACGTATCTTGAGTGCCTGAAGAAAAAAAAAGTATCTGTACTCCTACTCTGTTACATAACTGGTATCAGTGCATCCCTACTTTACAGTAAGTAATGTAATATTTTTCAGATTCCGAATTCAGAATTCTCATTAGTAAAAACGCTTACTGTACCTGAAGGGATATTACGAGGACTTCCCATTCCTCTGCCCATATCTGCTCTATAGATGCCATGGCCAGGACCGTGCTCCCCAGGATAACCACAAGAAATGCCTGTTAAGAGGGCAAGAAAAGGAACACGAATGAGCCCAACCAAAGAGATCAATAGCAACAAACCACATATACAAAATAACAGGGGGTCGCAATTAGGCAGAAAAGGCAGCTGCCCAAACCCACACTTAAACTGGGGCGTTCGCTCCACTATGGGACCTGTCAGTCCCTCCATCACTAGACAGCCCAGCTTGAAGTGCCCTAATAGACATAGCAGTTGACTGATGTCCCATGACCTGCAGACTTTGCTTAAAGGATCATCCATGACCCATGCGGCTTTAACTTTATACCACAAGTACACCTATGAGCTCATACACAGCACATACTGACGAGTGAAAATATGATGCAACCAGCAAAAACCCACCAGTCGGCGTGGACACACTTCCAATTCCAGATACTCAGAAATAAAGAATTACCGACTCCTTGTTGTGGTAAAATTTAAAAAGTATTTTAATCCATAGTGAGCAGCAAGAAGCAAGAAACAACATTTTGACACAATGGTCTTTGTCAAGTCTCAGACTTGACAAATACCATTGTGTTGAAACGTTGTTTTCTTGCTGCTCACTATGGATTAAAATACTTAATTTTACCACAACAAGGAGTCGGTAATTATTTCTCAGCACATACTGACAGCACTACTATTATTATTGTCATCATTTATATAGCGCCAACAGTTTCTGCAGCGCTTTACAATAACCAAAGGGAACAAGATAAACGGACATATGATGGAAACAAGAGGTGTAGAGGGCCCTGCTCAGTTTACAATCTAGAGGGATTTGGGTTGAGGAAGACAAGAGGAATTTTACTAGATGGCAGGATCATTCGTGCCAGTGGTTCGGGAATGGTGGGGCCATAGAAGCGACTTCAATCATGTGTGAGTCGATCTTCTGCAGAGGGATAAATTGTATCAGTGATGTGGTACGCTAATCTGAAGAGATGGGTTTTGAGGGATTTCTTGAAGGCCTGAAGATTAGGGGAGAGTTTGATAGGGCGAGGCAAGTCATTCCGCAGGACCGATGCTGCCCGTGAAAAGTCTTGGAGGCAAGAGTTGGCCGTGCGTGTGTAGACCGATAACAGGAGATCGCCTGCTGACCGGAGTTGTCTGGATGGGACGTGTCTGCGGAGTAATGAAGAAATGTAGGGGGAGGGGGGAGGAGTTACCGAGAGATTTGAATGTGAGCGTCAGTATTTTAAACTGTATCCTGGAATGTACAGGAAGCCAATGGAGGGACTGGCAGAGTGGGGAAGTACACGAGGTGCGTCTGGTGAGAAAAATAAGCCTGGTGGCCTGCATTCATTACAGATTGCAAAGGGGTGATACGGGAGTTGGGGAGGCCAATAAGGAGCGAGATGCAGTAATCGTGAAATGACAAGAGCATGAACCAGCACCTTCACGGTATCTTGTGTCAGAAAGGGGCGGACGCGGGCGATGTTCTTGAGTTGAAAGTAACAGAATTTGGCCACTGTCTGGATGTGGGGAGAGAACGTTAGATCAGAATCAAAAGTGACACCAAAGCACTCGATCCAGGAGAGCTGGAGAGAGATCAGGGGGAGGAGAGGTATATTTGAGTGTCATCAGCGTATAGGTGGTACTGGAATCCAAAGGAACTGATCAGTTTGCTTAGAGAGGCCGTGTAGATTGAAAAAAGTAGAAGGCCCAGTACTGACCCTTGGGGCACCCCAACAGAGATAGGCTGCCGGGAGGAGGTGCCTCCAGCAAATGTCCCAATGATCGTTTAGTGTGCTATCTTGTATTAATGGGACAGTCTCGAGGGGGATCTCAAACGGGTTTTTTTTTTGCATGAGATGAGGTTTGTGATTGAGCCACTTGGTGGTCTGTATGAAGCTCAACAACCACTGTCGCGGATAGATATAGATATAGATATATATATATATATATATAAAAAAAAAAATCACCAATGCTGCACAGCCGACAGTAAAAGCCTCAGTTTCTAGAGTGTTCAGAAAGTAATTAAAATGTTAATGAGGTAAGTCCCCTTCTGAAGGGATATCACAGGCTTGTGCATAATAGGTTCTTTGATCGGCTTGATAAGGGGAAAATTACACATCTGCTCTAGTGGAATGTCCCTTTGTCCAGTCCACAAGCCTTTCATACCTTGGGCAAATGGAAAAAGCACATCCCAGACCCAGCGGCACCATTGGGACCAAAAGTGCATTTCAAAGCAACGAATATGTCCTTTGATCGCTAGAGACGATCTTGGGATGATTGATTTATATCTGGGAATTAAACTAAATAAGAAGTGAACTGAGCATGCTCATGAAATAACAGGAGGGGGAATTCTGGGAAATTTTGTGAGCAGGCTGTACCAGCTAGGGGCTGACTTTAGAAGAAAAGGGAAGACCTATATATATATATATATATATATAATATATATATATATATATATATATATATATTATATATATATATATATATATATATTATATATATATATATATATATATATATATTCAGAGTCAAGTGTGGGCTCCTTTGCAATTTCTTTGAGGTCAATTGAAAAATTGAAGAAATATTGCTATCTCCTACTAGAACCTCCCTAGCGACTGATCCTCCAGCGTATATTGTAAGTAACTAGGATCGGTTATCTCCCTTCTATTTTGGCTGCTTTGTGTGTGTAAACTGTTAATTATTATATCTATTTTTTCTGTAACCCAAATGCACTGTGAGATATCATTTTTTTTTATCATTATAAAATCTAAAACTTAAGATCTGCTTCTGCCTGATATTCGATCCACGCTAACTGAAGGACTGGATTATCATAGACTCAAGCTTAAAGGCAAATCTCTATCTACCAGTGACTCGTGATGGGGTGCAATCACTGTACTGTTCCCCTATTTTGGGGTGCATAATCAGTCTCAGAGCAGCTCTGATCCAGGCATTAGGCATCCTGGGAAAAAGTCCTGTTCTGTGGTGGTAGTGTGACGAATAGTATAAGTAAAGTGGGTACAGGGACTATGGGCAACGTCGTCAGTATTCTGGGTCGAGTGTAGACCGATACTGCATTGCAACCCTGTGATCATTTCATCACGGGCGTGCCCTTCTGAAACAAAGTTCTTGCCATGATAGTAAGGCAAGCACGTGTGGGGATTTTGGGCCGCGTATTCATTATTTTGGGTCTAGGGTAGACAGATTGTGATTTGCTTAAGCCTGCGTTTCCTTCACCGCGGCGCGCGTTCGAGACACCCACAATAAGCCTGATCAGGACCAGGAGAACAGGAATTACCTTGTGGAGCCAGTGTAAGTTCAGCTGCTGTCCCACGGCGATGTGACATAGTGCCAACACCTGCGGAGAAAAGCAGATAGCCAGACAAGTATAAAGGAGGTGCGTGTGTGTCTGTAGGTCCATACATTTATCTCAGCATCCCTCTAATCATCCTGGATCCAACAATGTCAGTCCGTACATCTGTCTAACCATCCTTGCATCCATCCATGTCTGTGCAGCTGTCCTTTATTCTCCATCTATCTCCAACAAAATTGGAAGGGTGCCGCTTCTGAGATTGGTGTCTGCGTCGGCCCCAGTCGTGTACTCACCAGTAGTGCTGTGATATATGTGAAGCCGGCAGCGGTAGTGATAAGTATCGGGATGGACCAGTCATCCCATTTTCCTGTGCTGTTATATAAAAACCTGAAAAGACAACATGATGTCACACACACAACACCGACAACTCCGGCATTACAAATCCAGAACAGGACAGTAAAACAGCAAAAATACATTAAAAGCCTTGAGATCTAGATTAGTGTAAGCTCCTGGGAGCAAACCAGAGTTAAATGCATAAAAAGAGGTCCTTACCGGAGGGGGTTGAGATAAAATAAACACCAGGTAGCATTTTAAGCTTAATAAAGCTGTTATGGTCCAAGGTTCTTTTCCCCACAGTCCCAGTTTTCAAAACGGTTTTAGTTTATAAACATGGTGTATAACTCCACCCAGAAGCCCTGTTGATCATAAATCCAGGGAATTGCACTTCCTGGCTATCATAATACAGGTTGGTTGGTAAAAGCCCGCCATTGGGTACCTTTTGGGGAGTCCATGAATCTCAGTAACATGAGGGAATAATCCGTAAAGCAAGGTCAGAGACAGTCCAGCGGTCAGAGCAGGTGGCGTTCTTGCAAAGGTTGGTTAAGGCAGGTCAAAAAGGTCAGAGCACCAATAAGAGGCAATACTAGAACAAGGCTAGACAACAGCCACGGAGCAACGTCTCAGTTGAGCTGTGGGTTTGTAATGGGAGGCGCCATCTCTGTCCTTCCCACAGGGGTGGAACCCAAACGCTCGAGCACCTACACAGGACAATAAGGTGGTGTGGCACGCAGTCCACCTCTCTCCCTACTTATGCGTACAGACCATGCCCCCTCCTGATGTTGCGCTGACTGCCACTCCCTGGGCCGTCCCTACGGTGAACCACCATCACGGAGACCCAAGATGGTGGCCGCGGAGGCCGTCGCGACCCATCATGCCAGGGTAGAGAGGCGCACACTTCCAAACCACATGACCTTGCAGTCCAACCCAGAACATACGGGGGTCGCCGAAGAACACAGTCTATCGACCAAGCCACGACCTGGTGTCCTCGGACCCGCATCCAGGCAACACGCAGAGGAGAGGAGGGACCCCCCCCCCCGACGGGAAAGGAGTGAAGCTCTCATGCCAAAACGGTTCAATGAGGTTAAATGCTACTCACTGCAGGACATCTCGCTATTTGTTTCCATAGTTGGTGCAAACTTTATCCGAGCCATGATATTCTATGGATTTGTTAAGTTTCCAACAGGTCTGGTTAAGTTAGCACCAACTTTGTAATATCGCCCGTAGCCTTTTATAGGGTTTCATGACATACAGGGTATACGAAGAGGTGCAAAAAGTCAGAATGATCAGTTTGTGTACACGTGTCATTTTATAAATGTATCAGTGTTTCTTTAGGAGAAGCATTTGATTGGATGATGAAGGTCTCCTGACCGGCCTCAGTTTTGCATTCTTGTAAATGTAAGCTTTAAAACCACTTGTTTACATTTTGTTAAGCTTTATGATAAGCTTAAAATATCAAAATTTGTGTGCCGAGAGTGTCACTTTACAAAGGACGTGGGACAAGGACTGTATATTAAACAATCTGAGCTTGAGAAATAGCTTAAAGGGCCAGCACCACCAAAATACGGAATTCCGTGTTTATTATATATATTAACAGTGTTTATTATATGTTGCTGATATTTTACATGGGTTTGTTTTTTCTCTTGTATGTTTAGTTAAGAAAATATTTTCCTCTATGTGTCACTGGCTGCATCCATTGTGTGATATTTTCCTCTGTATGTGTCACTGGGTGCATCCATTGTGTGATATTTTCCTCTATATGTGTCACTGGGTGCATCCATTGTGTGATATTTTCCTCTGTATGTGTCACTGGCTGCATCCATTGTGTGATATTTTCCTCTGTATGTGTCACTGGGTGCATCCATTGTGTGATATTTTCCTCTATATGTGTCACTGGGTGCATCCATTGTGTGATATTTTCCTCTGTATGTGTCACTGGGTGCATCCATTGTGTGATATTTTCCACTATATGTGTCACTGGTCATGGAATGGAGTGAATGGGTCAGTCACCGACACATTGTATTGTGTGGGATGTATTCAAAGGACATCACCAGGGGATAGATTAGAAGTCTTTTAAGCTCCCTGCCTTATCTCATTTAGCTGCCAGCTCTCACCTCAGGTAGCGTGGCGAACAATAGACCCACCACAGCCTTATCTAAACATTCCCTCCAAGTCATACACTGTTAAAGCACAGCCACAAACTAAGACATTTGCACAGACTTTGTTAAATGTTGCATCAGGAGATTAAAAAAAAAAAATATTCCTTTGTAAGTGCAATTACACTTATTAAAAAAATAAAAGCAGGTGTTTTGTAACGTGTTTGTAATGAACAAGTAATCTAGTAACAGTTTATGTATGTGGTACTGTCCCTTTAATTGAAGACTAACTCCAAATTCTAACATTCCACCTTAAAATGTGTCTGGTCATGTTCCTGCAATTCACATCGTCCGTAAATAAACCGTATAATGTTTATACTAAGAGAAGCGCGAGTGAGGAACGCGTCAGAAGAGAGACAAGTAACAAGGTCAGACTGGGCAGATTGCCCATGTGGAGATGTTACGTGGACAGGTCCTCTCTGACACCGTGTCTGAATTTTAAGCAGACCATCCATCTCCAGGCCAGCCATCCGCAGCAACCACGAAACCGCAGCATAACAGCTCAATCACCAGTGCGGGCAGCAAGATACACACACGAGTATCACAGATTGCCCGCAGGCACAAAATCAACACAACATGAAGACAGATTGATCTAGTAAATCTTGAAATGGGAATTTGATTGTGTTATCTAGAACTTCTGTGCAAAGTGAGGAATAAAATGCCCGCAGCATGTACACCATATTACTGTGTCACTGAGCTCCACAGCAATAAAACTCATAGTAATGTGCGGTGTGTATGAGTGTATCACAGAGCTCCACAGCAATAAAACTCACAGTAATGTGCGGTGTGTATGTGTGAATCACAGAGCACCACAGCAATAAAACGCACAGTAATGTGCAGTGTGTATGTGTGAATCACAGAGCTCCACAGCAATAAAACGCACAGTAATGTGCGGTGTGTAAGCGCGTATCACAAAGTTCCACAGCATTAAAATTCACACATGCCCATTCCTTATTGAGGGGGTGAAACAGGGCAGGGAAGTGGCAGCATTGCGTGCTCCCATCAAAAGGGCTGAGGTCGATACAGATGTAATATTTCATTAAGCAATATCGATGTACAAAATGTATTTTTATATCCTTTTAAGTCAGGTTCGTGTTTGTGTCTCCTGAAGACACCTGAAACACAAATGTTGACGGCAAAATTCTAGGAGGGTAATAGGCAAAATCCGTCTGTTTCCTTGGCGGTGTCAGTGGTGTCAGTTTGCCAGATTTTCGGTCGTACTCATCCCCCGATCCTTTTAATTCAATATCTATTGAAGGTAAAGGCGTTACAAGACACACACATATACCCAGATACTCACCAGTTAAACTCATAAAAGTCATTTCCTACTTCCAACCAGAAATAAAACCAAATGAGGGTCAGGAAGAAGGTGATGGCGAGGATCGTAAGCCACAAGATCTCCCACTGTGGAGAAAAAACATTTTTTTTTTGGTGAGTATGGCAGCCACTGCGTCAGAGACATTCACACACATAAGGTCTAGGTCCGCAGCATGAAGACGATACATATGTTATCTGGGAACTTTTGGTCTGTTAAAAAAAAAAAAAAAACTAAGACCGGTCAACGAGCCTCAGCTGAGGAACCTTCATGAAAAAGTGGTTGGAAAGTTGATAGCCCCACCGGCATCCCAACTACTTCATGGCAATCTAGCTTGAGATCAACGGACTTCTATCAGGTTATAGGAGGTCATCAACTTCTCATTCTCCTCAGTTTGGCCAACCAGAGGACTATGATCACGCACTTCGAGTACCCCAGGAACTGTGAAGACATTAATAACGATGGACCACTTGCCAAGTCAAGCACAGATGTCCAAAAGATAACCTATCTTCCCACCAAACATCATCCTTTACCTCTAACAGCAAGTCTTCTATCTACAACCAAGAAGAAGAAATGGGTACAAACGTATTAGTCAAGGCTTGGGAAGTCACGATCAGGATTTTTTATGGCTCTGATACAAGGTTGTGCCGTAATTGGGATCTGCCAAAATCTATTCCCGATTCGATACCGCATAACCAATGGTTGGATCGGCGGCTCTTTCGCTATAGTGTCCTGGGGCCTTAGCGTTCTCAATCCGCATCTCCATTGCTGGTCATGCATCTGTCAGGGAAGAAGCTCAAGCGTAAGCAGAGGCATCCAAAGAGTGCAGGGCTCCCTCCAGCTTGGTTTTTTGCTGTCTGGCAGGTCCTGTACTGTGGGGTCAGATACACTTGAAAAAGCCGATCTTCAGTCCCAAAACATGAGGAGATTGGTTCCAGAGTCCGATCCTAGGGATCGGATAGAGACATTCCTTGTCAAGGCAGGTTTATTGAGGTTGCATCAATGAGTAGGCAAGCATTTTGATTCTCAGCGAGTCTTTATCAAGTTATTTATAGTGGAAACATTGTCCATCTCATTGACATGACTTCAACTTGCCCTGAATATGTTTGGAGCACCCATTACTTTCTCGGATAAGTATTGTTGGGGTTTGGCTTGTGTTTTTACTGTACTAATTTACCTGATCTTCATTGGTTTCGGAGTTTGATCTGTTCACTACAAAACCTCTAAGTAAGAACACTGACCTTTAACCCTTTCACCAACAAGCTCATTTTGTAAAGTTCACATTTTAGGTCATGATATGTATTAAACATGTAGGATAAAGTAAATTAATTTGTGCAGAGACTGTTCTGAGGTAGTTTATTAAAATTTATATTGAACATTTTAATCTGTCATGTGTTCCTTCATCTGGCTGGAGTGGAGGTAACATCACAGCTCTATAACCATGGAGACCCAGGCTCGAATCCCAGCCAGAGCACCTCTCCAGTAAGTGTCCTTGGGCAATTCCCCCAATTCCTACCACACAATATCGGCTGTGGAGTCCAGTGGTAACATCTCTACCCTTCGACCATGGAGAAGATCAAAATACCATTCAGCAAATCCCTCCAACACAACTGTGGAGAAGTCTCGACTTCACGAGAAGCGGGTTCAACCTAACCACTAGGTCGCTGCTCTACAAACATGGAAAGACAACCCGATCCCACTCAGAAGACGCCACCAGCGAGTGTCCTTGGGCAAGACACCCAACGATATGGATGCACCTACCTCACAAATCATAACTTGTGCATCTCCGATTGTAAATTACCTTGGGAACTGGGTCCCCCTAATTCAGGTCATCATCCACGTGTGGTATTCGAATGCATGATCTTGTAAAGCACTGCAGAATATGTGTCGCTATATAAATTAAGGATAACACCAACTCTGGATTATCTGGCACAATATCACATGGGGTCTGCATTATCAGCATACAGGTAGAAATGGCCCGTGTGTCAGATGCAGTAAATGTGATCGATAACCCCCACATCTAGTTCCCTCCCATCACAAAAGCTGCATAAAAAAAAATTAAATTGAAACCACGATTCCCCCCCCCCCGCCCACTGAAAAAGACAGCAAGAAGGCATCCACCCAAAGCTCAAGGAACATCTAACATCTCCAGGAACTGAAAATTATAAAACCCGTGGGCTACAGAGAAATCAGCCCTCCCCTAATTCCATTTTAACAATGGATGGTGGAACCTCTGAGAAGGTAGGTCATGTTTATATGGACAGCTTTCAGAAATAATCTGAAGAGTGGACCTCTACTTGACTAAGAGAAAAACGAGAACAACATTAGCAGGTCTATTCACTAAAGGGTGAAGGCAGGAGAAGTGAACAATCTAGGTCAAAATAGCCAAACCAGACCAATTCTCCCATTTATCTCACTTTCCAAATGGGCTGTTTAGATGGTTCTCTGCTCCTGCCAATTCCCCAGAGGTCACCCTTTAGTGAAGAGACCTGTAGGACTTTTCTTAAATCTTTTGGTTGTTGTCACGACTTGTGGGTGGTTTTCCATTATATTTTCCTTACGTGAGCACAGAAGTTGCCAGTTTCTTTAAACCCTAGAAGAGCCATTTATCTCGGTTATCATTTCCCACTAATTTGCATTTTCAGCTATTTTTGGTTCTTTCAGAAAGAGAATAAAAGGAAATGACAGACTGCGCGAACAAGACAGGGTAAGGAATGTTTATCTTGTCGATCTGAAAGCTGCCATCGTAAGGAACATATATAAACGACCCGAGCCATGCACATGGCATCCACCACCCACACACGCGCCTTCATGTTCACCTCCATGAACGTCTTTATGTCACATGACCATATGTTGGAATTATTCGACTCCAGAAGGAAAACATCTACATGGGATAACTTTATGTGGATCAAGAAATATTTATCTGGGTTTGGACTTTCAGACATAAACAGGGAGGATGTGCCAACACACACTACATGGGGATCAGGACTGGGTGTCCAATTTGTCCTAGGCAAGACGTACAGTCTAGAATAGTAGAGGTTATGGTTGGTATGGGCTTGAGTCTGGATGGCATAAAACCTTCCAAAAGCCTAAATTAACTCAGAGATTATGATCAAGGTAGGGAGATTTTACCAAAACTCCACTGGCCCATGCGGTGATCACACCAACTGGGATATCAACTGGCATCTGTACAAAGTCTGTTTTCTTGGACTCATGGCCCACAGGGGTCCTCCAAATCTACGACACAGAGGTAGACCTCATCAAAATGGCTGGATTCCATTTTACGGTTAAATGAGCCCAGTAAATAAAGTCCACCCTTTCACCACTTCCAGTGCGAGTTTGTTCTGGACTGCAGGAACAATCAGATGGAGGGGGCTTGAATGGACCTTTTGCTTACCGTAGAAGTTTGAGTCAAGTGCTCAGAAGAGGAGCAGAAGACGCGTGATAAGGTGGATGTGATGGGAAGTCACCGTCATTTTTGATTAGCGGCCAGTCATCCCTTTTGGGATTTTGGTTAGGGTTGGGCCCTCTGTCACGGCTGGGCAGAGAAGGATAAAAGGGTTAGGGGGTCATTCATGATGGTGGGATTGTTAAATGAAGTTGTGAAATTTTAAGATTGGGTAAAGTGAGGGTAGGTAAAGTGCTAGTTTGGCTCTAGAAGGGGAGCCCCACGCACAACATGGTAGATTTCATGTTTCTACCCATTCGATTATTCATAGAAGGTTTAAGATTTCAGCTAGAAAAATGATTTTACGCGGCACCGGGTTTAGTTCGCATCAGAATGCAACGTGCACAGCGACACAGCAAAACAGGTATACATGCTTCATGTAGATCCCACTGCGTGGTCCAACCTCACCCAGCCGGGAAGGCTGCCAGTTACTGGGTCTCTACGCTTAGAGCGCCCATTTATTCTCAAACCATCGCAAAGTCGTCTCGGTCGTCAGTTGTGATGATACAGGAGTGACCGTTGGAGAAAGGACGGTCGGCTGATTAAGGAGGAAAACTGAAGACAAATATGTCAACTCCAATCAAACGTGAAAACAGGTCAACAAGGGAACATTTTGGTGGGAAGAAAATGCCAAAGATTTTTCCCCTTGATGTCAAAAGCTTGGAGAAGCAATTTTTTTATTTTTTAAACAAAAACATCAAATTCAGCCAGACAGGAGTTTCTTAAATTCAGACGAGATCCTAGTGTTCGTCGTATGATCACATCCGGTGGGAAACGTATCGCTGCTGTACATGTCACCAGAGGGTCTATTCATAAAGCACGAAACGGTTTGCTTTTCTCTGCATTTCGGCACACTTCAGCTTTTACATTTTGCCGAAAATACGGTGAATTCACCAGCGAAAGGTCACTGTATTTTGCCTAAAATCTAGTCGGCGTAGCAGTTATCAGACACCGATTAAGACCTCTGAATTGCACCAAATTTGCCTCAGCGAATTCCAAACGGAAAAAGAATAAGTCTAATCGAAGTTTAAAAAAAAAAAAAAAAAAAAATTTTTTTTGCTAAACATAATAACCAGGCTTTACGAACAAAAAAAAAAAATCTTTTAATTTGAAACTTATGGGATTCGCTTGTTTAACCCGGTCGAATTTACACACCGAAAATCAGGTCATATTGATGCAATTCAGCATTCAGTCAATGGACGGCACAATCGTCTTCTACGGGACACTTTGGGCACCTCCGAACTGTGACGAATTGCACCATATTTCGCTGTCAATGCGCCTGTATTTGGGGATCAGACAGCTCAGTGAATAAACAAATTGCCCCAAAATTGATCTGAACTGTGAAATTCACCTTTCGGGGCCTATTCGGAGGTTAGCCGCTGTAGAAAGTGGTGGGAACCTCTGAACCAGAGAGTGACTTCTTTGTCCTTCCTACCCTCCCATCATGCACGAGCTTCCTTCCAACAACATATGATGCTTAAGATCTGCGACTGACATTATGGAGTCATTTATTAAAATTGACAAAATTAGATGGTTTTATAATTTTGCCTAGCTTTGCATCTGGACAAATAACAGCTCTTTATCAGGAATGTAATCAGCATATCATGTTGATGTGGTCGTGCTGGCTGGAGGTTTTGATCCATCCAATTTCCAAAATTTGGGGTCCCCATTAAAAAGCCCACCAACCCCCAGCTGCAAACCTATAGCTCACGGTGTGGTCCCAGGAGCCGGTGCTGGGTGGATTTCATAAAATTCTTTATCTCTGTGCCCAGACAGGGTCACATCTGCCGAACGCTGCTTCCTCGCTGGACACCCAGGTTCTCCTCATGACTCTCACGCCTTTATCCAGTACCTTAGCTGCCGCTTAAGGACAGGTGCATGTAGAGAGCCTGGCTAGCATCCCCCAGAAATAAGCCGAAGCTGTAGACCTGGAGCCTTTCCTTGGCACAGTGAGCAGAAGACGGCTGCTACCCCAAATCATGAGCCGTGACTTCAAGCTTGGTCAGAAATTGAATAGAACTGTTTATTACACAGGCACAGAGATACACAGGCAAGAACAACCCCCTTCATGCTTACACCCAACAGATAACATCACAGGTATAGTCAACAACCAACAACATTTACATACAATCAAGCAGATAACTGCACAGCACCTTCAAACAATAGACAATGGGATTTCCTAGGAGGAAAAGGGGGTGGGGGGGGGGAGACGGCAGGTAAAACAAAAGGAATTTCTTAGAGAATTTACACAATAGAGGGCAGGTACTACTATAGAGCTCTACACTATACAGGGAAGGGTTAGATAATTGAGGGAATGTACGGAAAATACACAAGAGACTATACAATAAATACACAAGGGAATAACAGAGACATCAGAAATCTTTAGTTAACTGGCAGATATATAAAACCGTGAAAACCAAATATATTTAAAAAGGTCCAACAGTTCCCCCAATAGTCTCTTTCACGTGCCATAGTCTCTGGGCAGGAGGCCAGCGCACAGCCCCCTCCAAGTCACACAGCGACAGCGTGTTCTGTCACAATCGTTTGTCACTGTGAATCTTTGGGACTAAGTTCTAAGAATATGAATTAATTAACCAGTCATGTTCAATGTTGCAGCAACAACCCAGAGAAGCCTAATTCATATGGATGACAGCGAACAACAATACCACCATCATACTTCCATAGAATGAGTAAACTGCGGCTATTCTCCAGTCAGCTTTGTTTGCACCACATGATGGACATCATACCTCGGCAAAGTGGAGATTTTCATGGAACAATGGTAAGAACAATGCTGGACAGCCCATACTTGGGTGAACCAAATAACCCCTGGCTGTAGGTGGGCACCCATCTTCCTCCATGTCTATCCATACTTGCTACCCTATGGTAAGTTTGTCAGCCTGGAAGAGTTTTTATGTCAATGAAGCAAGGACTTACTGTATGGATGGACTGTTACTTCCTCTATAATACGTTTGGTCTGTGCTGTGTCATGTTATGTTCCCAATGCTGGACAACTCCAACTGGAACACTGATGGGACCTACAGTGACATCTACGCTTAACAACTTCGGCAAGAACTACAGTGAACACATCGGAGGAAACCCTATAAAAAATTATGCTGTGAATTATACATCAAGACATCTATGGCAGAGACTACAGTGAAAGGAACGGTGAAATGTTTGGAGAACCACAGGCAACAGGTCCTTCAAATGGTGAATGCACCATAGTTTCTCCATACTTACTCCAAAGTTCCCTAAAGTAAAACCACCGATCTTTCAATGCAAGAAGGTGCTTAGAATAACACCTGTGAGATCTCAGTACCTCCAACAGGGTCGCATCTGCAAATGCCGCTTGATGGACCCCTCTGATCTCCCCAGCCAGATTGGGGCTTTCTCCAGTCCTCAGACGAAGCTCAGAGACTGGGACACAGAGAGCCTGCTAGCATCCACCAGAAATAAGAGGATACTGTATTATCTGGGGTCTTTCAGGGTTAGAATGGAACTCTTAATCAGGGGCAGACACATTCATACGGCCAATCTGGGTTATTTTATATACACAAAACTTCCCCTAGAAACTGTTGGGAGACATAATTAGGACAAATAATGGAATGAACATTGCATAACATTCCTAGACAGACAGGACAATAGCACTCGTGATTGACGAACAGATTACGTTTTAAAACAGATAACAGGGCAGTGTTTGCCAGAAGATGAACAACCCCTCAAATATACAGCAGATAAACAGATACACATGGACCGTAACAACAGACAAAAACATTCATGCATAACGCAAGACTACATGCACACAAACCGGGCAAGGAAATGACACAGAACATCCGGCCTACACCTCCAGGTATATGCACCCAAAGTCCAAATGACGCACGTCACAACCCCTAGTTATGACATCATGTTACTTGACGGTAACATGTTACTTGACGGTAACATGTTACTTGACGGTAACATGTTACTTGACGGTAACATGTTACTTGACGGTAACATGTTACTTGACGGTAACATGTTACTTGACGGTAACATGTTACTTGACGGTAACATGTTACTTGACGGTAACATGTTACTTGACGGTAACATGTTACTTGACGGTAACATGTTACTTGACGGTAACATGTTACTTGACGGTAACATGTTACTTGACGGTAACATGTTACTTGACGGTAACATGTTACTTGACGGTAACATGTTACTTGACGGTAACATGTTACTTGACGGTAACATGTTACTTGACGGTAACATGTTACTTGACGGTAACATGTTACTTGACGGTAACATGTTACTTGACGGTAACATGTTACTTGACGGTAACATGTTACTTGACGGTAACATGTTACTTGACGGTAACATGTTACTTGACGGTAACATGTTACTTGACGGTAACATGTTACTTGACGGTAACATGTTACTTGACGGTAACATGTTACTTGACGGTAACATGTTACTTGACGGTAACATGTTACTTGACGGTAACATGTTACTTGACGGTAACATGTTACTTGACGGTAACATGTTACTTGACGGTAACATGTTACTTGACGGTAACATGTTACTTGACGGTAACATGTTACTTGACGGTAACATGTTACTTGACGGTAACATGTTACTTGACGGTAACATGTTACTTGACGGTAACATGTTACTTGACGGTAACATGTTACTTGACGGTAACATGTTACTTGACGGTAACATGTTACTTGACGGTAACATGTTACTTGACGGTAACATGTTACTTGACGGTAACATGTTACTTGACGGTAACATGTTACTTGACGGTAACATGTTACTTGACGGTAACCTGTTACTTGACGGTAACCTGTTACTTGACGGTAACCTGTTACTTGACGGTAACATGTTACTTGACGGTAACCTGTTACTTGACGGTAACCTGTTACTTGACGGTAACCTGTTACTTGACGGTAACATGTTACTTGACGGTAACATGTTACTTGACGGTAACATGTTACTTGACGGTAACATGTTACTTGACGGTAACCTGTTACTTGACGGTAACCTGTTACTTGACGGTAACCTGTTACTTGACGGTAACATGTTACTTGACGGTAACCTGTTACTTGACGGTAACCTGTTACTTGACGGTAACCTGTTACTTGACGGTAACATGTTACTTGACGGTAACATGTGACAAGGAGCGCACCCCTAAAAAGACGTTGATCAACCGATGCGCAGTGTTCCCTCGAAAAACATTGCGGAAAGGAGTTCGTAAGGAAACCAAAAATTTGGCTTTGTAAGATCTTTCTGTAATTTTCAAAAGGGACCATCTAAACATTTATCAAAGCTTCAAAGCAAGAGACGGTAAAAAAATATTAGGGAACCCGGGTGCCAGGATCACTCGTCTCCGTTATCAGCATCACCCCCATGTAACGAGGCGGCCAGAAAAAGAACGTTGCGTAACGCCAGTGAGCGTTCCTCGAATTATGAGCCAGCTGTTTAATGCCAAATAAAAAAACACAATGAAAGCGGACTTTGAGCTATTAATTAGAAATGTTTGATCGCTCTTTGTACTTTGTAAAATGGGTTTTAAATAGTCTAGTCCTGAGCGATGGGAACACAATGAAACAGCAATGTTTTTTCTTCCCGCACCTCATTTTCTGTCAATGAGATAAGCAGTTTAAACGAGTTCCCGTTAGCAGTGTGAGCGCTGCCAGAGAGCACCGTGACCGACGCTGTGCCGTGGAATCCGACACTGAAAAACAGACAAAACAATGCAAGATCTCATCAAAAAGCGTTCACCTCAACATCGCTGACATGTGCGGAATCATGACGGGGAAAAGGCCTGTCAACAGAGGCGCTGGAGCACAACAGGCGATGAAGGAGGGGGGGGTTGCTCTTTGCCCTGACCGCACCAACGTCAGAACATGATAATTGTTTAGAATGTGCCATGGCGGCTTCGCTCAAAAAAAAAAAAAAAATTAACATAAGGCATATATTAATATATTAAACATTATGCATATATTATTTATTGACAGATTACACAGATTTTTTTTTTAAATTGAAATAACATAACCCCCCAATACAGTACGGCCTGGCAGGTGATGAGGCCCTCACAATGGTATCATTTTAATTCCGTGCATGCCCCTATTGGAGGAGTACGTTTTGATAACCTTGTGAATCAGATTATTTTCTGCCATTTTGACCCGCCTCTGATGGATGTGATGTACCTTGAATTTTGGGATATTTGCATATAACTAGAGTGCGACGGAAGCAGCAGGGAAACGGCGGGGAGGTGTTTATATTTTTTACTTTTGAGTGTCTGTAGCTGAAAACCTCTGAATAAAGGCATTCTGTGTCTGGTGTTCAATCCGCAAGGTTCTCACAGTCTATGCGTCATCGTCTGTGGGGGTACGATCCCCTCCTAGTTCAGCGGAAAGGAGCACCTGGGGGTACCAGGATCTGTAACAAGAGAATATCTTTGGGACCCAAGTCTGAGCAGGACATTCATTTAGGTTTCATATGCCCCCTTACACAGCCTGAAAGGTGTTTTATACTGTATTATTATTTTGTCTGTCCCCCCCCCCTCACATGAGGTCAGAGGAGGGATTTTCCACGTTGTGGGGCATGTTGTGCTTGTAAAAATTTGGGAATATAGATTTCTGGATTCCAGATGCAGGACACTCAACTTCTATTGCGTGGTCAACAAACTTGACCCTCTACATGTTTTGGAACTCTACAGCTCCCATGATGGTCAGCCACTCATTAGGTTGAAAGTGTATAAGGAACTGGCACTTGCTCAACATTGGCAGATTAGCAACGTTTTGGTCCTACGGGGGACTTTCTCAAGTTTGTCAAAAATGTCAATTTTTCCAATAAATCTGCCAATGGCGAAACACAAAGTGCCCGTTCCCTCTTTGCAGACTATAGGGTCTATTCCTAAAGCACCGAAACCGCGTACAATTTCGGCGCTTTGCTTTACGGGCCCAATTCGGCAATTCCAGATCTCCAAAAATATGGTGAATTCACTATTTAGTGAACGGTCATCATAATTTACTGAAAATTTTGTTGCCGGCAAATACCGCCTTAAGTGCACAAAATTGCAACCAATCTGCGAATTTTGGCGATGTGGAAAAAAAAAAAAAACTAATAAAAGAATAAATCAGTAGAAACGACCCAAAAAAATAAAACAAAAAGCCTTAATGTCTAAAAAAAAAAAAAAATAATACACAAGAGGGTTTTTGCTGAAAAAGAGAAAAAAAAAAAGGTTAAAAGTATTAAGTTTTTAAATTGAATCCTATGGATTTCACCGGTTTAAGGCTAGGGTCAGACTAATGCATTTTTCGCATTGTCCGTGAAAAAAGTGCGTTCGAACGAATGGACGTATTTTTTCACGGAATACGCGATAGCGGTCATACAATGCGCATTTCCGTCCGTGATTTTGTACGGATCATCAATAAAACACTTTTTGTGTCTGGACGTTATGTTGGCCGGACATTAGCAGCGTCTGACGTCTCCTAATCACGCACACACGCCGCTAGCGGACGCAGCGCACTCTGTACATCAGTACTAGCGGTATCACGTTCTCGAAAAAATGCGTTCGTTTGCCACTTGCATTGCGCGGCCGCACTTTTGTGTGGACGTTCTTCATATACTGCCCGGCATTGGACGTCATTTGCTGCTAGCACGGCCGTGATTTAGTGTGGTTAAACGCACGTTAAAACTGCTTTCGTCTGACCTTAGCCTAACCGTCAATTTGAAATCTCTGAAAATATGTGCATTTTGCCAGAATTTCGGTGCAGTTTGCCGTTCTGCGAATAGGAAACAATATTCTTCCATAGGGTAATTTCAGTGGTGCCGAACTGCACAGTATTTTGCTGTCGATTCTCCTGTATTTGGCGAATTGACAGCATAGTGCATAGACGTAGTGGCCCGAAATTGTAACAAATAGTTAAGATCACCGCCCTGTGCAATTTGGGGCCAATTCGTAGGTTAATGGATAACCACTTATGCATTGTGGGAGTTGGACTCTCTGGGATTTGGTAAACCTATTCTCTGAGTCTCAAGGCTAGTGTGCATGTACCGGAGACGTGTTTGTACCAACCCATTGTGTTGACCGAGCATGATCGGAAACCTAGTTGCAGAATATCTGGAGTGCCCGGGTTGCTGACCCCCTGCTTTATTGGACCCTCATTGCAATCGGACCTTATAACATTGAGGTTAGTGGGTTTTGTCCTACTTGTTCAGCGTGCGTAGCCACAGAAAACCGACGAATTCATAGGACAAAGCAGACTGGCTCCTGAGCTCACTCCAGACCGCGCTGTATTTCAAACTCTAGAGACAACGCCATCTTAAAATATTAGTGTTTCCCGTAAATATTTAGTTTGGTTCCATGAGCACCAAACCCTCACTCCGAGACAAGCCGTGATTTACTGGATACCACGGTGGAACAGAGAATTAAACACAAAAAGAACTAAACATTTAGCACCAGCACACAAAACACTTTCCATCTATGGTCCATGGACGGCAACACAAAACACGAAGGACTAAAAACCTCAGAAGGTCGACACATAAAATTGAAGCGGACGTTGCTGCCTTTATTATTAGGTAAGATACTATATTCAAGGTATCCACAGAACAAAAGAACCGGACCAGGAGTGGGACCTCTTTTTCAGAGGTTTATTAGACAACAGCAATGGTTCAGCAAAAATGCCTTTGTCAAGCTGTAACGTTGAGTGCCCCATTAAGTACCTCTTTCGGTCAGTGAACATCTTGGAGATGGTCACTCCAAGGATCATGGTGACACCTGCATGATAGGAGTGCTGCTCTACATTGTGGAATTACTATATTCAAGATGAACATGGTTTACTGAAACATCAGAAAAGATCAACAAGGTTTGTGAGGGCACCGAGAACAGGCAACGTCCCAAGGTTTGAGGGCCCTGAGAACTTTGCGTCAGGTGCATAGAAGGTTATCTGCGATGGCCTCCTGACGAGGCCAAAATGATTGAATGGGTTTGCGGTAAATCTCGAGCAAAGGAGGGTGCCTTGGTAGCTCAGCTCCGATGACCCTTTTTGGGTGATTGCCTCCTCCAAAAAGGCATCACGCCAAAACCTTTCGAGACCCAAATAGGGACACACCATAGTGTCCTAGTGTTGTTGCCTGTTCTCTGCAAGCTTCCAAACCTTATGGCGTTGCCAGTCCTCCAGTCCTCCCAAACTATGCGCACTATGAAGGATCGAAAAGCAATGAAATAATGCTATAATAAACCAATGTCACCAAGATGGCCTCCAAAACTGTTGTGTGCTCATCTTCAATACATTGGTCATCTTTCTACTATTATTCCACCTCTATACCCTATGAAAGAAAGGACCCGGCACTCAGCTTGGACCATGAAGGAGATTTATTCACGCTCTATCCTGGGCGCCCAGTCCTCTTCATACTATTTGATATGAAGTTTGAGCCACCTCGGTCTGTGCGGCACCGGTAACTTGGACCCTTCGGTATGTGAATGCGGGTTTTTGCTTCTACACTCTTTGAAGCCATTTGGACCTCCTTATTCGTCTACATACACATTTTTTTGCTTTGCTTTAAGCTCCGCATATCTAAGAACTAGGGTTTTAGAGAGACAATGTATAATCTTACCGTCGGGAGGCTTTTCCTTCTCAGTCGGTGACGCGGTGAAGATTAAAAAGGGCTGTTTGAGATTATTTCCATACCAAAGATTTTCCATGACAGCCTATATTCAACATTTCCTTTCCCCGTGACGGAATCCTTGTTCTGCATCACCTTCTCGCTTATTAAGGCCGGCATGGCGCACAGTTTGGATAAAAGCACCGAGAGAATAAAGACCAAACGACTCGATGGGAAGCCCGAAGCTCGGCAATCATTAAGAATTGTCGTTCTGTGCGCACCAGTCAAAGGACGCAGAGACTGGTGGAGCCATTACAATTGCATCGCTTTGCTCAAATAGAATTGCTGCCAAACATACGGTTGACAATATTGTTTTCCTGGGTGGAGATACTCATGTCCGAGACAATAGAACAAAGTTGTCAGAGATCTCAGAATAGGTCTGGTGGTGGTCATAGTTATCACAGAGGCATAAACTAGGACAGCCAATGTGGTTTGCATTGGAATTCAACAAAACTCACCATAGCCTGACATATTTTAAGACCCCTAAACCTCAGTTGAACGTCCCACATCAAGGACTTGACCTTGTCCTTTTATGTCCAATTATGTGAACCAGGTCCGCTTAAAAAGGACGTTTTATGGGAACCAACCTGCCAGGGTCTGAGGTCCAGACGCTGGCCTTTCCAAAAGATACTACATATGACCATTTAAGTTATATGGTACTGGTGAAGCAATGGACCCCTTTATTTCCTATACAGGGAATTCCCTGCCAGATTTGTATAGCCCCATCTCTGACATCACTACACCAATGTACAATGATGTCAGTGGGTGGGAGAGTCCGACAAAGGGCCGACATCCAAAATGTCAGCCCGTCGTGGGAGAAGCCCAGATCAGTGTCAATGTGCAGGACTTTGCGTGTCGCGGCCACAGTGAGCCTCCTTGGCACGTTCTCATCAATATCGGAAAATTAAAAATCGCAAATTAATTATCGACCCTCCTTTAACTCCTATGGTCACCCTCTCCTCCTCTGGAGATACCGATCATTGTAATCTGCAAAGTATCGGCTCAGATAATCGACAAAAAAGATAAATCGGTCAATCCCTATTGGTGACCTATTGTCATGTTTCCCTAACGTCACTGAACTGACCCTAATCTACTCAACTCCTCCATGACACGTCAGCACCCAGCCCTTTTGGACACCATGAGGCGATGGCGACTGATGCATGTGTCACTTTAGCTTCTCATCGACTGACGTGGACCACTACTAATCACACTATAAGGGTTCTTCAGAAAGCACTGAAATTTCGAGGCTTGCTGGTTCGGCGCACTTCAGTGGGCAGACCCTGCGGTGAATAGTGAATTGAGTCAAACATGGAGTCGTCGAATGTCAAAGACCGAATGCATCCGAACTGAAGGGTAAAAAAACCTGAAATCTAAAAAGGTGGGGTCACACTAGGTGTTTTTTTCTGCGCACTAGCGCGCTTTAAAAGGCACTTTTGGCGTTCACTCGGAGCCCGCCTGCCCCCCCCCTCAGCGCTGCAAAGCGTGATCCTCCTAGCGCATCGACGGTGAGGATCTCTAGATGCACGCATGCTACGCACGCGCAAGCATGTGACCGGCCCCGTCCGCAGCATCAAAACGCTGCAACGGACGCCGGTAAGTGCGTTTTAACGAGCGCTAGTGCGCAGAAAAAAAATAGCTTAGTGTGCACCTTAGACCATAAAAATGCAAGGAAAGGTGTGTAAGTAATAAAGGTCCTATAAAAAAAAAAAAAAAAAAAAAAGAGGCTTTTCACTGAAAACTAAAAGAATAAATGGCTGAATAATAGAAAAATAAAAACAAAGTTCGGCGTTCTGTGAATAGATTAACCATTGCTTCTCTAGGTGACAATTTCACTGCCGCCGAAGATCGCCGAACTGCACCGTATTTCTGTCAGCTCGCCAGTGTTTGGTGACTTACCCAGTAGACAAACGGCCACGAAAATGCACCGTACGGTGCTTTCCGAATAACCCCTTAAGAGTTCTATATCAACAGCGGGTTGGATCCAGGCTTCATTCTGGGGACACACGAGTACCCGTTACGGCAGTAGTTGTCCCCATGATCACCGGGGCATTCAGGGATGCTACTCCACCAAGACATCTGATAATTCCTGATGGAAGGGGGGAAAAAAGGATCGATCAAAGATGGATCCAGAATAGATCAGTTCCAGGAAGACCAAGAAGGTACGAGTCTGAAAGCTCGGAAACAGATATTATCCACCACGCCGGTCAGTCATTTTGCCTCATTGCTGGAAAGCTTCAGCCAGGAGCCTTTCACAAATTTTGAACGAAAAGGGGGAAAAAAATGAGACGTGTCAGATTAAATACTGAGGATTATTCACCAAGCACAATCAATTCACTGAATGGTCACTGTGTTACACCAAAAATGGAGCCGCTGACGCAGTTCTGAAACGTTGGCAAAAAGCAGCGGTAAGCGCCAAATTTGCCTCGGCAAAAACCACCGAACTGAAGAAAAATATATAATTCATTTATTACATTGAAACCTGTGGGATTCACCTGTTATTTTCCTTTATTTATACAGCGCCACATATTCGGCAGCGCTTTACAAGATCCGCGTACAAGGGGTTAATACATTGTAATACCACACACGGATGATACGGCCTGATTCAGGGGACCCTGTTCCCAAGAACTTACAATCTATAGGAGAAGTACAAGTATTTTGTGAGGTCGGCGTATCCATATCGTTAGGTGTCTTGACCAAGGACACTCGCTGGTGGCGTCTTCTGAGTGGGATCGAGTCATCTATCCATGTTTGTAGAGCAGCGACCTGGTGGTTCGGCTGAATCTGCTTCCCGTAAAGCCTCTACTCCGTTGTATTGGAGGGATGCGCTGAACGGGATTTAACTTGCTTCTCCACGGTCGAAGAGC
This sequence comes from Leptobrachium leishanense, assembly GCA_009667805.1. Taxonomy (NCBI): domain Eukaryota; kingdom Metazoa; phylum Chordata; class Amphibia; order Anura; family Megophryidae; genus Leptobrachium; species Leptobrachium leishanense. The sequence continues at coordinate 458,042,294 of CM019064.1, read as the reverse complement.
AGAGACATTACCAATGGACGCCACAGCCGATAGTGTGGTAGGGAAGTAGGTACCGTTTGGTAAGTGTTCTTGGGCAAGACACCCAACCAGACAGGTGCTCTGACCGGGATCTGAACTTGGGTCTCCAGTTATAGAGCAGTGATATTACCTCTACTCCATCCAGCCCGTTTAAATCTGTTGAATTGAAATCACCAAAAATCAAGTCATTGACGCAATTGGACGCTCTGAATAGGCGAAGCGATCGTTTCTATGGGGCAATTTTGGTGCCGCCGAACGTCAACAGATCGCAACCGAAATCCACCGTATTTCGCTGTCAATTCCCCTGTATTTAGTGAATCCATAGCTTTGTGATTAGACAAACTGCCCTGAAATTGCAGATACGGTGCAAATCACCGTTTGGTGCAATTCGGTGGCAAATTCGGTGCTTAGTAAATAAACCCCTAAGACCAGTATCAAAATGATTGAAACATGCCCTAATATCATTACCGCCCCCCCCCATGCATTCTGCCATTTAAAAGCAATAAAAATCCCTTTATACATTTACTGGTTGTCGAATCTCCTCGGAGCCACTTCGCAGTATTAAAAACGAGAGATTTAATCACAGCCTCGAGGCAGATTGTGCCGACATAAAGGAATCACCGGGAAAAAAACAATGCATTAGGAACCAGGGAAATGAAGAAATATATTGCTCTGTGCCTCCTGCTTGACGATCGTCCAGATGCGCAGGGGGCTCCCGATCGACATTAGCCTCAATTCAAGAAGAAAAAGATCGACACGTACGTCTTGAATAGTTCTTTTTGTGGCTGATGTAGACGGCGCGCCGTGACAGAGCCGCCTCCTATACCGAAACCCCAGGCTCAGATCAAGGTATATTAAAATAGCATCCCCGACGAGCCGAGTGGCGAAACGCGCGTCCGATGCACGGCAGAGGCATAGATTATCCTATAAAATTCTTGCTACATTTTAGTTAATAAATAAAAAAAAATAAAAAAAAAAAGAAGAATTGCTCAAAGGCTACTACAGTGTAAGCAAACCGTGGTGTAACTACCAGGTGTGCAGCCATTGAGTCCGAGGGAGACCCACAATTAGCCAAAGGGGAGGAGGGGGGGGGACCTCGTCTAGGCTCATCCACTGGTTGAAAAGGAGTTCAGTCCCCTCCCCCCAAAAAAAGTGGTAGGAAAGGTAACAAGTAGGGCTGTGCAATATGGACAAAATAATCATATAGCGATTTTTTGAATGAATATTGTGATGCCCTAGTAACAAGTATATCATTTTTTAATAAATAATTTTTATATTTAACATTATATTTTCATTTAAAAAAATATATATTTTAATATTTCTTTTATACTTCTTTAACGTTAGAGCTCTTTGATACAGTAACGTGCGGCGTGTAGGAGTGTATCACAGAGCTCTATCGTAAAACTCACAGTAAGCTGCGGCGTGTAGGAGTGTGAGTTTTACGTTAGAGCTCTGTGATTAACTCTGCACGTTACTGTAGGAGTGTTTTACGTTAGAGCTCTGTGATACAGTAACGTGCAGAGTTTATCACAGAGCTCTAACGTAAAACTCAGTAAAGTGCGGCGTGTAGGAGTGTGAGTTTTACGTTAAACTCTGCACGTTACTGTAGGAGTGTAACGTAAAACTCACACTCCTACATGCCGCACTTTACTGAGTTTTACGTTAGAGCTCTGTGATTAACTCCGCACGTTACTGTAGGAGTGTTTTACGTTAGAGCTCTGTGATACAGTAACGTGCGGCGTGTGAGATTTACGTTAGAGCTCTGATACAGTAACGTGCGGCATGTATCACAGAGCTCTAACATATAACTCACACTCCTACACGCCGCAGGTTACTGTATCACAGAGCTCTAACGTAAAACTCACAGTAACCTGCGGCGTGTAGGAGTGTGAGTTATATGTTAGAGCTCTGTGTTACACGCCGCACGTTACTGTATCAAAGCTCGAACGTAAAACTCAGTAACGTGTGGCGTGCCGGAGTGTTTTACGTTAGAGCTCTGTGATACACGCCGCACGTTAATGTATCACAGAGCTCTAACGTAAAACTCACGCTCCTACAGGAACGTGCGGAGTTAATCACAGAGCTCTACTGTAAAACTCACTCCTACACGCCGCACGTTACTATCACAGAGCTCTAACGTAAAACTCACAGTAACGTGCGGCGTGTGAGTTTTACGTTAGAGCTCTGTGATACAGTAACGTGCGGCGTGTAGGAGTGTGGGTTTTATTGCTGTGGAGCCCTGTAATACCCATTCCAAAATCATTACACCCCCCCCCCAAACACAAACCGCACTACGTTCAGGTGTTTATTCCCCTATATAGAAGGTTTATTTATATAAATCTAGGAATTAAAGAGGGGTTGGTCTGGGCGGGGAGTCACTTCGGGGCTTAACGCAAACCTGTCATTTCCCACAACTTTAATGTTTAACATGTAATATTTACAAATTCCTTCCAGCCTTGTGCAACACTATGGGGAGGAATTTTTAAATATTCGGCAAACGTTCACTACAGCACACTGATAAATGGGCCCATTCAACAGATAAAATGGATGTAGCTGGCGCAGCGCGCCCCTTGGCGATTGGAGTATCTAAAGGATGATGGGATGGATGACACCAATAAAGAGGGGGGGGGGGTTGTAACAGGATATTCATTCTCGCTTTCATACGAGGGTGTTCGATTCAAACTTTATTAATTGTGGTTTGAGGGTCACGCTTGGATGGTCCCACCTCACCCGGCCAATTATCGGTTCAAAATATATGAAAGCAGAATGAAGGTGATGTGCCCCCGCTGTGCCCATCTCCTCTGTATTGCACGTTGGTTGGTTGGTGCATGGAGATGCGTAAAACCCGCTGGTTCTGCAAAAAGCACAGCCACAGCTTGCCGGATCCTGCTGAAATCATGCCGAGCCGGCGGGTGCCCAATTAATAAAGATATTGCAGATGAAGGGGGGGAGGGGGTGGAAGTGCAGTTGAACGTCATCGTGCCAGCCTTTTGATTAAATTAAGAAATGATGCATCATGGGGAGAGTCGTTAAACGGGATTATTAACGGGGCAGTAAATTAAAGCCAATTCAATCCATTACTGTGACGGCTCGCCGCGGCAGAATCTCTCGCAGGACTACAATCCCCATCATGCTCAGCCATCGTCTGCAACGGAAAAAGTCGGCTTTGCGTGCTGGGAGTCTGCTCGCCCCTCTGGCGCCTGGGTTAGCCGTGCTCGAACAATACAAAGGATATTATTATTTTGGTCTCTGGGCACAGCTGCTATAAAAATAAAAGACCCTGCGGGTGAGAGTCACAGCGAGTCACAACGAGTCACAGCGAGCAGAAAGCCCCAATGAATTACAGTGATCGACTCGACAAACGCCGTGTAATTATTTCAGCTGGAAACGCTAAAATACACCCAGAAACCGCCAAATATAACCCCATCCGACTAAAAGCCTCACAAGGGCTGGCCGGGTTTACTCGTCATGCACAGACCCCGGGGAGATCATCAGCGACGGAGAAAGGACAGGGTGTGATTACACACACAAAGCCATGTTATATAGGTATCTTTACACAAAGTGCATTCAGAAAGTATTCAGACCCCTTCATCAAGGGCTCGATCGTCTGCTTAGAGTCACGGTCCTGTTATAATAATAGCTCTATTTTACTGAATACAGCCTGCCCCCCCCCGGTTCCTTCAACCCCACCACCAGCCTGCCCCCCCCCGGTTTCCTCAACCCCCCCACCAGCCTGCCCCCAGTCCCTCACCCCCCCCCCAACCAAAACCACCAGTCTGCCCCCGATCCCTCAACCCCCCCAACCAAAACCACCAGTCTGCCCCCGATCCCTCAACCCCCCCCAAACCACCAGTCTGCCCCCAGTCCCTCAACCCCCCCCCCAACCAAAACCAGTCTGCCCCCGGTCCCTCAACCCCACCAAACCAGCCTCCCTCTAGTCCCTAAAACACCAAACCACCAGCCTCCCCAATTCCTCAACCCCAAACCAGCCTCCCTAATTCCTCAACCCCAAACCAGCCTCCCTAATTCCTCAACCCCAAACCAGCCTCCCTAATTCCTCAACCCCAAACCAGCCTCCCTAATTCCTCAACCCCAAACCAGCCTCCCTAATTCCTCAACCCCAAACCAGCCTCCCTAATTCCTCAACCCCAAACCAGCCTCCCTAATTCCTCAACCCCAAACAGCCTCCCTAATTCCTCAACCCCAAACCAGCCTCCCTAATTCCTCAACCCCAAACCAGCCTCCCTAATTCCTCAACCCCAAACCAGCCTCCCTAATTCCTCAACCCCAAACCAGCCTCCCTAATTCCTCAACCCCAACCAGCCTCCCTAATTCCTCAACCCCAAACCAGCCTCCTAATTCCTCAACCCCAAACCAGCCTCCCTAATTCCTCAACCCCAAACCAGCCTCCCTAATTCCTCAACCCCAAACCAGCCTCCCTAATTCCTCAACCCCAAACCAGCCTCCCTAATTCCTCAACCCCAAACCAGCCTCCCTAATTCCTCAACCCCAAACCAGCCTCCCTAATTCCTCAACCCCAAACCAGCCTCCTCAGTCCCTCAACCTCATCCAGTCTCTGCTGCTGAAAACCAAAGCATGATGCTACCACCATGCTTCACTGTAATTATGGTATCATGCATGGTTTGCTCCAGACCGGACACTAAATAGAGGCCAAAATGGTTCAATCTTCGTTTCTTCAGACCAGAGAATATTATTTCCCACACTCAGTCATGTTGGTGCCTTCTTATAAATTCCAAGTGGGCTTCCCTGTGCCTGACATTTAGAGATCTACCTTTACATGGCACCCCTAAGGGTTTGGAAGGGGGGGTTTATTTGTCATTTTGGCTTTGCAGCACGAGACTTTGAGATGAGCATCAAAAGGTTCGGTCCTCGCAGTAAATGGAGTACAACCTGAGAATGGCTGTCGGCAGTGTGCCAAGGGATGTCGCTGTTGCCCCTTCAAGTCCTCTTCTGGGTGACCTAGAAAGACGCCCGCCGGCTGAACGCACTCCCTAAACGCATCTCGACCCTTGTAGATTTCCTTTTTCCCCCCCTCTCTCCAAACCGGGAACGTCCTGCTGTTCTGTAAAAACAAATTCTTCCAAGTTGAGCTGAAACAATCTCCTACATCAAAGGAAGCCAAATCCCACCGAATACAGAAGGAATGCGCGTTCTGACGATTCAGCATTTGCACGGCCGCCCTGGAGGATACGGTTTGCTCTCCACTACACGCCAGGAGAAGGTCACAGTGTGAGCTCGCAGGACGCGCCGACCTTGTGGGATAAACCCTGGCTTCTGATGAGAGCCATGGATCAAACCTACGTCTCCTTACAGGAATCCATGACCCGGCAAAAGGAAGACACGGTTGGCAAACGGCCCGGGACGGGGGCGAAACCCAAACAAAACCAAGGACCAGCTGTCGAACGGCACAGGGAGCCGAGTTCAAGAGGGGGAAAACGGTAGAATAATGCAAGGTTTTTTTTCCCTCCAATTCCAACGTTAATCAGGTCTATGTCAGCAGTTTTCGCAGCTGTAACAGAAACGTGGATAAACAGAAGGTCGTCCTACGGCGATGGCAGCTCTGAGGAGCAGGTCCTCAGTTTATGGTTTTACACGGGACCCTTTATGCTGAAAACCATTTAAAATGTTTGCGAAGGAGTAACGGATGTGGCTCCATGGCATTTTTGGTGCAGAGTTGGAGGAGGAAGGGAGGAATGGCAGTTGGGTTGTCCACCCAAAGATGGCCGCCTTAATGGAGGTGGCCTTCCAGAGAGTTTAGTAAGGAGCTGGCCACAGCTCTATCCTGAGGTCCATAACCCTCTGCTTGGACGTTAAAAGGGATGATGAGCTGCAGGACCAACCCGAATCCGTGTCCTCTTGCGATAGGTTAAGTTATGGCCTAGGCCCTGTGTATAGTTTAAATATGAATACCATTTTCTTATTATCTGTTATCGAATCGGCCTGTGATTGTCTACTTCCAGCCTGTCCATGATGTCCCATTGCTGGCAGGTTTCTGGTGGTTTAGGTAGGATTGCCAATTAAATACACTGCATGGGAGTACAATAGGAGACACTAAGGTGGGTCCATCACCATATGACGAACTGGTCCTGCAACGTTGTCTGTATAGGTCAGACTAAGCCCCCAAAATAGGAGAACCAGAGTAGTTTGTGGGTGATGAGAGGTGCGCGTGGGAGCTGTATGCGCGTGATGAGAGGTGCGCGTGGGAGCTGTATGCGCGTGATGAGAGGTGCGCGTGGGAGCTGTATGCGCGTGATGAGAGGTGCGCGTGGGAGCTGTATGCGCGTGATGAGAGGTGCGCGTGGGAGCTGTATGCGCGTGATGAGAGGTGCGCGTGGGAGCTGTATGCGCGTGATGAGAGGTGCGCGTGGGAGCTGTATGCGCGTGATGAGAGGTGCGCGTGGGAGCTGTATGCGCGTGATGAGAGGTGCGCGTGGGAGCTGTATGCGCGTGATGAGAGGTGCGCGTGGGAGCTGTATGCGCGTGATGAGAGGTGCGCGTGGGAGCTGTATGCGCGTGATGAGAGGTGCGCGTGGGAGCTGTATGCGCGTGATGAGAGGTGCGCGTGGGAGCTGTATGCGCGTGATGAGAGGTGCGCGTGGGAGCTGTATGCGCGTGATGAGAGGTGCGCGTGGGAGCTGTATGCGCGTGATGAGAGGTGCGCGTGGGAGCTGTATGCGCGTGATGAGAGGTGCGCGTGGGAGCTGTATGCGCGTGATGAGAGGTGCGCGTGGGAGCTGTATGCGCGTGATGAGAGGTGCGCGTGGGAGCTGTATGCGCGTGGGAGCTGTATGCGCGTGGGAGCTGTATGCGCGTGATGAGAGGTGCGCGTGGGAGCTGTATGCGGTGATGAGAGGTGCGCGTGGGAGCTGTATGCGCGTGATGAGAGGTGCGCGTGGGAGCTGTATGCGCGTGATGAGAGGTGCGCGTGGGAGCTGTATGCGCGTGATGAGAGGTGCGCGTGGGAGCTGTATGCGCGTGATGAGAGGTGCGCGTGGGAGCTGTATGCGCGTGATGAGAGGTGAGCGTGGGAGCTGTATGCGCGTGATGAGAGGTGCGCGTGGGAGCTGTATGCGCGTGATGAGAGGTGCGCGTGGGAGCTGTATGCGCGTGATGAGAGGTGCGCGTGGGAGCTGTATGCGCGTGATGAGAGGTGAGCGTGGGAGCTGTATGCGCGTGATGAGAGGTGCGCGTGGGAGCTGTATGCGCGTGATGAGAGGTGCGCGTGGGAGCTGTATGCGCGTGATGAGAGGTGCGCGTGGAGCTGTATGCGCGTGATGAGAGGTGCGCGTGGGAGCTGTATGCGCGTGATGAGAGGTGCGCGTGGGAGCTGTATGCGCGTGATGAGAGGTGCGCGTGGGAGCTGTATGCGCGTGAGAGGTGCGCGTGGGAGCTGTATGCGCGTGATGAGAGAGTGCGCGTGGGAGCTGTATGCGCGTGATGAGAGGTGCGCGTGGGAGCTGTATGCGCGTGATGAGAGGTGCGCGTGGGAGCTGTATGCGCGTGATGAGAGGTGCGCGTGGGAGCTGTATGCGCGTGGGGCTGTGTATGCGCGTGATGAGAGGTGCGCGTGGGAGCTGTATGCGCGTGATGAGAGGTGCGCGTGGGAGCTGTATGCGCGTGATGAGAGGTGCGCGTGGGAGCTGTATGCGCGTGATGAGAGGTGCGCGTGGGAGCTGTATGCGCGTGATGAGAGGTGCGCGTGGGAGCTGTATGCGCGTGATGAGAGGTGCGCGTGGGAGCTGTATGCGCGTGATGAGAGGTGCGCGTGGGAGCTGTATGCGCGTGATGAGAGGTGCGCGTGGGAGCTGTATGCGCGTGATGAGAGGTACGCGTGGGAGCTGTATGCGCGTGATGAGAGGTACGCGTGGGAGCTGTATGCGCGTGATGAGAGGTACGCGTGGGAGCTGTATGCGCGTGATGAGAGGTACGCGTGGGAGCTGTATGCGCGTGATGAGAGGTACGCGTGGGAGCTGTATGCGCGTGATGAGAGGTACGTGTGGGAGCTGTATGCGCGTGATGAGAGGTACGCGTGGGGCTGTATGCGCGTGATGAGAGGTACGCGTGGGAGCTGTATGCGCGTGATGAGAGGTACGCGTGGGAGCTGTATGCGCGTGATGAGAGGTACGCGTGGGAGCTGTATGCGCGTGATGAGAGGTACGCGTGGGAGCTGTATGCGCGTGATGAGAGGTACGCGTGGGAGCTGTATGCGCGTGATGAGAGGTACGCGTGGGAGCTGTATGCGCGTGATGAGAGGTACGCGTGGGAGCTGTATGCGCGTGGGAGCTGTATGCGCGTGATGAGAGGTACGCGTGGGAGCTGTATGCGCGTGATGAGAGGTACGCGTGGGAGCTGTATGCGCGTGATGAGAGGTGTGCGTGGGAGCTGTATGCGCGTGATGAGAGGTGTGCGTGGGAGCTGTATGCGCGTGATGAGAGGTGTGCGTGGGAGCTGTATGCGCGTGATATGAGGTGTGCGTGGGAGCTGTATGCGCGTGATATGAGGTGTGCGTGGGAGCTGTATGCGCGTGATATGAGGTGTGCGTGGGAGCTGTATGCGCGTGATATGAGGTGTGCGTGGGAGCTGTATGCGCGTGATATGAGGTGTGCGTGGGAGCTGTATGCGCGTGATGAGAGGTGTGCGTGGGAGCTGTATGCGCGTGATGAGAGGTGTGCGTGGGAGCTGTATGCGCGTGATGAGAGGTGTGCGTGGGAGCTGTATGCGCGTGATGAGAGGTGTGCGTGGGAGCTGTATGCGTGTGATGAGAAGTGTGCGTGGGAGCTGTATGCGCGTGATATGAGGTGTGCGTGGGAGCTGTATGCGCGTGATGAGAGGTGTGCGTGGGAGCTGTATGCGCGTGATGAGAGGTGTGCGTGGGAGCTGTATGCGCGTGATGAGAGGTGTGCGTGGGAGCTGTATGCGCGTGATGAGAGTGTGTGCGTGGGAGCTGTATGCGCGTGATGAGAGGTGTGCGTGGGAGCTGTATGCGCGTGATGAGAGGTGTGCGTGGGAGCTGTATGCGTGTGATGAGAGGTGTGCGTGGGAGCTGTATGCGCGTGATGAGAGGTGTGCGTGGGAGCTGTATGCGCGTGATGAGAGGTGTGCGTGGAGCTGTATGCGCGTGATGAGAGGTGTGCGTGGGAGCTGTATGTGCGTGATGAGAGGTGTGCGTGGGAGCTGTATGCGTGTGATGAGAGGTGTGCGTGGGAGCTGTATGCGCGTGATGAGAGGTGTGCGTGGGAGCTGTATGCGACGGCTGTATGTCTGTAATGAGAGGTGTGTGGGGTTGTATGAGTGTGATGAAATGTGCACAGGGGGTTGTATTGAATAATACAGTCTTTATTCTTCCAGTCATAAGGTTTTGCAAACAAACCTCCCGAGCAATAACCAATCCCTGCACGTTTATCCGTAAATCCATTCATCAACCGGAAGGTAAATTTACAAGGTAGACGTTAGATAAGCACACCCTGTATCAGCATGGGATGTGGGCCTGGACAGGTGAGACTAAATATCTAGAAATTCCTCCCCATAGTGTGACATCAGGAGGAATTTCTAAATATTATGTCCCACTATAAAAACGGCAGGTCTATCATTGGTCTGGCTGCTCCCTGTATCCACGCCGGCATTTAATTTATGTATTGGGAAGATGAAGACCTGTCCGTTCGAGCCATTCTCTCGTGGCCCCTGGCCATCGTTCAGGGAGGGACAGACTAAAGAACAGAGCCGCTCGGTGAAAGACCGGGTAAGCGATACGACACCGGGAAGAATGGCGGCTGAGAAATGAGCCTGTGCGTCAAGACCGGCAACAAAGAGACCGTGGAGATCTCAGCCAGGGCGCGATGCCCGAGTACCAGCTAATAAAGAGGAGGAGAGGTTTTACCCGTCACCAAATAACTCCGAGGCTTTCACTGCAGCAGAAACAACTGTCCGGACGCTCCGAGAGAGAGGGGGGGGGGGGAGTTTTGGGGGATATATAGAGATCACACACACAAAAATAAAAAAAGATGAAATTGACATTTTAAACATTTTTTTTGTGTCTTTTTTTAAATTTGAGAATATCCGAATCAAAAGAAAAATTCTATTTTTTGCAAAAAGCCTCATTTTTAAACAAAAGAATCATTAAAGAAGCGCTGCCGGCACAGAGTACAGGCCCTGCGTCAGCCAATCACAACGCGAGAAGCCCTTGGTCCAGAAGGGATTGTGCCGTTCCTGGCCGCGCATTAGAGGATTTATACAGGGTAATTCGAAGAGAATCGTGAAGTCACCGCACATTCGGTGACTTTTCGTTCTCTTCAATTCGACGATGCCATTTCGGCGACCCTGCGGTGTATTCAGCAAGCACCACAGGGCAGTCGTAGTGCATGGGAAAAACTGCCGAAAACCCGACGAAAACTCACTGCAAAACCCAGGCGAATGCACACCGAAACCCGCAAAAACATCTTGATTAACCCCGCTGGAGAAACACGAGCAGCCGCCGGAAAAAAATAAAAAAAAAAATACCGCAGACGAATGGAGTGAAGGAAAAAAAAAACAAAAACAGCACGCTTGAATGTTTGAAAATTGAAACACTGTTTGCAAAGAAACGGAGCAAAAATGTCTGAAATTTACATATAAAATCCAATGAATGATAATAAAAAGGGCCGTTACAGAAAAAAAGATTTTAGAAGAAGAAAAAAAAAAAATTTTCGGAAGAAAATCCCAAAAAATGCCTAAAAGATCCATGAAAAAAATAAAATCGATAAAGAGACTCTTTACTGCAGAATAAAATAAACGGTTTATTAGATATTGAATTAAAACGGGAATATTGTTAACATTAAAGCCTATGGGATTCTCCTGAATAAACCTGCCGAATTAAACCACCGAATGGCAGGGCATTTCGGGAACCTTTCACTGCTGGTTTGTGTTCTCTGAATAGCCGAAGCATTGCTTCTCTATGGGGATTCACTGCCCTCGAACAGGCACCGAACAGGCACCGTATGTGCAGGCAATTCGCCAGCATTTGGCGAACTGCCTGCTCTCTGAGTAGCCGAATGGCCAGGAACGGTAACCGAACGCTGATGATTTTCACTGTTCGGTAACATGTCGGCAGCCATTCGGCGCTCTCTGAATAACCCTGTGAGTCTGGCATTTACAGGGAATTCATGGCTCTCCAATTACAGATTTCCCATTAAAATAAACAAAAAATATATATTTTTAACGGGATACAATAAAGAGGTAGAGACAATAGGCGTGTGCACAGGGTGTGCCTAGTGTGCCCCCGCACACCCTAATGTTGGATGAAGGGTTAATCTCAGATGCTTTGGATTTTCCTGACTATAAATGACTGTTCTGTATAAAACTATCCAAGCACTGTTATGTAATAAATATTCGGTGGGTGCACACCCCAATGAAACGGGCGGCGCGCGCCTCTGGGGGCGGCCATTAGAGATCTCCGAGGGCCTGTTCCTGGACAGCGCGTATAATTATGCCGTTTTCTCGCTGCCGAGGCGCTGGAATTACTGAACGGGGGAGGAATAATCAGGTTGATGTCACGCCCCCCCCCCCCCCCGGGTATGAGCTCATTCACTGCAAGTCTAATAAGCAGCCTGAATTATAACCCACAGGAGCGTCCAGCGACAGGAAGCTGGAGGGGGGGGGGATACCATAGAGGGGGCCGCACCGTGTAGAGGGGGGCCGCACCGTGTAGAGGGGGGGCGACACCGTGTAGAGGGGGGGCGACACCGTGTAGAGGGGGGCGACACCGTGTAGAGGGGGGCGACACCGTGTAGAGGGGGGGCGACACCGTGTAGAGGGGGGCGACACCGTGTAGAGGGGGGCGACACCGTGTAGAGGGGGGGCGACACCGTGTAGAGGGGGGGGCAACACCGTGTAGAGGGGCAACACCGTGTGGAGGGGGGGCAACACCGTGTGGAGGGGGGCAACACCGTGTGGGGGGGGCCGGACACCGTGTGGAGGGGGGGCAACACCGTGGGGAGGGGGGGGGGCGGACACGTGTGGAGGGGGGGGGGCGGACACGTGTGGAGGGGGGGCGACACCGTGTGGAGGGGGGGGGCCTGGTGGAGTCATAAATGTCAGATCATGTCCAGTCAGGATTTGGGGAACCTGGAATGATTCCCATTAAAGATAATATAGAATGACCCTGAAAATAGAGGGAGAGAATGAGCGGTGGGGGGGGGACGACATGCAGGAGGGGAGCAGGGGAATGTTCCGGGGGAAAGGATTTGGGGGGGGCAGAGTACGTTGTTGGGCTTTGCGGGTGACGCAAACAAATTCATGAAAGTTTTCAAACGGAGAAAAAAAAGTAAACATAATATCCCCCCCCCCCTTTAACCCGGGGAAATTCACTGTATTCAAAAGAAAAAGAAAGCCATTCCCAAGCGGAGCTGTAAAGCTTTAGCCGCGTTTCTGTGCTTTCACACGGTGACAAAATGAATTTCCAGTTTTCCCGATTCGCCGGGATTTGGAATGAAGCAAGACTTTATGCTTTATGAATGAGGCAGTTGCCGTGACAACGCAAGCAGTCAAAAACTACTATCAGGGTTATTCAGAGAGAGGTAGAAACCAGGAGAATTGGCAGGAGAAGAGAACTATCGAGACCAAATAGCCCATCTGGAAAGTGAGATATATGGGAGAATTTTTCTGGTTTGGCTATTTTGACCTAGTATTTTCACTTCTGTCATTTTCCAGAGTTTCACCTGTCTTTGAATAGACCTGTAAGAGTTACCCAGCATGAAAAAATTAAATAAAATAGAAAGTGAAGAAATTGTGCTGTGTTACAGTAGCTGCTTTATCTCTCCTCTTGGGAATATAGTAAGGCTGTGCAATTAGTCGGAAAAAAAAATAAAAAATGAAAAAAATAAATCGCGATTTAAACACATGTGATTTCTAAACCGCATAAGGCTGCGATTTTATCTATTCATTTGGGCTGCGGAAATTAACGTGTTCGGCTCCCTGTAAGCATTCGGCGGCATGGAGCTTTGGGTGCTCGCAGGGGGAACCGCGTGTACAGCCGCGTTCTCGCGGCTCGTCACGTGGTTCCCCCAGGCGAGCGCCCAAGCTCCATGCCGCCGGAAGCTCACAGGGAGCCAAACACGTGGCACAAAGGTGAGCTGGGGGCAGTATATCCATGTGCGGGGGAGGCAGTATATCCATGATCTTACTGGAATTTAGTTAATCTTAACTTATTTTATCTGTTTTTTCTACCCTATCTACTAACCTTTCTATATCACTGTTACTGCCCCCACTGGGAGGATATTCCATGTATCTACTACCCTTTCTATATCACTGTGACTGCCCCCACTGGGAGGCTATTCCATGTATCTACTACCCTTTCTATATCACTGTTACTGCTCCAACTGGGAGGCTATTCCATGTATCTACTACCCTTTCTATATCACTGTTGGAATAGCCTCTCAGTTGGAGCAGTAACAGTGATATAGAAAGGGTAGTAGATACATGGAATAGCCTCCCAGTGGGAGAGCAGTATCTACTACCCTTTCTATATCACTGTTACATGGAATAGCCTCCCAGTGGGAGCAGTAATAGTGATATAGAAAGGGTAGTAGATACTGCCCCCACTGGGACGCTCTTCCATGTATCTACTACCCTTTCTATATCACTGTTACATGGAATAGCCTCCCAGTGGGGGCAGTAACAGTGATATAGAAAGGGTAGTAGATACATGGAATAGCCTCCCAGTGGGAGCAGTATCTACTACCCTTTCTATATCACTGTTACATGGAATAGCCTCCCAGTGGGAGCAGTAATAGTGATATAGAAAGGGTAGTAGATACTGCCCCCACTGGGACGCTCTTCCATGTATCTACTACCCTTTCTATATCACTGTTACATGGAATAGCCTCCCAGGGGGGCAGTAACAGTGATATAGAAAGGGTAGTAGATACATGGAATAACCTCCCAGTGGGAGCCCTTGAGTTTAGTATGATTCGGCAGTGAGCTCCAGTGTTTCTCGTTCCTGTCCTCGGGAGCCGCTGACAGGCCAGGTTTGCAGGATATGTGAAGCACAGGTGATATAATTTGCTGCTCAGTGATTGGGACTTTTTAGAAGGTGCTGAGGACCAGGATTAGGAAACACTGTAGTAGACTATAAACACAAGAGAACCTGCACACCAGCAGTGAATGGGTTAATCAGACTGGTAATCCGCCCTGCATTTATCCCTTATGAAAAAGTTCAGATGAGACACTGGCAGATGGTGCCGGATGGATTTAAAATCCCACGTTTAGCAGGAGCAGAAAACGCTCCAACACAGAGGAGAGAAAACGAGCGCGAGAGAAAACGAGCGCGAGAGAGAAAACGAGCGCGAGAGAGAAAACGAGCGCGAGAGAGAAAACGAGCGCGAGAGAGAAAACGAGCGCAGAGAGAAACGAGCGCGGAGAGAGAAAACGAGCGCGAGAGAGAAAACGAGCGCGAGAGAAAACGGAGCCGAAGAAAACGAGCGCGAAGAGGAAACGAGCGCGAGAGAAAACGAGCGCGAGAGAGAAAACGAGCGCGAGAGAAAACGAGCGCGAGAGAAAACGAGCGCGAGAGAAAACGAGCGCGAGAGAAAACGAGCGCGAGAGAAAACGAGCGCGAGAGAAAACGAGCGCGAGAGAAAACGAGCGCGAGAGAAAACGAGCGCGAGAGAGAAAACGAGCGCGAGAGAGAAAACGAGCGCAGAGAGAAAACGAGCGCGCGAGAGAGAAAACGAGGCGAGAGAGAAAACGAGCGCGCGAGAGAGAAACGAGAGCGCGAGAGAGAAACGAGCGCGAGAGAGAAAACGAGCGCGAGAGAGAAACGAGCGCGAGAGAGAAAACGAGGCGAGAGAGAAAACGAGCGCGAGAGAGAGAAACGAGCGCGAGAGAGAAAACGAGCGCGAGAGAGAAAACGAGCGCGAGAGAGAAAACGAGCGCGAGAGAGAAAACGAGCGCGAGAGAGAAAACGAGCGCGAGAGAGAAAACGAGCGCGAGAGAGAAAACGAGCGCGAGAGAGAAACGAGCGCCGAGAGAGAAAACGACGCGCAGAGAGAAAACGAGCGCGAGAGAGAAAACGAGCGCGAGAGAGAAAACGAGCGCGAGAGAGAGAAACGAGCGCGAGAGAGAGAAAACGAGCGCGAGAGAGAGAAAACGAGCGCGAGAGAGAGAGAAAACGAGCGCGAGAGAGAGAAAACGAGCGCGAGAGAGAGAAAAACGAGCGCGAGAGAGAGAAAAACGAGCGCGAGAGAGAGAAAACGAGCGCGAGAGAGAGAAAACGAGCGCGAGAGAGAGAAAACGAGCGCGAGAGAGAGAAAACGAGCGCCAGAGAAAGAAAACGAGCGCCAGAGAGAGAAAACGAGCGCCAGAGAGAAAACGAGCGCCAGAGGAAAACGAGCGCCAGAGAGAGAAAACGAGCGCCAGAGAGAGAAAACGAGCGCCAGAGAGAGAAAACGAGCGCCAGAGAGAGAAAACGAGCGCCAGAGAGAGAAAACGAGCGCCAGAGAGAGAAAACGAGCGCCAGAGAGAGAAAACGAGCGCCAGAGGCACACGAAGAGCAAGAACCGAGACAAAGACACAGAAAACCAGAGAAAGAGAGCCTCAAAGAGCTAGGGACGTACGGAGACACAGACGTACGGAGACACAGACGTACGGAGACAGATACAAAGAGAGAAGAAACACCTAGAAAACCAGGGACAGAGACTATGAGCCTCAAAGAGAAAGACTGAGCGAATGAGACAAAGGAGACACAAAACACATGAAACCCTCTCGATGCGTCTATCCTCTGAACAATGCAAAGCTAAGCGGGGGGGGGTGAGTCCATGTAAAGGGTTAATAGGATGTAGTGCTGAGCGCGCACAATAACTGGCTTTACAGGGAATGTTGTAACGAGCTGGAAAATATCTGAGGACTGGATCAACAAGAAACCGGAGGCGCAGAACATACAGAGCAATATGCAGTTTGTATGAGCGTATCACAGAGCTGCACAGCAATACAACTCAGTAATGTCCATTAGTCTTCTGGTGGAAGTACAATACATAACACCCCCTCCCCCCACATTTAGTAGAAGTTAGGGTTATTGGGGTTTGCGCTGGACGCGTGCGACGAGAGGTGCGGGGCCGCCGCTGGACGCGTGCGACGAGAGGTGCGGGGCCGCCGCTGGACGCGTGCGACGAGAGGTGCAGGGCCGCCGCTGGACGCGTGCGACGAGAGGTGCAGGGCCGCCGCTGGACGCGTGCGACGAGAGGTGCAGGGCCGCCGCTGGACGCGTGCGACGAGAGGTGCAGGGCCGCCGCTGGACGCGTGCGACGAGAGGTGCAGGGCCGCCGCTGGACGCGTGCGACGAGAGGTGCAGGGCCGCCGCTGGACGCGTGCGACGAGAGGTGCAGGGCCGCCGCTGGACGCGTGCGACGAGAGGTGCGGGGCCGCCGCTGGACGCGTGCGACGAGAGGTGCGGGGCCGCTGGACGCGTGCGACGAGAGGTGCGGGGCCGCCGCTGGACGCGTGCGACCAGAGGTGCGGGCCGCCGCTGGACGCGTGCGACCAGAGGTGCGGGGCCGCCGCTGGACGCGTGCGACCAGAGGTGCGGGGCCGCCGCTGACGCGTGCGACCAGAGGTGCGGGGCCGCCGCTGGACGCGTGCGACCAGAGGTGCGGGGCCGCCGCTGGACGCGTGCGACCAGAGGTGCGGGCCGCAGCTGGACGCGTGCGGTGCGGGGCCGCCGCTGGACGCGTGCGACGAGAGGTGCGGGGCCGCCGCTGGACGCGTGCGACCAGAGGTGCGGGGCCGCCGCTGGACGCGTGCGACCAGAGGTGCGGGGCCGCCGCTGGACGCGTGCGACCAGAGGTGCGGGCCGCAGCTGGACGCGTGCGGTGCCGGGGCCGCCGCTGGACGCGTGCGACGAGAGGTGCGGGGCCGCCGCTGGACGCGTGCGACGAGAGGTGCGGGGCCGCCGCTGGACGCGTGCGACGAGAGGTGCGGGGCCGCCGCTGGACGCGTGCGACGAGAGGTGCGGGCCGCCGCTGGACGCGTGCGACGAGAGGTGCGGGGCCGCCGCTGGACGCGTGCGACGAGAGGTGCGGGGCCGCCGCTGGACGCGTGCGACGAGAGGTGCGGGGCCGCCGCTGGACGCGTGCGACGAGAGGTGCGGGGCCGCCGCTGGACGCGTGCGACGAGAGGTGCGGGGCCGCCGCTGGACGCGTGCGACGAGAGGTGCGGGGCCGCCGCTGGACGCGTGCGACGAGAGGTGCGGGCCGCCGCTGGACGCGTGCGACCAGAGGTGCGGGGCCACCGCTGGACGCGTGCGACCAGAGGTGCGGGGCCACCGCTGGACGCGTGCGACCAGAGGTGCGGGGCCGCCGCTGGACGCGTGCGACCAGAGGTGCGGGGCCGCCGCTGGACGCGTGCGACAGAGGTGCGGGCCGCAGCTGGACGCGTGCGACCAGAGGTGCGGGGCCGCCGCTGGACGCGTGCGACCAGAGGTGCGGGCCGCCGCTGGACGCGTGCGACCAGAGGTGCGGGGCCGCCGCTGGACGCGTGCGACCAGAGGTGCGGGCCGCAGCTGGACGCGTGCGGTGCGGGGCTGCTGCTGGACGCGTGCGACGAGAGGTGCGGGGCCGCCGCTGGACGCGTGCGACGAGAGGTGCAGGGCCACCGCTGGACGCGTGCGACCAGAGGTGCGGGGCCACGCTGGACGCGTGCGACCAGAGGTGCGGGGCGCCGCTGGACGCGTGCGACCAGAGGTGCGGGGCCGCCGCTGGACGCGTGCGACCAGAGGTGCGGGGCCGCCGCTGGACGCGTGCGACCAGAGGTGCGGGCCGCAGCTGGACGCGTGCGGTGCGGGGCCGCCGCTGGACGCGTGCGACCAGAGGTGCGGGGCCGCCGCTGGACGCGTGCGACCAGAGTGCGGGGCCGCCGCTGGACGCGTGCGACCAGAGGTGCGGGCCGCAGCTGGACGCGTGCGGTGCGGGGCCGCTGCTGGACGCGTGCGACGAGAGGTGCGGGGCCGCCGCTGGACGCGTGCGACGAGAGGTGCGGGGCCACCGCTGGACGCGTGCGACCAGAGGTGCGGGGCCACCGCTGGACGCGTGCGACCAGAGGTGCGGGGCCGCCGCTGGACGCGTGCGACCAGAGGTGCGGGGCCGCCGCTGGACGCGTGCGACCAGAGGTGCGGGGCCGCCGCTGGACGCGTGCGACCAGAGGTGCGGGCCGCAGCTGGACGCGTGCGGTGCGGGGCCGCCGCTGGACGCGTGCGACCAGAGGTGCGGGCCGCCGCTGGACGCGTGCGACCAGAGGTGCGGGGCCGCCGCTGGACGCGTGCGACCAGAGGTGCGGGCCGCAGCTGGACGCGTGCGGTGCGGGGCCGCTGCTGGACGCGTGCGACGAGAGGTGCGGGGCCGCCGCTGGACGCGTGCGACGAGAGGTGCGGGGCCACCGCTGGACGCGTGCGACCAGAGGTGCAGGGCCGCCGCTGGACGCGTGCGACCAGAGGTGCAGGGCCGCCGCTGGACGCGTGCGACCAGAGGTGCGGGGCCGCCGCTGGACGCGTGCGACCAGAGGTGCGGGGCCGCCGCTGGACGCGTGCGACCAGAGGGCGGGGCCGCCGCTGGACGCGTGCGACCAGAGGTGCGGGGCCGCCGCTGGACGCGTGCGACCAGAGGTGCGGGGCCGCCGCTGGACGCGTGCGGTGCGGGGCCGCCGCTGGACGCGTGCGACGAGAGGTGCGGGGCCGCCGCTGGACGCGTGCGACGAGAGGTGCGGGCCGCCGCTGGACGCGTGCGACGAGAGGTGCGGGGCCGCCGCTGGACGCGTGCGACGAGAGGTGCGGGGCCGCCGCTGGACGCGTGCGACGAGAGGTGCGGGGCCGCCGCTGGACGCGTGCGACGAGAGGTGCGGGGCCGCCGCTGGACGCGTGCGACGAGAGGTGCGGGGCCGCCGCTGGACGCGTGCGACGAGAGGTGCGGGGCCGCCGCTGGACGCGTGCGACGAGAGGTGCGGGCCGCCGCTGGACGCGTGTGCGACGAGAGGTGCGGGGCCGCCGCTGGACGCGTGCGACGAGAGGTGCGGGGCCGCCGCTGGACGCGTGCGACGAGAGGTGCGGGGCCGCCGCTGGACGCGTGCGACGAGAGGTGCGGGGCTGCCGCTGGACGCGTGTGACGTGCATTAAACCCCATTTGCTTAACACATCACATATCCCCCGGTGTTTATCTCTTGGCAGCGGGGAGTCGCGGGACGTGCCGCATTTTGGAGCGTGACAGAGCAAAGTGCAATACTTTTATTTCTTTATGTATTTTATCTTCATAGACCTTGTCCGCTGACACCTGGCGGGTGCAGAGTTCGCGGTTGCATGGCTGTGCCAGTTACTGAATGCACTGGCATAACACAGCGTGAGTGAGGGTACCGGTGACACCATTGCCCGGCTATGCCGATCCGTATCATCGCCTGTTATTGGAGAAGCCGCTGCGCGCACAGCACTGTACGGGCTGCGGGAATGGCACAGAATGGGCCCTTGGTGCCCGGTGTCACCTGCAAAACCAGTTTCTGGGAAGGTGAAAAGAAAACTAGAGAAAAAGAAGGAAAAATGAAAAATGTGCTGTATGTGCCGGCCACATCTAGCTTACAGGTGCAGGGAAAGGGTTAAATTCATTACAAATTAAGGTTATCAAGATTTGGTGCGCGGGAGCCAATCTCTGCCTACAGCAATATAGAAAGGGTAGTACATGGAATAGCCTCCCAGTGGGAGCAGTAACAGTGATATAGAAAGGGTAGATACATGGAATATCCTCCCAGTGGGGGCAGTAACAGTGATATAGAAAGGGTAGTAGATACATGGAATAGCCTCCCAGTGGGGGCAGTAACAGTGATATAGAAAGGGTAGTAGATACATGGAATGGCCTCCCAGTGGGGGCAGTAACAGTGATATAGAAAGGGTAGTAGATACATGGAATAGCCTCCCAGTGGGGGCAGTAACAGTGATATAGAAAGGGTAGTAGATACATGGAATGGCCTCCCAGTGGGGGCAGTAACAGTGATATAGAAAGGGTAGTAGATACATGAAATAGCCTCCCAGTGGGGCAGTAACAGTGATATAGAAAGGGTAGTAGATACATGGCTATTCCATGTATCTTGTGATTTAGAGGTCCCTTGAAACACGTTCCTCTTCTCTCCGGATACCAGTGACCGTGTAACGTCGAGGAGATAAACGCTCTCTCGGGGAAGTTTAGTGAATGACGCGACGCTGGGTAAATAAACTCCAGAAACATCTGAATGAAGCGCAGATAAACATTAATAAAGCGAGATCATGCAGCGTGGAGGCGCTGAGCCCCGTCCCGGCCTGACCTCCTCATCACACACACGGAGGGAGCATTAACACTGCTAATCTCAAACACATGGAGCGAGGGAATGAAAGGCAAACCGAGGCCCCGGGATTAGGAGCCGAGACGCTCAAGGATTATCACGGAATGACGGGACTCGCTGCGCATCCTACACGGAAAACCATCTCCAAACCAACTCACAGCGGATTAACCTATGGGAGGACCTTTAAGCGTTTCCTCACGTTCAGGAGTCTATATACGGTGGAAAAGACACTTCAGGTTAGGGTTACTTAGTAATTATGGGTGGGGGGGGGGTAACCCTGACTGACAGGTCCTGCTGCTTTTTATTCTGTTTCAATCAATAGGTCCTGCTGTGGTTTGCTTCTTCCAGGTGACAGGTTCTGCTCTTTCTTCCATTGCTTCAAAAGAGGGAGCAGAATCTGTTACCCATAACCAAAGGGAAAATGAGGCAGAATCTGTTGTGATTAAACCTAACCCCAAAACTAAACACTAGCATCGATTTTGCGCTGTGGTTGCCCTAGCCAGGGGTCAACAACCTTTGCTCCCTGATGTTTTGGGAACTACATCTCCCATGATGCTCAGTCACCCATCAGACTGACTGAGCCACATGGGAAATGTAGTTCCCAAAACATCAGGGAGCTAAGTTGCTGAGCCCTGCGCTAGTGTCCGAATGTTAAAGGGACGCTATTTTTAGCTTTAAATAATTGGGAAGATCCTGCTGACAGACTCCGCACAATTCTATTTTTATTTTAGATGATCCCACCCCCTTGCCGCAAGGCTCCTCCTCCTCTTGGGCTCAGCGACTCACGAACTCTATAGTTCCTGAAGCTATCCTGCTCCTATACAACTTGCGTAGAGTAGGGAATGCAAATTGTGCAGCGGTACGGGACTCGCACACTTTACATATTCGTGTTCCGTAGCGGCTGCGCAGAGCGCTGGATTGGAGCTGCGCGCATGCACAGATCTGATCCATCAGCTGCCTCTCTGAGAACGCTCGCTACAGCGATTGGTTTCAGAGGGTGACGTCGGCCGCTCTGTGTGTGACATCACTAGTGACTGGCAGCTGGGGAATTCAGAATCTGGATGCTGGGTTGGGGAGGAAACTCCTCCGCTTCACTGTGATTCTACAAAACCAGACCTGGGGGAGAGGGAGAAGAAGGCACGCCTCACATCCGGGACCTCTTTAAAATGCTACGGTGGTCAGGATGAACGGGGCGTCTTTATATTAAACATTTTTATTTCAGGACTTTTTGACCCAAGCCTTTACCGCGCTGTCCACAAGGTGGCGACTTCACTACGGGACAATGATGTGAAAGCTTTCTGGTCATTGAAGGGTTAAAACCCCTTCCCTAGAGGTTTGGACGGTGCCAAAAAGGTATCATGGACGAGGCAGGGATGGGAATATTAACAGCATCCTCGAGGCCCAATCCCTGGGAATGAAAGGGGGCGAGGGAGCATCCCGGGACGTTACGCACCAGCGAGTGCCCTTGAGCCGCACAGCAGAAGCAAGAGTTGGACGTGGGGGTGAGCTGATGAGTAAAAGCGCGCCGGTTGGGGGGGGGGGGGAGAGAAGTCTCAGGTTAAACTTAAGTTCGGAAGTAAACGGTTACCTTGTGTGTTCTTGGCATACTGTGCGCGCGCAGTGTCACGTGATCACGGCAACACAACAACGTTACCCCCATTAAAAAACGGAACAAACACACAAAGTATCAAAACCCGGCAAATTGGAAGCGGTAACGACGCGTATAATGGAAGGAGACAGGAGATTGAGGGTTATTGGAGACCAGTGAAGGAGGACGAGCAGGATCTCCGCGGGGTTAGCGCACTGCAATCATTAACATCCGGCTTATGGCGGGTTCATTAGTGCGGTGCCTCGGGTGACCACCATACCGCGCGGAGCAACATAAACCCCCGCCGCCACCACCTCCTCCTCCTCCGACTGCCCAACGAGTAATTACATTCCGGCCCTGCAATTACTTCAAGAATAAAGTCTGATTGCTGACGTGGGGATCCGCAGGCGCTCGCCCCGGCGTCATGTCTCCAGCGTCTGTATGTATCGCTGGAGGAGGGGCGCGCTCCCTGCGCCGCATCATAAAGAGTGAGGTGTACACATATACAAGCTTTAACAAAAACCCATAGAAAGAAGTCGTTTCTCTTCGGCGAGACGTCAATTACTGCAAATGTTTACCTTGACCTTCTGACTGAATACGCGGCACCACAACTACATGACCTTCAAGCAACCTTCACTTTCCAGCAAGATGCTGCACCACCACATTGGGGACGGCATGTTCCTGGCTTCCTAAATTAAACATTTCCATACGGGTGGTTTGGAAGGGGTGACCCAATTCCCTGAGCGTTAATTCCACATCCCGACAGGTCGGCCCCCGTCCCAACAGGTCGGCCCCCGTCCCAACAGGTCGGCCCCCGTCCCAACAGGTCGGCCCCCGTCCCAACAGGTCGGCCCCCGTCCCAACAGGTCGGCCCCCGTCCCAACAGGTCGGCCCCCGTCCCAACAGGTCGGCCCCCGTCCCAGCTCTTCAGCCTTTAATTCAATGTTCATTAAACTGAAGTAAGAGCGGGGGGATGGGCGAGTGTGAAAAACTGAAGGGGTTAACACATGCACAGTAATGGTGGTTTTTGTTTCGATTTGAAGGTTTCACAGCTTTTACATTAAGGCTGGGTTCACACCTGGGCGTAGCGCTGCATCGCGCGCGTTTTTTTTTACGCGTGTTCGCGCATACAAAAAACCGCGCGAACGTGCGTCGCAGCGCGTTCGCGGCTATGATATGGCCGCGAACGCGCTGCTGTATGCCCGAAAAGAAGCTCCCGAACTTCTTTTTGGGTCGGCCGTTTTAAAGCGAGTTCCTGCGCGCTCTAAAACGCTTAGGTCTGAATGGGGCCCATAGCAAAGCATGGGATTTCCCCGTTCATGCGTTTTAAAGCGTGCACGAACGCGCGTTAAAACGGCTAGGTGTGAACGGGGCCTAAATCCCGCGTTTTCACACTCTGCTCAGGAACAACAAAACGCCGCCGAAAAGGAGTCACTCCGGGATACACACTGCCTGACCAAAAAAAAAAAAAAAGGGTCACCACCTCCCGTAGCAGCCTCTTACGATCTGGGGTTGGTTCATTTGGTCAGATCAAGGTTCAGCGTCATTATACGCTCACAAAATGAGGTCATGTGACTCCCTGAATATACTGAATGAGCAGGTTTTCCCATCAATGGGTTGTTTCTCCCCTGATGGCACAGCGGGCATATTCCAAGATGGCAATGCCAGGATTCAACGAGCTCAAATTGTGCAAGAGTGGTTGAAGGAGCATGAGACATCATTTCACACATGGATTGGCCACCGCACAGTCCAGACCTTAACCCCATTGAGGTTAATCTTTGGTATAATGAGCTGGAGAAGACTTTACGCAGCGCCGCGACTCTCCCATCATCAATACAAGATCTTGCCACAAATTAATGCCGCTCTGGACGCAAATAAATGCTGTGACATCGCATGAGTTTATCGACACAATGCCGCGGCGAATGCGTGACGCAATCACAGCAAAAGGCGACACAACCACATGTTACACCCAATATTTATGGCCAGGCAGTGTGTACAGGACGAGGAAAAACACTCCGAGAAACCAAACAATCCCACCAAATCCCAAGAGCAGAGGATCTTAGCCGGGGACTGACCTTGGTGGTGTCGTCATGTGATCGCTGGTACCGTTTCCACCGGCAGCCATAAATTCCGGTCAGACACGACAAACATAACTGAGGCTCGTAGTACTGCAAGGGTTGGTGTTTTACCATACTCGCTCCAGGGCTTCAGCATCCGGATTCTAAATCTCCATCAGGTCCTTCGCGCCCTGAAACACAGACACGATCTGATTAAAGCAAACATGGTGGCACGTCACGGCAAGACGACAATGGGTTAACACAACCACACCTCAGCATTTCTCTGTTAATGGACGCCACGGACACAGAGGGGCTGGCGGGACGCCACGGACACAGAGGGGCTGGCGGGACGCCACGGACACAGAGGGGCTGGCGGGACGCCACGGACACAGAGGGGCTGGCGGGACGCCACGGACACAGAGGGGCTGGCGGGACGCCAAGGACACAGAGGGGCTGGCGGGACGCCACGGACACAGAGGGGCTGGCGGGACGCCACGGACACAGAGGGGCTGGCGGGACGCCACGGACACAGAGGGGCTGGCGGGACGCCACGGACACAGAGGGGCTGGCGGGACGCCACGGACACAGAGGGGCTGGCGGGACGCCACGGACACAGAGGGGCTGGCGGGACGCCACGGACACAGAGGGGCTGGCGGACGCCACGGACACAGAGGGGCTGGCGGGACGCCACGGACACAGAGGGGCTGGCGGGACGCCACGGACACAGAGGGGCTGGCGGGACGCCACGGACACAGAGGGGCTGGCGGGACGCCACGGACACAGAGGGGCTGGCGGGACGCCACGGACACAGAGGGGCTGGCGGGACGCCACGGACACAGAGGGGCTGGCGGGACGCCACGGACACAGAGGGGCTGGCGGGACGCCACGGACACAGAGGGGCTGGCGGGACGCCACGGACACAGAGGGGCTGGCGGGACGCCACGGACACAGAGGGGCTGGCATGCAGTCTGAATCACCCCATAATTTTTTAGGTGTATTGGACAAACCAAAAGTTGGCTTCACCGAGAGGTTGAAAGCTTTGACACCTTAACATGACCACCTCAGGGGCCACATGTCCCCCCAATCGAGATCCCCCTCCCCAATGCTCCGTTAGATGGGGGAGTGCAGTATCTGCTGGTGTGCACGCCTCTTATATTCACTGATCCCTGTCCCGTAAGCCCCTCCCTGGAGGCGGGGCCTGACCTTAACAGCCACCGTTTACGAGATATATAGATATACAAGACTTTGACACCGAGAAGGGATTAACCAAACAACTTATAAACAACACATAACCCTGCGACCTCTGACCTCCCGAGACACGCCTAGAATAGCTTCAGGTATGCTGTCACTCGTCCCGGTCACATCCTGTACCTGTCACTCAATATGAAGTGAGAAGAAAGGATAAAAGAACGAGGACTATGAGACATATGAAAGCGCGGACGCCATGAAATGACACCGGCAGAACATTGCGCTGCGGCAGCCCCTAAAAACACCCCCACACACCCTGAATATATGGAGGAGCCCCTAAAAAGACACCCACACACCCTGAATATATGGAGGAGCCCCTAAAAAGACACCCGCACACCCTGAATATATGGAGGAGCCCCTAAAAACACACCCACACACCCTGAATATATGGAGGAGCACCTAAAAACACACCCGCACACCCTGAATATATGGAGGAGCCCCTAAAAAGACACCCGCACACCCCGAATATATGGAGGAGCCCCTAAAAACACACCCGCACACCCTGAATATATGGAGGAACCCCTAAAAAGACACCCACACACCCTGAATATATGGAGGAGCCCCTAAAAACACACCCACACACCCTGAATATATGGAAGAGCCCCTAAAAACACACCCACACACCCTGAATATATGGAGGAGCCCCTAAAAAGACACCCTCACACCCTGAATATATGGAGGAGCCCCTAAAAAGACACCCACACACCCTGAATATATGGAGGAGCACCTAAAAACACACCCGCACACCCTGAATATATGGAGGAGCCCCTAAAAAGACACCCGCACACCCCGAATATATGGAGGAGCCCCTAAAAACACACCCGCACACCCTGAATATATGGAGGAACCCCTAAAAAGACACACACACACCCTGAATATATGGAGGATCCCCTAAAAAGACACCCGCACACCCCGAATATATGGAGGAGCCCCTAAAAACACACCCACACCCCTGCTGAGGCACGTAGTGGGATCCAATCGCTCGGGCACACTGAAGCGATGGAAAATCTAACCTTAGATTTTTCCATATAAAACCGGTCTTAACATTTTTTTACCCATAAAGTGAGAGACTCGGCTCTGCTCGCTGATTCTTCATGGAAACCGGCTGCACGAGCCAAGCCCTCAGACGCTCCGTCCCTCGATTCGCAGCGGGGGAAATCACGGATTTTAATTCCCCGCGACTCACCGGCTCGTTTCTATTTGATCTCGGCTTCTTGACCTGAGCCCAACGTCTCCCTCCTTACAAAACCTTCCATTTGCGCCGGGTCCGGCCGCGATCTCCCGCACCGATTATACCCCTGTAATCTTTTAATTGTTTCAGCCCAGACAGATTCATTTCCCCCTTTTTGAAGAATTTTATCCGCGTCGCTGCGTCTCAAGAACATTTTATTTCCAGGCGACCTCAATCAGCGCCTCGACTTATCACCCAATGACAGAGAGCGCCATAAAGCCATGCCGGACACCACCACGCCGGACACCATTACTACAATCTGCCCGTTTCTAGATCACTGTTACATGGAATAACCTCCCAGTGGGAGCAGTAACAGTGATATAGAAAGGGTAGTAGATACATGGAATAGTCTCCCAGTGGGGGCAGTAACAGTGATATAGAAAGGGTAGTAGATACATGGAATAGCCTCCCAGTGGGGGCAGTAACAGTGATATAGAAAGGGTAGTAGATACATGGAATAACCTCCCAGTGGGGGGCAGTAACAGTGATATAGAAAGGATAGTAGATACATGGAATAGCCTCCCAGTGGGGGCAGTAACAGTGATATAGAAAGGGTAGTACATGGAATAGCCTCCCAGTGGGGGCAGTAACAGTGATAAGAAAGGGTAGTAGATACATGGAATAACCTCCCAGTGGGGGCAGTAACAGTGATATAGAAAGGTAGTAGATACATGGAATAGTTCTCCCAGTGGGGGCAGTAACAGTGATATAGAAAGGGTAGTAGATACATGGAATAGCCTCCCAGTGGGGGCAGTAACACATGTGTATAGAAAGGTAGTAGATACATGGAATAACCTCCCAGTGGGGGCAGTAACAGTGATATAGAAAGGATAGTAGATACATGGAATAGCCTCCCAGTGGGGGCAGTAACAGTGATATAGAAAAGGAGTACATGGATAGCCTCCCAGTGGGGGCAGTAACAGTGATATAGAAAGGGTAGTAGATACATGGAATAACCTCCCAGTGGGGGCAGTAACAGTGATATAGAAAGGATAGTAGATACATGGAATAGCCTCCCAGTGGGGGCAGTAACAGTGATATAGAAAGGGTAGTACATGGAATAGCCTCCCAGTGGGGCAGGATCTACAACCCTTTCTATATCACTGTTACTGCCCCCCACTGGGAGGTTATTCCATGTATCTACTACCCTTCTATATCACTGTTACTGCCCCCACTGGGAGGATATTCCATGTAACAGTGATATAGAAAGGGTAGTAGATACATGGAATAACCTCCCAGTGGGGGCAGTAACAGTGATATAGAAAGGGTTGTAGATCCTGCCCCCACTGGGAGGCTATTCCATGTATCTACTACCCTTTCTATATCACTGTTACATGAATATCCTCCCAGTGGGGGCAGTAACAGTGATATAGAAAGGGTAGTAGATACATGGAATATCCTCCCAGTGGGGCCGTAACAGTGATATAGAAAGGGTAGTAGATACATGGAATATCCTCCCAGTGGGGGGCAGTATCTACTACCCTTTCTATATCACTGTTACGGCCCCCACTGGGAGGATATTCCATGTATCTACTACCCTTTCTATATCACTGTTACTGCCCCCACTGGAGGATATTCCATGTAACAGTGATATAGAAAGGGTAGTAGATACATGGAATAGCCTCCCAGTGGGGCAGTAACAGTGATATAGAAAGGGTAGTAGATACATGGAATATCCTCCCAGTGGGGCAGTAACAGTGATATAGAAAGGGTTGTAGATCCTGCCCCCACTGGGAGGCTATTCCATGTATCTACTACCCTTTCTATATCACTGTTACTGCCCCCCACTGGGAGGATATTCCATGTATCTACTACCCTTTCTATATCACTGTTACTGCCCCCACTGGGAGGCTATTCCATGTATCTACTACCCTTTCTATATCACTGTTACATGGAATATCCTCCCAGTGGGGCAGTAACAGTGATATAGAAAGGGTAGTAGATACATGGAATATCCTCCAGTGGGGGCAGTAACAGTGATATAGAAAGGTAGTAGATACATGGAATATCCTCCCAGTGGGGGCAGTATCTACTACCCTTTCTATATCACTGTTACTGCCCCCACTGGGAGGATATTCCATGTATCTACTACCCTTTCTATATCACTGTTACTGCCCCCACTGGGAGGCTATTCCATGTATCTACTACCCTTTCTGTATCACCGTTACTGCCCCCACTGGGAGGATATTCCATGTATCTACTACCCTTTCTGTATCACCGTTACTGCCCCCACTGGGAGGCTATTCCATGTATCTACTACCCTTTCTGTATCACCGTTACTGCCCCCACTGGGAGGATATTCCATGAATTTACAATCTTCCTATAAAATCACTTAACAATTTCATTTTGAGACGGGAATAAAGCAATCTTTTCTGTTGTGGATTTTGATGTCATATTTCTCAATCCCAGGACTTGACAGAAACATGGACGCCATGATATGTCCCAAGCGCCAATACTACGGGCATATTGTAACCCGGCATGACGCCTCCTGAATAATAGGTGTTTTTATCCTCGTCTGACGCCAACTCCACTTGTTACCATTATTTTGCTTGTCTGTATATTCGCTCCTGAAAAAGTAGATTTTTTAATAAAGAAATGAACCAATCAAAAGGTTTTCCCCTAAATCCTGCATCTTCCTGCGAATTCGCCATTATATATAAAAGTTAGAATGTGGGACGGAGAGGAGCAGCGACACGTTTAATTGGCCGCCACGGACAGGTCAAATATGAAGAGAACAGGAAGTATTTTCTAAAATTAAACTAAACCTGAATTTGAGAAGAAACAAAATAATTTTTATGACCTGGAAGCGTCGTTATGGAATGCGACCAAGAAACGAGGCCGTTTCTGAAAAGGGAACGAAACCAGCAGGAGAAGCTTCATCTAGGAATTAATCTCCTTTTGGGGAAACAGAAAACTCAAAATATAAACGCCGCAAAACCAAAACAAGAAAATCCCCTTCGACCTCCTCCTCTCCGCAGGGGTCAGAAATGCATTGTGGGATGATCCGAGGATGATCCAGGTTTAGAGGATTAGCGGGTGAGGAGTTTGCAGTGACCGAGCACATCCCCATCTAATCCACCCCCCCCCCGGAGCGGGACGCGCGCACATTCGCACAACACGAGCTGCAGCCACTCATATAAACCCGAGCAGCCAACACATCACAGGTTAGACGCCCTGCAGAGTTACACGGAGCATCCCGAACCGGAATCACAGCTACATAACCCGACCCCTCCCTGACACAAATCACACAGACATAACCCGACCCCTCCCTGACACAAATCACACAGATATAACCCGACCCCTCCCCAACACAAATCACACAGATATAACCCAACCCCTCCCTGACACAAATCACACAGATATAACCCGACCCCTCCCTGACACACAAATCACACAGATATAACCCGACCCCTCCCCAACACAAATCACACAGATATAACCCGACCCCTCCCCAACACAAATCACACAGATATAACCTGACCCCTCCCTGACACAAATCACACAGATATAACCCGACCCCTCCCCAACACAATCACACAGATATAACCCAACCCCTCCCTGACACAAATCACACAGATATAACCGACCCCTCCCTGACACAAATCACACAGATATAACCCGACCCCTCCCCAACACAAATCACACAGATATAACCCGACCCCTCCCCAACACAAATCAACACAGATATAACCTGACCCCTCCCCAACACAAATCACAGATATAACCCGACCCCTCCGACACAAATCACAGATATAACCCGACCTCTCCCGACACAAATCACACAGATATAACCCGACCCCTCCCCAACACAAATCACACAGATATAACCCGACCCCTCCCAACACAAATCACACAGATATAACCCGACCCCTCCCGACACAAATCACAGATATAACCCGACCCCTCCCCGACACAAATCACAGATATAACCCGACCCCTCCCTGACACAAATCACACAGATATAACCCGACCCCTCCCCGACACAAATCACACAGATATAACCCGACCCCTCCCTGACACAAATCACACAGATATAACCTGACCCCTCCCCGACACAAATCACAGATATAACCCGACCCCTCCCCGACACAAATCACACAGATATAACCCGACCCCTCCCCGACACAAATCACAGATATAACCCGACCCCTCCCTGACACAAATCAGATATAACCCGACCCCTCCCTGACACAAATCACAGATATAACCCGACCCCTCCCTGACACAAATCACAGATATAACCCTCCCCCTCCCGACACAAATCACAGATATAACCCGACCCCTCCCTGACACAAATCACAGATATAACCCGACCCCTCCCTGACACAAATCATAGATATAACCCGACCCCTCCCTGACACAAATCACAGATATAACCCGACCCCTCCCTGACACAAATCACAGCTACATAACCCGACCCCTCCCCGACACAAATCACACAGATATAACCGACCCCTCCGACACAAATCAGATATAACCCGACCCCTCCCTGACACAAATCACAGCTACATAACCCGACCCCTCCGACACAAAATCACACAGATATAACCCGACCCCTCCGACACAAAATCACACAGATATAACCTGACCCCTCCCCGACACAAATCAGATAACCCGACCCCTCCCTGACACAAATCACACAGATATAACCCGACCCCTCCCCGACACAAATCACACAGATATAACCCGACCCCTCCCTGACACAAATCACAGATATAACCCAGCCTTTCACTCGGATATATTGTAGTTCAGGCGTTGCCTGCTGGGGTTTAGACTAGTGCTTGCAGTGACTTGTGATACTGGCTCGGACACATGGTTACACTGTAAAAATCTGTTGGTGATTTATAGGTTCATGATAGTCACGCGTGAGGGCTTGTAAGGAGCGGGGTTTTTTGGGTCACCGCTGTCACCCAGGCCGAGCCTTTCAAGGTTAAAACCTGCTGTTGTGTTGCAAGTAACGCCATCTGTCACAGATCTCCCAGGTAGCCTCACAGGCCACGTGACGCTGCGGCTATGAATCGCCCATTGTTTCCGCGTCTGCCACACGGATTCCATAACCGCAGAACATCTCAAGGACACCTAAAAGTCATCGTGCTGAGGGGCACATATTGCTCCTCTCCGTGTGGGGTGTGACACATATAATGACTGAAACATACACAACACCGACCCCCCCGGATTAAGATATACAGGAGAGGCGGACACAGGTTGCATTTCCTAAATTCTTTCGTCCTCTGTCACCGTCGCTGCGTGTATTGTTTGCTTTGTGGTCGCTTCTTCAAACATGGCATCACTGCAAGGAGAGATACAATTGCACACCGGCTGCTCAGCTCGCCCTCATCCAATCCTTTGGGCTGACGTTCTGATGGAAACATCCGAGCCGCCGCAGTGTATCGAGACGAGGACCGTATCAAAATCAATAAAAATATCTGAGCACCGAACATCAGCCTCCGGGAGAACATTATGATCCCCCGCTCTGCCTCCGGATTCCTCCCTAAAGCCTAGTTACAATGTTATTGATTTCTTTATACAGCCGTATCTAACGTCTGCCTGTGTGTCACATTCTTGATCCCTGTCACCACATCACAGGTCTCACAGCTCGCGCTTTCACCACCTCTGACACAAAACACAGAATTGGTAATTATGACGGAATGGAGTATCCGCCTGCGGTCCTGCTCTATCTGACCCCCTTCTTTGGTGTTGCCAAGCCCGACTACCGAGTGGCACGGCACCCGGCGTCTCGAGCGGCTTGGTAGAAGACCACGTGGCGGTGGAGATCTGGAGAGTAGATGGGGCACCCACGGTGGAAATCCGCCCGACTACCGAGTGGCACGGCACTCGGCGTCTCGAGCAGCGGATCTACTGACCATTGAAAGGCTGGAGACGGTCTGCGTGGCGAACCGCGTTCAGTAGAGTCTCCTTGACGATGCTGGCACGGTGCTGAGTCGAGGTCCCAATTCTGGGTGGTTGCGGTATCCCAAAATAGGTGGCGCAACGGCGCGGCGAATCGAGTTCTGCCGCAAAGTTAGAGGGACCCGTTCCTGGGTGGTGGTGATATGTAGCCGACGTGAAATGAAAACACCAGGCAGAGCTGTATGTTTCAAACACTCAGATGAACTGAACTCTTTAATGAAACAACGCCACTATTTATGCTGAAGTATAGCAGTCATAATTTGCATACCCATACTAATTAGGAGCCTACCCATACAATGAGGTATGGCAGTTATTTACAATCAACATTCTTCACATTCTCTTAGCCTTCAGTCCACATAACATTTCTACATCTATTGTTCCAGCACATCAGATTAAACACACACTATCAGAGATCCCTTAAATTAAACATGTACTTAAATAATGGGGAAAATCCCTGACGCATAATTTACACAACAGCAAAGCTTGTTTACTGTATACACAAAGACACATTTACCTACAGGAATATAGTATTTTAAAACCAAAGCTATGTCATTTCACTAAACTAAATTAAACTAAAACCAAACGTTGTAAAGTATATTTAAAATCACACAGGGCACATCTTAATACAGCACATCAAGTAAAACCACATCTAGCAAGGAAAATAAACTGTTCATACATTGAAACGCACACTGCAAACGTTCAAAGGAAC
The DNA here is from genome assembly GCA_009667805.1 of Leptobrachium leishanense. Lineage (NCBI taxonomy): Eukaryota > Metazoa > Chordata > Amphibia > Anura > Megophryidae > Leptobrachium > Leptobrachium leishanense. The sequence continues at coordinate 458,009,190 of CM019064.1, read as the reverse complement.
ACAAGGTCCTTTTAAAAATGTCTTGGTTTGAGTCCTGGGTCTCGCTGCGCAGAGCCCCTATGTCCCTTCCGTGACACTCCTCCCCCTTTCCAAAGTCCGACGAGCCCGGTTGGACCCACACGGGTCGTATAGGGGGAGTCGGTGCAGTCTCTGCGGCCATAGTCCGTGGGCAAGAGGCGAGCCGCCAGGCTTCTCCAGTGGTGCTCGCGGCCGTGCCTGGCAGGTTGTAAGTCCTTCGGGGTACCCCCTCCAGAATAAGTGTCCCGTGGTTGGGGAGAGGTACCACCTGTGCCGTTCCAGTGGTACCGTGCACCCGGGAAAAACGGGTGCCAAGTGCACGCGCCCCGAGTGTCCTGGTCAGCCGTTGGGGAAAACAGTGGCTGCATGGGGCCTCCGGCCAAAGGGTTGTGGAGATGGGCAGAGGCCAGCGGCCCTCTCTCCCGTTGCCAGCTCTTCTGCTGGGGGAGTGGGCACAGGAACAACGTCCAGGGGGTCAGATGGGGTCAACGGCTGCGGGCTAAGCAGCTCGGGTAAATTCTGCTGTTCCTCAGGGCAGACGACGGAGAGTGGGCAGAGGCCAGCGGCACTCTGCCCCGTTGCCAGCTCTTCTGCTGGAGAAGTGGGCGCAGAAATGACATCCCGGTGTCAGGTGGGGTCAACGGCTGTGAGACAAGCAGCTTGGGTAAACTCGCCTGCTCCTCAGGGCAGACGACGGAGGGTGGACAGAGGCCAGATGCACTCTGCCCCGTTGCCAGCTCTTCTGCTGGGGAGGTGGGTACCGGAACAAAGTCCAGGGGGTTAGATGGGGTCAAGGGCTGCGGATCAGCAGCGCGAGGGTATCCCCTTTCTGCTCCTCGGGGCAGAGGTGGGAGATGGGCAGAGGCCAGCGGCACTCTGCCCCGTGGCCAGCTCTTCGGCTGGATGGCCAAGTACGGACACGGCAACCGGAGGAGCAAATAGAGCCCAACCTGGCTGCTCTTCCCTGCAGCCGACGAAGGGGACAAATGGATGCAACAGCAGTTGCACGGGGTCATCCTCGCTCTGCCCCGCGGGGCAAGTTGGGAGAAACGGGCAGAGGCCAGCGCGCGCTCTGCCCTGGCGTCAGCTCTTCCGCTGGGTGGGGATCTCCTTGCGGGAGGATGGTTTCTTTCCCCCCGGGGCCATCAGCGGTTGCGCACAACCCAGCCCGGAGGGACCATCTGTCTGCTCCACCTGGCAGACCGTGGGTAGTGGGCAGAGGCCAGCGGCGCTCTGCCCCCCGGCCAGCTCTTCAGCTGGGTGAGGATCTCCTTGCGGGAGGATGGTTTCTTCCCCCCCGGGGCAATCAATGGTTGCGCACAACCCATCCCGAGGGAACCATCTGTCTGCTCCTCCTGGCAGACTGTAAGCAGTGGGCAGAGGCCAGCGACACTCTGCCCCGTAGCCAGCTCTTCCGCTGGTTGGAGATCTCCTTGGGGAAGGATGGTCACTTCACCCCCCGGGGCAAACAATGGTTGCGCACAACCCATCCCGGGGGAACCATCTGTCTGCTTCTCCTGGCGGACTGTAAGCAGTGGGCAGAGGCCAGCGGCACTCTGCCCCGTAGCCAGCTCTTCCGCTGGTTGAAGATCTCCTTGGGGAAGAATGGTCACTTCACCCCCGGGGCAAACAATGGTTGCGCACAACCCATCCCGGGGAGACCATCCGTCTCCTCCCCCACTGGACCCGTGGCCTCAGCCACCCTGTCCTCTTGCGGGGTGAAGGGGGTAACTTCCTCTGCCGGAACCCCCACGGGCACCCATGGGTCCGCCTCGGCCTCCCATAGGTCCCAAACCTGGGGACTGTCGACTTCCTCCGCCGACCCGTCCCACCACGGGGAGCTCAGGCTCGACTGCGGAACGCCGTCCAACAGTTTTCGGTAAGCCACCTCGAGCTCCCACTCTCGCTCGGCTAGGGACTCCAGCTCCTCAAACACCGAGTCCCTGCTGTCTGACGGAATCTCCAGTTCCCGTCGCTCCAGGATGTCTTCCATCCGTTCCTCTGTCTCCTCTCCAAACTCGGGGTCGGCGGCCATGCCCTCGTAGAGCAGCCCCGTGCCTCCGTAGCGAGGCCCTGCAGTGGAACTGCCTCAATAGGGCGCACGGTCGGAGGGGCGGTTAGCCACCGGAGCGCGCGGTACGCGGCGTCCAGTGCGATCTCCTGTTGCACCAGACTCCGGAGCTCGGCCTCCCACTCCTCTGGGGCCCGACCTTGCAGGAACGCTGCTCGCACATCGTACTGCACCCAATGGACGACAGCGTCGGAAGGAATGTACACACCATGGCAGTCCCGCTCATGGTCCAGGGCCTCGTACCACAGTTCCTCTGTGGACCTCTGGTCCCGCTCCAGGCCCTCCTGCAGCCTTCTTGCCAACACGACCTTCATGTCGGCGAAGGTGCCAGCACAGGAGCACCGCTCCTCAACGGGGAATGTGGCGTCCTCAGATGCAGCTCCAGGCGAGCTGTGAGTCTCCATCCGAGGGTCGCTGGGATGAGTGACGTCCTTAGTACAGGCTCCAGGCGAGCTGAGAGTCCCGCAAGGGCAATCACTGGGGGTTGCAGACTCCCAAGGTGAAGCTCCAGTCGAGCTGTGAGCCTCGACCCAGGGTTCCACGGGGTAGGGTTCGGGGTTACTGTATTCAGTCTCTGCTCCGCGGAGCTCTGCCAACCGCAACTGGTGCTGGCGTTCCTTCTCCTGCTCAACTTCCCGGTAGAACTTCCGTATCACCTCGTATCTGGCCCCCTCCGCCGGGGCATCACCGAGCAGGGCAATCCGACGCCGCAACTCTCTGAGGCCAGCATCTTCCTCCACCTCCGCCTGGACAGGGCTGGGGACGGGCATCATCGCCTCGTCCTGATCCATCCTGGTCAGTTCCTTGATCAGGGTCTTTCTCTTCTTGTTACCCGGCGTTCCCCCCCGGTTCTCCAACATCCCACGCAGGGTGTCCCTGTCGTAGTGGGTGTACCCCGCCATGGCGTATGTCTCCTAGGGGCCGGCAGAGAGCGATCCCACCGCTGCCACCAGTATGACGGAATGGAGTATCCGCCTGCGGTCCTGCTCTATCTGACCCCCTCTTTGGTGTTGCCAAGCCCGACTACCGAGTGGCACGGCACCCGGCGTCTCGAGCGGCTTGGGTAGAAGCCACGTGGCGGTGTAGATCTGGAGAGTAGATGGGGCACCCACGGTGGAAATCCGCCCGACTACCGAGTGGCACGGCACTCGGCGTCTCGAGCAGCGGATCTACTGACCATTGAAAGGCTGGAGACGGTCTGCGTGGCGAACCGCGGTTCAGTAGAGTCTCCTTGACGATGCTGGCACGGTGCTGAGTCGAGGTCCCAATTCTGGGTGGTTGCGGTATCCCAAAATAGGTGGCGCAACGGCGCGGCGAATCGAGGTTCTGCCGCAAAGTTAGAGGGACCCGTTCCTGGGTGGTGGTGATATGTAGCCGACGTGAAATGAAAACACCAGGCAGAGCTGTATGTTTCAAACACTCAGATGAACTGAACTCTTTAATGAAACAACGCCACTATTTATGCTGAAGTATAGCAGTCATAATTTGCATACCCATACTAATTAGGAGCCTACCCATACAATGAGGTATGGCAGTTATTTACAATCAACATTCTTCACATTCTCTTAGCCTTCAGTCCACATAACATTTCTACATCTATTGTTCCAGCACATCAGATTAAACACACACTATCAGAGATCCCTTAAATTAAACATGTACTTAGATAATGGGGAAAATCCCTGACGCATAATTTACACAACAGCAAAGCTTGTTTACTGTATACACAAAGACACATTTACCTACAGGAATATAGTATTTTAAAACCAAAGCTATGTCATTTCACTAAACTAAATTAAACTAAAACCAAACGTTGTAAAGTATATTTAAAATCACACAGGGCACATCTTAATACAGCACATCAAGTAAAACCACATCTAGCAAGGAAAATAAACTGTTCATACATTGAAACGCACACTGCAAACGTTCAAAGGAACACAAGGTCCTTTTAAAAATGTCTTGGGTTTGAGTCCTGGGTCTCGCTGCGCAGAGCCCCTATGTCCCTTCCGTGACAGTAATCACCAAAAGGACGGAAACTCATGTTCTCCTCCAACCCAGGCCCTCTAGATTGTAAGCTCCTGTGATAAAGGCCGTCTCTTCTCTGGATTGTAAACGCAGTTTTAAATTGTGACCCGGTCGGACTAGGATCTTCCTTGACTTGATCTGTTGCAATTTGCTGCCAGTATTCTCAGAGGACAGAACAGAGGAATCAGGTTGTGGTTAATTTTGCCTGATTAATGCAAGAAAAAGAAAGGAAAAATAAAGAAGCCTACACGCTCTCTCCAAAGTGCAGGGAAAACCCACCGAACGCATCCAAAAAGAGATGAAGATCTGAACAAGAGCAACGACCAGCCGCCAGAAACAAGAGCAACGACCAGCCGCCGGAAACAAGAGCAACGACCAGCCGCCGGAAACAAGAGCAACGACCAGCCGCCGGAAACAAGAGCAACGACCAGCCGCCGGAAACAAGAGCAACGACCAGCCGCCGGAAACAAGAGCAACGACCAGCCGCAACGACCAGCCACCAGAAACAAGAGCAACGACCAGCCGCCAGAAACAAGAGCAACGACCAGCCGCCAGAAACAAGAGCAACGACCAGCCGCCAGAAACAAGAGCAACGACCAGCCGCCAGAAACAAGAGCAACGACCAGCCGCCAGAAACAAGAGCAACGACCAGCCGCCAGAAACAAGAGCAACGACCAGCCGCCAGAAACAAGAGCAACGACCAGCCGCCAGAAACAAGAGCAACGACCAGCCGCCAGAAACAAGAGCAACGACCAGCCGCCAGAAACAAGAGCAACGACCAGCCGCCAGAAACAAGAGCAACGACCAGCCGCCAGAAACAAAGCAACGACCAGCGCCAGAAACAAGAGCAACGACCAGCCGCCAGATACAAGAGCAACGACCAGCCGCCGGAAACAAGAGCAACGACCAGCCGCCGGAAACAAGAGCAACGACCAGCCGCCAGATACAAGAGCAACGACCAGCCGCCGGAAACAAGAGCAACGACCAGCTGCCGGAAACAAGAGCAACGACCAGCCGCAGGAAACAAGAGCAACGACTAGCCACAGGAAACCAGAGCAACGACCAGCCGCAACGACCAGCCGCCAGAAACAAGAGCAACGACCAGCCGCCAGAAACAAGAGCAACGACCAGCCGCCAGAAACAAGAGCAACGACCAGCCGCCAGAAACAAGAGCAACGACCAGCCGCCAGAAACAAGAGCAACGACCAGCCGCCAGAAACAAGAGCAACGACCAGCCGCCAGAAACAAGAGCAACGACCAGCCGCCAGAAACAAGAGCAACGACCAGCCGCCAGAAACAAGAGCAACGACCAGCCGCCAGAAACAAGAGCAACGACCAGCCGCCAGAAACAAGAGCAACGACTAGCCGCAGGAAACAAGAGCAACGACCAGCCGCAGGAAACAAGAGCAACGACCAGCCGCCGGAAAAAGCCAACAACTGGGGGGAGGAAAAACAAAAAAAAAACAAAGCACACACCTTTTAAAAGCTGTTTGCAAACAAAACTACCGAACATGCAAATGGAACCCACGGAGAGACGCGCCGTATTCTGATGGTGGAAGGAATGCCCCACAGAAGCGGCTCTGTGCCAGGACAGCGCGCCATGTTAAATCAGATTATAATGAAAGCTCACTCCAGGGACCGGTGCACACGAGTGAATATTATGATACTGGAGATGGTATTTTATTCCCTGGCGACCGAGAGGGAAGAGGAGGAGACGGGAACGTTCCTGGTCTCCACGGATTGTGCTTAGAGATAAAAATCTGCAGCTGGAAAGATCTTCAGTCACCTGCGCACAGGAGTAAACGCCACTGGATTTCGTGGTTTGCAGCTACCGTTGGACCTTCAGCGATGGAGCAAATGTGACATCACTGGCTTGTCATACACACGTTTACAGATCACTGACCGCCACAAAACACGTTACCCTCCATAACCAGGGGGGGGGGGGTTAAAGCCGCGGCTCCGTGGGAATGTTCTGCACGATGGGGACACATTTGGTAACAGAACTTTAATAGGACTTCGATATTAAAAAAATATAAACCCCCCCCCCCCCCCGACAATGTGTCCCAGTAATTCTCTTCCTCCTGATCAGTGAGCCGCAGGATGAAATGGGTTTATAAACCCCGCGTCAGGGTGTGCAGAGTCATTTCTGCTCTGCACGACCTGGAGATGTCCTGTGCTCCCATATGACCCCACCTTCAAAACACACACACACATATCTATAGATCGCTGTGGAAATTAACGTTAACATTTTTGATTGATTACATTTATTTTGATCACGGCCCCCCCCCCCCAATCAGCACCGGTATCAGACTCTAGGAGTCCGAATCTGGACCTGTACTGGCTTCCTGGGCCCTACAGCAACGTGCTTCGCTGCTTTGGCGCCGCCCTCCTGTCACGTGCGAAGGGCTGTGGATCTTATGTGCCCCACTATATATTGTTCCCAGAGTCGCCACTGATAAAAATCAACGTTACACAATATGCAGTTACGCCATAAAACTTTACTAAGTGGGCAAAGAGCAATCAGTAACTCCCAGATACAGAAAACCAGCACATTGAAAAATGGGGGAAAAAAAATGTGAAAAAGAATGAAAACAAACGTGAACACAAAGTGGAGACATAACAAGTTGAAAATTTTTTTTTAAAAAAAAAAGCCACGTTAAAAAGCAAATTTGTGAACAATAAAAAAAATAAAAAATAAATTGTGGCCTTGCTGCCGCGTGCCCCCCCCCCCTATGTTTTGGAACTACATCTCATGAGGAGGCCCAGCCAACATAGTCTAGTGTGACTGAGCATCATGGGAGATATAGTTCCAAAACATGGTAGGAGGGGGGGGGGGCTTCACTTCAAAAATGACAGCAAAACCGCCAAGTCTGAGACTATGACACCAATGTTTGGCGGCAAGTCTTCTAGGGTTACTATAAACCATATCCAATGGCCGGCCCAAAAATACTTTTAAGACCTGGTTTCGACCAGACGCCCGGCTTCACCGATTCGGCCGTTCCTCTGTTACCTGCATGTAACAGAGCTGACCTCTATTACTTTCTGCCCCATACAGCGGTCACCCCCCCCCCCGTGCCACACAGAGGTTGTCACCCCTGTGCCACGCCGCACCACACAGAGGTCACCCCCCGTGCCAGAGGTCACCCCCGAGCTACGCCGCACCACACAGAGGTCACCCCCCGTGCCAGAGGTCACCCCCGAGCTACGCCGCACCACACAGAGGTCACCCCCCCCGAGCCACGCCGCACCACAGGTCACCCCGAGCCACGCCGCACCACAGGTCACCCCGAGCCACGCCGCACCACAGGTCACCCCGAGCCACGCCGCACCACAGGTCACCCCGAGCCACGCCGCACCACAGGTCACCCCGAGCCACGCCGCACCACAGAGGTCACCCCGAGCCACGCCGCACCACAGAGGTCACCCCCCGAGCCACGCTGCACCACAGAGGTCACCCCCATGCCACACCGCACCACAGAGGTCACCCCTCCATGCCACACCACACAGAGGTCACCCCCCGTGCCAAGCCGCACCACACAGAGGTCACCCCCCCGTGCCGAGCCGCACCACACAGAGGTCACCCGTGTCAAGCCGCACCACACAGGACACCCCCGTGCCATGCCACACCACACAGGTCACCCCGTGCCAAGCCGCACAGAGGTCACCCCCTACGCTACGCCGCACAGTACCACACAGAGGTCACTCCCCGTGCCACGCTGCACCATGGAATTAGTAGGGAGTGAGAAATGGTCTGTACGGAGGCTCCACATCATGGAACCTCTAGTTATATAGGCTTTTTTTCCTGCACAAAAAAAAAAAATATAAAAATATATTGAATATACACACGGCACCCCCACACGGAACGGCCCGGGGGCACACGGCATCCCCACACGGAACGGCCCGGGGGCACACGGCATCCCCACACTGAACGGCCCGGGGGCACACGGCATCCCCACACGGAACGGCCCGGGGGCACACGGCATCCCCACACGGAACGGCCCGGGGGCACACGGCATCCCCACACGGAACGGCCGGGGGCACACGGCATCCCCACACGGAACGGCCCGGGGGCACACGGCATCCCCACACGGAACGGCCGGGGGCACACGGCATCCCCACACGGAACGGCCCGGGGCACACGGCATCCCCACACGGAACGGCCCGGGGGCACACGGCATCCCCACACGGAACGGCCCGGGGGCACACGGCATCCCCACACGGAACGGCCCGGGGCACACGGCATCCCCACACGGAACGGCCCGGGGGCACACGGCATCCCCACACGGAACGGCCCGGGGGCACACGGCATCCCCACACGGAACGGCCCGGGGGCACACGGTAGTCGTCCCCCTCCCCGGTAGAATGTTCCGGCACACTGCCACACAGCATGCGCCGTGCACATGGTATTTTTGGAAGCTCAGGGACAGCACTGTTCAGTGAACGTGGAGCACAGTAACGTTACAAACGCGCGCGTTATATAAAACGCATCAGCATTTCTTCAGTTTCTCATAATAGAAGCTGCAAGAATTCACATTAAAATACCTCCAGAGTTTATGTTCCCCGCTCCCAAAGCCCCCTCTATTGTTTGGAAGTCCCCCCCGGCGGGGGTTAAAGCTTTAAATCACCAAGAGGTTTGGATTTCAGAGAATCCATGACTACGTATCCACCCTTTAGGGGATACAGGACGCGTCCCATCTGGATCATGTGCATCACAGTCCTCATTTCCCGATATTCTGACGAACGCCTTCCGATAAGAGCGCGGGAACGAGTGACACGCCGACGGGAAACGCCTCCATTACTGGAAACACTCAACCAGGCAAGAGCAGAACCTGATCCTCCACGGTGGTTTAAGGTCAGATCTTCAGGGACTGCAGTTTCCGGCGGTGAATGAACGTCTTTTTCTAGAACCGCACAGTCAGTCAATGTTACGATTCCGGAGCTGGAGAGGACGCGACCGACACGTAACAAGTGCTGGATGATGAGGTGCTTTAGACAAGCCATACATTTAGGTCTGCTAGGTAGGTTTTATTGTACCTCCAGCCAGGTCATCATTGCAGCATGTTCCGCGTCTTTGTTTTTTGGTCCTAGAGGTGGATTTGTTTCTGGGGGGGGGGGGCATAAAAAAAGGCCCACCAGTCTACCTCATGACTGAAAAGCAGCGTGAGCAGTGATGGTTCGCTACACAGCAGCCTGTGGCTTCATTTTTGGATAGGACTCACCCTCACTAGAGGTGTCCCGTGACGTTTGGCGACTGAGCTTACTCTCTTAATGGCCATTAAAAGAAACCAAAGCCTCTAATTGTGTTTTGTTTTACACGGTATAATGGGAATAAGCGCAGAGGACATATCTTTTCTTATGTTTTATACATGTTGCTGGACTGTATACATCTGGTGGTTGCAGCCGCCCCATGATCGCAACCCCACCCCTCCTGTACTATACATTTTAGGTTCAGCTAGCTTTTATCCCTCTCCCTATGTTGATGTGGATCCCTGTGATACGCAATGCACTTTACTGTGAGTTTTATTGTGTGTCCGCACCACAGGAATAAAACTCACAGTAATGTGTGGTGTGTATGAGTGTATCAGAGCTCCACGGCAATAAAACTTCCAGTAATGTGCAGTGTGTATGAGCGTATCACAGAGCTCCACAATAAAACTTCCAATAATGTGCAGTGTGTATGAGCGTATCAGAGCTCCACAGCAATAAAACTCACAGTAAAGTGTGGTGTGTATGAATGAATCAGAGCTCCACAGCAATATGCATTTTGCGTACAAGCTTATCCCAGAACTTCACCGCAATAAAACTCCCTGCACATTACAGTGAGTTTTGTTGCTGTGAAGCTCTGACACACACCTATCAGACTATCAGAGCTCCACAGCAATGAAACTGACAGTAATGTGCAGTGTGTATGAGCGTGAGTTCCATTGCTGTGGAGCTCTGATAGTAATGTGTGGTGTGTATGAATGAATCAGAGCTCCATAGCAATAACCCTCACAGTGTGTGTGTGCGTCTCTCCCAGAGCTTCACAGCAACAAAACTCACTGAATGTGCAGGGAGTTTTATTGCGGTGAAGTTCTGGGATACGCTTGTACGCAAAATGCATATTGCTGTGGAGCTCTGATTCATTCATACACACCACACTTTACTGTGAGGGTTATTTCTGTGGAGCTCTGATACAGTAATGTGCAGTGTGTATGAGCGTATCAGAGCTCCACAGCAATAAAACGCACAGAATACAAAGATAATAATAATAATAATAATTTGCAGATGTTATTATTATTTATTTATAAAGCGCCAGCATATTCCGCAGCGCTGTACAATAAGCACAGTACAGACAGGGTTACAATACATTGAACAACATTTGACAAACAGTACAGGAGGAGATGAGGGCCCTATTCCCGTAGGAACTCACAATCTAGGAGGGGTTGGGTTGGAAACAGGAGGAGAGGACTGTAAGGTGAGAGTGATTGATGGTTGCGTCAGTGAGTTGGGTGGTAGGCTTCACTAAATAGGAATGTTTTCAGGGAGCGTTTGAAGGAAGAGAAGTTAGGGGAAAGTCTGACAGCACGAGGGAGAGCGTTCCAGAGAGTGGGGGCTGCGCGTGAGAAATCCTGCAGTCTATCATGGGAAGAGGTGATGCGGGGAGAAGCTAGGCGCAGGTCACTGTTTGACCTTAGGGAGCGGGCTGGGGGTGTATTTGGTGATTAGTGAGGACAGGTAGTGGGGCGCTGAGTTAGTGAGGGTTTTGTAGGTAAGGATAAGGATTTTGAACTTAATTCTGCAGTGGATGGACTCGCCAGTGAAGGGACTCGCAGAGGGGAGCGGCAGAGACAGAGCGGCGGGTGAGGTGAATTAGCCTGGCGGAGGCGTTCAGGATGGATTGTAGGGGGAGAGGCGGGACAGAGGGAGGCCAGATAAGAGATTATTGCAATAGTCGAGTCGGGAGATTACCAGGGCGTGTATGAGTTGTTTTGTGGTGACAGCGGTAAGAAATGGCCGAATTCTGGAAATATTACGCAGTTGGTATCGGCAGGAGGAGGAAAGAGACTTGATGTGGGGGATGAAGGAAAGAGCAGAGTCAAGTGTAACTCCAAGACAGCGAACTTGGTTTGATGGGGAGATGGTGATACCCTCCACCGTGATAGAGAAGTCAGGAGGTGGGGAGGCATTAGAGGGAGGAATAAGTAGGAGCTCAGTCTTTGACATGTTGATCTTTAGGTGGTGGGAGGCCATCCAGGAGGAGATGCCAGATAAACAGTCACTGACTTTTGAAAGGACAGGGGGAGAGAGATCAGGGGTAGAGAGGTAGATCTGAGTGTCATCAGCGTAGAGGTGGTAATTAAAGCCAAAGCTGTTGATGATTTTGCCCAGGGAGGAGGTGTAGATGGAAAAGAGCAGAGGACCAAGGACAGAGCCTTGAGGTACACCAAAAGATAGAGGCAATGAAGAGGAGGAGTTACCAGCAAGGACACACAGAAGGACCTGTTGGATAAATAGGAGTCCACCCAAGCAAGTGCAGTGTCACCGAGAGCCAGAGAGTTGAGGGTCTGTAGAAGGAGGGGTGGTCAACAGTGTCAAAAGCAGCCGAGAGGTCAAGCAGGATGAGAATAGAATAGTGGCCGTGTTTTTTTAGCAGTTAGGTCGTTGGTGACTTTGGTGAGGGCAGTTTCAGTTGAGTGTAGGGGACGGAAGCCAGATTGCAGGGGGTCAAGTAGGGAATTGGAGGACAGGAAGAGGGAGAGGCGGTTGAAGACTAGTTTTTCTAAGAGCTTTGATGTGAAGGGAAGCAGGGATACAGGGCGGTAGTTGGATGGAGAGTTGGTGTCTAGGGATGGTTTCTTTAGTAAAGGGGTTATAAACTCATGGTTTAGTGGGAAATAAGCCGGCATCATTACTGCCATGTTCCTTCTCATCCCAGTGAATTAAGCAACAGATGCTGTACCCCCGCCCCATGTGTTGCAGGATTATGGCTTGTTAGTTCTACCCAACACAAAGGACAGCTTTAAACAGTACTCAGGTCTACATTAATATGGTGGGCACTGTGTGTGTGTGTTTAACAAAAAAAGTATAGATGCCACAATAAGCCAATTTCTAGCATGTGTACCAAGCGGAGGCTCGTCCACGGGGAAAGCATGGGCAGCGCCCCACCAGCTTCTTTCAGCAAAATAAAATAAATATCCAAGCTCAAATTTTGTTCTTTGGGGCAGTGGGTTTAAAGTCAACTTGAGCTCCTCAACCCCGGCTTATGGCAGCAGCATAGTAGGGACTGAGCAGGTCAAACATGGGCGTTTTAGTCATCTGTCCCATCTGAGAGCATTTCACACATGCTCAGTCTCTTAAGAATTCTGCCCCCCCCCGTCCCCCCAAGCTATCAGAATTGGGAGGTCTGGATAAGTTACACCAGCTGAAAAAAGCAGTGCGTGCATTGGGTTCAGCCTTTCACACATCACTTACTGCTGTTGATCCAAAAACCTCTAGTCTAAAGCACTCGCCAATATGCAACATACTGGGGGAGGGGGTAATCTTGACCCTAGAAAAGCGTCAGATTTGTTCCTGGGTCAAGAAGCTTTTACCCACATTAAATATTATAGCCTTTAATATTCTGTTTTTGCAGGAAGTCATCCAGTTATTCAAAAAGTCTGTATAAAAAAAAAAAAAAAAAAAAAAAAAACACACCCTTCCTAAGCTTTAGGCTGAATTTTTTTCTTCCAGTCTAAATGGGTGACCGCGTGTCCGGTGTATAATTCCATTTTCTGCACGTTAACAAGGATAGAACGGATACAGCCCTGTCCAATAGCATGACCGCACACTGGCACCCCCATCTTTTCCGAGATCAGACGGAGGATCGCAGCCATCAAGCCCGGCAGGTTTCTCCTGATCGACTTGTTACCTCATTACCAATATGAGGGCAGAACGTGGCCATTCTCGCCATGGGTTTAGGTTAACAGGTTGTGTTTAACGAAGGTGTCCGGTCACTCATATCTGGGACAAGTCAACCTACGCGTCCAGAACGCTGTAACGTGAGGCGCCATCTTCTCGCGTTTCCCTCTCTGTCCCGGACACGCGGCTCACCGATTATGCGGGCGAATTCTCAGAGCGCACAAAACAAATGGAAATCTCCAGATTGCGACACTTTGCAGGTCTCATCTGACGGCGTAACATGGGCGGGGGTCACGCAGGGCGTCCGCAAAACACAACATTCACAACTCGGAATTTTGCTTCTAAGATTTCGATTTAGTCCAAAGTGTGACGGGCTGCTGGCGACGACGGCGGCATCCCAGGCGTGTTTATAGTCGAAAAACCTCTACCGAAACACCCGTCCCCCCTCCCCCCCAACCACCATTTTTGCTATCGAAGCAAGAAGCCGAACTGAGAGATGGTGGGACGGGAGCCCATTAAGAGAACACCACAAGGACCCGTTGGGGAGTGGGTCATCTTCATAAAAGGCTTCAGGTGCCCTTATGTAGAGGGGAAATAGCACTTACACCAGGGGTCAGCAACCTCGCCCCCCCCATGTTTTGCAACTACATCTCCCAAGACGTTGAGGTACTCGTTATATTGCTCGAGCCTCATGGGAGGCGCGGCTCCAAAACATCTGGGAGAGCCGAGGTTGACGACTCCTTAGGACAACCCCGCCCGCCCCCCAAAAAAATAAAAAAATAAAATGGTATATAAATTGATAAAATTGACAATTCACTCAGATTTCCATTTTTCGAAGCTTTCTTTCCTTCCTCAGCCGGCACCTCTATGGAGAGCACGGGGTGGACCTGCTCATTAGGACAATGGGGCAGGTAAACACGGAACGAGAGTGACAACGGAGAAGAGCCGTGCCTCTCCGCGCGCGTCACTCCTTTTGTTCAGGGAAGGTCTGAAGTGGAAAACACATTAAGGCGTCGTGCCGCTCCTGCTCGGTTCCCGGGGGACGGCCAAAGCCACCAGCACCGGGCCCAGCGATGCCATATTTAGAGAGTCAGACACTCTTCCCATGGAAACCACCCCCTGAGGAGGCCGCGCCATCTGTAACGAGGGGCATCGATGCCAGCAGGGAACAACATCATAGCTAAGAGACACACAGAAACATATCCCAGACTTGGCAAAGCGGAGTCAGGGCCAGGGCGGGTCAGAGGGTGTCATGAAAGCAATCCCTTATAAAAGAGTGCTGTCAAACACCCCCCCCCCCCCCCCCGGTGTTTCTGAACTACAACTCCCAAGATTTGCATTGCCACTGGCCATCTATTGCATCAAAAGAATTCTGGGAATTATAGGCATCAATATCGGGGGGGGGGGTCGCGAGTTTGACAGCCGTGACAAAAAGGAAAAAAATTCACATAAAAAGAAAGACCAGAGTTGTGACAGATCTCAGTGCCCGAACAGGGTCACACCTGCCAATTCTGCTTCATTGATGGACACCCCCTCCCCCCCCCGTTCTCCCCAGCCAGACTTTGTGACTTTCTCCAGTCCTCACGCAAAGCCTAGAGACCAGGACACGTAGAGATCCTGCTAGCATCCAGCAGAAATAAGACGAAGCTGTATATCTGGGGTCTTTCACGGTTAGAAAGAAACCCCTTTTGAATCCGGGACAGACATTTATACGAGCAACCCGGGACACAAAATTAACTAGGACAAATAATGGAAGAAACATTGCGTAACATTCCGAGTCAGACAGGACAATGGCACTCGTGATTGACAAACATATTAGTTTAAAAACACCATATAACAGGGAAGTGTTTGCCTGACAAAGTATCAACAATTCCTCAAATATAAAGCAGATACACATGGACCATAACACTATTCACATATAACTCCGACAACATAACAATCTGCCCCCCCCCCCGTAAAAAGACACTGAAAGTCGTTCTGGCAATTCGTGTCTTTTGATATGACAGAGGTTGGTGACTTCCCAAAGGGTTGCCTCTGTCCCCAAATATGGTTTTCACAGTCTAACCGGCATAAAATGCTTCCGGATTTCTGTTTTCATAGTGAATGAATTATTATTATTTATTACGCACCAACACATTCCGCAGCGCTGTACAAAAGATGCAATGGGTAAAGACAGGACAACTCTACAAAACATACAAGGTCAGTATTCCTGCCAGCAGATACAGGAGGACCTGAGGACCCGATTCCCATGGGAATTTACAAATTGAGGAGGGGGGGATTAGAAACAGGAGGGGGGGTGCTTTCTTTTTCTCTTGAATGTTTGGTTAAGAAAATATTTTCCTCTATATGTGTCACTGGGCGCATCCATTGTGTGATATTTTCCTCTATGTCACCGGGTACCTCATTGTGTGATATTTCCTCTGTCACTCGGCGCATCCATTGTGTGATATTTTCCTCTATATATGTGTCACCGGGTGCCTCATTGTGTGATATTTCCTCTGTATGTGTCACCGGGTGCCTCATTGTGTGATATTTCCTCTGTATGTGTCACTGGGTGCATCCATTGTGTGATATTTCGTATATGTCACCGGGTGCCTCATTGTGTGACATTTCCTCTATATGTGTCACTGGGTGCACCCATTGTGTGATATTTTGTGTTGTATCTTTCCATCACTTGCTCCTCACTGTGCGGCTTTGGCCATGAAATGGAATGAATGGGTCAGAAGTCCAGAAAACCAACCTCTGGAGAAATCGCTGCGTGAAGTGGAGGAGTTTCCTCTACCCTACCCAGCATCACCAGTAGCCAGGATTTTTAATTTCCCGGCTGTCAGTTACTAGTGTCAGAGCGTGGCCGACATCGCCCTCTAAAACAGCACGCATTAGCCATAGGGATTCCTTTACAATTTCCTACCTGCAGAGTATGGATTATACATGCTGCGGGGTGGCATTTTTCATGCACAAATACATTATTTGTGTGCAGGAAAACATGGCCGACCTGGCAACCTGAGTTAGCAAGTATTCTCAGAGAGGCAAGGACCAATCAAATCTCTGCGTGCATGGAGATCAATTGTTCTGCGCAGGCGCAATGTTACTTGCATTCGCAAAGCGCTGCACAACTGGTGGTTCCTACGCGTCACAAATTGCATAGGAGCGCAGATCACGCAGAAAAGCGTCAGGGTCTTCCGTGTTCGGGAGTCCCCGAGTTGAAGGAGGGGCAGAGAGTGGAAAAAGGGGAGGAGAGAATAAAATTGGGCAGGGTTAGCGGGACCTGCCCAATTCTGCAAGGGTATAATAAGGGCGCTCTGTTTTTATTACAGTATCCCTTTCATTTAACAAAAAAAACACCAACGGCATTTTGTTTCCGATGGTTTAAACCAGGGGGGCCTCAACCTCCAGAGATTTTGGAATTCCATTTCCCAAGAGACTCAGCCAATCGTATGCGTGACGAAGCACCATGGGATTGCGGCACTATGTCCGCAGCGCCGATGTTGAGCACCCAAGCCTAAACAAATGAGAAAGCGTTTTGTTCGGCGTCTTTAAGGCGCAGCAGGAGCCAGGACCATCCATCCTCACCGTAACCATGTGTGATTAGTATAGAACACAAAACACTTCCTGCCGGTTCCTCTCGACGTGTCTCCGTCTCGAGGGAGCAGGAGAAACATTGAATGGAGATTGAGGCGCAGCACAGTAACAGATTCTCAAAATGCCTTCGCTTTTCAAATTTCATTTCCAAAACGTAATTTCAAATCCAATTACCGTTCAGCCGCTGTCTGCCGCTCGTCCCCGTCGCGCTCTTCATTACGCCGTTTCACGCAGGTTCCCCAGCCTCTACAAAAGATCCTCTGCTGTCTGATTTAATAAGGGGAAGCGTCTCGCACGCAGACACGCGAGAAGGAGCCGTGCGGGCCAGCCGGCCATCTCCCGTCATCCCTCGATCTCGTCTGCCCTGTTTTCCAGGAGCCGCGTGATACGTTGTATACAAAGCAATGGAAATGTGGCGGCGGGACCTACATTCCGATCAGAGAGGTTGACCATGGCGAGGGCAAGGATGTCTTCATGCCACCGGTGGATTTTAATGGCTTCTAGTTCTCTCTTCAATGAGGTCACTAGGGATTTCAAAACACATGGAAACAGACTATCACGAGGTGGAACCACCTGAGGTTTCTCATTCCAGATCTGTTCCTGGCAGAAGCCTTTGAACATTCACAATGTAAGGAGTTCGAACGATGTATTGAGGATCAAGGTCTGTCTTGCCTGGTGGGAAAATGATGAAATCTTTCTACTTAAAATGAATAAAAAAACAGGTCCAGAAGGTAAAGAAAGGGCATAAAAGCGATACCAGGAGAGCAAGCTATGCAACCGGTCTTCGGAGATGGTCAGGCTTAAAAGAAAACATCTTTAAAGGGGGAGGAACCAAAGAGTCTGGAGGGAAGCTGAGGGACCTTCCCCTTCTTGGTTTGTCCATGGTTGCTGTTGGTTAAGTTGATGGAGATAGGAAAACGGTTCTCCATGCTCATCTGTAAGCATGACAGGAGGTGACACGACCCTTTCAAGAAGACATGGAGGCCAACATATGCCTTTTATCAGGATAAAGTCCTTGAGGAACACAAGGGTTTTCCAACTGATGGAGATCAAAGAACAGGGACAAAAGGCCTCCACCGCAAAGATCACAATGATGCGGTGTCAAGACAAAAAAAAAAAATAGACACTGTGTCGAAGTAATGACGATACAAGTATCCTGGGAATAAAGAGTTAATGCCTAGGTCCATTCCAACATTCCAGATTAAGGCCAAGAGTTACTGTGTTTCCAGGGACATTTTAGTCAAGACACGACAGACACACAAAGGTAGTCAGGGACTATATGGGCATCTCTGGTCATTTTCAGATAGTCATGGAATGGCAGGTTCCGGTGATACCGGCCAACTTCAGTCCTACGTAAGGGATGTCTCCAGCACTCCATGGAAAAACGAAGACGCAATGAAAGAAATTACAGAGCAACAAGGGTTAAAAATTCCAGAAAGCAAACGTTAAAGCGGCATTATCATTGGGTTTTCAGCTTTCTCTAAAGCAGAGCTCCGCAAACCTTGCTTCTCCAGAACTACATTTCCCACGAGGCTCAGGCTTGGTCACTATAACGAACATCACGGGAGATGTAGTTTCAAAACATTAAATCAAGCCCTTGTGCACGTTCAAGCATTTTTCTCAGAGCATTACATTATAAAAGGAACACAGATTTCTCCAGCCGGCTGTGTCCCTGCAACATGAATAATTCATATACTGCAGGAGGGCAACGAGACACCTGAATAAAAGGAGGTCACTTGACACGCCGCTTTAATTTCTCAACTGCAGCATATGAACTACATACTGCAGGGTAGTCCTCTGCATGCCCTGCCCAGCAACATGTATAAAGTAAATGGGTCGAAGAAAACATGGAGGATCTGGCAGCCCTAAACCCATGGTTACCTGGTCCTTCATGTAGCATGATACAGCAACTACTTCTGACTCCTGATAACACACACACAACCCCAACCACAAACAAGCCAACACCCTCCCCCCAAGCACCACACATACACCCCTCCCCAAATACACAGAGCACAACACCTCAAAATACACACCCAAACACCACCCCACAACAAAGTAACCCCCCAAATACACACATGCCAAAACCCCAAAATACACCCCCCCCCCCAAATACACAACACATACAATTTCAGGACATTAAATTGCTCCATCCCCTTCTGCAAGGGATCATTTCACACACCCAGAGTGCGGTGACGAGACCCTCAAGAAAAGATATCAATATTACATTATCCAATCAATTACTCCCGAGTGGCTCCTGAGCAGATTAACGTCCTCAGGGAAGGAGGCATTAACAGATATTAGCAGATAGCAAGCAGCATTCTCCTAATCCCATTAGCGTTTTCTCAGCCCATTTACTGGGAGAAACAAAAAAGAAACAAGTCCCAAAACCACATGACGGCTCGAGCCAGATCCCGGAATAAGGATCGACACAAACAAGGTGCCTTGTACACTAGGTGCCCTTTACAGAAACAAATCCTGCCTGAGCCCCGCAGTAAGAAAGCAGATTGTATTCAATAGCCGGCATAAGCATTTGTTGTACAGAGATGTAGTGTATGCAGCCGCCCCGCAAACACACCTTCATAAACTTACTACATTGTATAACTCATTCTGTCGCTTTGTGCTACAATGTAACTACATGACACACCATTGTGACATGTTTAAAGAACTAAACTGGCCGTCGCTGGAATCTAGACGCACCCTTCACCTTTCCAACCTGGTGTTTAAGAGCTTTTCCGGGAAGCTACCACCCTACCTGAAAAGGCTGCTTCCCCCAGCAGCTCCCTCATCCTATAACCTCCGATCCAGGACCAGCACCTTAATTGCAATACCACAATACAAAAAGAAAGTGTCTCGATCCTCATTTTCCTACAAAGCACCGCAATTATGGAAGAACCTCCCAGACACCATCAAATCTTCCCCCAGTCTTCAGTCACTCAAGAGCTCCCTATTAACATACCTCAATACAGAATGCACCTGTAAACATGTAACATAATGACTATATACAGAATGCACCTGTAAACATGTAACACAGTGACTATATACAGAATGCACCTGTAAACATGTAACAGTGACTATATACAGAATGCGCCTGTAAACATGTAACATAGTGACTATATACAGAATGCACCTGTAAACATGTAACACAGTGACTATATACAGAATGCACCTGTAAACATGTAACAGTGACTATATACAGAATGGGCCTGTAAACATGTAACATAATGACTATTTCCTACATATATATTTTTCTGTTAATCTGTAGATTTGTTTTTTTTTAATATCTTGCATTTTATTACTTTGTATTTCTGTAACAATTCAATGTTTCTTGAACCCAGGACATACTGAAAACAAGAGAATCTCAATGTATCCTTCCTGGTAAAATCCTTTATAAATACATAAACAATCAGAATTCTGAAGAATGAATTATTATTCTTTATTTATAAAGCGCCAGCATATTCCGCAGCGCTGTACAATAGGCACAGTATAGACAGCGTTACAATACATTGAACAACATTTGACAAACAGTACAGGAGGAGATGAGGGCCCTATTCCCGTAGGAACTCACAATC
This sequence comes from Leptobrachium leishanense, assembly GCA_009667805.1. Taxonomy (NCBI): domain Eukaryota; kingdom Metazoa; phylum Chordata; class Amphibia; order Anura; family Megophryidae; genus Leptobrachium; species Leptobrachium leishanense. The sequence goes on along the minus strand of CM019064.1, from coordinate 457,989,048 downwards.
TGGGAGGGTTGGGGTTGGAAACAGGAGGAGAGGACTGTAAGGTGAGAGTGATTGATGGTTGCGTCAGTGAGTTGGGTGGTAGGCTTCCCTAAATAGGAATGTTTTAAGGGAGCGTTTGAAGGAAGAGAAGTTAGGGGAAAGTCTGACAGTACGAGGGAGAGCGTTCCAGAGAGTGGGGGCTGCGCGTGAGAAATCCTGCAGTCTATCATGGGAAGAGGTGATGCGGGGAGAAGCTAGGCGCAGGTCACTGTTTGACCTTAGGGAGCGGGCTGGGGTGTATTTGGTGATTAGTGAGGACAGGTAGTGGGGAGCTGAGTTAGTGAGGGTTTTGTAGGTAAGGATAAGGATTTTGAACTTAATTCTGCAAATTGAATGACTTGCACGAGAACGTCAAAGAACATCCTCAAATATTTCACAACCGGCTTGATCAACAGTCCAAGGGCAACGGGTTCACATACAACTTCCAAAAGACCCCGGTCCCTTCCCGGAGGGAATAACCCGGAGGTGTCGCACAAGGGCATCACAAAAGAAGGAATGGTACCAAGTAAGCATCGCATCTTCTGGATATCGCAGGAGGTGTGGATTCGTGCTGTGCAAAAACAAAGGAATTGAAAACTGTTAAATGGTTAACCATCTTTTTTGGTTTAAGTGAATGTGTAACATCCAGGTCCAGTTTCGCCAAGATATCCCAACAGGGGGGATGGATAGTGCATCGGCAATATAGAAATATTGGGCACCAGGTCTTGGGAGAAGGTATCCCGAGTGTCCCCAGGGAGAACTCCATAACAAGAATGGCTGACCCAGAACCAGTAGCCTTATGACACCAAATTGTCTGAAAGTCGGTCAAGGTTAGCCATCGATTGTCTATGGCAAGGCTGCTCAAACTTGGCCCTCCAGAGGTTTTTCAGCTTCTATTTCTCACAAAGATGCCCTAATGAGCGACTGAGTATCATGGGAGGTGCAGTTCTAAAAGCCTTGGAGGGCCATGGAACAAGGGATGGTCTTTGGAGGTACGCCTCAATGCATCACCATTAAAAGCCTCCAAGGCTGGACGGTAACCGTTTCCACTATTAAAATTCCAATACGGCCAAAAAAGACGGAAAGAGGCACTCGAGACGCCCTCCTGATGAAGTGATTTAATGGCCGCTCGCAAAGCACCGTGTAGGAACTAAAGTAAACATTTATAAGAACACTGAAAAAGTCCTGCGGTGTCTGGCCAACCTCATGCGCGAAGATCTTCAAACACGTTACACAATATGGGTTTAAGCAGCTCCAGACAGACGGCCTTTGTTATGGAAGGGGAGGATTTCGTTTGCAATCGTGGATCGTGTTGTAAGATACCCTTGATTTTTTTTCTTACAGAACCATTAGTCCATTGGTTTCCACAGCGCTTTACGATAACCAAAGGGAACGAGATAAACGGACATATGATGGAATCAAGAGGTGTAGAGGGCCCTGCTCATAGGAGTTTACAATCTAGAGGGATTGGGGCTGAGGAAGACCACAGGAATTTTACTGGATGTCAGGATCAAGTGTCAGTGGTTTAGGAATGGTGGGGCCATAGAAGCAGCTTCAATCATGTGTGAGTAGGTGAGCAGAGGGATGAGTTGCATCAGTGATGTGGTACAATAATATGAAGAGATGGGTTTTGAGGGATTTCTTGAAGGACTGAAGGTCAGGGGAGAGTTTGATAGGGCGAGGCAAGTCGTTCCACAGGACCGGAGCTGTCCTTGAGAAGTCTTGGAGGAGAGAGTTGGCCGTGCGCGTGTAGACAGATGGCTGACCGGAGTTGTCTAGATGGGACGTGCTTGCGTAGTAATGAAGACATGTAGGGAGGGGTTGAGTTATTGGGCGATTTGAACGTGAGCGTCAGTATTTTAAACTGTATCCTGGAACGTACAGGAAGCCAATGGAGGGACCGGCAGAGGGGGGGGGGGAGGTACAGGAAGCCAATGGAGGGACCGGTGGGGGGGGGGTACAGGAAGCCAATGGAGGGACCGGCAGGGGGGGGGGGAGGTACAGGAAGCCAATGGAGGGACCGGCAGAGGGTGGGGGGGTGTACAGGAAGCCAATGGAGGGACCGGCAGAGGGGTGGGGGGACGTATACAACAAAAGGTTAAATGGCAAAACTCAATCTCCACAACAGGCACAAGAGAAAAGTTGTTAAAAAAAGGAGATACCTTGACCCAGGGCTATGTGAAAACATCCAGATAAAATAAAAAAAAAAAAAAAACACATTCAAAGCGATATGCAACAGTGACTTCAGAAAACATCCAAAGAGCAACACCATGAAATCCAAACAACACCACAGGCAAAACACATCGACTTACACATTCTATGCACAAAACACTTTATCCAGAGCTTTTCCATTTGTACGATCGTTTGTAGGAGGCTGTGGAACTATACACGGACTTGGTGGAGACCTTACCCGAGGGAGATTTGAAGAAGTCCTCCTCAAAACCCAGAAAAGATGAACCTCCAAACACAGTAGGAAAGGAAATTGGGCACCATTCCTTCTGGACCCAGCGAGCCATGAAAAGAACATACCTAGAGACATTGTGACACAAAGGCTATGTGACCATTATGAAGACCTATACGATGGGATAGAAAGTTTGAAGAAGCCATCAAGAGCTGCAAAACCTGATCCACCAGAAGCTGTTTCATTCTGCTATCAGCCATCAAGGCATGGTTCCGCAACCAGGCACTCCAGATATTGCGAAAGAAAAAACACCACTTCCCATAATGCTCAGGCAGTCTTTGAGTAGGCATCATGGGATTTGTAGGTCACAACCATCTGGTGCCAAGCTCTACATTAAGGCAAGTAGGGAGTCCAAGAAAACATTGGTTCCTTCCCCTCGACAGTCAGTAGCAGCACGTTGTTCCCCAGCCCAACAACACATAGAACATTACCAGGAAGAGCCGGGATTTTCCAGGAGATGGATCTGAATGCAGAAAGAACATTACGATGCATTAAATTCTATGTTACTAGCGGTGACAGGGCTTCACCCTGTCTAACACGTAACCGTGAACGTAAACGAGCGACACAGTTGTCTAATGACTGCCAGGAATAAGTTCCCCGTGGTTCGAGATATGGCTGAGGGGGACAAGGTGTCAAGTGTAGCAATTAGGTTTGATAAGATGCACGCAGGAGCTCGTTCACACACACCATATTCTGTTACCGAAAAGCGGAGGAGGAAACCAGTCCTCTACAGCGGCGTCGCTCAAAGACTTTCATTGCATCACTACATGAAGGCAACCAGAGCACTCTATAGGAAATGCTTCTTCTGCCAGCACCACCAAATGTCCACAACCAATTCCAAAACTCGTTAGATATGAGATTGTAACTCCGCACTCGCACCGTACCCTCCCATTTGACCTCTTTCACCCTAGCTCCATGGACGTCACATGTAGCCACCAATTAACTCCTATATACTGAAAAAATTCTGTGCCATCTTTTCTTTATCTTCGGGGGGGGGGGGGGTGTAGGATTTACTATTTATACATATACACAAAACAGGCCACTTTATTAGGTACCCCTTGCTAGTAGAGGGTCGGACACCCTTTTGTCTTCAGATCTGCCTTAATTATTCATGGCATAGATTCCAAAAAGGTGATGGAAACATTCCTCAGAGGTTTTGGTCCATATGGACATGATTGCATCGCGTTGTTGCTGCAGATTTGTCGGCTGCACATCCATGATGCAAACCTCCCGATCCACCACATCCCAAAGGTCCTTCATTGGATTGAGATCTGGGGACTGTGGAGGGCATTGGAGCACAGTGACCTCATTGTCATGTTCAAGAAACCAGTTTGAGATAATCGGAGCATTACCCTGCTGGAAGAAGCCATCAGAAGATAGAGGGTACACTGTGCTCATAAAGGGATGGACATTGTCAGCAAAAATACTCAGGTAAGCCGTGGTGTTTAAACAATCCTCAGTTGGTACAATGGGGCCCAAAGTGTGCCGAGAAAATATCCCCCAAACCATTACACCACCACCAGCCTGAAGCGTTGATACAAGGCAGGAAGGATCCATGCTTTCATGTTTACGCCAAATTCTGACGCCACCATCTGAAGGTCGCAGCTGAAATCGAGACTCAGACCAGGCAACGTTTTTTCCAATCTTCTATCATCCAGTTTTGGTGAGTTTGTGCGAATTGTAGCCCCAGTTTCCTCTTAGCTGGCAGGAGCGGCACCCGGTGTGGTCTGCTGCTGCTGTAGCCCATCTGCATCAAGGTTGGACATGTTGTGCATTCTATGGCTGTAGACTATGGCTGTAACAAGTGGTTGAGTTAGTGTTGACTTTCTATCATCTGGATCCAGTCAGCCCAGTCTCCTGACACCAACAATGCATTTTCGTCCACACAGCTGCCGCTCGCTGGATATTTTCTCTTTTTCGGTTCATTCTCTGTAAACCCTAGAGATGTTGTGCGCGAAAATCCCAGGAGATCAGCAGTTTGTGAAAACTCAGACCAACCCGTCCGGCACCAACAACCCACGCCACGTTCAAAGTCACTTAAAACCCCTTTCTTCCCCCATTCTGATGCTCGGTTTGAACTTTAGCAAGTCGTCTTCACCGCGTCCAGACGCCTCAATGCATTGAGCTGCTGCCGCGTGATTGCTTATTAACACAAATTGCTAATCAGCCAATTGAACAGGTGTACCTAATAAAGTGACCAGTGAGTGTATAGCACAAAATGTGATTTATTTTTTATATAATGATACACATCCTTAAAACTAAAAAGTTGGCTTAACCCCTTCGCTGCTGAGCCATTTCACCGCTGTGTGCGGAGCTCATTTTTACCGCTTACACTCATCGTGTTTAAACGCGATTTGAAGCCACATTTTATTAAATGACCCAGACATAATATCTTTCTTTCCGGCAGATTCCTAATATATCATTATTATATGTATGCGTCATGTCCTGCCTGAATATAACAAAAAAATGCAATAAAATAGAATTTTTAAATCATCTACAACAGGGCTCAAAAATTTCAAGTCCCAAGCTACTAACCAGGCCTTAAGAGTTACTCACCACTAGTTGCCCCACCTAACCCCTATCCTGCCCTGCATGCCTCTGCATTCCCACTCGCCCTCATGTAATTTCCACTCGCCAAATGCAAGCGGGCGAGTGGAAATTTTGAGGCTTGATCTACAACATGTAAAGTGTTTTTTTCACATTTTATCATGCGAGCCTTTGCGGTTATATTTTCTATGAGTTGCGCTTGTTAAAAAAATTAGAAACGGGGACAAGTTAAATTTTTTTGGGGGAAAAAACGTGATTTTTAACAAACACACCCCATAGAAAAATCATTTGTTCACATAATAAAAATGGGAACGATATATTGCTGCATTAAATAAAAACAAAAACACAATTATATTTTTTTAATTATTTTTTTACTTTTAACATGGTTCCAATGAACCATTGGTGGCAGCTAGGGGTTAACTCCAGAACTGACATCATTGCGCTATGCCAGTCATCTGGGGGAGATGCCGGAAGCTTGGCCGACATCCAAGATGTCGGCCACCTCCGCAATGCGGTCCCTGTTGGTACCGAATCACGATCCAGCCCCCAAGGGGTTAAAGCCAGCCACCGCTTGGAAGGGCAGGCTGTGCCCTTCCAAGCGGTACCTGGCTTTTGATCGTGCCCCTTAAGGAAGGGGAGGGAGGGAGATCCAAATGACCTCCCCCCCCCCCCCGCCTGTGTGGGGGGGGGGAGGTGCCTGTAATAGCGTCGCGGATGCGTGCCTGCACCAGGGGGGGCACAGCGATCGGCCGGAATCCGGCCGACCGCTGGCTGCAAGGGCGAGAGCGATGGGTCCCGCGGCCCAACACAAGGCAAGGGCGAGGGCAAGGGCGAGGGCGAGGGCGAGGGCGAGGGCAAGGGCGAGAGCGATGGGTCCCGCGGCCCAACACAAGGCAAGGGCGAGAGCGATGGGTCCCGCGGCCCAACACAAGGCAAGGGCGAGAGCGATGGGTCCCGCGGCCCAACACAAGGCAAGGGCGAGAGCGATGGGTCCCGCGGCCCAACACAAGGCAAGGGCGAGAGCGATGGGTCCCGCTGCCCAACACAAGGCAAGGGCGAGAGCGATGGGTCCCGCGGCCCAACACAAGGCAAGGGCGAGAGCGATGGGTCCCGCGGCCCAACACAAGGCAAGGGCGAGAGCGATGGGTCCCGCGGCCCAACACAAGGCAAGGGCGAGGGCAAGGGCGAGAGCGATGGGTCCCGCGGCCCAACACAAGGCAAGGGCGAGAGCGATGGGTCCCGCGGCCCAACACAAGGCAAGGGCGAGAGCGATGGGTCCCGCTGCCCAACACAAGGCAAGGGCGAGAGCGATGGGTCCCGCGGCCCAACACAAGTGTTAGAAACGCAGAAGACAAAAGTGAAGCTAACATCTCTCAAAATAGACAATGAGCGGGGGGGGGGGCATATTAAACCAAAGCAGTAAAGGAAAGAGAAGATCTTGGCTTTAAACATTAACGCCCTCGTCGGAACAGTTTCAGAAAATTAATTACAGGGCCGCGTACGGAATTCTACATGGTGATTAATCTGGCATGGGAATGAATAGGAACATGGTGCGGCGCTCAGCACGGCTCGTGGGCGCAACTGCAGGTATTAGAGAAGAAATGGAACTTCTCTGCATCGGCTGGTCTGGTTTGTCCAGCGCTAGATATAAAACGCAGGTGTTCTGCGAGCTTTTCGATCGCATCACCCAGAGGGGAGAGATGGGGCAGGCTACAAAGGGTTTATTCATATACCAGTCAAATTTTTATTTATTCTATACAGAAAAAAAATAAAGTGTTTATAAGGAGATGCCCGTTCACAAACGCCTACATACCCGTGGGGTATATTTCTATTCGTTTGAAGAATGTAGCAAAAGCATGTGTGGCCCAGGATAATCTCGTAGTTCAGCTGTCAAACGCATGCCCCCCCCCCCCCGGGATGTTGATGCCTACAATTCTCAGAATTCCTGCAAAAGATGACGAGGGAATCTTGGGAGTTGTAGTTCAGAAACATCAGGGGGGGGGGCAGAGTTTGACAGCCCTGTTCAAAAGGACAAACAGCAAGTACATGGGTAACAGAGCTCCACAGCAATAAAACTCCCAGTAATGTGCGTTGTGTACGAGCGTGAGTTTTACTGCTGTGGAGCTCTGATATACACACTGCACATTCTGACTGTATCAGAGCTCCACAGCAGTAAAACTCACGCTCCTACACACTGCACATTACTGTATCACAGAGCACCTCAGCAATAAAACAAACACTGCACCTTGCTGTGAGTTTTATTGCTGTGGAGCTCTGCCATACACACTGCACGTTATGAGTGTATGTTAGAACTCCACAGCAATAAAACTCATGCTCATACACCGCACATTACTGTATCACAGCTCCACAGAAATAAAGGTCACAGGAATGTGCGGTGTGTATGAGTGAGTTTTACTGCGGTTTAGCTCTGATATACACACTGTACATTATGAGTGTATCAGACCTACACCGCAGGTAAAAAAAATAAAAAAAATCACGCTCGTACACAATACTGTATCACAGCTCCACGGCAATAAAACCCACTGCTTCACACTGCACATTGAGTTTTATTGCTTTGGAGATATGAGATATGCTCCTAATGTGCAGTGTGTATGTGTTTCACAGCACACACACACACACACACACACACACCTGTGAATTTTATTGCTTTGGAGATAGGAGCGTATCTCACATCTCCAAAGCAATAAAAATCACAGTAATGTGCAGTCTGGAGCAGTGGGTTTTATTGCTGTGGAGCTGTGATACAGTAATGTGTACGAGCGTAATTTTTTTTACTGCTGTTTAGCTCTGATCTACACACTGTACATTATGAGTGTATCAGAACTCCACAGCAGTAAAACTCACTCATACGCACCGCACATTCCTGTGGAGCTCTGTGATATGCTCATACACACTGCACATTACTGTATCACAGAGCTCCACAGCAATAAAACTCACAGTAATGTGCAGTGTGAGTTTTATTGCTGTGGTGATGTGAAACACATACGCTCTAATGTGCAGTGTGTATGTGTTTCACAGGTCTCCAAAGCAATAACACAGTATCACAGAGCACCTCAGCAATAAAATTCACAGCAATGAGCAGTGCGTAGGTGTGTGAGTTTTATTGCTGTGGAGCTCTGCCATACACACTGCAGATTATGAGTGTATGGTAGAGCTCCACAGCAATAAAACTCACTCTGCACATTACTGAGTTTTATTGCTGTGGAGCTCTGATATGTGCACTGTGTGTGAGTGTATCAGAGCTCCACAGCAATAAAACTCAGTAATGTGCAGAGTGAGTTTTATTGCTGTGGAGCTCTACCATACACTCATAATCTGCAGTGTGTATGGCAGAGCTCCACAGCAATAAAACTCACACACCTACGCACTGCTCATTGCTGTGAGTTTTATTGCTGAGGTGCTCTGTGATACTGTGTGTGTTATTGCTTTGGAGACCTGTGAAACACATACACACTACACATTAGAGCGTATGTGTTTCACTCAAAACTCACAGTAATGTGCAGTGTGAGTTTTATTGCTGTGGAGCTCTGTGATACAGTAATGTGCGGTGTGTATGAGCCTATCAAAGAGCTCCACAGCAATAAAAAAAAACACAGCAATGTGCTTTGCTGTGGAGCTCTGATACGCTCATACACAACGCACATGGCTGCGGAGCTCTGATATGCTCATACACACATTACTGTATCAGAGCTCCACAGCAATAAAACGCACAGTAATGTGGTAATAAGCTGGGTATAGTGTCCAATTCCAGGACAAAAAGAAAAATATTTAAAAAAAAGGACTATTCTGGAAATTCCGGGACAGTCGGCAGGTGTTCGGGACATTGAGAGGCTGAAGCGCTACTTGAAGCGGGGAGGGGTGGGGGGTTATGTAAGGAGGAAGCTCTCTGTTATTCAGATTGCGCTCTCCAATTCCTAGAGGAAACAGCTGGGCTCCGGCACCAGGCCAAGAAAGTCAGCTTTTACAACCACAGCTTCCGGCTAACCTGCTGATCACAAATAGCCCTGGATCTGGGAAGCACGCTTCCAGGGAGATTTAACCCAGGGGGGGGTGCCTGGGACACTTATAGGTTTACGCCAACAATCGAAAAGGAGGGGGGGGGGGGAATTCTCCTTTAATTAGTAGAAGTGATCACGGTCATATGCAGAAGTCACGCCGACAGACGTTTGCCGAATCCAACACTTGCCTAATTCCCAAAACGGTGCGGTCGGCTCATAGGTTTGATGGAAATTTGCGACGCTCCTCTCTGGCAGGTCTCACCGTATTGATCGATCAGGGTAGGGCATCATGGGAATTGTAGTCTAGCTCGAATAACATACCCTGATGCAAAGTCTCTGAAAGGAAATCTTGTCAAGCTCCAGCCCACCAGATGTTGACCTACAACTCCCAGGATTCCCTGCCCATCCATTGAATTCTGGGAATTATAGGCATCAACATCATGGGGGTGGGGTTGGGCGTGAATTTGACAGCCCCGATTCTGAGTCTTTCATCTGGTTAAAACATCTGACATGCCCCCTGTGACTCCCCGGGGCCTTCACGACGTCTTGCATGAGCCGCGGCAAGAGCGCGGCCTTTAAGTTGACGGGCTACACAGATCAAATCTTCTCAAAAAGCTCCGACGCTCGCAAATCCACCGTTTGGATCCAAGAGTGGCTCATTGAACACTTCAATGCGAACCATCCAGCCAATAAGGAATCCTAGCGAAGTCGAGGTGGTGCATGGCATTAAATGGTATCCAACGACACCAAAGAGCAGCTCGAAGACACAAGATGTAGAGGTCACATGGTTGGCCCAGCTCTACCTTCCTAGTCTGCACGGGTTTTATCAGTGGTGTGGTCTCAACGGTCTCCAGTATTAATGGGTCAAGAAATGGGGAAAACGGAGCCTAAATAATGGGAGGGTGGGGGAGGGAGGAGGGGTTGATAAAGTCTGTCCAAAACATCAAATTTCAGAGTTAGTCATTAGCTGCCGACGGTCACTATCCAGACATGGAACCTTCAAGATCAGCAGCCAAGCTTGATGTGACCACCGTAACCATTCGGTAACAGGATTAACCTGCAGCTAAGTGTCTTGCCGTACACCGGGGAATTTATACTTTGAACTCCGATAGAAACAAAGCTGAAAGCGACGGGGAACGTCAACCGAAACCACCGAAATCTGTGCTGGGTAAATTCAGCGGAAATTACGATGGCGAGGACGGTGTAAAGTAATTGGACGGTGTAAAGTAATTGTGGTGATGGTTTCCAAACTTTAGTGGTTCGGAGCGATGGCGTGCTGCTTCTCCTGCCTCCCACTTGTTTTCTCAAAAAAACCCACTTGTTTTCATGAAAATTTCTTTTTTCAACCGTATCGGATTAGAAAAAAAAAAAAGTTAAGAAAAACTTTTAAAGCCGGTTCCTGTGAAGTTGAATTTTTTCACAACGCGGATCCATCTGAAGGTTTCACATTGTGGAGAAATACGATTTTTCTTACAGCTAGGGCTGGGGTTACAGATTTCTAAATCTAGCCCCCACCATTAACCCCGCCCAAACCCCAGCCCCCACCATTAACCCTGCCCCCCAAACATTAAATCACCCCCACAACCCAGCAATGATCCCAGCCCCTCAACATAAACCATAGCCCAGGGCTCAAAATTTCAAGTCCCAAGCTACTAGCCAGGCCTTAAGAGTTACTCGCCACTCGTTGCCCCACCTAACCCTTATCCTGCCCTGCCTCTGCATTCCCACTCGCCCTCATGTAATTTCCACTCACCAAATGCGAGTAGGCGTGTGGAAATTTTGAGGCCTTCCATAGCCAAAGCCCAACACTAACCCCAGTCCCAAACATTAAGCATAGCTCCAAATCCAACGCTAACCCCAACCCCCCCAACGCTAACCCCAGCCCCCCCAACCCCCCCAACGCTAACCCCAGCCCCCCCAACGCTAACACCAGCCCCCCCAACGCTAACACCAGCCCCCCCAACGCTAACCCCAGCCCCCCCAACGCTAACCCCAGCCCCCCCAACGCTAACCCCAGCCCCCCCAACGCTAACCCCAGCCCCCCCAACGCTAACCCCAGCCCCTAACACTAACCCCAGCCCCTAACACTAACCCCAGCCCCCCCAACGCTAACCCCAGCCCCTAACACTAACCCCAGCCCCTAACACTAACCCCAGCCCCTAACACTAACCCCAGCCCCTAACACTAACCCCAGCCCCTAACACTAACCCCAGCCCCTAACACTAACCCCAGCCCCTAACACTAACCCCAGCCCCTAACACTAACCCCAGTCAGCCCCACCCCCTAACATTAACCCCACCCCCCAAAGCTAGCCCCATCCCCTAACAGTAACCACAGCCCCCCAAAGCTAGCCCCATCCCCTAACAGTAACCCCAGCCCTCAAACATTAAATAGCCCAAAGTTAACCATAGCCCCCAACAATAGCCCCCCATCCAACATTAAATAGGCCCCAAACCCTAGCCACCAAACCCCAACGCTAACCCAATCACATGTGATGACAGATTTCGACTTCAGCTGAATTTTGCTCCCCCAAAAAAACATTTAACCCATAATGACGACAAGCAGAAGGATCCGTGACTCAGATGGTGGAACTTGCGTTGCTGTGCCAGGGTCACTGCCCGAGCCAGCCAACTGGATTGACACATGGTGGGGTGTTCCCACATGGCACTACTTTACCAGAGTCTAGAAAATGCCAGCAGGACGGGCTGAAGACTTCCATGAGAAACCTGGTCACCTGGCTGCACTTTCTGGGCGACGGGCCGATTGCGTTTGGTATCGTCTCTGTAATGGCGCCACAGAGCCAAAACCTTGTGAGACCGGCGCGTCCCTGCTCAGCAGGGCAGGACACCAGAGCCATTGCTTGTTCTCATAAACATGTTTTTGTTCTGTACACAGACAGGAGCACATTCTTCAACATGTTCAACTCAAGTTTCCCTTAACCACGTACATGCCAAGCGGTGAGGAGAGGACGGACCGAATCACCTGCCTCATACATTAAGTACCAGGCACCGAAACGAGGTCGTAATAATGGCAGACGAAGCAACAAAGCCAGTTAGGTGGACCTGGAAATAGCTCGGCTCCGGTGGCTCGTCTTACCGATCGATCTTTCTGAAGGATCTCAGGATCTTAAACGCAGGGAAATCCAGGAGAAGGTTATTTTTTCTGCTTCTAAATATTTAATGCCGTGTTATTTTAAGCCGGCGTTGTTGGCGCGAGTGGACGGTTACACCGTCTCTAACCAACGAGTAATTAGCCGGAGCGCTGCCAATACCTACAAACTGCCGACTGTACGGTCACCCCTATCTAATGAAAAAGGAAAAGTCTGAGTTACCCGGCACATGCCAAAACGTCCCCTCTGGCAGACACCTCCCCATCCCACGGCAGACACCTTCACCACCTCCCTACTGTGAACACACCCCCCCCCCCCAATGATAAAGTGAGTATTGAAAAAAGTTAAGTGCTGCAAAACTGAACTTTGCTAGACTTTAACCCTTTCACTGCTGAGGGCATGTGAGGAACGTCCGCATTGACTCCCATTGAACCCCCGATATCTCCCGACTGTTGGCAGCTAGCAGGGTCATGTGTGGCATCATTAGAAAGGCCAGAGCATGGCCTTTCCAATGATACCAAACATGACCATGTTTAAAATTAAAAAAATATATAATTTTTTTTTTTAAGACGTGAAATGGCTCAGCAGTGAAGGGGAAAAAAAAAGGCTTAATACAATAAAAAAAAAAAAAAAAAAAATTAATCCTATAAATTAAAATATCACAAAACGCAAAAAGAAGGTTTGCTGAAAAATGACAATTCTCCCAGATTATTTTTTCATTTCTGCACTCCTGAGATAGTAAAGGTCTATTTTTCGATTGGGAAAAGGAATAGAACTTTTCCCCCTATACACTTAAAATAGTAGCTATAAAAAGAAAAAAAAAAACACATCCACCAAGCTTAACTCCTATGGATACTCTGATATAGCAATCTCTTCATGGTTTTAACCAAATATGCACATATGAATTTTTAGGTTACGCAGTCTCTGGTATGCAATCCCATACCGAAACAAGAACGACACGCATGCGCAGACCGAGTTGGACCATCAGACATAGAACACGTCATCAGGATACGTCTGCGACACGCAGACGTTAAATCAAGACAAACCCGGTAACGGCAGGACTATAAAAAAAGGGAAACACCGGCCACTCACTCACTGAAGAAGTGAGTGACTAGTAGTCCTGCACCCTACAAATATGCCTCCATGCCCATGCACCCCAAGTTCAAAATGACTTGCGTCACACCAGCTACTACAATAGATCCATCATTGGCAACTTTCAATCCGAATTAGAACTACTCTGCTGAACAGTCACGGAACTTTTGAAATTCCTAATTTATTAAAAATCGATACAGCAACGAACGATACGGTTTAACCATATATTTTGTATGAAATGTATTCTTTGCTTTCCGTAATCGCCAATTATGTATTGGATTGACTCGCTGTCGATTTATAGCATTTCTGAAGTTAATATAAAATTATAATATAACCCTAAAAATAGCATAATACTCTCCAAAGCGAATTCATACAGCAGAATACATTAGTCATTGGTCAAACACAAAGGGGTATTAGGTGTATACATGTTCCAGGGTTACACGAATTGCACAATTCGTCAGACAATCCATTTGGCTTCACCGAAGGGAACTACATAAAAATAGACTGAATAAAAAAAATAAAGTCTATATATAAAACGATATTATAAAAACATTGAATGCGATGGGGATTTGACCGTTTAGCAGAGCGGCAGGAACGACTGAGAGTAGACATTCCTTCCACTCTGACGCCCGTCTGGCCACCTCGCTGAGTGCAGTTAGTGCGCTCAGCGCTGCAAGCCTCGATCCTCCTATGGAGGATTGCGCTTTGCAGCCTAGGCGGGGAGGACTTGCAGCACGGCCGCTGTAGCGCTCACAATTAGTGCGCACGCTACAGCGTTTGGCCACCCCTGAAGAGTCACAACGCTGCGACGGAAACTAGGAGGCACGTCAGTACGGGTACACAGAGCGCTCGTCTGACCCCGGCCTGAAATCTGTCAAACTGAATCACCAAAAATCAGGGCATTTCACTGACATTTCAGCGTTCTCTGAACAGATTAACCATTACTTCTCTATGGGACAATGTCAACGCCACCGTAGATCGAACTGCAGCGATCTGCACCGTATTTCGCCAGTACAGTATTTGGTGAATTGAGAGATTTCTGAATAGACAAACGGCCCCCGTATCCCTAACAAGTGTCATGTCCGAACACGAAGGAACAATATCCCTTTCAGATCCACATGCTTGTTTTCTGGTCTGCACATTGAGCAGAGACTGATCCTATGAGATGTCCTTGGATTGACCTTGAATGATACACGCTTATCAGGCACTTCTTTCCTGGATGTAACAAATCACTCGCGTTCCGAAGCCTCTTCCTCAGCACATATCGCTTCCCGTGCAATCTTTCCAAATTTACTGGGATTTATTTCTTACAAACCTGCAAGCTTCATTGTCCATTGCACGCTGCCGGCTCCTTCATAGCCACCCTCAAACGTTTCCAGTGGTCACAGAAGACCCCCCCCCCGTGTCATTTTGGGGAAAGCTGCTGGGGGGCTAGAGGACACGATTTCCAGACTTTTTAAAAGATGTCACGACCTATCAGAGCCATGTATGTGAATAAAAGGGCCTTTATTATTTGCAGCGAGACATTTCAAAACACATTTATAGTTTAGACTCCCCGCAGGCAATTTTTTTGGGTCATAACTGTTACACACCCACACCCCTTTAATATAGTGAAGTCCCTGAAAGGACACCCACACCCCCTGGATATATAGTGGAGTCCCTGAAAAGACACCCGCACCCCCTGAATATATGGAGGCCCCCATAAAAATAAACCCACACCCCATGAATATATAGTGGCGTCCATGAAAAGACACCCACACCCCCTGGATATATAGTGGAGTCCCTGAAAAAAACACCCACACCCCCTGAATATATAGTGGCGTCCATGAAAAGACACCCACACCCCCTGGATATATAGTGGAGTCCCTGAAAAGACACCCGCACCCCCTGAATATATGGAGGCCCCCATAAAAATAAACCCACACCCCCTGAATATATAGTGGCGTCCATGAAAAGACACCCACACCCCCTGGATATATAGTGGAGTCCCTGAAAAACACCCACACCCCTTTAATATAGCGGAGTCCCTGAAAAGACACCCGCACCCCCTGAATATATGGAGGCCCCCATAAATATAAACCCACACCCCATGAATATATAGTGGCGTCCATGAAAAGACACCCACACCCCCTGGATATATAGTGGAGTCCCTGAAAAAAACACCCACACCCCTTTAATATAGCGGAGTCCCTGAAAAGACACTCGCACCCCCTGAATATATAGTGGCGTCCATGAAAAGACACCCGCACCCCCTGAATATATGGAGGCCCCCATAAAAATAAACCCACACCCCTGAATATATAGTGGAGTCCCTGAAAAGACACCCACACCCCCTGAATATATAGTGGCGTCCATGAAGACACCCGCACCCCCTGAATATATGGAGGCCCCCATAAAAATAAACCCACACCCCTGAATATATAGTGGAGTCCCTGAAAATATACCCACTGGATACATGGGAGGAGCAGGGGGGGGGCCACTGGCTGACCCATCAGGACGTATTACGTTTGCTATGGTCAAAACAAATGAGTTTTCCTGGAGGTTAGCCAATTAGGAAGCTCCATTTTTAATAGGGTTTCCTGTACTCCAAGGAGTGAACTCCTCAGGGGCAGGTCCATCTGGAGGTTCCCTACAGTCAAGAGGACTAAGCTCCCAGGCGGCTGATTCAGCAGGCAGCATGACTTTTATTGAAGTTACCCTGTAGTGAAAAGGAATGAGCAACTCAGGGGTTGGTCCTTCAGGAAGCTGGACATTTATTAACATCCTGTAGTAAAGAGGGATGAGCTCTTCAGGGGTTGGCCCATGTGGAAGCTTTCTTTCCATTACGGTTTCCTGTAGTAAAGAGGGACGAGCTCCTCAGGGGTTGGTCCATTGACTCAAAAGGAGGTTCCTGAATAAAGACTGAACGTTTTAGCATCAGGAACTGGACGGGCTCCATTGTTTACACATGGCCGGTCATCTGGATTTATCTACTACACATGGAAACTACCTGGAGCCCTCACTGACCTACAGACCCTCTGACACCTGAGGCTTTGTGTGGGTCACCGCATGGAAGCCTTGTTAAGGTATTTTACACAGTAAAAGGTTTGCCAGGAGTCCTTTTTGTACGATTCGTGGATTAGCATGTGGACGCTTCATCCATTATGCATCGAGCGCCATTTAATACCGGGATATTGAAGGGGGGGGGGGGAATGATGGCGCTCTGCTCATTTACGTATAATAAATCAAATTATGCTAAAAGCTCGTCTCAGTCTTCAGTACGAGAGTGCGCGGACGTGGCACATTTCATCTCGCCCGAGATAACCAAACGAGATATATTAAAAAGGCAGAGGACAAAGAGCGAGATTAAAAAAGCCTCCACACCACAAATTACCAGAAATAACAATCAATCAAAAACCATCTGCACGTCCAGGCAAATCAGAGAATTGCTTGGACCAAAGGCTGGTTTGCTACACTCTTCATATGCAGCAAGGAACTCTGGGTAGGACATGCAAATGAAGCTCAGAATGTCACTTTTTGCATCAAAATTCTGATTTAAACTTATAACTTTCGGCAAGTCTAGGTCAGGCGAGAGGAGTTGTGGCCTCCGGGCGAGCATTACCGCGATGGGATACGGGTCATCGCCATCATAGCCACACCCCCAAGAGGGTCATTTTTCGGCAGCACATGGTGGCCAGACAAGCAGCGAGACAGAGCCGCTTCAAGAGCTCAGTAGGTGTTTTAGCAGCCTTGACTTTGACTCTTTGAGCACCACGAGTGCCGTTTACACAGTGCCTCCCGAAAACTGGGAGTCGGCCTAGTTCTGGCGGATGATCAGGAGGTCTGCCGGAAAACTGGGTGTCACAAGGTCGGTTCATGCGAGTTGGTAGATTGGTGTTGATTTTCACTCAAAGAAAAAAAAAAGTCAGCATCTAGCACAGGCCTGTCTCCTGCTGGTGAGGCCTTAGGCGACTGCCTGTTTTGCCCAATTATACAGCCGCCTCTGCCTGTACACCGATGACCAAGACTCTAGTAACAAGTACCGGAGACAAAAGAAAATCAATGGAGGAAATCCACCTCCCCGGGTGATCTCTTGTCCCTTTCGACATGTCTTCTCATCTTGTGTCCTCCACCACAGTGGTCAGATGGTAAATCACTATGAGCGATGTCACCTGCTGCGAACACATAAAGGGTCATTCAATAAGCACCGAACTTACCAGCGAATTGCACCGTACATTGACATTCTGTGGCAGTGCGGCTAGTCAGAAGTGTTAGCAATTTCGGTGCAATCCGGTGGCAGTGAAATTGTCCCATGGAGAAGTAATGGTTAATCTATTCAGAGACGCCAAACTGCACAGATGTGTCGATGAAATGCCCTGATTTTCAGTGCGACAGGTTTAAAAATCAGGCAGATCACATAGGTGTCAATGGAAAAAAATATTACCTTTTTTTATATATAAAAATTAATAAACCATTTATTTTTTCAGTTGCAGGAAAAAGTATTTTTTTGCAAAATTTTGATTCATTTTTTTCTTTTTTTTAAAAAAAAATATGATTTATAGGAGCCCCAGTTTGGCGGCTGATCAGCTGCATTCGCTACACTTCGGGGACCCTGCAGCGAATGCTGAATTCACCACAGGGTCAGCGAACTGAAATGGCCGCAGTGCGCTAAACGAGAGCAAACTGAACTGGCCGCAGTGCGCTAAACAAGAGAGCAAACTGAACTGGCCGCAGTGCGCTAAACAAGAGAGCAAACTGAACTGGCCGCAGTGCGCTAAACAAGAGCGCGAACTGAACTGGCCGCAGTGCGCTAAACAAGAGCGCGAACTGAACTGGCCGCAGTGCGCTAAACAAGAGCGCGAACTGAACTGGCCGCAGTGCGCTAAACAAGAGCGCGAACTGAACTGGCCGCAGTGCGCTAAACAAGAGCGCGAACTGAACTGGCCGCAGTGCGCTAAACAAGAGCGCGAACTGAACTGGCCACAGTGCGCTAAACAAGAGAGCGAACTGAACTGGCCGCAGTGCGCTAAACAAGATAGTGAACTGAACAGACCGCAGTGCGCTAAACAAGAGAGTGAACTGAACTGGCCGCAGTGCGCTAAACAAGAGAGCACCAAAATTTCAGTGATCCCTGAATAACCCCTGTAGGCGGAAGCCACCTTTAGGACAGCTGCTGGCCTTGTTTACAGCAATTATTCTCATTCCGGCGCCTCGATCCTAATGTAAACAACCCTGGCTCGCAGCAGCCGGTGGATTTTCCTTGACGCAGGACCCGAGTCACTTAGCGAACGAGGCTGTAAGAAAGAGTGCAGGGTAACTTGCTGATTCAGAAGAAAACCCCCCCAAACAAACACATTTACTAACGGAATTGCAAATTTTAGGCTCTGAAAAATGTGCAAGTCGCTGCATTTCTCGGTTCATGTAGGCTGTACCTGACGAGCACCACCCGCCACCGGTTTAGCTGTAAAGGACACCTCTAGAAGGTCAAGATACAACCACCACCACCCCTATCTACTTCCACCCAAAACCAGTATAAAATGTGCAGCAGCGTGTGACCAGTCCCGAAGAGTCACAACGCTGTGATGGACACGGGTAGGCACGTCAGTATGGGCGAACCTAGTGCGTTCATCTAACACCGGCCTAAATCAACATCAACAGGTCACAGCAAATTAAAATAAATTTGTTTAATGGGCAATGGCAATAAAAAAAGAAAGCGCGCAATAACGTCATCTGCCGGGTGTTAATACAGGCTCAAAGCCACGGGCGCCAAGACGTGTGAGCAGATCTAAGCAACACTACATATAAAAAGATCTTTGCACGGCTCTTGAAAACACGTAGTCTACTCTAAAATCATCACGGTGGCCCCTAAGGTAGACATTTCTCATATGCTGGTCTCAGATATGAAGTTGGCTGGGAGAAAGGCTACGGATCCCTTCTACATCACATAACGATGGGCAGATTGAGAGGGCTGGGACCTTCAAAAACACAACGACAACTTTCCACCAGATGTGGACTATGCCATGAACCGGAAGGCATCGAAAGAGGTCCTACCGAGCCAAGAACATATGGAAGCCCACCAAGGCAACCTGACACTGGCTAGATCTTCATGTTGCAATTATGCCTAGAGGTAACTGCAATTTGATGATACGAAGACGTTTCGTTCCAATCCAAAGCACCAAAACCCAACGGGATGTCCACCACTGGTGTTCGTAGCGCTCATCTTTTGTCCAGCTTCCACCATTTTGGAGATAATGGTCACACCATTAGGAACTCCCATCAGACTCCAGCACAGCGGAGATATTTCAGTTACATCTGTTCTCCAAACTACTTTACACCATCATCCCATGGTGGGGTAATGTCCAAAGCACCCAATATCACTTCGGGCTTGAATAACGAAGGTGGGCAGGAGGCCGTGAGCTCATCGATTTGTAGGCAATGTTGAAGTACGGAGTTGGGTTCGATCTTGCCAGGTCCTGATGTACAGTATGGGTTTCTTGGTCAAACCTCAGGTCCTTCTAGTCCTCCTGTGAATGTCACTCTGGTTTTAAAAAGGTCGGATGGCGTTGTTGTGGACCACCGGATAACAGAAGGCAGTAGTCTTGGCGCAGCCATCAATATTTGCCGGAATCAATGTATACCTAATTAGAAGCCGGAGATATCCCTCCTAATTGCCACTTACATATGTAATAAGCAGACGCACATCCTCTCCGCCGGAGATCCTGCTCCGTACATTAGCATGACTGGCGCGCGGCACAACGCGGTAACGTTTAGCATGTCACCCATCGCCAGAGGACCACTTCAGGGGAGAGAAGGAAGAAATCAAGAGAAACAGCCCATTACAGATACTTATCAGTTTGCTGCCGGGGAGGCAAAGCTGGGCAAGGCTCCCTACCCGCACAGCAGGGGGCACGATGCCAAAGACACGGGGGGCTTTGGGAGGTATCTAAACATCGAGGCCAGAATCCTGGTGCAGCGATTAAACCGACAGACCGCAGACACGAGGGATAAACAGGGAGACGGCGCGGACGGTTCCAGGAGAAACTGCCTCGACAGGTTATATGCTGATTATTTTGCCGTAGGGAAAGGTCGGGGGGGGGGCAAAAACCACAGAAACAAACCACGAGGACTACTAAACACCGGGGAACCTGAACGCTGCCGAGCCCCGTGGCCGAGCTGCAGCTGCATTCTTGTGCGTAATGTGTTCTTCCTGCGCAGAGCGTGTATCCACATGTCCTGTTTACACGGCGCAGCAGCTCAGCATGCGCAGAGACACCAAAGCCAGACCGGGGGGGGGGGGGGGGTCTGGGTCAGGGCAGGCGATATAGGAAGAAAAAAGTTAAATTTGTGCAGCAGTAACCAGGATGAAGGGAAGCAGAGGGGTGGACGGTGAGGCCGCTTTACCTTATTAGTACATCTTCCTCACCTTGCACAGCTGACGTTGCACGCCCAGTTTCCGTGTTTAGCTCTTCACTAAGGTTGACCTAAATTGCACACCTGCCATAGTTTGCTGTTTAGTGAATACGCCCCTATTGGAGTTGGATCCAACGAATGATATTCCGTCGATCTGGAAAGCGTTAGGACACTTTGTAAAACGTCATTCATGCTGCGTTCCGGTGAGTCTGAGCGTCATCAGTTCATGATGGACGAAACAAATTCGCATGAGCGTCCAATAGTGACGAAAGGGTTAATTAGGCAGGTGCCATTGTAGAAAAAAAAAAATGAACACACACACACACACACACACACACAGACACACAGACACACAGACCATTTTGACGGGGTCAAAATGTGAGGAGAGCCCGTCCCTTCCTGCCCAGCCAACGTTGTAGAAAACGCTGGGTGAAGTGGAGGAGTTTCCTCCACCCCACCCATTCGTTACCAGCAGCCAGGATTTTGAATTTCCCGGCTGCTGGTCACACACAGAGCTGGTGACGTCACCCTCTGAGACCAATCGAGGTAGCGAGCGTTCTCAGGGAGTCCGCGACGGATCAGACCTGTGCATGCGCATGCGGCTCTGATCCATCGCTCTGCGCAGGCGCTACACAACTCGTGTAAGTAAAGTGTGTGAGTCCCGCAGCGCTGCACAATGTGCGGCTCCTACACTACACAAGCTGTATAGGAGCACAAACTGCACAGAAACGCTTCAGGGACGTCCAGGTTCGGGAGTCCCGGAGCGAAGAGAAGAGAAAGAGCAGCGCACGGCGAGGGGGGAATAGGGGAGAGAGATTTCTTGTGGGCATTAAAAGTTACAGTCACTTTATATAGCACCAACAGAATCCGCAGCGCTTTACAAATGAGGGAGTGCAGGCATGGGACATAAACACCTAAAAAGGAACCCACGGCCCCGCCCGCAGGATAATCACCCTAATTGGGGCACTCTATACCCAAACGGGGCGCTGAGACCTGGAGCGGTTACTTATTATGGGAGCGGGATGCTTCATCAGCCGCAGCACAGAAATAAACACCAGACTCTCACGGAGTGCGAAGCACTGGGGACTAATCCGGGACACGGCCCCCACCCCCCCGTCACACTTTTGGAGCCAGGAGACGCATCCAGAGAAATATCAATTAGCATAGCGATGGTTAGGGAAACTCCTAGAGCAGCGATTGTGAACCTTGGCACCCCTGGAGGTTTAAGTACTACACGTCCCATGATGCTCCACCAGCTTTAACAATGACTGAGCATCATGGGACATGTAGTTTAGAAACATCTGGGGTGCCCAGGATCACCGTCACTGTCCGCAACGTTGGCCCTCCAGATGTTTTGAGCCAACATTTCCCACGATGCTCGACCAATCTAGAGCACCTGAGCATCATGGGAGAGGTTTCAAAAGATCTGGAGGGTCAAGGTTGCCGACTCTTGTCCTAGATGTTAGCAGCCTGTATTCTGTCCACTGCGCACCCCCCAAAAAAAACAAAAAAACACAAAATATAGACCTGTCACACATGAGGCGTTTACGGTGGGGATTGTGGGAGATTTTATAGACTGTGGGATTTTTTTCCCCCAGCCGTTTTGGTCCAAGTCTTCTCACAGCCGCCCGGTCAGTGAGCCGCAACGCACGGCTTAGTGGATAAACCCCCACGACGCGTTCAGGAAGAGCGACGCGGCTGCAGCTCCTGCTCTACAATACATAACAGGATGTAAAATCCTCGGATCAGCCAAAACAGCATCACCGGAATGGGCATGGGGGGGGGCGACATAAAGGAAAGACAACAGCGTGTACTGAATGCAACGAGGGAGGAAAAACACAATAAACCCGAAAAAAAAGAGATCCAGGCACGCAGGACCTGCTGGGAGGAGATAACACAACCCAGGCAAGGCTTAGGCTAGGGTCAGAGTGGGGCAGTCGGAACGCGCGTGCAGGCGCACTAAATCACGGCGGCAGTAGCAGCACATAACGGCCAATGACGGCCAATATACGCAGTACGTGCGTACAAAAGTGCGCCGACACCACGCAACCGGCAAATGAACGCATTTTTCTCAGAACGTGAAACCGCTGCTACAGACGTACAGAGTGCGCTGCGGCCGCATGGCAGCGTGTGTGCGTGATTAGGAGACGTCAGACGCTGCTAGTGTGCGGCCAACATAACGTTCAAACAGCCGGATTTCCCTAGAATTGCGTTGGTGAGTACCTGCGACTGTGCGACTGTGGTCGTCTGACCACTTAAGCGTATTCCGTGAAAAAATGCGTGCGCACGCATCGACGTACATTTTGACGGTGGCCGCAGAAAATGCGCTCATCTGTCCCTAGCCTCAGGCGTCAGGATAAGCCACGCAGTGTGCAACGGGCAAGCAAGGGAGCCATGGTGGCTACTGCATGACTTGACCGTTGGTGTACGACCCCCCTGAAATATAGGGGGGGGGGCGCGTCTATAAAGGGCAGGACAAAATTAGAATGTAATGAAAGTCCTACAGAGCAGATTCCAGGTCACCGCTTTTACCTTTCATGGCAGGTCACCAGCCTCAGCCATACAGATGTTTTGGAACTACATCTCCCATGATGCTCAGCCACTCACTAGGTTGGCAGAGCCTCATGGGAGCTGTTACAAAACATCTGTAGGGCCTAGGGATGCCGGACTGGCCATGTTTTCCTGGACACACGTTACCGTCGCACGCAGAGAGGAGAAGGGGGGGGGCGCACAGGGAAAGTGCTGCCCTGCATCATGTATAATTCATATGCAGGAGGAAGGAAATGAAGGATTCCTTTCCCATTTCTTACCCGCAGCGTATAGATTATACATGCTGCGGGGTGGCATTTTTCATGCACTGCTCATCAGCATGAATGAATTGTATGTGTCCAGGAAAATATGGCCAAGGCTGCCGACCCCTATTTTATGGCATAAATCGGGATGGGGGGCAGTAACTTTTGGGGTACACGAAAGCATAAACGGATCCCTGGCACACGATGTGCATATGTATACGAGGATAAGTGCCTCCCCATCCCTCACGGTTCCTACGCCCATGACAGGACACCTCCAGGAGCCAGGAAGGACTCAAAGAGCTCTTAAATTTATGGTTTATTCATCAACAACAACAAAAAAAATAATCTGTGCACAAAGCTTTATCAGTCTCCGAAAAACGAGCATTAAAATCAATCAGGCTCCGACAAGCCCTTGGCTTTCGCAGAAAAAGAACTACAGCTCCCATGATGGATGATGCCTCTCAGCCTGACGGAGGCTGCAGCTTGTAGGACAGGAGCTCCACCACGGGCACAGGCCGCTGCCAGCCTAGCAAACGCATGAGGGAAACCGTTCTGCAGCAGCTGGGTGGAGGCCGGTGCATGGAGCGCCGTGTATTGTTGTCGCGGCATCCTCTGCCCACGGCTGGCACGGCATCAAAAGATGTTTCTGTACTACAGCTCTGAGACAGTGGTTGGCGACCCTGGCCCTCCAGATACACTTCCCCTCAGGTTCTGCCAGCCTAATGAGTAGCTGAGCATCATGGGAGATGTAGTTGTAAATGCACTTCTAGGGGAAAGGCTGGTGATGCTTGCTACGGGCGCTCAAAGTGCGGGGTGCTTGCGGCACCTATCCCTGCGGCAGGCAAAGCATCTTGGGCGTTTTAGTTGTACCACAGCTGGAGGTTTGCCAGTATAAGGCGGCGCCGGGCACGGGGCATCACCACGGTTGCGCTGCCAGTTCCATTTTTAGCAGCAGCTAATCCCACGGCGCACGTGGATTTAAAGGACCGAAAACAACCGCGCCTGCAGGATCCCAGAGCCAACACGAGACGCCGGGTTACAGCCGCCGGGAAAGCAGGGGGGGGGCCTACACACAAGCAGAAATAAAATCGAAATATATATATACACACACACCCCCATATTCACCGGAACAGTGCCTGCCTGGCAGCTACAGAGTTAATACCCCGCCAGGAGATGACGCCGGATGAGTCATACGTTAAAGGGTTAATTCAATAAGAAAAGGAAATTTACACAAATAATAAAAATCAGTGAGATTAACCCAATCCAGAGAGAGTGTCACGCCGGTAAACGAGCGATGAAGAAATTTATTCCCTGAGCCAAGAGTCCCAGGAAACCGACGAAACGATGAGAAAATATAACAAAAATAATAAAAAGATATTGTAAACACACAAACACCAAATTAAATAATGACGACTTGGAAGAATATAATATATCTAAACCTTTAAGTTCCTCCATTAAGTCAGGTCATTTTTTCATTGTTAAATATAATGATTTGGACCCAATCTGCAACGGGGGGGGGGGGGGGTTACTAAGCGGGGGATAAGAAAAAAAAAAACACACACCAAAACAGGAATCCCACAGCAGCCACTAAATGGGCATCATTTTCACATTTTCCAAATCTCCATATTTTTTTATTTGGGAATAAAGCTTTTTATTGGCAGGGTGGGGGCTTATTCACTAAATTGCAAATTGTGAAGGAAACACATTTAGGGCAGGACAGCAGAAATGAAAAGAAATGGCAAATCTGAGAAAGTAATAAAGTTTCCCATTTTCTGCCCGATTCCTGAAAAGCATACATATATTACACAAAAAAGACGCGACTTCCACCGCCGAATGGCACGCGTGGCAGCACGGGCATCTCTGCCAGCACCCAGAATAAAATCAACCAAACCTATTTACAGAGAATTCCTCTGCACCAAAACACACACAAATCTCTCCCCCCCCAAAACACACACACAAATCTCTCCCCCCCCCAAAACACACACAAATCTCTCCCCCCCAAACACAAATCTCCCCCCCCCCAAAACACACACACAAATCTCCCCCCCCAAAACACACACACAAATCTCCCCCCCCCAAAACACACACACAAATCTCCCCCCCCCAAAACACACACACAAATCCCCCCCCCAAAACACACACACAAATCCCCCCCCCAAAACACACACACAAATCTCCCCCCCAAACACACACAAACCTCCCCCCCAACACACACAAACCTCCCCCCAAACACACACACAAACCCCCCCAAACACACAAACCCCCCCAAAACACACCAAACCTCCCCCCAAACACACAAACCCCCCCAAACACACACAAACCTCCCCCCAAACACACACAAACCTCCCCCCAAACACACACAAACCTCCCCCCCAAAACACACCACAACCTCCCCCCCAACACACACAAACCTCCCCCCCCCAACACACACAAACCTCCCCCCCCCCCAACACACACAAACCTCCCCCCCAACACACACAAACCTCCCCCCCAACACACACAAACCTCCCCCCCAACACACACAAACCTCCCCCCCAACACACACAACCTCCCCCCCCCCAAACACACACAAACCTCCCCCCCCCCAAACACACACAAACTCCCCCCCCCCAAACACACACAAACCTCCCCCCCCCAAACACACACAAACCTCCCCCCCCAAACACACACAAACCTCCCCCCCCAAACACACACAAACCTCCCCCCCAAAACACACCACAAACCTCCCCCCCCCAAACACACACAAACCTCCCCCCCCAAACACACACAAACCTCCCCCCCAAACACACACAAACCTCCCCCCCAAACACACACAAACCTCCCCCCCAAAACACACACACAACCTCCCCCCCAAACACACACAAACCTCCCCCCCCCAAACACACAAAACCTCCCCCCCAAACACACACAAACCTCCCCCCCAAACACACACAAACCTCCCCCCCCCCAAAACACACCAAACCTCCCCCCCCCAAACACACACAAACTCCCCCCCCCCAAACACACACAAACCTCCCCCCCCAAACACACACAAACCTCCCCCCCCAAACACACACAAACCTCCCCCCCCCAAACACACACAAACCTCCCCCCCCCCAAACACACACAAATCACCCCCAAAACACAAGGCATAGAAAGCAGCAGACAGGGGGTATCACCAGCTGGCAGTCAGAGGGGGCACAGGAGTCTGGTCACCCCACCATTTCCAGCCCTACCTGCTCCATCACACAGTGTGAAAGGTAAATGTCTGTCATGGGTGAGGGGGGGTTACAGAGGACACTGGCGGGGGGGGGGGGACACCCCTTCCATGGCATCTCTCAGCCTGGCACCCAGATATCCCCAAGTGCCGCGAGGCTGGCAGAACCACAGGAGGGCAGCGAGAGTACCTGCACAGGTAAGGGGGGGGGTTACTGCACAGGTAGGGAGGAGCTCAGGTGGGGGGGGGGCTGCTCAGCAAGATGGGGTTGGCTGCTGGTGGAGGGGGGCTGCCCAGCTGGTGGAGGGGGGCTGCTCAGCCAGGTATAGGGGTGGGGGCTGCTCAGGCAGGTATAGGGGTGGGGGCTGCTCAGGCAGGTATAGGGGGCTGGTGGAGGGGGGGCTGCTCAGCAAGATGGGGGGGCTGCTGGTGGAGGGGGGCTGCCCAGCAGGTGGAGGGGGGCTGCTCAGGCAGGTATAGGGGGGCTGTTGGAGGGGGGGGGCTGCCCAGCAGGTGGAGGGGGGCTGCTCAGCCAGGTATAGGGGTGGGGGCTGCTCAGGCAGGTATAGGGGGGCTGGTGGAGGGGGGGGGCGTCTGTTCAGACAGCAGGACTCACCCAGCAGTGCAGGATCCCGGCAGAGTTGTCGGAGCCCCCGGGCGGTGTGCGGGCGGCCCCTCTCGGGCAGTGCGGGGTTACAGCGTGTGCCGGTGCGGCGCCATGGCGGGAGGCAGGATACGGTGTATCCAGGCGGCCCGGCACATGCAGGGTTACAAGCTGGCCATGCAGCAGCAGCGGCGGCGGCGGCTCCGGCCAGTGCAATGAGAGCGCTCAAGGACAGGCCACGCCCCTTCCACTAGACTGACAGGGGATGAGACCTCGCCACGCCCCACCCACTCTTAAAGAGACAGTGACCTCAGTGCCAGGCGCGGCTCCCACATGGGCTCACGCTGCCAGGGCTGGGGGGGGGGGGGATCATGTGGCGCCGGGGCAAGTTTTTCATTAGTGCCCCCCCCCCCAAATCAAAAGTAAGCATACAAATGTTACCAATATTTATCCCCCCCAAAATATAATAACTATTTTTTTCAATAACAATTGGAGAGGTGCAGCACACAGAGAGCAGCATTAACCTCTTACTGACCGGCAGGTTTTGCCAACACTAGCCCACGTGCCACTTGCCTCATTGGCTGCGTATGGTGTGTATTAGCGTATCACAGAGCTCCACAACTATAAAACTCACAGTAATGTGCTGTGTGTATGAGTGTCGCAGAGCTCCACAGCAATAAAACTCACGCTCAAACACACTGCACATGGATATATTGCCCCCAGCATACACATGGATATATTGCCCCCAGCTCACACATGGATATATTGCCCCCAGCTCACACATGGATATATTGCCCCCAGCATACACATGGATATATTGCCCCCAGCATACACATGGATATATTGCCCCCAGCTCACACATGGATATATTGCCCCAGCTCACACATGGATATATTGCCCCCAGCTCACACATGGATATATTGCCCCCAGCATACACATGGATATATTGCCCCAGCAGTTCACACATGGATATATTGCCCCCAGCTCACACATGGATATATTGCCCCCAGCATACACATGGATATATTTCCCCAGCTCACACATGGATATATTGCCCCAGCTCACACATGGATATATTGCC
Source organism: Leptobrachium leishanense (assembly GCA_009667805.1). Taxonomy (NCBI): domain Eukaryota; kingdom Metazoa; phylum Chordata; class Amphibia; order Anura; family Megophryidae; genus Leptobrachium; species Leptobrachium leishanense. The sequence continues at coordinate 457,960,740 of CM019064.1, read as the reverse complement.
CCAGCATACACATGGATATATTGCCCCAGCAGTTCACACATGGATATATTGCCCCCAGCTCACACATGGATATATTGCCCCCAGCATACACATGGATATATTGCAACAGCTCACACATGGATATATTGCCCCCAGCATACACGTGGATATATTGCCCCAGCTCACACATGGATATATTGCCCCAGCTCACACATGGATATATTGCCCCCAGCTCACACATGGATATATTGCCCCCAGCTCACACATGGATATATTGCCCCAGCAGTTCACACATGGATATATTGCCCCCAGCTCACACATGGATATATTGCCCCCAGCATACACATGGATATATTGCAACAGCTCACACATGGATATATTGCCCCAGCTCACACATGGATATATTGCCCCCAGCATAGACATGGATATATTGCCCCAGCTCACACATGGATATATTGCCCCAGCTCACACATGGATATATTGCCCCCAGCATACACATGGATATATTGCCCCAGCTCACACATGGATATATTGCCCCAGCTCACACATGGATATATTGCCCCAGCTCACACATGGATATATTGCCCCCAGCTCACACATGGATATATTGCCCCAGCTCACACATGGATATATTGCCCCAGCTCACACATGGATATATTGCCCCAGCTCACACATGGATATATTGCCCCCAGCTCACATGGATATATTGCCCCAGCTAGATAATGCTCCCACTGGGAGGATATTCCATGTATCTACTACCCTTTCTATATCACTGTTACATGGAATAGCCTCCCAGTGGGGGCTGTATCTACAAACTGTCTCCACCAAGATGGTGGCGAACCGGGCGGCCCCGCCAATGATGTCGGCAGGGCGCAATCTCCACCACCCTGTGCCCTGACTCCCTAGCAGTAATTGAGGCTGGCGCCGGCTGTACCCTGACGTCCTGAGAAGAGGATCCTGCTGGACAGTTGACTGGATGCTGGAGGCCCAAAATGAGAAAGACAGCCACAGGTTCTCCATAACAAGAGTGGTAAGGTAGGGAAGCTGTGGCATTGGTAATATATTGTTTGTATTGGCACTGTGGCACAGAAGGGGCACCACCAGGCACAGCATAGATTGGCACTGTGGCACAGGAGTATCACCCAATTAATCAGTGACTCAGACCACTGCTAGAGGTTATCTGTGCAAGAGCAACGTTCAGCGTCCTTTATGGTCTGTGAGATGACACCAAATACTCCCGATAGGCATGACACGGATGAGGGGGGGGCACCAAAACACACCTTTGCCCGAGTAGACAAAAATGCTTGCACCGGCCCTGGTTATGTTTGGAGTAAGTATTAGGGTTGTTTTCATGGTTAGGGCAGGTTTTATGGTTAGTTTTAGGGTCGGGTAAGTATTAGGGTTGTTTTCATGGTTAGGGCAGGTTTTTATGGTTAGTTTTAGGGTCGGGGTAAGTATTAGGGTTGTTTTCATGGTTAGGGCAGGTTTTATGGTTAGTTTTAGGGTCGGGTAAGTATTAGGGTTGTTTTCAGGGTTAGGGCAGGTTTTTATGGTTAGTTTTAGGGTCGGGGTAAGTATTAGGGTTGTTTTTAGGGTTAGGGCAGGTTTTAAAGTTAGTTTTATGGTAAGATCCAGTAAGTCGGGCCTCTTCACGTCACGTCTCTTGTTCCTAAATTTGTCATTTTTTTACCTTAATTTCCCACGTGTTATAGTAAAGCGCTGCGGACATATGCTGTGTATATACGGTGGCAAGAAAAAGTATGTGAACCCTTTGGGATTACGTGGAGTTTTGCATGAATTGGTCATAAAATGTGCTCTGATCTTCATCTAAATCACAACAATTTGAAAAACACAGTCTGCTTAAAATAATACAACACAAACATTATATGTTTTCATGTGTTTATTGAACAGAACATGTAAACATTCACAGTGCAGGGTGGAAAAAGTATGTGAACCCCTAGCCTAATGACTTCTCTAAGAGCTAATTGGAGCCAGGAGTGAGCCAACCTTGAGTCCAATCAGTGTGATATTATTGGATGTGTTGCTGAAAGCTGTCCTGCCCTTTAAAAACACACACCAGTTTTGGGTTTACTGGTTTCAAGAAGCACTGCCTGATGTGAACCATGCCTCGCAGAAAAGAGCTCTCAGAAGACCTACGATCGAGAATTGTTGACTTGCATGAAGCTGGAAAGGGTTACAAAAGTATCTCCAAAAGCCTTGATGTTCATGTGTTCACGGTAAGACAGACTGTCTACAAATGGAGAACGTTCAGCACTGTTGCTACTCTCCCTAGGCGTGGTCGTCCTGTAAAGATGACTGCAAGAGCACAGCGCAGAATGCTTAATGAGGTAAAGAAGAATCCTAGAGTGTCAGCTAAAGACTTACAGAAATCTCTGGCACATGCTAACATTTTTGTTGACACATCTACAATAAGGAAAACATTAAACAAGAATGGAGTACATGGGAGGACACCACGGAGGAAGCCATTGCTTTCCAAAAAGAATATTGCAACACGTTTGAAGTTTGCAAAAGAGCACCTGGATGTTCCACAGCACTACTGGCAAAATATTCTGTGGACAGATGAAACCAAAATTGAGTTGTTTGGAAAAAACACACAACACTATCAGGGTTATCCAAAGAGATTCGAAAAGTCAACGCACGTTCGGTGACTTTTCGTTCTCTTCAATTCGGTTCCTTTTGCCGATTGCATTTCGGTGACCCTGCGGTGTATTCAGCAAACAGGGTCCCCGAATTGCAGGGAAAAGCTGCCGAAAACCTGACGAAAACTAACCGAATGCACGCTGAAAACAAGCAAAAACATCTGGATTAACCTTCGAAGAAGCCGAACAGGAGCCGAACAGGAGCCAAACAGGAGCCGCCGAATCACACAGAGCCGAAGCAGCTGAGACACAGAGGAGGCAGTGAATAAATTAGCAAAACCGTTTGTATGAATCTGGGAAAATTAAACGCTGTTTGCAAAGAAACTACTGAGCGAAAATGTCTGAAATTTACACATGAGGTCCAGGGAATGATAATAAAGAGGGCTGTTACAAAAAAAATAAGTAAACAATAAAAAAAAAATCGGACTTTTAAAAAAAAAAAACAGAAAAATGCTTAAAGTATCCTAAAAAATCTATAAATAAAGAGACTTTTTGCTGCAGAATTTTATAATGAACGGTTTATTAGATATTGAATTAAAACGGGAATATTTTTAACATTGAAGCCTATGGGATTCGCCTGAATTAACTTGCCGAATTAAACCACCGAATGGCAGGGCATTAGGGGAACCTTTCACTGCTGGTTTGTGTTCTCTGAATAGCCGAAGCAGTGCTTTTTTATGGGGATTTCACTGCCCTCGAACAGGAACCGAACAGGCACCGTATGTGCAGGCAATTCGCCAGGATTTGGAGAATTGCCTGCTCTCTGGATAGCCGAATGGCCAGGAAAGGTAACCGAACGCTGATTTTCAGCGTTCGGTTACCTTTCTCAAGCAATTCGGATCTCTTTGGATAACCCTGTATGTGTGGAGAAGAAAAGGCACAGCACACCAACATCAAAACCTCGTCCCCACTGTAAAACATGGCGGAGGGAGCATCATGGTTTGGGGCTGCTTTTGCTGCCTCAGGGCCTGGACAGATTGTTGTCATTGATGGAAAAATGAATTCCAGAGTTTATCAAGACATTTTGTAGGAAAACGTAAGACCACCTGTCCGCCAACTGAAGCTCCGCAGATCATGGGTGATGCAACAAGACAATGACCCAAAGCATACAAGTAATTCAACAAAAGAATGGCTTCAACAAAACAAAATACGCCTTCTGGAGTGGCCCAGTCAGAGTCCTGACCTCAACCCGATTGAAATGCTGTGGCATGACCTTAAGAGAACGATTCACACCAGACATCCCAAGAATATTGCTACACTGAAACAGTTTTGTGAAGAGGAGTGGTCCAAAATTACTCCAGATCGTTGTGCAGGTCTGATCTGCAACTACAGGAAACGTTTGGTTGAGGTTATTGCTGCCAAAGGAGGGTCAACCAGTTATTAAGTCCAAAGGTTCACATACTTTTTCCACCCTGCACTGTGAATGTTTACATGTTATGTTCAATAAACACATGAAAACATATAATGTTTGTGTTGTATTATTTTAAGCAGACTGTGTTTTTCAAATTGTTGTGATTTAAATGAAGATCAGAGCACATTTTATGACCAATTCATGCAAAACTCCACGTAATCCCAAAGGGTTCACATACTTTTTCTTGCCACTGTATAAATATATAGCGCTGTATAAATGATGGTATTGATAGTAAGGCGCACCGTACACACACGAGACGTCTCTCCTTCCTCCCTTCTAAGGAGGTATACATATATCACCGTGTCATTTGAGACTCGTTTCGGTTGGGAGGGGAAGGTTACGATGTTACTAGATCTTTTCCCAAAGGAATTCTCTGGAGAAATTACAATAATGGGCTCGTATTTGTTGCAGGAGGAAATGATGTGTCTTTCACCTTTTCGGGATGTCACATGACGATCAAGGTCATTGTGTACATAAATTAAACCCGGGGAGAGCGACACAAAGCAGAGCTCCGGGAATTATGGGTAAAACTGCAAATGAGAGCAGATATGTCACGGATTGCCAAATTGCGCTTTATTTGTCATTTTTAATATTATTTTATGAAGGTTATTCAGAAAGCACCGGAATTACAGTGAAATTTCGGTGCTTTCTAGTTCGGCGCGATTAGCCCATTCCAGTTCGCCAACAATGCAGTGAATTTACTAGTCACCGTAGGGTCCCCGTAGTGCGCTGAACGTGGAGCTGCCGAAGACCAACATCGACTTCCTAAGAGACAGCCGAACGCCGCCGATCAGATCACTGAATGCAGCCAAAGTACAGAAAAAAGAAAAATGTACCTTTGCTACTTTTCGAAAAGTTGTTTAACCCAATAAAAATGCATTAACCCCTTCGCTGCTAAGGACGCGCTCAGCGCGTCCAACCGCATGTCACGTTCCATGCGGTGGACGCGCTGAGCGCGTCCTCTCTTTGGGGTCAGCGTTCGGCCGGGTTCCGGCCGATCGCTGGCCCCCCCAGTGCGGGCTGACATCCTTGATGTCAGCCCAGCATCCGGAACCACCGCCGGAGTAATTAGGTGTCATCGCGGCGGCGCGATGACACCTAATTCAGGCGCCCCCCCCCGCATGTGCGGAGGAGGCGCCTTAAAGGGAGGGGTGGAGGTCCTTCGGACCTCTCTCCATCCCGATCGGCGGCGTGCAGGGGGTTAACCCAGGCACCGTTTGGAAGGGCACAGCCTGCCCTTCCAAATGGTACCTGGCATTAACCCCTGGGGAGCCGGATCACGAATCGGCGCTGAAAAGCGCTGGTTTGTGATCCTTTCCCGGAGCTGGCTGAAATCTTGGATGTCGGCCAAGCCTCCGGGACCTCCCCCTGAGGACTGGCGTCATCGTGCATAGCACGATGACGCCAGTCCTGGAGTTAACCCCTAGCTGCCACCAATGGTGGAGATAGGGGGTTCCAATGAACCCCCTATCTCCCGATCCGTGGCAGCTAGGGGTTAAAGTTTGGTACTGTTGGATCGGCCAGAGCATGGCCGTTCCAACGATACCAAACACTACTGTGAAAAAAGTTTGTAAAAAAAATAAAAATAAAAAATAAAAATAAAAAAATATTTAAAAAAAAATTATAAAAAAAAATAAACAAGTTTATTTTCTTTTTTTTGGTTTGTTAATGCAGCAATATTCTTCCCATTTCAATTATAATGTGAACAATGATGCTGCACTAACGATTTTTGTATGCGGTGCGTTTGTTAAAAATCGTGTAATTTTCCCCAAAAAAAAATGTAACGAGACCCCATCTCTAATTTTTTTAACAAGCGCACCCCATACAAAATATAACCGCAATTGCTCGCATGTTAAAATGTGAAAAAAAAACACTTTACACGCTGTAAATTATTGAAAATTCATATTTTATTGCATTTTTTGTTATAATATACAGACAGGTCATAACGTATACATATAATAATGACATATTATTAATCTGCCGAGTCTGACGGAAAGAACGATATATAATATGTCTGGGTCATATACTAAAATAAGCCTTCAAAACGCGTTTAAACATGATGAGCAAAACAGGTAAAAATGACCTCAGCACAGAGGCGTGAAAAGCCTCAGCAGCGAAAGGGTTAAAATGTGTGGAACTTATAAAAAAAAGGTCCGCTAGAAAAATTATAAAACAGTCTGTTACAGAATAAAAAAAAAACGCCTTTAAGAAAAAAATTGGGAAACAAAAATTTCACGTAAAAAAACACAAACAGGGTTATTCAGAGAGCGGTGAAAAGCAGGAGAATGACTGGAGAATGGAGAATTCAATGTCAAAATAGCTGATTTGGAAAGTGAGATGAAAGATAGAATTTTTCTGGTTTGGCTATTTTGACCTAGAATTTTCCATTCTCCAGTCATTCTCCTGCTTTTCACCGCTCTCTGAATAACCCTGACAGAATCATCAAAGTGTTCCAAAAAATAAATAAATTAAAATACTTTTTTGCTGAAAATGAAAAGGATAAACATTGAATAAAAATATAGTAAAAACGATGATATTGTTTTACATTGGATCCTATGGGATTCTCCTGTTTAAGCCTGTTGAACTGAAACACTGAAAATCAGGGCATTTCACTAACACTTCTGGTGCTGTTCGGCGTTCTCTGAATTGATTAACCAATTCTTCTCTGTGACAATTTCACTGCTGCCGGAGGTGACCGTGTTGCAATATACTGTATTTCACTGTCAATTCACCCGTTAATTGGCAAATTAACAGCTTTCTGAACAGACGAACTGGCACAGAATGATACCGTGCGGGGAAATTTACTGTATGGGGCAATTCGGTGGCAAGTTTGGCTCATTGAATAACCCTATGGTTTTTTTTTTATATTTAATTTCTTTAATTTGTGTCAATCGTAGATTGTGCGCAGCCCTGCTTTCAAAGCAAATAGATTTACACTTTCCTATCCTTTACACCGATGTCACATTCTGGCCCCAGATGTTTATCGCCTTCAATTCCCAGAATTTCTTGAATGCAGTAGATGGCCAGAGAATCATGGGAGTTGCAGTTCAGAGACATCTGGGCAGCCAGAGTTTGAAATCCCTGCCTTACAATGTTTTCTTTACTGAACTTCTCCCAGTACAGCTTGTTTCGGATGTATGTTATCACTTATTTAACCCTATGTCATTCTCCCCTTCTCCTCCTGTCACTTTACTCTCCCGTCATTCTCCCCTTCTCCTCCTGTCACTTTACTCTCCCGTCATTCTCCCCTTCTCCTCCTGTCACTTTACTCTCCCCGTCATTCTCCCCTTCTCCTCCTGTCACTTTACTCTCCCTCATTCTCCCCTTCTCCTCCTGTCACTTTACTCTCCCCGTCATTCTCCCCTTCTCCTTCCTGTCACTTTACTCTCACGTCATTCTCCCCTTCTCCTCCTGTCACTTTACTCTCCCGTCATTCTCCCCTTCTCCTCCTGTCACTTTACTCTCCCCGTCATTCTCCCCTTCTCCTCCTGTCACTTTACTCTCCCGTCATTCTCCCCTTCTCCTCCTGTCACTTTACTCTCACGTCATTCTCCCCTTCTCCTCCTGTTACTTTACTCTCCCGTCATTCTCCCCTTCTCCTCCTGTCACTTTACTCTCCCCGTCATTCTCCCCTTCTCCTCCTGTCACTTTACTCTCCCGTCATTCTCCCCTTCTCCTCCTGTCACTTTACTCTCCCATCATTCTCCCCTTCTCCTCCTGTCACTTTACTCTCCCATCATTCTCCCCTTCTCCTCCTGTCACTTTACTCTCCCGTCATTCTCCCCTTCTCCTCCTGTCACTTTTCTCTCCCATCATTCTCCCCTTCTCCTCCTGTCACTTTACTCTCACGTCATTCTCCCCTTCTCCTCCTGTCACTTTACTCTCACGTCATTCTCCCCTTCTCCTCCTGTCACTTTACTCTCACGTCATTCTCCCTTCTCCTCCTGTCACTTTACTCTCACGTCATTCTCCCCTTCTCCTCCTGTCACTTTACTCTCACGTCATTCTCCCCTTCTTCCTCCTGTCACTTTACTCTCCCATCATTCTCCCCTTTTCCTCCTGTCACTTTACTCTCACGTCATTCTCCCCTTCTCCTCCTGTCACTTTACTCTCCCATCATTCTCCTTCTCCTCCTGTCACTTTACTCTCCCGTCATTCTCCCCTTCTCCTCCTGTCACTTTACTCTCCCCGTCATTCTCCCATTCTCCTCCTGTCACTTTACTCTCCCCATCATTCTCCCCTTCTCCTCCTGTCACTTTACTCTCCCGTCATTCTCCCCTTCTCCTCCTGTCACTTTACTCTCCCGTCATTCTCCCCTTCTCCTCCTGTCACTTTACTCTCCCGTCATTCTCCCCTTCTCCTCCTGTCACTTTACTCTCCCGTCATTCTCCCCTTCTCCTCCTGTCACTTTACTCTCCGTCATTCTCCCCTCTCCTCCTGTCACTTTACTCTCCCCTTCTCCTCTGTCACTTTACTCTCACGTCATTCTCCCCTTCTCCTCCTGTCACTTTACTCTCCCATCATTCTCCCCTTCTCCTCCTGTCACTTTACTCTCCCCGTCATCTCCCCTTCTCCTCCTGTCACTTTACTCTCCCCTTCTCCTCCTGTCACTTTACTCTCCCATCATTCTCCCCTTCTCCTCCTGTCACTTTACTCTCCCATCATTCTCCCCTTCTCCTCCTGTCACTTTACTCTCCCGTCATTCTCCCTTTCTCCTCCTGTCACTTTACTCTCACGTCATTCTCCCCTTCTCCTCCTGTCACTTTACTCTCCCATCATTCTCCCCTTCTCCTCCTGTCACTTTACTCTCACGTCATTCTCCCCTTCTCCTCCTGTCACTTTACCTGTGACACTATATCCCAACCCTATTACACTATATCCAAACCCCATGACACTATATTCCGCTCCATTACACTATATCCCAACCCTATTACACTATATCCCAACCCTATTATACTATATCCAAACCCTATTATACTATATCCAAACCCCATGACACTATATTCCGCCCCATTACACTATATCCCACCCCTTGACACTATATCCCACCCCATGACACTATATTCCGCCCATGACATTATATTCCGCCCCATGACACTATATCCCAACCCCATGACACTATATCCCAACCCCATTACACTATATCCCAACCCCATTACACTATATCCCAACCCCATTACACTATATCCCATCCCATGACACTATATTCTGCCCCATGACACTATATCCCATCCCATGACACTATATCCCGCCCCATGACACTATATTCTGCCCCATGCCACTATATCCCACCCCATGACACTATATTCTGCCCCATGCCACTATATCCCACCCCATGACACTATATTCCACCCTATGACACTGTATTCTGCCCCATGCCACTATATCCCGCTCCATGACACTATATTCTGCCCCATGACACTATATCCCATCCCATGCCACTATATCCCGCCCCATGACACTATATTCCACCCTATGACACTATATTCTGCTTCATGACACTATATCCCATCCCATGACACTATATTCTGCCCCATGCCACTATATCCCGCCCCATGACACTATATTCCACCCTATGACACTATATTCTGCTTCATGACACTATATCCTGTCCCGTGACACTATGGCCCTACCTGTGACAATATATCCCGGTCCTTGACAGGCGGCCCTATAACCATATAATCAATGTGACTTACTGCACCTGGCACGAGTTTTAATATTGTGGCTGGTCAGTGTATACACTCATTGAAAAGACACCAGCATGTTCCGTGGCAGCCTTTGCGCTCTTGTAAATGTGAGTGATTACATTAGTGATGACACGGCAGCCCGTCTGATACAGAGGGTCACTGCGTCTCTCATGTACGCGGTTTTGTTATTTATGTGTCAGGGCTTATTAATGAAAGCAGTAAACATATCTGCGGCCGCATCACGTTCCAGCAGCCGGTGCACACGCAGCGTTTTCCTCTGAGTGTGCACGGCGACTGACACATTCAGTGACACATTGTCATCACTTCGATGGAAAAAACGCGGAGTAAAAAAATGAGCTGCCAGGACCAGGACGTGAGGGCGATGGCACGGATTCCATGGCCAACTATTACCTGTAGGGGTCACTTACCAGGAATCCTGTTTATAGGGTCCCCGATGGTGTTTGTGTGGGATTTCAATCTTCACGCGTTCATGGGAGTACTTACATACCACACACAACTATGCTCCTACGTTAACATACACCAATCTGCCCAGAAAGCTGTCTGAGCCCTCATTAATAATAGCTTTTAGGGGTTAATTTTTGCAGTTTGTATTATATTAAGGTCTCACAGTTGAGATTTACCTAAGACCTCGCTGAGCTACCTCTGCACCTGTGGTCTTCCCTGTGTGGGTGTGAGACCAGAGATGGAGTCCTCAGACGAGACGCCAAAACGAGCAACCTATCTCTCTACAAGTAAATGGAACGCTCGTTAGCCCGACCCCTGCTGCCGCGGTGTCACCTTCGATTCTGACCCAACGTTCTCTCCCCACATACAGACAATGACCAAATCCTGTTACTTTCAACTCAAGAACATCGCCCATGTCCGCCCGTTTCTGACACATAATACCGCGAAGGTGCTCGTTCATGCTCTTGTCATTTCACGACTTGACTACTGCAACTCGCTCCTTATTGGCCTCCCCAACTCCCGTATCCCCCCTTTACAATCTGTAATGAATGCAGGCGCCAGGCTTATTTTTCTCACCAGACGCACCTCGCATACCTCCCCCCTCTGCCGGTCTCTCCATTGGCTTGCTGTACCTCCCCCTCTGCCGCTCCCTCCATTGGCTTCCTGTACCTCCCCCTCTGCCGCTCCCTCCATTGACTTCCTGTACCTCCCCCTCTGCCGCTCCCTCCATTGACTTCCTATACCTCCCCCCCTCTGCCGGTCCCTCCATTGGCTTCCTGTACGTTTCAGTTTAAAATACTGACGCTCACGTTCAAATCGCTCAATAACTCAACCCCTCCCTACATGTCTTTGTACTCTGCAAGCATGTCCCAGCTAGACAACTCAGGTCAACAGGCGATCTCCACCTGTCATCTGTCTACACACGCACGGCCAACTCTCGCCTCCAAGACTTTTCATGGGCAGCTCCGGTCCTGTGGTATGACTTGCCTCGCCCTCTCCTCTGATCTTCAGGCCTTCAAGAAATCCCTCAAAACCCAGCTCTTCAGATTAGCACCACATCACTGATGCAACTCATCCCTCTGCTCACCTACTCACACATGATTGAAGCCGCTTGTATGGCCCCACCATTCCCAAACCACCGGCATTAATGATCCTGCTATCTAGTGCAATTCCTCTTGTCTTCCTCAACCCCCAATCCCTCTAGACTGTAAGCTCCTATGAGCAGGGCCCTCTACACCTCTTCTTTCCATCCTATGTCCGTCTATATGTATTTCATTCCCTTTAGTTATCGTAAAGCGCTGCAGAAACTGTAGGCGCTATATAAGGCTAGGGGCAGAGTGCGCTGCGTCCGCATAGCGACGTGTGTGCGTGATTAGGAGACGTCAGACGCTGCTCATGTCCGGCCAACAGAACGTCCAGACACCCAAAGTTTCCTGGTTTGGATCCGTATGAAATCACGGCCGAAATTGCGCATCGTATGACCGCTATCGCGTCTTCCGTGAAAAAAAAAAAAAAAAAACACGTCCATTTGTTCGGACGCACTTTTTGATGGTCGATGCGAAAAATGCTTTCGTCTGATCCTAGCCTAAATGATGACTGTCACGGAATGGCCCAACACCCTCAGCCAGGGGCAGTTTCCCGTGACAGTTATGGCCATGGACACTTAGGTGCTGTGGGACCCGCGGAGTTTTAAGTACTTTTTATTTAGATGTGGATTGTGTGTGGTGTAATAAAGTGTTCCCCGTTGGTATTGTGAAATGTATTTCCCTTTGTCTGCCTTGCCCGCCGCCATTTTCCGATCGCCTCGTGGTCCTGTTTAGAATATTCGGATCGGAAAATGGCCGATTCGGACCATCCGGTTCGAATCGTAAAATGGCCGATTCGGACCATCCGGTTCGAATCGGCGACTCCCCGATCCGTAAGGACCAATGGGTCCTGTGAGGGCGGGCAGGGATTCCCATTGTATTCCTAATTTGTGTAAAGTTGATAAATGGAGGTGCTGTGAATAATAAAGCCAGATTTACCAGTGCATCCAGCCTCGTCTGATGTCTTTATTTCTCCGCCGCATTCGTTTATCTGAGTATCCCCCGCGGTCTCAGGGTGTGGTGTTTAGCGTAAGAACCGAACAGACTGAAGATCCGAACCGAACGCCCCTGTGCCTGTATCCTGCATCAGGACAGAGGTGAAGCGTACGGCCGACGGACTTCAGCAGAACCGACCGGGGTGAGATCCGAACCGAAGGCGCGGACCGCGCTTCGGTATACCCAGGTATTGGCGATCCGATCCGAAGATTCACCCGGTCCCGGAGATCCGAACCTCCATAGATAAGATCCGAAGAGTCCTCCGCTGGAAGATGCGAATATTCCTCCACGTAAGATACGAATATTTCTCCGCGGCAGATCCGTTCTCCACAGACGTCCCACACCCACAAGGTCAGTGAACCAGCTGCTCAAGACGCTGAGTACCGTGGTGCTCAGTGGTCGGGCTGGTTCTACGCAGGGGTCCCCTCCTCCGCCCGCTAACCCTTCCCCAGGGTCACTCCAGGCCGCACGAGACGCCGAGTGCGTGTCACTCGGTAGTCGGGCCAGCGGTAAGCGCCGGGGCCACGCAGATTGAGCACACCCGCAGGCGGAACAACATCCCATTCCGTCATGATGACAATAATAATAATAACCTGGAAAGGCATCAGCGGAGAGACGCAGTGTGAGACGTGCGGCTGGCGAGTCGAGACCTGGCAGTGAAATGCCCTGATTCTGGGGTTTCAGTTGGACAGGTGTAAACAGGCGAATCCCATAGGAATCAATGTAATAAATGGAATATATTTTCTATTTTTCTTTCTTGAGACAATTAATTCTGTTTATCTTTTGCAAAATCCCTTTTTAATTTTTTTAAAAAGACCTTTTCGTATTTTTTTTTAGATGACATTTTTGGTTTTTAGTTTTTAATGTGTTTTTCTTTCTGTAACAGACCTTTTTCTTAATGGACTTTTTTTTTTATTATTTAGATACAGATTTACTCAGAGGTCAAGTCATAAAAAGAGAATTGTGGGAACTCATTAAGATTTGTGTCTCCCATTTAGGCTGGGGTCAGACGAGCGTAGTGTTCACGTCCGTGATTGCGCCTAAAAGTACGTCCGTGATAGCATGAAAGAAAGTCCATTGGAGCCTGACACATGAAGTACGTCCGCACTGAACTGCGGACACACAACGGCCGCGGCAAACGGACGCAGGTTAGGCAAGAACGTAATACTGCTAGAACGGACGTGCGGAGTGCGCCACGTCCACAACGTCTGCATAGCTTTGTGTGTGAGTGATGGAGCATGGTCAGACGGACGGCATTTATACGTCCAGCATTTTTGACGGACAGAATGTTTTTTCATTGTAATTTATTTTCCCTCCTACATCCGTCAAAAAATAACTTCAGTGAAAAAAACGGACTGTGTGACCACTACTGCGTCATCCGTACTGACGATGTCCGTACTGCACGGACGTACAGTCCGTAGAAATCACGTTCGTCTGACCCCAGCCTTAGCAGTTATCATCTTGCCCTTAACATGAACACAGACACTCAAATCAGGACATACTTAAAAACGAGAAATCTCAACGTATCCTTCCTGGTAAAATACTTTGCAAATAAATAAATAAATACATATACATATATACACTCATTTAAATTGTGGTGAGGACAAAAAATGGAATTATAAGCCTTCACACGGCAAATAATAAAGGTTAATTATTGTAGGAGACATTTACATATATCACAGCAAATCAGAGAACTGCATCACAATCAGATCATGCGCTACATTCCTTATATGCAGCACAGAACTCTGGGTAAGACATGCAAATGACATTTTTTTGAACCTGGGTCTGTTTAACACAGAACCCTTCAATCAATGCCATACTCCATGGCTTTTATTAGCAGAGATCAGGTTTATGCAACTGGTCACAGCCACTCCAGGACAGCTGTTTCTGGTTCATTGGGCCTTCGTCAGCAGGAGCTAGACCGTGACCAGTTGCAGTTTGATGCTTTACCCCAAGGGAAAATATATATATTTCAGGCTCGCATTAATTATACTGCAGAGAGGCGCTTCCCAGCAGTGTGTGGATTCATATGCTGCATTAATTATACCGCAGAGAGGTGCTTCCCAGCAGTGTGCGGATTCATATGCTGCATTAATTATACTGCAGAGAGGCGCTTCCCAGCAGTGTATGGATTCATATGCTGCATTAATTATACTGCAGAGAGGAGCTTCCCAGCAGTGTGTGGATTCATATGCTGCATTAATTATACCGCAGAGAGGTGCTTCCCAGCAGTGTGCGGATTCATATGGTGCATTAATTATACCGCAGAGAGGCGCTTCCCAGCAGTGTGTGGATTCATATGCTGCATTAATTATACTGCAGAGAGGCGCTTCCCAGCAGTGTGTGGATTCATATGCTGCATTAATTATACCGCAGAGAGGCGCTTCCCAGCAGTGTGTGGATTCATATGCTGCATTAATTATACAGCAGAGAGGCGCTTCCCAGCAGTGTGTGTGGATTCATATGCTGCATTAATTATACTGCAGAGAGGACTTCCCAGCAGTGTGTGGATTCATATGCTGCATTAATTATACTGCAGAGAGGTGCTTCCCAGCAGTGTGTGGATTCATATGCTGCATTAATTATACTGCAGAGAGGGACTTCCCAGCAGTGTGTGGATTCATATGCTGCATTAATTATACTGCAGAGAGGGACTTCCCAGCAGTGTGTGGATTCATATGCTGCATTAATTATACCGCTGAGAGGTGCTTCCCAGCAGTGTGTGGATTCATATGCTGCATTAATTATACTGCAGAGAGGCGCTTCCCAGCAGTGTGTGGATACATATGCTGCATTAATTATACTGCAGAGAGGTGCTTCCCAGCAGTGTGTGGATTCATATGCTGCATTAATTATACTGCAGAGAGACGCTTCCCAGCAGTGTGTGGATTCATATGCTGCATTAATTATACTGCAGAGAGGAGCTTCCCAGCAGTGTGTGGATTCATATGCTGCATTAATTATACTGCAGAGAGGCGCTTCCCAGCAGTGTGTGGATTCATATGCTGCATTAATTATACTGCAGAGAGGTGCTTCCCAGCAGTGTGTGGATTCATATGCTGCATTAATTATACTGCAGAGGGTGCTTCCCAGCAGTGTGTGGATTCATATGCTGCATTAATTATACTGCAGAGAGGAGCTTCCCAGCAGTGTGTGGATTCATATGCTGCATTAATTATACTGCAGAGAGGCGCTTCCCAGCAGTGTGTGGATTCATATGCTGCATTAATTATACTGCAGAGAGGCGCTTCCCAGCAGTGTGTGGATTCATATGCTGCATTAATTATACTGCAGAGAGGAGCTTCCCAGCAGTGTGTGGATTCATATGCTGCATTAATTATACCGCAGAGAGGCGCTTCCCAGCAGTGTGTGGATTCATATGCTGCATTAATTATACTGCAGAGAGGCGCTTCCCAGCAGTGTGTGGATTCATATGCTGCATTACTTATACTGCAGAGAGGTGCTTCCCAGCAGTGTGTGGATTCATATGCTGCATTAATTATACCGCAGAGAGGCGCTTCCCAGCAGTGTGTGGATTCATATGCTGCATTAATTATACTGCAGAGAGGCGCTTCCCAGCAGTGTGTGGATTCATATGCTGCATTAATTATACCGCAGAGAGGCGCTTCCCAGCAGTGTGTGGATTCATATGCTGCATTAATTATACAGCAGAGAGGCGCTTCCCAGCAGTGTGTGGATTCATATGCTGCATTAATTATACTGCAGAGAGGCGCTTCCCAGCAGTGTGTGGATACATATGCTGCATTAATTATACTGCAGAGAGGCGCTTCCCAGCAGTGTGTGGATTCATATGCTGCATTAATTATACTGCAGAGAGACGCTTCCCAGCAGTGTGTGGATTCATATGCTGCATTAATTATACTGCAGAGAGGAGCTTCCCAGCAGTGTGTGGATTCATATGCTGCATTAATTATACTGCAGAGAGGCGCTTCCCAGCAGTGTGTGGATTCATATGCTGCATTAATTATACTGCAGAGAGGTGCTTCCCAGCAGTGTGTGTGGATTCATATGCTACATTAATTATACTGCAGAGAGGTGCTTCCCAGCAGTGTGTGGATTCATATGCTGCATTAATTATACTGCAGAGAGGAGCTTCCCAGCAGTGTGTGGATTCATATGCTGCATTAATTATACTGCAGAGAGGCGCTTCCCAGCAGTGTGTGGATTCATATGCTGCATTAATTATACTGCAGAGAGGCGCTTCCCAGCAGTGTTGGATTCATATGCAGCATTAATTATACTGCAGAGAGGAGCTTCCCAGCAGTGTGTGGATTCATATGCTGCATTAATTATACCGCAGAGAGGCGCTTCCCAGCAGTGTGTGGATTCATATGCTGCATTAATTATACTGCAGAGAGGCGCTTCCCAGCAGTGTGTGGATTCATATGCTGCATTACTTATACTGCAGAGAGGTGCTTCCCAGCAGTGTGTGGATTCATATGCTGCATTAATTATACCGCAGAGAGGCGCTTCCCAGCAGTGTGTGGATTCATATGCTGCATTAATTATACTGCAGAGAGGCGCTTCCCAGCAGTGTGTGGATTCATATGCTGCATTAATTATACTGCAGAGAGGCGCTTCCTCGCAGTGTGTGGATTCATATGCTGCATTAATTATACCGCATAGAGGCGCTTCCCAGCAGTGTGCGGATTCATATGCTGCATTAATTATACCGCAGAGAGGCGCTTCCCTGCAGTGTGTGGATTCATATGCTGAATTAATTATACCGCAGAGAGGCGCTTCCCAGCAGTGTGTGGATTCATATGCTGAATTAATTATACCGCAGAGAGGCGCTTCCCAGCAGTGTGTGGATTCATATGCTGCATTAATTGTACTGCAGAGAGGCGCTTCCCAGCAGTGTGCGGATTCATATGCTGCATTAATTGTACTGCAGAGAGGCGCTTCCCAGCAGTGTGTGGATTCATATGCTGCATTAATTGTACTGCAGAGAGGCGCTTCCCAGCAGTGTGTGGATTCATATGCTGCATTAATTATACTGCAGAGAGGCGCTTCCCAGCAGTGTGTGGATTCATATGCTGCATTAATTATACTGCAGAGAGGCTCTTCCCAGCAGTGTGCGGATTCATATGCTGCATTAATTATACCGCAGAGAGGCGCTTCCCAGCAGTGTGCGGATTCATATGGTGCATTAATTATACCGCAGAGAGGCGCTTCCCAGCAGTGTGTGGATTCATATGCTGCATTAATTATACTGTAGAGAGGTGCTTCCCAGCAGTGTGTGGATTCATATGCTGCATTAATTATACTGCAGAGAGGCGCTTCCCAGCAGTGTGTGGATTCATATGCTGCATTAATTATACTGCAGAGAGGTGCTTCCCAGCAGTGTGCGGATTCATATGGTGCATTAATTATACCGCAGAGAGGCGCTTCCCAGCAGTGTGTGGATTCATATGCTGCATTAATTATACTGCAGAGAGGTGCTTCCCAGCAGTGTGTGGATTCATATGCTGCATTAATTATACAGCAGAGAGGCGCTTCCCAGCAGTGTGTGGATTCATATGCTGCATTAATTATACCGCAGAGAGGAGCTTCCCAGCAGTGTGTGGATTCATATGCTGCATTAATTATACTGCAGAGAGGTGCTTCCCAGCAGTGTGCGGATTCATATGGTGCATTAATTATACCGCAGAGAGGCGCTTCCCAGCAGTGTGTGGATTCATATGCTGCATTAATTATACTGCAGAGAGGTGCTTCCCAGCAGTGTGTGGATTCATATGCTGCATTAATTATACCGCAGAGAGGCGCTTCCCAGCAGTGTGTGGATTCATATGCTGCATTAATTATACCGCAGAGAGGAGCTTCCCAGCAGTGTGTGGATTCATATGCTGCATTAATTATACTGCAGAGAGGAGCTTCCCAGCAGTGTGTGGATTCATATGCTGCATTAATTATACTGCAGAGAGGTGCTTCCCAGCAGTGTGTGGATTCATATGCTGCATTAATTATACTGCAGAGAGGCGCTTCCCAGCAGTGTGTGGATTCATATGCTGCATTAATTATACAGAATCCCCTGCACCTTTAAGGAAGGGGGACATGACTGATGGCCTGGGCCGGATGGTCAGATAAGGAAATATGGAGCCATTGGTTATGTGTGTGCAACATTGTTTCACTTACCTATATATGCATCTGTGGTGGGTGTGTTCTGTCTCTTGTTCCTGGCCAGCTTCAACGGTGCATCAAGGAGATTCTGTGGGAGAGAGAAAACGTGGTGTTTAGTTTGGTGATTGTTGCTGAGCTTTCTGCTGTTATGGCTTCTACTTCGGTGGATGCTTTGCTGGATCAGCTGAGGGAGCATGCTGCTGCTCGTGGTGCAACTCTGCAGGATCTCCTTCAGGATGCGTTGGTTCCGGTGCGTGAGCGGTCTCCTGAGGATCCGGGGGAGCCTCGACAATGGCAGAGAGAGCGGCCGTCCAGACCTCCGGTTCGTCTGAGTCCTAGTCCCCCCAGGCTTCGTGAGCACAGCAGCTGGATGGTGGCGTGGATGGCCCTGATGCGGATGCCCACTCTTCTGAGGGATTGATGGTCCGGGATACGCCGCCGAGGGAGCTGCGGTCTGGCCTGCGGAGGAGGGTAAGCATGGGGAGCGCTGCGGTGTCTCCACCTTTACTTACAGGTGCGGCTGGAGGTGCGGACCCGGCTTCGAGTGAGCGGCGTAAGACCTCCCTCCGTCCCGGGCAAGATGGCCGACGGCTGCAGCGCTCGAGGAGCCCTCTTGGAGCTGCGGCGCTTCCGGTGGCCGGAAAGAGAATGACGCGGAGGTCTGAGTCCGCCCCCAAGCCCCCTCGTGCTCGGCGCAGGGCTGTGGCGTCACGGTCAAAGGGACGGGCATGCCCACAAGATGGCGGCGCCCATGCTGGGGACGGAAATGCACGGAATAGAGCGATTTCGGAGGCTGCAGCATCGGCTTCTTCCTCTGCGGTGGCTGTGGACCGAACGGCGCAAGGAGTGGCTGATTCTGGAGGTCGATCGGTGGTTCGTGGGGCCCGGGATCGGCGCTCTCCTGCCGGGAGTGGCTGGGAATCCAGGTCCGGAGATCTTCGGGATGCGAGGAGGTCGGCTGGTCGGGGGTTTCCTGGGCGTCCATCGCCGGACCCGTTGGTTCCTGTTGTTCCGGTGGATCCTGGACGATCATCCCTTCTGGTGGCACGTGAGTCTGATCTTGGTTGTTACGTCCTGGGTCTCTGGCGCCCCCTCTGGCTTCTATGGATATTGCATCCAAGTTCTGGACCTTTGGTTCACGTTCAAGCCTGGACCTCACCTGGACTCAATTGTTTAAGTGGACTCTGTATAAAAGCAGGCATCGCCCAAAGAAGGGCGCTGCCTCATTTTGGTATTCACTCTGATCCTAGCCTCCAGTTTATCCTTGTTCTCAGTCTGATCCTTGTTCTCAGTTTGTTCTGTATTCCTAGTCTTGATTCAAGCCTCACTGTGATTCTAGCTTCATTCTGATCCTGATCCTGCTTCAGTGTACTCAGCTCATGCATTCATGTTCAGGTCTGTCTTGCTTAGGTGATGTTTGCATTTAATATATCCTTTCTTAGTTCTTCTGTCTATATTCAGGTCTATGTTCTTGGTTCAAGTTCATGTCTAATATTCATGTTTTCTCTAGTTTAAATCCGGTTTATGTTCTTGCTTATGTTGCTCTAGTATTTAGCCCTCTCATGTTGTTGCTTTTTGATTAGCTATCTGTTTCATGCATTTCGTTCTGATCTGGTTCTATGTTTTGGTATTTGTATCTCAGTATTTTAGTTTATTTCTAGTGCTCAGGTCTTTAGTTTCATGTGTTTTCTTGATCCTTGCTGTTTATATACTTTGCTGTTGTAAATAAATCCCTTGTTTTTTGTTTATACATTCATGGGTCATGTCTGTTAACTGCTCAAGTAGCTCACACCCCTTCTGTGCCATGTCAGGTCAGGCCCACCGTCACATTGGGGGGGCGGTTTCTGGCTTGCAGGGTCGTTCGGTCCCTGCTGCGTCAGGTAGGATGGAGGGGCTAACAACGGGGTTCATGGAAACCTTGGTTGCGGCTTTCAGGCAGTGGCAGGATGGGGCGCCGTCGGTGTCGCACGCGGCTGCGTCTGGATCACCTGCGGGTGTTGCGTTGGCTGGGGGCGCGGCGCCGGTGCTTGCTGTTGCGTCGGCCGCTTTAGGGGTCCCTGCTACGACACCTGTGGTGAGTCTTCCGCTGGCCCCTGCTCCTGTTCCAGCCCCTGCGGTGTTTGGCGCGGCGTTACCTGCTGCAGCGGTGGTTTTGGCTCCTGCGGTTTCGAGCGGTCCTGCGACGCCGGTTAGTGTGGCTCCAGTGCCTGGGGCGGTTGGTGCGGAGGTGCGCTCTTATGGGGTGTGTGATTTGTCTCCGCTGGGCTTGACGGTTTCTGCTGAAGTGCGGGAGAAAATTTGGAAAGGGAGTACGTGGACGTGCTCACTTTGATTTCCCCGGATAGGGAGACGGTGGATCGGCCAAAGCGTGTGGATCCGTTACCGGGTGACAGGGACAAAGAGAAAGTGAAGCCGTTGCCGCAGACCTTCGGCAATTGGCTTCAGGGTTTTTTGGCTTATAGCGCAATTTTGTGCGAGCGATTTCCGGAGCGCGGCATAGCGTTATTTTCTTACTTGGATCTGATTTGGGGGGCTTACAAAATTTACAGGGGGGCTTTGCTGGTTTAAATATGACCAACAGTTTCGTCAGAAGATGGCGGTGCGGCCCGGGCTCTGTTTGATTTGCAGGATACCAATCTGTGGTTGCTGCTCATGACGCCGAACTGTCCGGTGGTGTCACCTTTTCCTGGATCCGCGGTGCCCAGGAGCGCCAGCGGGTACCGGAAAGGGGTGGTGCTGGCTCTTCAATGAGTCCCAGTGCCGTTGGGCAGCTAATTGCCGTTTCAAACATGAGTGTTCCTCCTGTGGGGGATCCCACCCGGCATTTCGATGCTTTAGAAAGGGACCTGGCTCGGCCTTTAGGGCTTCAGGTCGGGGTAAGCCTGATGGAAGGGATCACCCCGGTGATGGTTCGGGCTATGGTTCCTTGGCTAGACAGGTACCCCAATAGACGATGCGCGGAGTTGTTGTTGGTAGGTTTTCGTGACGGTTTTGTGATTCCGCATGTGGCGTCGGAATTTCCTCAGTTTTCTCAAAATTTAGTTTCTGCGCGTCAGCGAGACGATGTTGTGGCGGACAAGTTGGCTAAGGAGGTTCGGTTGGGTCGGATGGTGGGTCCTTTTGCGGGGCTCCCATTTTCTAATCTTCGGGTGTCTCCGTTGGGCATTGTGCCCAAGAGGGAGGAGGGTAAATTCCGCATGATCCACCATCTTTCCTACCCGGCCGGTCTTTCTGTTAATGACGGATTGGGAAAGAGGGATGTCGCGTGCGATATTCCTCTTTTGACGAGGCATTGCAGATTGTTCGGGAGGCTGGTCCGAGTTGTTTGTTGGCGAAAGCAGACATTGAGTCAGCGTTTCGCTTGCTGCCAATTCGGCCGGACTGCTACCATCTGCTGGGGTGTTCATTTCGTGGGGCATTTTACTACGACCGGTGTCTCCCAATGGGGTGCTCGATCTCGTGTTATTAATTTTGAGTTATTTTCTTCATTTTTGCACTGGGTGGTGTGTCGGCGCGCTGGTCAGAATTCGGTGGTCCATTATTTGGATGATTTCCTGTTTGTGGGACCGGCAGATTCGGGCGACTGCGCCGCGCTGCTGCAGATTTTCCGTGAGGTTGCCGGAGAGTTTGGTGTGCCGTTGGCTGAGAAGACTGAGGGCCCGGTTCAATCTCTTGCTTTTTTGGTCATTGAAATCAATACCGTCCTCCGGGTTTTCCGTTTGCCGGTCGACAAAATCCAAACCTTGTTGCGGTTGGTGGGGAGGGCGCAAGGGGTTGCGACAATGCGGCTTTCGGAGATTCAGTCGCTATTGGGTCACCTGACATTTGCGTGCCGGGTGATGCCGATGGGACGGACTTTTTGTCGCAGGTTGTCTCTGGCTACTGCCGGGATACGCGCGCCCCACCACTTTGTGCGCATCTCTAGTGCTTTGAAGGCGGACCTGGTGTGGCACTCCTTCTTGCTTCAATACAATGGGCTGATGTATTGGCAGGAGGCAGACGAAGACAATCATTCCCTCGAGCTTTTTGCTGATGCGTCTGGGGCGCATGGCTTTGGTGTGTACTTCCAGGGCGCTTGGTGTGCCGAAGCGTGGCCCCCGCATTGGGCGGCGTCTGAATTGGTGAGGAATCTCACTTTTTTGGAACTCTTTCCATTGATTGTGGCCTTGGAGCTGTGGGGGGAGCGTCTGGCTAATAGGCGAGTGGTGTTCTGGACGGACAACATGGGCATGGTGCAAGTGGTGAATCGTTCGTAGTCCAGTTCCCCTCCCGTCTTGGCTCTTTTGCGGCACCTGGTGCTGCTCTGTCTGGAGCGAAATGTATGGTTGCAGGCTCGGCATGTGCCGGGTGTCCGGAACGTAATTGCTGACGCTCTCTCCCGGTTCTAGTGGGACAGTTTTTGGCAGGTGGCTCTGGGGGCAGCGAGGGCTGCGACACCCTTTCCTCTGTGGCTCTGGACCCTCGCTTCGCCGGGCTGAGAATGTTGCTGGTGGACTGCCTACTATCAGGTCTGGCGGGGGTTGGTGGCACGGGAGGAACGGGGTGGCTTACGGCGGCGGACCGGAGGTGGGCCACCTTGATTTATTTTAATTCCCTCCGGGAGAGAGGGGGCTCTAGTTCAGGAGCGGCCAAGGTTCTGATTGCCCTGTCTTTTTTGTGCAAGGCGCTGGGGTGGGAAGATGTGGGTCGGGATTTCCTGCTTCGCAGAATT
Organism: Leptobrachium leishanense; assembly: GCA_009667805.1. Taxonomy (NCBI): domain Eukaryota; kingdom Metazoa; phylum Chordata; class Amphibia; order Anura; family Megophryidae; genus Leptobrachium; species Leptobrachium leishanense. The sequence continues at coordinate 457,937,605 of CM019064.1, read as the reverse complement.
GTTTCGGGTTGGAGACGGATGACGCTGCCTGATGTTCGGCGCCCGGTTTCTGGCTCCATGTTTTTGGATTTGATGTGGGGTCTGTCGCGATCTTTTTGAAGCGCGATTATTTCGGGTGGCATTTGCCTTTGCTTTTTATGGTGCCTTTTAGGGTGGGGGAGTTGGTTGCTCCGAACTCTCGGACCCATTCGGCATTGCGTTTTTCCCATGTCTCGGTGGCTGCCGCACAAGTACGGGTTTTTATTGCCAGGTCGAAAACGGATCAGTTGGGTAGGGGTGTACTGGTTACGTTGGAGGCGGTTGGGGGACCTGGGTGTCCGTTGAGCCTCATGCGGGAGTATTTAGCGTCAGTGGCGTCACTACGTGGGGGCGGGGGGTGCGGCCCGCACCAGGTGACACTGTCACCCTAAGGGCGGGTGTCCAGTGGTGTAGCGTGGGGGGCAATGGGGTGGTGGTCCCGGCGCGATTTTCTTTGGGGCGCTGATTTCTTTTGAAATTGTTCGCCCCAAATAGTTTCCAGCTGCCAATCCGTTTAGAAAGAAGTCCGCTCACGTGGGCACTCTGGTGTCCATGAGCGGCTGCGGCAACGGCCCTTTGAATGATTGTCAGTTAAGTCCCGAAGAGTTAGTCACGTGATACCGGTGATGCAGTGCGCCGGCGCCACGCTTGAAGCTTCACGTCACATGTGGTGGGAAAGAGCAGGAGACTGCACACAGTGACACAGCTGTCAGACCAGTGCGTGTGCAGACAGAGTGAGAAAGTCGTCACAGAAGGGAAGGGGTCCACCGTCCATCCAATCCGGCACCCGTGCTCTCCCAAGGCTAAGGTACCAGCTGGCTATCAGGCAGGGGAAGGGGCGGGACAATCAGAGTCCCTTCTCATCTGCTGGGGATAAGGGTCTCCGTTCTCTGTGCCCCTTCAATGTGCATTCTGGAGCAGTGTAATAGCTGAGGGGGGCCAGGGCACCAGGAGGACAGAAATCCCCTCCCTGCCTGATGACTGCCTCTGCCTCTGCGGTTGTCAAGCTGCTTCTCAAACGCTGATCGTCCACCCCCCCCCCCCCATCCTCTGAGGCAACCACTGCCAGAGATGTGATAAGAGGAGGGAAGCCCTTTCCTTAACCCTCTGTGTGTCAGAGGGAGAAGAGAACAGAGTGATCTGACCCAGGAGCAAAGGGGTCTCAGGAAAGGCAGGGTGCAGCTGCATGGTCGGTGCACTGCTGCCTGTTTTATTTATTTATTTTAATCATTTGCCTGTGACCACAGTGTCCTGGCAGATCAGCACTGTAAACAGTGCATGTATTTTCCTATGGACATATGGCCTCCTACATAATGTTTATCACCTTCTGCCCTCTCCTGCTCTATGTCTGGAGACATAGAGTGCAGGTCACTGTGCTGGGAATTGGGAGGGGGGACAGCAAAAGCTGTGCTGCTATGTTTGTTAACGCTTCGTTGTCTGACCTCAAGATATCTTCACCTATGTGTGAAACATAAATATACACCTGGCACTCACATGGTTAATTTAAATTATAAAATTTAATCTGTAACGTGACACTAACGTGTGTGTGCGCGCATAATTCCACAGCACATGCAACAGTGAGTTTTATTGCTGTGGAGCGCTGTGATACACTCGAACATACCGCACATTACTGTGAGTTTTATTGCTGTGAAGCTCTGTAGTACACTCATACACACTGCACATTACTGTGTTTTATTGCAGTGGAGCTCTATAAAACATGCACAGGGCAAAGTGTTGGCTAAAGTGAAATGGGAGCCCCAAACTGCGATCCTTCCTAAGACCCCATCATGCCTTAATCCAGTTCTGGGTAGGTTTGGAGTGGGGGGGGGGAATACACCGTCGCCTGTGCAGACAAATATCCTTTCACCGGCCCTGGGTACCTGCTGTGAGTGCGTGCGTCATGGCATATAGAGATGGGTTAGTGTCTCTGCGCTGGCAGCAGCGCAATGCGGAGCACTGAGTGTTTTCCTCTCACATCTGCCTACACACGGCGGCTGAGTTTAGGCATATTTGCTGTACGAGCAACCTCTGTTACTGATCGTTACAGCGGCAGTATATATATATATATATCCTGGTAAAATCCTTTTATAAATAAATATATATATATATATACATTGCCTTGGCTCCTCCATATCTAGCAGAATATTCATGCTAACATGTCCACAGGTTGCAGGGGGGGTGCACACAATTCTTGCCTTGCCCCAGGCGCTGACAAACCACGCTACGCCACTGCGGGTGTCTCACCCTGCGCCGTGTGTTCGCTCCGTGCGAGCGTCCGAAGCTATGCAGCTTCGGCGCTCGCCTGGGGAAACACGTCACCAGCCGAGTTCTCGCGAGATCGCGGCTGGTCACGTGGCTCCCCCAGGCGAGCACCCAAGCTCCACACCGCCGGACGCTCAGAGGGAGCAGAACACGCGGCGCAGGAGGTGAGCTGGGGGCATTATCCATGAGCTGCTGGGGCAGTATATCCATGAGCTGCTGGGGCAGTATATCCATGAGCTGCTGGGGCAGTATATCCATGAGCTGCTGGGGCAGTATATCCATGAGCTGCTGGGGCAGTATATCCATGAGCTGCTGGGGCAGTATATCCATGAGCTGCTGGGGCAGTATATCCATGAGCTGCTGGGGCAGTATATCCATGAGCTGCTGGGGCAGTATATCCATGAGCTGCTGGGGCAGTATATCCATGAGCTGAGCTGGGGCAGTATATCCATGAGCTGAGCTGGGGCAGTATATCCATGAGAGGAGCTGGGGCAGTATATCCATGAGAGGAGCTGGGGCAGTATATCCATGAGAGGAGCTGGGGCAGTATATCCATGAGGAGCTTGGGCAATATCCATGAGAGCTGCTGGGGTATAAGTGAGGTGGCAGCATGTGAGGTGGCAGTATCCATGTGTGCTGGAGGCATATCCATGAGAGCTGGGGCAATATCCATGTGTGAGCTGGTCTGGGGGCAATATATCCATGTGTGAGCTGGTCTGGGGCAATATATCCATGTGTGAGCTGGTCTGGGGGCAATATATCCATATGTGAGCTGGGGCAATATATATCCATGGGTGAGCTGCTGGGGGCAATAAATAATTGTGAGCTGGGGCAATATATATCCATGGGTGAGCTGCTGGGGGCAATAAATAATTGTGAACTGGGGCAATATATCCATATGTGAGCTGGGGCAATATATATCCATGGGTGAGCTGCTGGGGGCAATATATATCCATGTGTGCTTTCACTGCCTTTGAACATCCACCGTACTTGCCGGTAGTTGGAAAAAATTTGTGTGAGCATGAGAGAGCTCCACAGCAATAAACCTCACAGTAATGTGCGCTGTGTATATGAGCATTCAGTGTTATTTGGGAGTACTGATTTAGGAGTAAGAGTAGTTAAAAAAAAAATCCGTAAAACTCAGGGGGGGGGGTGACACCATAAGTTACCGCACCGGGTGACACCAACCCTAGTGACGCCACTGTTTAGCGTGCGTCTGTAGTTGGCTGACTCCTTTTTGGTTCACCTTAATGGTGTTCCTCTGACCCGTTATCAATTTTCGGCTGTGTTTAAACAATGCGTGCGAGTGTTGGGTTTCGACCCGGGATTGTTTGCTTCTCATTCGTTTCGAATTGGCGCGGCGACGGTGGATGCGGGCGCATCGGACGGCATGATTCGGCGGTTGGGCCGGTGGCGCTCGGATCGCTTTCGCTCATATGTTCGTCCTAACTTTTTGTAATTGCAGGTACTTCCCTGCGGTTGGTCTGGATATTGGGTCATTCCTTCGTACATTGTGCGGGCTGAACAACGGCCGCATGGCAGGAACCTTGGTTTTTCGACGGACGCGGTGGAGATTTGCTGGTTGGGTATCCGGGGTTTGTGTTGGGCTCGGGTGTCGGGAATGTGAGATTTTGGTGGGGATGGTCCCCAGGGAGATTATTTTAGTGGTTCATGCGGGGGGGAATGATTTGGGGATTGTTAGTTCAGTGGACCTGATTCGGGCTATGAAGCTGGATCTGGCCCGCTGTTTTGCTAGATTTTGGGGTTCGTCGCTGGTGTGGTCCGATATTATTTCTCGTCCTCGTTGGGAAGAGATGGCGGCCCCAAGGGCAATTGATAGGGCCAGGAGGAGGGTAAACAGGGAGGTTTCCAAGTTTGTTAGGCATTTGGGGGGGTTGCGATCCGGCACAGGGAATTGGAAGGCGACAATCGGAATGTGATTCGGGGTGATGGTGTCCATTTGACGGACATTGGTCTGGATATCTTTTTGCTTGGTTTGATGTCTGGAATTGAGGAGGCGCTGTCTGCGGTGGGGCGCAGGGGCAGCCAGTAGGAGGCCATGGTTCCTGGACAGCGGTGCTTTAAATTGGCTAAGCCGCCTTCAGGTGTGGCATTAACGAGACGAGCCCCGCTTGATCTCGGTCAGGCGGGGTGACGAGCTCCTGGTTTTGGATCGGTGAACTGCCTATTACAGGAGTAATAGGGCGGATATCGGAGGAAAAGCACTGCTGGGTTACATGGTGTAAATATTTAATAAAGCTGTGGCCCTTGCCCTTTCCAGTTAAGAAGTTGTTGTGTCTTCTTTATAATTAAGGGTTATGGGTCAAGGAGGTCCCAGGTTTAAGCAGTGTGTTGATTCAGTGGCGGAAGTACCAGGGTCGCAGCGGTCGCAGTTGCGACCGGGCCCTGGCATTCCGCCACTGGAGGGGGGGCCCAGCGCCGCCACCAGATTCTGGCAAAAGTGCCGGAATCTGGGAGCAGCGCCGCCGGCTGTTCCCCTCCCTGCGAGCGGCCCGCTGGCTTTCAGCTTGGCCGCTCTCGTGGGATGGGAACTAGCTGACCAGCGCACGAGATCTCATAAGATCTCGGCTGCGCTGGTCAGGTGGTTTCCGGTGAGCAGGCAGGCTGCATGCTTTCAGCGGCCGCTCACCACGGAGAGGAACGGCGGCAGCAGAGGAGCCTGAGGTGAGCTGGGGGGCCCTATATACCCATAAGAGCTGGGTGCAAATCTATCCATTAGCTGGGGCAGTATATCCATGAGCTGGGGGCAAATATATCCATGAGCTGGGGGCAAATATATCCATGAGCTGGGGGCAAATATATCCATGAGCTGGGGGCAAATATATCCATGAGCTGGGGGCAAATATATCCAGGAGCTGGGGGCAAATATATCCAGGAGCTGGGGGCAAATATATCCATGAGCTGGGGGCAAATATATCCATGAGCTGGGGGCAAATATATCCATGAGCTGGGGGCAAATATATCCAGGAGCTGGGGGCAAATATATCCATGAGCTGGGGGCAAATATATCCATGAGCTGGGGGCAAATATATCCATGAGCTGGGGGCAAATATATCCATGAGCTGGGGGCAAATATATCCAGGAGCTGGGGGCAAATATATCCAGGAGCTGGGGGCAAATATATCCATGTGTGGCCTGGGGCAATCTATATATCCATGTGAGCTGGGGGCAATACTATCTTTTTTTATATTGCAGGGAAAAAAAAGTAAAAATATTTTTTTTGGGGGGGGGCCCTTCATGGATTCTTGCACCGGGCCCTCAGGTTTCTAGTTACGCCACTGTGTGGATTCATATGCTGCATTAATTTTACTGCAGAGATCTGAATTGAAATGATCCAAAACTATAGAAAAATTGTCAGAAATGATCAGAAACGAAAAAAGAACATCCAAAAAAATGAAGAAAAAAAAGTCATGCACATCCCTAGTTGCCAGTGCAATTCGACGGTTGCCAGTGCAATTTGATGGTAACCAGTAGGAAAAGGGAAGTGCTCATGCCACTGTACAGAGCACTGGTGAGACCTCACTTGGAGTACTGTGTGCAGTACTGGAGACCGTATCTCCAGAAGGATATAGACATCTTAGAGAGAGTTCAGAAAAGGGCTACTAAAATGGTGTACGGCTTGAAGGAGAAAAGTTACCAGGAAAGGCTTAATGATCTTAACATGTACAGCTTGGAAAAAAGACGAGACAGAGGAGATATGATAGAAACATTTAAATACGTAAAGGGAATCCACAAGGTAGAGGAAGGGAGTATATTTAAACGGAAACAAAGTAGCAAAACAAGAGGACATAGTCTTAGATTAGAGGGGCAAAGGTTTAAAAGTAACATCAGGAAGCATTTTTTTACTGTGAGGGTGGTGGATACATGGAACAGTCTTCCAGTAGAAGTGGTAGAGGCCAAAACAGTAATTGAATTTAAGCAAGCATGGGATAGGCATAAGGCTATCCTAAACAAAAGATAAATCCAGGTAAAGTATCCATGTAATTGGGCAGACTAGATGGGCCGAAAGGTTCTTATCTGCCGACATTTTTCTATGTTTCTATGTTTCTACCAGTGAAATTCGACGGTTATCAGTGCAATTTGACGGTTGCCAATGCAATTCGACAGTTATCACTGCAATTCGACGGTTACCAGTGCAATTCAGCGGTAACCAATGCAAGTCCCACAATAGACTGGCCATTCGCTAGATAGTGAATTCACTGTATTTTTGGCGCAATGGAATGGCTGAAATGCGGCGAAACATTAGCACCGAAATTGTACACAGTTTCGGTGCTTTGTGAATAGACCATAAATTGGTCACAGTGCCAAGAGCAGCCCTTTAAACGAAAGTAAGACTGTCCTACAAACGTTTAACCTTGGGCGTCTCATCGCGTTAGGACGGCGTTACATATAAAGCATTATTACACGGGGATTTATAATGTCAGATTTGCATTTTGAATGTCAGACTCGGTACAAACTCCCATAACTCCCCCCGGGCACCGGATCCCTGAAATCACATTGTCGAACCTAAATGCGTCTCCTGGGGCTGCGGGCTTCTCCACCGCACGGGGATCAATGGACTCAACGCACGCAGACAAACCCAATAATCCTTTTCAACAGACGTAAGTGACAATACTACCATAACGCTTCAAATATCGAACCCAGCTCGCGACGGATCAATAGCACGAATCAGCGGCGCGAGCTCCGTGCCGTACGGTGTGCATGGAAAAGAGATTCGACGACACAGAATCCTAATGACATGAAACGACTTCTCCAGGCGGGTTACATAAAAACAGATAAAAATAATGAAAAGAAAATCAATAATGTGATCGATGGATAAAACCTCCACATCACTTGAACGGATTTATCTACGCACACCCTGAAGAACAGCAACCGCGGCCCGCAAGGGGATGTGGAACTACATTTCCCACGAGTCAATCTAATGAGCATGTGGAGGAGCCTCTAAAAACACACCCGCACACCCTGAATATACGGAGGAGCCCCTAAAAAGACACCCGCACACCCTGAATATACGGAGGAGCCTCTAAAAACACACCCGCACACCCTGAATATACGGAGGAGCCTCTAAAAACACACCCGCACACCCTGAATATATGGAGGAGCCCCTAAAAAGACACCCGCACACCCTGAATATATGGAGGAGCCCCTAAAAAGACACCCGCACACCCTGAATATATGGAGGAGCCTCTAAAAACACACCCGCACACCCTGAATATATGGAGGAGCCCCTAAAAAGACACCCGCACACCCTGAATATATGGAGGAGCCTCTAAAAACACACCCACACACCCTGAATATATGGGGGACCCCTAAAAATACACCCACACACCCTGAATATATGGAGGAGCCCCTAAAAACACACCCGCACACCCTGAATATACGGAGGAGCCTCTAAAAAGACACCCGCACACCCTGAATATATGGAGGAGCCCCTAAAAAGACACCCACACACCCTGAATATATGGAGGAGCCTCTAAAAAGACACCCGCACACCCTGAATATACGGAGGAGCCCCTAAAAAGACACCCCCACACCCTGAATATATGGAGGAGCCCCTAAAAAGACACACACACACCCTGACTATATGGAGGAGCCCCTAAAAAGACACCTGCAAGTCAATTACAAAAAATCCCTGCATCGAGCATTTCGTATTCCCCATACTGTGATTAATAGAACCATGGACAGCAGCCGCTTAATGATCAGCCCGTGCTGTATGGGACGTTGCCTCGACGTGGCTCATAAACCCCCCCCCGTATCTGGCCAGACTGGCAGCAGTGTCTGAGCTGGCTCTGAAGAACAGATGGCGAGCCGCTGCATCGCTGTATCATTATTATTATTTTATTAATAATCTTATCAGGCTTTAATTAGGGACATATTTTGCATAAAATGGAGAGAGAAAAATCAGGCGGACCCTCTGAGTGCCGAACCAACACGCATCAGAGAAAAATAGGGGATTATCGACGAAAAACTCCAACTTTTACATTAAAATAATCATCTTGAAGGAAAAACTGGAAACATTTTCTAATACAGCTAATTTGACACATAATTTACTTTTCCTCTGTCACTTTGGCCGCTCTAAGCTGGGGAGGGTGGGGGCAATTTGTGTCACCAACTATGGTCAGGTCAGCATGCCAGGATGACCAGCTGCTTGGCCGAGCAGCCAGTTGGGGTTGGTCATACATATGCAACACGGTAGTGCTCAGTTTTGATCGGGACACTACGAAACAGCAGGCCAGAAGAGACGTCCCACCTGGGATGAAAGAAGGAAGAAAATGGCCAAAAGAAGCCTAGGGAATCCCACCATATGCCCCATGTATGTGCGAGTGTAGTGTATTATATATAGTGTATAGTATTGTGAACGTAACGTGCCGTATCGTGCGCTCTACCATTGAGCGTTGAGTGCCGTATTGTGGGCTCTACCTGGGATCGTCATGTGCTATGTCATTAGACATGTGCACAGTGGTGGTTTTTTTCGTTTCGTCTCATTCTGGATTTTTTGTCATCCTATTTTTTTCAGTTTCGGGTCATTTCAATCTGTTCCCTTCGTTTCGCGTCATTCGTTATTTTACCTCGATTCGTAGATTCAGGCCGATCCGAAATTTCGGGCGGCCGTTTTTTTTTCGGATCACTTCGTATTTTGCTTTTATGTGTAATTTCTTATTTTCAGGCAATTTGTAATTTCAGGCGGCCGATATTTCGTTTTTCGGATTACTTGATTTGCATAAATTATTCCCTATCTTAGGTTGATTTGTATTTCATTTATATGAGTTATTCCCTATTTTAGGTTGATTTGTATTTCATTTTTATGAGTTATTCCCTACTTTAGGTTGATTTGTATTTCATTTATATGAGTTATTCCCTAGTTTAGGTTGATTTGTATTTCATTTATATGAGTTATTCCCTAGTTTAGGTTGATTTGTATTTCATTTATATGAGTTATTCCCTAGTTTAGGTTGATTTGTATTTCATTTATATGAGTTATTCCCTAGTTTAGGTTGATTTGTATTTCATTTTTATGAGTTACTCCCTAGTTTAGGTTGATTTGTATTTCATTTATATGAGTTATTCCCTATTTTAGGTTGATTTGTATTTCATTTATATGAGTTATTCCCTATTTTAGGTTGATTTGTATTTCATTTTTATGAGTTATTCCCTAGTTTAGGTTGATTTGTATTTCATTTATATGAGTTATTCCCTAGTTTAGGTTGATTTGTATTTCATTTATATGAGTTATTCCCTAGTTTAGGTTGATTTGTATTTCATTTATATGAGTTATTCCCTAGTTTAGGTTGATTTGTATTTCATTTATATGAGTTATTCCCTATTTTAGGTTGATTTTGTATTTCATTCTTATGAGTTATTCCCTATTTTTGGGCGATTTGTATTTCATTTATATGGGTTATTCCCTATTTTAGGTTGAGAAGAATGTGGCAAGGACACGTTTAGAGATGAGAAGAATGGGGATGAGGAACAATGGAAGGTTGGAAGAATGTTTAGAGGAACAGTGAGAAGAATAGGGCAGAAAAGATGAGAAAATAATTGGGCAACGGAACAGCATACACTCCCTATCCCCACAAAACTCACACAATGTAATATTTGGTTGTGTTGCATTTTGCTGTGTTTGCGGCACGCATTCGCCGCGGCATCATGTTGATAAGCTCATGCGATGTCACAGCGTTTATTCGCGTCCAGCGTCGCGTTAATTTGTGGCCATGATCTTGTGTTGATGATGGGAGAGTCGCGGCGCTGCGTAAAGTCTTCTCCAGCACATTATCCCAAAGATTAACCTCAATGGGGTTAAGGTCTGGACTGTGCGGTGGCCAATCCATGTGTGAAAATGATGTCTCATGCTCCCTCAACCACTCTTGCACAATTTGAGCCCGATGAATCCTGGCATTGCCATCTTGGAATATGCCGGTTGTGCCATCAGGGGAGAAAAAAACAATTAATGAAAATACCCGCTCATTCAGTATATTCAGGGAGTCACATGACCTCGTTTTTTGGGTATACAGGTTGTTGAACCTAGACCCGACCAACTTAAGCCACCCCAGATCGTAGCAGGCCTCTACGGCAGGTGGTGGCTTTGTTTTTTTGGCCAGGCAGTGTAGCTGAGATTGATGTGGCAGACCCACCAAATTCTGCTGCTCCAGGGCCATGAAGGTATCACACGATTGGAGGACTGAGGGAGAACCGAGTGACTTGATAGGTGTGTATCATCTTCATTTTGGAATTGATGTGAGGACTTCAGATGGAGGATGTCCACTAACCATTAATTATGGTGAGCCAAGTATAGAATTTACCCGTGTGCTCGAAATTGAATGAACGTAGGTTTCAGGACGTCACTTCTCACCGTATCGGGGATAATAAGTCCCCTGTAGTGAGCATTACGAGCCGGTCTGGACATACCGGACAGGCCAGCCGCTTCAAGGGTCCCGGAGTCTCGGCTGCGGTGTTTACCGTGGATATGGACTGCAAATGTACCTTTAATTAGATGTCGGACTCTCCCGTGGCGCAGCACTGAGCGCGTTTCCGTCCCCTGAGCCCGGGATGAGTGAAATGAAGTGGCTTTTCATTTAATTTGTGAGTGCGTCTGGCCTGCGGCCTAATCACATTACACTTTGGCATCGCGGCTCACCTCATGTCTTGTACCGTGCGCCGGAGATTCTTTTACCCTTTCGCTGTCACAGATTCAGAGGAACAGGACTGGATCACGATGCATCTACGCGTGATGAGTGCCGCACGGAAACACATGTGAGCAGCACAGGCGGCTGCAGGCAAAGCTCCCTTGGTGGATGGGGTGTGTGTGAATGTAGCAGTGTGTTTGTGTGTTGTGTCGGTGTGAATGTGCATTGGTCAGTTCTGTCAATTCACACAATTTCATAGTGTGACATATTTTATTCAGAAACGTCTGTCATTCCATGATGTCATGAGATCACAAACATATATCTCCCACACACCCACACACACAGTGCTCATCAGAGCCGCCATCAGGGCATTACGCCCCATGCTGTAGTAAGGGGCCCGACCCGCCAGGGCCCCGACGGCGCCCTTCCTTTTTATCAGCTCCGGTATCGGACTCTAGGAGTCCGAATCCGCATCTGTGTACTGGCCGGCCACTTCCTGGCTGGCTGGGCAGGCCAAGCAGCGTGCAGGTGCCTCCATAGCACATCGCTTGGCGCCGCTCTCCAGTCACATGGGTGACAGAGAAGACATGCAGGAGAAGCAGAAAGAAAAGAAGATGGAGAAGCAGAAGGGGAAAAAAAGACCGATGAGCCAAGTCCCAGCCAGACCCCAGGGCCCAGGCAAACCCCAGGGCCCAGGCAAACCCCAGGGCCCAGCCAGGCCCCTGGGCCCAGCCAATCCCCAGCCAGACCCCTGGGCCCAGCCACACCCCTGGGCCCAGCCAAACCCCAGGGCCCAGCCAGACCCAGGGCCCAGCCAAACCCCAGGGCCCAACCAAACCCCAGTGGCCAGGCCCAGGCAAGTCCAAAGGCCATCATACACACTGCACATTACTAATGTTTTTTTATTGCTGTGGAGCTCTGTGATACTGTCACGATCCCTCTATACACATGACACAAGTCCCTATTTACCCCTTCTATCCTTAAAGTGGTCGGTAAACTGACTACCGCTTAGGGACACAAACACACATACCTGTATATGTACTGGTATGCACAGGACAGGATTACTAGACACTTATCAAACGAGTGGGAAATGTTTGATCAACAACGAGTGGGAAATGTTTGACCAACACACAGGACAGGGTATACCTGAAATAGGCCAGACGGTATACAAGGACGTATTGTAACACAAGCCCAAATCGATCAGTGTTAGAGTGGTCAGGGATAGCAAAATCGGTACACAAGGGGTATCTATCATATAAGCCAAAAATCTGAGTTAGAGTGGTCAGGGAATCGCCAAGAACTGGTACACGGGGGGGGGGGGGGTTCTCATACAAGCCAGGTAACAACGGAGACTGAAAAATCAACCAAGTAGTGAATGGCCAGGAGACACTCAGCACTGAGGGAAGCAAACTCCACGACAGGGCGATGAACCGGATCACGCTGTCTAAACCCGGCGGGTGCGCTTTATCATGCCGCGCCCCGCCTCCTGACCAGCCTGCGAGCTCCGGAAGCTGGCACAACTCCTGGCATGCGGCTTTTCGATGGCGCCGCCGGGGCCCCCTCTGAGCCCCAGATGTGACAGATACGCTCATACACACCACACATTACTGTGAGTTTTATTGCTGTGGAACTGTGTTGTGTCCTTTTTTGTTTTGGAAGGGGGCGAAAAGCTGTTACGGGTTGAGGAAGTTTACAGGGGGCCCCACTGTGAGGATCAGTAAGGGGCCCCATCACTTCTGATGGCTGCCCTGGTGCTCATTACACACACACCGCACCCACAACAAATCACACACATAAAGCTCCCACATAACTCTCATCGCACGCATAGAGCCCGACACAGCTCTCATAAAACACATATACCCCCCCCCCCACTTACAGGTCTCATCACATACAGACCCAGCATAGAACTATAATCACAGATATACACATACAACTCTCATCACACACATACAGCCCCCACACAATTCTCATCGCACAGTTACAATTCTCGCAAGCATAATTGACCACACATACACAGCTCCCACACAACACGTATTACACGTATACAAGCCCCACATGCAGCTCTCATCACACACATACAGCCCCTATACATCTGTCATCACACACACACACATACACCTCCCACACCGCACACCTGGCATTCTTGACACATGGTATATCCTCCACATACTGGCAATAATAGTATAAATCTATAATGACACACTATGAAAATACATTCATAGGCCGTGTTATTAATGTATGTGTGTCATTGTGTGTGTGTGTGTGTTCGTGTGTGAGTGTGTGTGTGTGTGTTCGTGTGTGTGTGTGTTCGTGTGTGTGTGTGTGTGTGTGTTCGTGTGTGTGTGTGTGTGTTCGTGTGTGTGTGTGTGTGTGTGTTTGTGTGTGTGTGTGTGTGTTTGTGTGTGTGTGTGTTCGTGTGTGTGTGTGTTCGTGTGTGTGTGTGTTCGTGTGTGTGTGTGTTCGTGTGTGTGTGTGTTCGTGTGTGTGTGTGTGTGTTAGTGTGTGTGTGTTCGAGTGTGTGTGTGTGTGTGTTCGTGTGTGTGTGTGTGTGTGTGTGTGCGCGGCATCACATGGTATGTGAATTAGTGGACGCTGTGTATATGTTTTCACAGATTGTGCAAACCTGAAAGAAGAGAATGTATTGACATGGACAGCATGAGATCATGGCTCGAGACGAACACGAAGATCTCATCACCCAACGCTGAATCCTAGAGGCTTTAGAGAGGAAGAGGACGCGCGACCATCAGTGATGATCATTTCTATAGCAGAGCACAGGAAGCCAATTATATAAAAGGAATAAATCCTCAGTTAAATGACACCGATTGCTGCAGATCAGAGGAAATGACACACAATCAGCTACTGGCTGCAACATGACTCTGACGGGGCCAGGCTGGCGGTGCTGGAGATGGTGGGGGAGGGTGGGTTTGTGGTCCTACCATGGATTGAATTCTATAAAACCTCATTTAGAAAAAGAACCAGTGACTGTCCCATCCAGAGGCTCTATTCCCTTGAGAGGGAGTCTCAGAAAGAGCCGATCTGGCCCCGAAATGGAACCAAACATGGAATTTCCCCGTACGGTGACATTTCGGCGCCATTCGGCTATTCAGAGAGCAGGCAGTTCGCCTAATTTTGGCTAATTGGCAGCAAGTGCAGTGCCTGTTCGGCGGCAGTGAAATCCCCCATAGAGAAGCAATGGTTAATCTATTCACAGACACCGAACAGCAGAGAAATGTCAGTGAAATGCCCTGATGTTCAGTGGTTTCATTCGTCAGGTTTATTCAGGCGAATCCCATACAGGGTTATTCAAAGAGATTCGAAAAGTCACTGCACGTTCGGTGACTTTTTGTTCTCTTCAATTCGGTGCAAATCGGCTTTCCCATTTCGGCGACCCTGCTGTGCATTCAGCAAGCACCACAGGGCTGTCGAAGTGCAGGGAAAAGCTGCCGAAAACCCGCCGAAAACCTGGGGAAAACACGGCGAATGCACGCCGAAAACCCGCAAAAACATCTGGATTAACCCGTCGAAGACGCTTGAAAAACCCGAGCAGGAGCCGATCACACGCAGCGAAGTCGCCAGAAAAAGCCGACACCGAAGAAGAAGGCAGTGAATAAATTAGGAAAACAGTTTGCATGAATGATTGAAAAGTGAAACGCTGTTTGCAAAGAAACTACTGAGCGAAAATGGCTGAAATTTACATATAAAATCCAATGAATGATAATGAAAAGGGCTGTTACAGGAAAAATAAGTAAACTTAAAAAAAAAAAATCAGACTTTTTTAAAAAACAAAAAAATCCAGAAAAATGCTTAAAATATCCTAAAAAATCTATAAATAAAGAGACTCTTTACTGCAGAATTTTATAATGAACGGTTTATTAGATATTGAATTAAAACGGGAATATTTTTAACATTGAAGTCTATGGGATTCTCCTGAATAAACCTGCCGAATGAAGCCACCGAATGGCAGGGCATTAGGGGAACCTTTCACTGCTGGTTTGTGTTCTCTGAATAGACGAAGCATTGCTTCTCTATGGGGATTTCACTGCCCTCGAACAGGCACCGTATGTGCAGCCAATTCGCCAGGATTTGGCGAATGGCCTGCTCTCTGGATAGCCAAATGGTCAAGAAAGGTAACCGAACGCTGAAAATCAGCGTTCGGTTACCTTTCTCCAGCCATTCGGAGCTCTTTGAATAACCCTGATAGGTTTCAATGTTAAAAATATTCCCGTTTTATTCAATATCTAATAAACCGTTTATTGTTTTAATCTGCAGCAAAAAGTCTCTTTATTTTTAGATTTTTTAGGATCTTTTAGGCATTTTTTGGCCAAAAAATTCCCGTTTTTTTTTAATAGCGTTTTTTCTTTTTCTGTAAAAGACCTTTTTTATTATCATTCATTGGATTTTATACGTAAATTCCAGGCATTTTCGTTCAGTAGTTTCTTTGCAAACAGCGTTTCAGTTTTCACACTTTTTTTTTTACCTCGTTCGTCGGTTTGTCGGCTTTTTCCAGCAGCTGGTCTGCGCTGTGTTCGGTGGCTTGTCGACTTTTTCCGGACATGTTCGGCGTGTTTTTCGCGGCGGTTCAAGTGATCCGTTACTTCAGATCATATTGGATGTGGGGTTTTTTCGGCGGTTTGCGGCAGAATGTTCGGGTCCATTCTATGAACTTCAGGGACCCTGTGGTGAATTCTGAATTCACTGCAGGTTGGGGGAAATTGGAACGAGAGAGCACCGACATGTCGGCAACATTTTGGTGCGCTCTAAATAACCCCCTTATAGTGTGTGGGACCGATGGGAACTCAATTTTCCGCATTCCTTGGTAAAATATAAATATTTCTGCGTTTTACTCATAAATATGCAGATAAATTCCCATTTTTCTCGCCTCGCTGAAGACGTGCAGGTATTTCACATTTTCTGTCAGCTCAGATGGATGCGTTTGGAATTCGTCCTATTCCACATTTCTGCGATGGAGTGACTGATGTCTGGACGCGTCTGCGAAGCTCCTGGAGCAGGCTGATAAATCACTGCGTCGCCAGTCCTGCTTCCACGTAACGTTATCCACCCGAGCTGAATGATCAGGACAGGTCTCTCCACCTCTCTGATTAATGAGCGCACGTTTCCATCAAACTGTCACTTTTTGGGTAAAAAGCCAAAGGAATACATCAGTTTCCTTCAGTCTGATTCTGAATGCTCCTGGATTTGTTGTTGGGCATTGTGGGTCCGGGCGAGGAGGTGGTGTTGGTTTGCAATGTGGGCACTTTATGGAGATGGTCACTGATGGGCAATATTGGTGCTAGAAAATGAGGAATGAACTATGAGAACCAGGCATTGAGGTGGCTACAACCAGGCAACGTGGGGCACTCTCAATGAATTAGACATGATTGGCCAATGTGGGCACTCTCAATGAGCCAGTCATAGCTGGGCAATGTGGGCACTCTCAATGAGCCAGTCATAGCTGGGCAATGTGGGCACTCTCGATGAGTTACTCATAGCTGGGCAATGTGGGCCTCTCAATGAGGTAGACCTGGCTGGGTATTGTTGGCACTTCCAATCGGCTTTCATGTTTGAGCGATGTAGACGCTCTTAATGAGGTGGTCACGATTGGGCAATATAGGCACTCTCAATGAAGTAGTCATGGCTGGGCAACCAGGCCTGGACCTAGGGCAGCATTAATTCCTAAAGTCCTTTCTTTTAGAGGTTCTATATATATATTCAGGGTGTGTAGGTGTGTTTTTAGGGGCTCCTCCATATATTCAGGGTGTGTGGGTGTCTTTTTAGGGGCTCCTCCATATATTCAGGGTGTGCGGGTGTCTCTTTAGGGGCTCCTCCATATATTCAGGGTGTGCGGGTGTCTTTTTAGGGGCTCCACTATATATTCATGGTGTGTGGGTGTCTTTTTAGGGTCTCCTCCATATATTCAGGTGTGTGTGGGTGTATTTTAGTGGCTCCTTCATATTCAGGGTGTGTGGGTATATTTTTAGGGACTCCTCCATATATTCAGGGTGTGTGTGTGTCTTTTTAGGGGCTCCTCCGTATATTCAGGGGTGTCGGGTGTCTTTTTAGGGGCTCCTCCATATATTCAGGGTGTGCGGGTGTCTTTTTAGGGGTTCCTCCATATATTCAGGGTGTGTGCGGTGTCTTTTTAGAGGCTCCTCCATATATTCAGGGTGTGTGGGTGTCTTTTTAGGGGTTCCTCCATATATTCAGGGTGTGGGTTGTATTTTTAGTGGCTCCTTCATATATTCAGGGTGTGTGTGTTGTCTTTTTAGGGGCTCCTCCGTATATTCAGGGTGTGCGGGTGTCTTTTTAGGGTCTCCTCCATATATTCAGGGTGTGCGGGTGTCATTTTAGGGACTCCTCCATATATATTCAGGGTGTGCGGGTGTCTTTTTAGGGGTTCCTCCATATATTCAGGGTGTTGCGGGTGTCTTTTTAGAGGCTCCTCCATATATTCAGGGTGTGGGTGTCTTTTTAGGGGTCCTCCATATATTCAGGGTGTGAGGGTGTCTTTTTAGGGGTTCCTCCATATATTCAGGGTGTGTGGGTGTCTTTTTAGGGGCTCCTTCATATATTCAGGGTGTGTGGGTGTCTTTTTAGGGGTCCTCCATATATTCAGGGTGTGGCCGGTGTCTTTTTAGGTGTTCCTCCATATATTCAGGGTGTGCGGGTGTCTTTTTAGGTGTTCCTCCATATATTCAGGGTGTGTGGGTGTCTTTTTAGGGGCTCCTCCATATATTCAGGGTGTGTGGGTGTCTTTTTAGGGGCTCTCCATATATTCAGGGTGTGGGGTTGTCTTTTAGGGGCTCCTCCATATTTTCAGGGTGTGCGGGTGTGTTTTTAGGGGCTCCTCCATATATTCAGGGTGTGCGGGTGTCTTATTAGGGGCTCCTTCATATATTCAGGGTGTGTGGGTATATTTTTAGGGGCTCCTCCGTATATTCAGGGTGTGCGGGTGTCTTTTTAGGGACTCCTCCATATATTCAGGGTGTGTGTGTGTCTTTTTAGGGCTCCTCCGTATATTCAGGGTGTGCGGGTGTCTTTTTAGGGGCTCCTCCATATATTCAGGGTGTGCGGGTGTCATTTTAGGGGCTCCTTCATATATTTCAGTGGTGTGGGTGTTCTTTTTAGGGGCTCCTCCATATATTCAGGGAGTGTGCCGGTGTCTTTTTAGGTGTTCCTCCATATATTCAGGGTGTGCGGGTGTCTTTTTAGGGGCTCCTCATATATTCAGGGTGTGTGGGTGTCTTTTTAGGGTTCCTCCATATATTCAGGGTGTGCGGGTATCTTTTTAGGGGCTCCTTCATATATTCAGGGTGTACGGGTGTGTCTTTTTAGGGGCTCCTCCATATATTCAGGGTGTGTGGGTGTCTTTTTAGGGGTTCCTCCATATATTCAGGGGTGTGTGGGTGTATTTTTAGTGGCTCCTTCATATATTCAGGGTGTTGGGTGTGTCTTTTTAGGGCTCCTCCGTATATTCAGGGTGTGCGGGTGTCTTTTTAGGGTCTCCTCCATATATTCAGGGTGTGCGGGTGTCATTTTAGGGGCTCCTTCATATATTCAGGGTGTGTGGGTGTCTTTTTAGGGGCTCCTCCATATATTCAGGGTGTGCCGGTGTCTTTTTAGGTGTTCCTCCATATATTCAGGGTGTGCGGGTGTCTTTTTAGGGGCTCCTCCATATATTCAGGGTGTGTGGGTGTCTTTTTAGGGGCTCCTCCATATATTCAGGGTGTGGGGGTGTCTTTTTAGGGGCTCCTCCATATTTTCAGGGTGTGCGGGTGTGTTTTTAGGGGCTCCTCCATATATTCAGGGTGTGCGGGTGTCTTATTAGGGGCTCCTTCATATATTCAGGGTGTGTGGGTATATTTTTAGGGGCTCCTCCATATATTCAGGGTGTGCCGGGTGTCTTTTTAGGGTCTCCTTCATATATTCAGGGTGTGTGTGTTGTGTCTTTTTAGGTGTTCCTCCATATATTCAGGGTGTGCGGGTGTCTTTTTAGGGGCTCCTCCATATTTTCAGGGTGTGCGGGTGTGTTTTTAGGGGCTCCTCCATATATTCAGGGTGTGGGGGTGTGTTTTTAGGGGTTCCTCCATATATTCAGGGTGTAGTGGTGTCTTATTAGGGGTTCCTCCATATATTCAGGGTGTGCGGGTGTCTTTTTAGGGGCTCCTCCATATATTCAGGGTGTGCGGGTGTCTTGTTAGGGGCTCCTCCATATATTCAGGGTGTGCGGGTGTCTTTTTAGGGGCTCCTCCATATATTCAGGGTGTGTGGGTGTCTTTTTAGAGTCTCCTAAATATATTCAGGGTGTGAGGGTGTCTAATTAGGGACATTCATTGTTTTATTCCAGGTGACGGGGTGGCAGGATATGGAGTGCCTCTGAGCATGCAGAACCCCTGTGCATTTCCATTTTTAGCATGTGACCATGCTGACCTATCTGGCAGTTAAAGGGTAAATCGTTACGGTGTGGAGATGCTCCTGCTCACCCTATAAGATTACACCTCATGATGAAAGTCCTTCAATTCTCTGACCCTAAGCACTAATCGTAAAATAATAAACGTAGTAACACGGCGGCAGGGTGGACTCGGCGGCAGGTGGGACTCGGCGGCAGGTGGGACTCGGCGGCAGGTGGGACTCTGTGCGTTCTTGTATCAAGGCCATCTGGGGCAAAGTGTTTTTTTTGTAGAGCAATCACCATAGCAACCAATGAAATGTTTCTTCTCGTTCCTCCGTATCTGAGACGGTTTTGATTATTCGCTGGTCGCTCATTTCCCTGATTATAAAATATGATAAGGAAAGCCTTTCTTTGACTCGGATTCTGCTTTTTTTGGGGGGAAAAGAAGAACAACCCTCTCCATCGTCAATGGTCTATGGACGGGAGCCTGATGTTTGCAGCATCATTAGCATTAAGTATAGGGGTGATGGGTTACGGGGGTCACCTCACAGATCTCACCAGCAGATCCTGACCCTGGGAACTTTCCAATGGATTGTTTCAATCTGCGCTGCTCAACATCACCAACCTACACCTTGGCTTGACTGTAAAGCGGTCACGCTTTGGGATGGCCCCAAGTAAGTCTTGAAAGCTGGGTGGAATCATGAGATATACGTTGCAGCAGTGGTTTGTGGAGGTGATTAAGCGGCGCAAAACTTTGGGAAGGAATTCACTCTTACTGCATCAGCCGCTGGTATGGCCTCTGATCTAGGACCTCAAGTCCATAGGACTCCATGTAGAGAACCAGGATCCTATCAGTGGAAAGACACCAGCACCAGACCCTGACTCCTGTCTGCTTATTTGCCCGTCCCCTCCTGTCCGCAGCTGTATACCATCTCTCAGAGACTGTTGTTAACACGTTGGAAGTTTCCATGGGGTTTATCTCAAAGTTACCTCTGATCCCATGAAGGAGAGAGAGCGACTCAATCTGTCTGTGAGCAGCGAAAAACTGGGAACAAAGAGATCCCAGTGTACATTTGCAGTGCCTACGTGGCTCCTGCATGATCCTACTCTCATGAGCTCTCGTCTCGGTCGCACTTGGCTCAATGGAGACCTATGGACACCAGGAGATGTTGCCAGTGGCGGCACCGGTATCTGTTTGCGGCTCCCAATTATTCCAACACGAGCCACTAATACAGCATCCAAGTAAGAAACTGCAAAGTTAACCCTTTCCTGAAGTCCAAAAACCATGAAGTCTTGGGGTTAGGGTTACAATTAACACTAAATTTATAAGTTACCCTAACTGAAACCCTATCCCTAACCCTAAAAGTAAATCAATCATTATCCATAACCATAAAGTAACCCTAACACTATCACTAACAGAAAAATATATAAATAACCCTTTTACTAACCCAAAGGTAACTCTAACCCTATCCTTAACCTTTTAGGTACCCTTAACCCTATTACTAAGCCAATGGTAACTCTAATCCTATCCCTAAAAGTAACACTAATCCTATTGCTAATCCCAAAAGTAACCCTATGACTAACCCAAAAAGTAACTTTAACCCTATCCATAACCTTGAATGTAACCCTAACCTTAAAAGCAACCGTAACCCTATTGTTAGCCCAACACATAACCCTAATCCTATCTCATCCCTAAAAGTAATTCTATCCCTATCCTTAAAAGGAACTCTATCCCTAACCCAGAAAGTAACCCTAACCGAAAAAGTAACCCTAGCCCTCTCACTAAACCTAAAAAATAAATAGGTAGTGTATCAAAGAACTGCTATGGGTTTACAACTATAAACATTTTTATCCCTTTTGGTCTCATAATTACTGGCCACATTAGAGTAGGGCCAAAATAGTCTATTTTAAGTTTCTTTGGGGCGCCTAAATATCTCAAACAGGGTAATTCAAAGAGATCCGAATTGCTTGAGAAAGGTAACCGAACGCTGAAAATCAGCATTCGGTTACCTTTCTTGGCCATTCGGCTATCCAGAGAGCAGGCAATTCGCCAAATCCTGGCGAATTGCCTGCACATACGGTGCCTGTTCGGTGCCTGTTCGAGGGCAGTGAAAACCCCATGAAAAAGCACTGCTTCGTCTATTCAGAGAACACAAACCAGCAGTGAAATGCCCTGCCATTCGGTGGTTTTTTCAGGACTAATTCAAGTTTATTCAGGAGAATCCCATAGGCTTCAATGTTAAATATATTCCCGTTTTAATTCAATATTTAATAAACCGTTCATTATAAAATTCTGCAGTAAAGAGTCTCTTTATTTATAGATTTTTTAGGATATTTTAATCATTTTTCTGGGTTTTTTTAAAAGTCCGATTTTTTTTTTTTTTTTTTTATTTTTTTTTTTATTTTTTTTAAGCTTCCTTCTTTTTTCTGTAACAGCCCTCTTTATTATCATTCCCTGGACCTCATATGTAAATTTCAGACATTTTCGCTCAGTAGTTTCTTTGCAAACAGTGTTTCACTTTTCAATCATTCATACAAACTGTTTTCCTAATTTATTCACTGCCTCTTCTGCTGTGTCGAAGGCTGCGATCGGCTCCTGTTTGGGTTTTTCTGTGGTTTTCGGCAGGTTAATCCAGATGGTTTTGGGGGTTTTCGGCATGCATTCGCTGGGTTTTGGGGGGTGCGTTTTCATCGGGTTTGCGGCAGCTTTTCCCTGCAATTCGGGACCCTGTGGTGCTTGCTGAATACATCGCAGGGTCACCGAAATGGGATCGGCAAAAGGAACCGAATTGAAGAGCACATAAAGTCACCGAACGTTCGGTGACTTTTCGAATCTCTTTGAATAACCCTGAAAGAGTTTCACACCAGGGGCTGAAGATGTATCCCCTTCAGAGCAGCGATGCACATCTTCTAATATTGGCCCTGTAACTTCCATAATGACAAATATCACACGTGCGCACAATCTTATGAGATTTTTGCAAAGAGTGAAATATAATAACTGTTCTTTCAGGTATCGTATGTTTATATGGTTTATGTTGTGTGAGTTTTATCAGAGTGGAAGTGTTAGATTTTAATTTCCTGTAAATATAATAAATATTTAGTCTTAAAAAGCCAGTTCTTATAAATGGGCTGTGAAATTCCCCCCCTCCATTTTTGTTAGTGTCAATACTGTATAGACCGTTCTTCCTTCTATAGGATATGAGCTGTGGCCGATTTCCTGTTATGTTCAGTGCAGGAAAATGTGCGCAGAAGCGGGAAGATGGGAAAAGGGTCTCGTGAACCATATATGGTAGTAAGTTAACTGAGTGGCTAAACTTTGATGTTGTAATGTATCTGTACACTGATTGGCTATAAATTCTGTGTATTTTAATAAATAGATCTGGCTTAACGAGGAAAGCCAGACTTCTGAGAAAGACCAATACAGTTTTGTGATTGATTCTTTTTGGGGGTCTCCGCCATGGCGTAGCGCAGCTCTTATTTTGGTTTTGATATATAAGAAGAAACTTGGAAAAGGTTTATCGTAATTATAATGAAAAAATTGAATTTTTCAGTTGTTGTCTGAAGTGGGATTTGCCATTCGAATGTATCCTTACATTTGCTTGTTCAGATTTTACGAACCTGCCTCCAGGCTTGGTTTTTGTTTATTTTCCTTGACGTTAAAGCTATGGTTCAGAGCTTGTTGATTTTTTATTTTTTTTAATTTATTTATTTTGGTGCAAGGTTGGACTCTTTGTCTTGGTTTGTTTTTGTCATTTTATGTATTGTAGTAAAGGAAAATCGTTTGAGGACCTCACGTGTGTTTGAACTCGCCCGCTGTGTTGAGTATTTGTATTTGCTGGAAATTGAACTCATAAAAAAAGGAACGAGATGTTTCTAGTTGTTTTGTCTCCGTTCTGTGTCTATCTTGTACTTCAATTCTGGTGTTTCTGGGTCGTCCATATCTTGTAATTGTGAGAATTTTATTTTAACTGATTAAATCAGTTGATATATAAAAAGAAAATCTAATCTCCCATTGAGAGACAGTTTTTTTTCCTCTTAATTTTTTATTTTTATTTTCTTGCGCGCTGCTGCCATTTTTTTCTTTATTTTTTTGCTGCATGTGTTTGCGCGCTGATTCTAAAGGATTTGCTAACTGTTTTTTCTTTCAGATTGCATGTTTGTTTTTGTTTTATTTTTTATTTTGTTTCTGGCCATTGATTGCGTCTGTTTATTTAAATGTTTGTCTTTACTAACTATTAATGTATGTGTTTATCTTTGATGTTTTGTATTTCGTAGTTTTGATATTATGTTTTTTATATGTAATTTATGTATAGGGACTGCTTTTCGTAAACCAGGTTTCTTTGTTTCTGTGTCATTACTGCCTTGCCTCGTGTAAAAAAAAAAAAAAAAAAAAAAAAAAAGGCACAGGAAATGGAGACAATAGGGCTTTACTTTTACAGTGACTTTCAAAAGCGCCTGCTAACTTTTTTTCTCTTTCTCATACATTCATTTTTTCTCTCTTTGTTCTTTTTTTATTTAATTAAAAAAACTCTTTATTTGTAATGTATAATGTTATTATGTGTTTGTATAAGGATTTTTTTCTTTGAATGCTAGTAGTCTTTTAGCAGTGCAAGTTGGATAATGGAATATGTAGTTATTTTTGTTGTTCTGTGAGTATCTATTTGGGATAATTGAACAGGATATACAAATGACATGTGTCTAATGCCTTGAATGACTGTAGTAGCAGTTGAATTCTGGAGCTGTTAGTGCTTTATAAAACTAACTGTAACTGTTGTGGAATTGGGCGCGGTTTGAGTACTTCGGCGTGCGTACAGTAGTGGAACAGAAGAAAGTAATATGGGAGCTGGATTTACTGTAAATGGATTATAAATTGATGTATGATATATATATAAAAAAAGTAGTGTATCAAGGTGATGGGCTCAAAGTTGTACATTTTCCCAAGAGAGGCGTGGTCGGTTATTTTCCTCTGGTCTTTGTTTGAGTCCAGCACTAAGGGATTGACCGCACCTTAATATAGGTTATAGGTTTTGCCAAAATGGCTGACTGAGATCATTTACAGTGTTTGTAACTTGTATAATGGAATATATATGTAGGTTCATGTTTAGTTGTTTGGAATCTAAGAGGATGAAGTGATATAAAGCTGAAGGATTTGAGTGAAAGTTTAAAGGAAAGCGCCTACAGGTTTAGTAGCGCTGTACAAAGGAATTTAGGCAGATTTCAAATAAGAGAAGGTGGTTTTTTGTTTTTATTTTAGTTGACTAAGGAAGATGGAAGGTTGTAGTTTGGTATCTGAGTATTGTTTGATTTGTTTTCTTTTTCTACAGTGGTAGCCAGATGTCTAGTATTATTTTTTTTTGCTGTCTGATGTTTTTGTCTTTTGGTGTGAAGTGCAATAGCGTATAACTTTGCCTCCATTGAATATTCTTGGAGGGAATAAAACAGGTTGTAAAATAGCTGCACAAACACCTCACGTTTGAATGTTGTTTTTAACCAATATCCTTAATAAAGATTATTGACGTTTATTAAGAATCTTTTTCTCTGAGTTTCCTCTGAGAACTTTGTGCTAATTAACGCGTCAAGTTTTAAACATGCCCTTCTATACTTTCTTTCCCAGTTCATGATATTTTTGTTGTGTTTTTTTATTTGAATTGAAGTTCACATTCTTTTCCTAGTCTCCTCCATTTTGTCTCACTCAAGACCCCTCCTCTCCTCTGTGTTGTCTCACTCATGACCACTCCTTTTCTTTGTGTCCAAAAATGTGTTGCATTTTTTTCTCCATTTTAAAAGTATTTTAACCATATGAATTTTAAAGTTTTTGACAGGTTAATAATAAAAAATTTTCCCAAGTTTTTACTTTAGGTGAAAATTACCCATGCATGCCAACTTTGCTCAAGCTAGATGGAAGATTATGCGATACCAATATTGATAAAGATGTTGGAATTGAAGGAAATTTACTCAAACACATTATCATTTCACATTGCAATGTTACATCAACCGGATAATAAGGAATTATCAGACACCAGGCAATAAAACAATCTAATTATCGACAACTCATCAATAAATCATGCTATTTATAGAAGATCATTGATTTGGAAATACAACTTAAGACATGTCAGTTTTACAAAACTGTTATTTTCAACCAATAAGACAGAAGACAAAGAAAGAAGAAGATAATGTATTTTTATATTCTGATGTCGTCTAAGTAATAATTATTTTGTGTCTTTTATTATTTTATATTTTGTTATTTTGGTTGTTTAGTTACAATCAATATTGTTCAAAATTCCCTGACACATTTAGGATTATTGAAGATCACATCCAATTAAAATTAGAGTTCATTAATGTATTTAGGAACATATAATTTAATGCATTTGCATAAATACGTTTCATGACATATATAGTGGTAAATGGAAAGTTTTAATTCGATAAAATTAATGCTGTTTTTATTTTTTTATTTTTTTTTATTTCATTTGAGGATTGGTGTGTTTTATAAGCGCCAGGTTTGTTTCACAACACCGAACAAGACTGAATAGGATAGTAATTAAAAAAAATAAATTATATTTAATAAAAGGGTGGAATATGCACTTCGGCTATTTCCCTTTTGAGCCAAAGTTGCGTATATATATTTTTCTCTAACAATGAGTCAGAAGTAGTATAATTTTTTTATTGCGTGAGGCCGACAGGCTTCGCGGGGACATTTTGAAATTTATTATCTGTGTCTCTTCTTGTGTAAATTAACATTTTTATTGTTTTCGTGCATTTGAGAGTGACAATGAATGAATGGATGTATATGATTAGCGGGGTATACCATATTTTCTTTTCTTTTTTATTTTCTTTATTGTTGCTAAAACCATATCACATCATCAAGAAACCTGACAGTCACAATGCCTGCATATGGAACGAATCATGGACATTTTGTGTCAAGGTCAAAGGTCACAGGTAATAAGCAACCAGCGCAAAGAGACAGCTTGTTCAGGAGTCCCTATGGTAGGAGCTCTGATGACATTCAATGATTATGCGTCTCAAGCTGGGATGTTGAAAATAAAGACCACACCCTGATCTCGCACTGTGGACTATGGTATTAGATTATGGAATATTTTTTTTTTATTTAATCCCCTAGATAAGTGTGAGAAAGGATTTAATTTGTGAAAATGAGAATGTATTTCTTGAATGTGTGTATGAATGCAGGTGTATATGCGTTTTGTGGAGTGAAGCTGAACATAGGAAAACACACAGATATAGATCTGACTCATGTTGATTTATTAGATAAATGAACTTTTACATTCAAGTTATTATACTTTTCTTGTTCGGTGAATTATATTTTGGGAAATGGGAATAAATAGTTATTTAAGGTCTAGATTAGGTATTTTTGCCTACGCTCCAAGTGGTTCGCTGGAAGAGTGAATCTAGATAGATAAGTGTATTTTATGCTCATAAAGGGCCTCCTTGGGGAATCCCTTTTGTACATTATAAAAGGTATTGAGGTATTTTAGGAGTAAATACCAGAATTGTTTTCTTCCCATCTGAGCATCTAGAATGATCTAAAGGTCTTAGGCAAGGACACTGTAGCCCAGGTTTAATTGTCTAAGTTTGGTTTATCTTTTAGATGATCACAGGTGATATGTGATCAAAGGAAAGAATTGTTAGATTTTAATTTCCTGTAAATATAATAAATATTTAGTCTTAAAAAGCCGGTTCTTATAAATGGGCTGTGAAATTCCCCCCCTCCATTTTTGTTAGTGTCAATACTGTATAGACCGTTCTTCCTTCTATAGGATATGAGCTGTGGCCGATTTCCTGTTATGTTCAGTGCAGGAAAATGTGCGCAGAAGCGGGAAGATGGGAAAAGGGTCTCGTGAACCATATATGGTAGTAAGTTAACTGAGTGGCTAAACTTTGATGTTGTAATGTATCTGTACACTGATTGGCTATAAATTCTGTGTATTTTAATAAATAGATCTGGCTTAACGAGGAAAGCCAGACTTCTGAGAAAGACCAATACAGTTTTGTGATTGATTCTTTTTGGGGGTCTCCGCCATGGCGTAGCGCAGCTCTTACTTTGGTTTTGATATATAAGAAGAAACTTGGAAAAGGTTTATGGTAATTATAATGAAAAAATAGAATTTTTCAGGAAGGAAAATTCCTGGTCTTGAGATCTTGCAGCCGCTGCGCGTTTTCCTGTGCATTGCTTTGATTCTCACTCGTTTCACAAATTACACAAATTCCCCGCAGTCTGTAATCAGAGGAATATTGTTATCTGAGCTTCCCGTTCTGATTGCCTCAGTAAAACCAATATTTGTCGTCCCCTTCCAGCTGCAGTGTATCCATGGAGGTTGATTAAAAGGCTCGTAGAGACGGGCAGGGTAAAACATCTCCTTTATGACACAGAACCTCCGTGACAGATGGGATCATTGTTTAAGTACATTCTGATACAGGCGGATTCGCTCGTCGAGGATGCTTAAGTAAAAATAACGGGGCGTCACCGGTTGGGAGATGCTCCGTTGCATCTGCAGGTGGTTTGCGATCCGTCCTGCTATCTCCCTGCTCGCAGCTGGATGTTGTACATCAGAGTCCGATGCCGTATAAAAATAACACGCCGAAAGCAAAGCAGGAGAGCGCAGCACAAAAGCCGGCCGTGAAAATAACTCATCTTATAAAAATAGAACAGCGAGAGAGAATGGCAGAGGATACACAAAGCTTGCAGCATTTCACAATGACCTAGTTTCCCCCGAGTGGATATTATTTGTGTGTGCATGCGCGCATTCTATTTAGAGGGCTTCTGTCATGCAAAAAAAAGGAAACTACTCCCGCGCTTTCCTTGCAAGATATTTTATGGAAATTTCACATTTTAGTGCATTTTACTCTCACTGATGTAATTAACTATTTACTATCAGGGTTATCCAAAGAGATTCGAAAAGTCACCGCACGTTCGGTGACTTTTCGTTCTCTTCAATTCGGTTCCTTTTGCCGATTGCATTTCGGTGACCCTGCGGTGTATTCAGCAAACAGCACAGGGTCCCCGAATTGCAGGGAAAAGCTGCCGACAACCTGACGAAAACTAACCGAATGCACGCTGAAAACAAGCAAAAACATCTGGATTAACCTTCGAAGAGGAGCCGAACAGGAGCCGAATCACACAGAGCCGAAGCAGCTGTGACGTAGAGGAGGCAGTGAATAAATTAGAAAAACCATTTGTATGAAGCTGGGAAAATGAAATGCTGTTTGCAAAGAAACTACTGAGCGAAAATGTCTGAATTTTCACAGGAGGTCCAGGAATGATAATAAAGAGGGCTGTTACAAAAAAATAAGTAAACTGAAAAAAAAAAAAAAAAAAATCGGACTTTTAATTTGTTTTTTAAAATTCAGAAAAATGCTTAAAGTATCCTAAAAAATCTATAAATAAAGAGACTTTTTGCTGCAGATTTTATAATGAACGGTTTATTAGACATTGAATTAAAACGGGAATATTTTTAACATTGAAGTCTATGGGATTCTCCTGAATAAATTTGCCGAATTAAACCACCGAATGGCAGGGCATTAGGGGAACCTTTCACTGCTGGTTTGTGTTCTCTGAATAGCCGAAGCAGTGCTTTTTGATGGGGATTTCACTGCCCTCGAACAGGGACCGAACAGGCACCGTATGTGCAGGCAATTCGACAGGATTTGGCGAATTGCCTGCTCTCTGGATAGCCGAATGGCCAGGAAAGGTAACCGAACGCTGATTTTCAGCGTTCGGTTACCTTTCTCAAGCAATTCGAATCTCTTTGGATAACCCTGTATGTTTTTATATTGTTCACTGTCATCCCTGCTGGCGCTCCTGCAGTGCGGCCTTCCCAACAGAGAGGGCACCAGTCTCTGAATTAGGGATGTGCGTTTCGGGTTTTGGAATTTTCACGAAATTTCCCGATTCGTGTTTTCAGATGAGGACGAATTTCCGAAAATTTTTAGATCCGAAAATGGCAGATCTGAAAAGTTTTCCGAGCCGAAACGAAATAATTTCGGAATTTTCGAATGGACTTGAAATGTGTCAAATCGAAATTTATTGCTTTGAAACGAGGAGAACAGACGTTCCGAAAAAACGGAAATTTTCGAAATTACGAAAAGTCGATACAAAAACGAGCAAAGTGACACGAAAATATGAAAAATGGTCGATATTCTGAAAAAATGTACACGAAAAACGAGTCGAGCCGAACCGAATCGAAACAGAAATCGGTCGAAACGAGCCGAATCGAAAAGTTTAAAAATCCGAAAAATCGAACCGAATCGAACCGAAAAAAAAATCGGTGCACAAGCCTACTCTGAATCAGGCTACTTTGAATGCCGCACCTGGTCAGGGATCTAGGCCTTTAAATATCAGTCACTGACTGTGCTCTGAGCCCTGACGTGGTTTATTCTAGCCCTCAGCACGTGTCTATAGCTTCTGCATATTGGTTTTCTGGTTTGACTTCTGGCTTGTATATCTAACTGTGTTTTCTGTGATTATCCCTTGGCATATGTTTATCTCGTGTACTGACCTCTGGCTTGTTATTACTACGATATCTCTCCTGTCCCTGATCTGTACTTCTATGTATTTTAGATTAGTACCTGGCCATTCTAAGGACCAGATTCTCAGTTTAGGGTTCTTTCTTGCCTTTCTGGGTTTTGTCTGCGTGCTGGGTGACTCTATATCCTTACATTCACAGTGAAACACAGGACAAGAAAGTGATGGAATAATGCTGCCTGGTTAACAGCTGGTTTTGCATGACATCGCGTAAAGTTACCCCTCTTTCTTGTAGTTGAAAGTCTAGGGAGTGTTAGGATTAGGGATGAGCCGAACACCCCCCGAGTTCGGTTCGGGCCCGAACCCGAACTTCCCATATGTTCGAGTCTGAACCCGAACTCGAATTCCATGCAACTCAAAGGGGCTGAAAATTCAGTTTTTTAGAGTGCCCTCCAAGAGGGCATATATGCTAGATATTTGCCATAAAAGGTGTATGGGGGTCCGGGTAGTGCCCTGGGGGACAGGAAACAAGGACAAAAAGTTTTAAAAAAAACATTTTTAAAGGGACAGTGAGTTTTCCATGAAATAAGGGTTAAAAATAAAAATGAAAAATTCCTTCAAATATCGTGCCTAGGAGGTCCCCATAACCTGCCCGTGAAGTGGCGGATTTCTAGGATGTATAGAAACACTTAAAAACAAAAAAATGACGTTTCATATGACGGTAAATACTTTTCCTTTAGGCTAGGGTCAGACGAACGCATTTTTATGTTGTCTGTGAAAAAGTGCGTTCGAACGAATGGACGCATTTTTTCACAGAATACGTGATAGCGGTCATACTATGCGCATTTTCGTCCGTGATTTTGTACGGATCATCAATAAAACTCTTTTTGTGTCTGGACGTTATGTTGGCCGGACATTAGCAGCGTCTGACGTCTCCAATTCACGCACACACACGCCGCTAGCGGACACAGCGCACTCTGTACGTCAGTACCTGCGGTTTCACGTTCTCGAAAAAATGCGTTCATTTTCCACTTGCGTTGCGCTGCCGCACTTTTGTGCGACCGTACTTCGTATATTGGCCGTCATTGCCCGGCATCTGCTGCTAGCACGGCCGTGATTATGTGCGGCTGCACGCGCGTTCGCACTGCCTCAGTCTGACCCTAGCCTTAGACTGGGGTCAGACCAGCGCACTTTTAACGTGCGTTCTGGTGCACATAATTACGGCCGCACTAGCAGCAGATGACGGGCAATGACGGCCAATATACGATGTACGGCCGCACAAAAGTCCGGCCGTGCAACGCAAGTGGAATTTGAACGCATTTTTCTGAGAACGCTGAACCGCTAGTACTGACGTACTGAGTGCGCAGCTGCGGCATAGTGGCGTGTTTGCGTGATTAGGAGATATCAGACGCTGCTAATGTCCAGCCAACATAACGTCCAGACGCAAAAAGTGTTTTATTGACGATCTGTACAAAATCACGCCCCAAAATGCGCGTCGTCTGACCGTTTTTGCGCATTCTGTGAAAAAATACGTCAATGCGTTCGGACGCACTTTTTCACGTTCGCGGGGAAAAATGCTTTCGTCTGACCCTAGCCTTAATCTATCCATAAACAACTGCTTGGGGCGGCAGCCTGTATGAAAAGAGGAGACATTTTCATACACGCAGAAAAAGTTTACTGATTTTTTTTGGCTAAATTATGGTGAAACTTATGCAGGCTTTGGATGAAAGTAACAATAGGTGCTTCAAAATTGGTCCTTTAGCGTCGGCAACAGTGCTGTCACACCGTAACCCCTCTGAGAATATGAATCTGATAAAGGCGTCAGTGGCAGTGCACCCAAATATTGTGCTTTTGGTGCCAGGCCTGCAAGTACTATCATACAGTAACCCCTCTGTAGTATTGTGGAAGAATGCAGGGGTGAACCTTGCGGTCCTATATTGAAAAGATATGATTCTGGTCAAGGCGTCAGTGCACCCAGATATTGTGCCTTTGGTGCCAGGCCAGCAAGTATCATCATACAGTAACCCCTCTGTGTTATTGTGGAATAGGGATGAGCCGAACACTCCCCGAGTTCGGTTCGAAGCCGAACCCGAACTTTCCAAATGTTCTGGTCCGAACCCGAACTCGGACCCCATACAAGTCAATGGGGCTGAAAATTCAGTTTTTAGAGTGCCCTCCAAGAGGGCATATATGCTAGATATTTCCCATAAAAGGTGTATGGGGGTCCGGGTAGTGCCCTGGGGGACAGGAAACAAGGACAAAAAGTTTAAAAAAAAACATTTTTAAAGGGACAGTGAGTTTTCCATGAAATAAGGGTTAAAAATAAAAACGAAAAATTCCTTTAAATATCGTGCCTAGGAGGTCCCCATAACCTGCCCGTGAAGTGGCGGATTTGTAGAATGTATAGAAATATGTAAAAACCAAAAAATGACATTTCAAATGACGGTAAATGCTTTTCCTTTAATCTATCCATAAACAACTGCTTGGGGCGGCAGTCTGTATGAAAAGAGGAGACATTTTCGGACACGCAGAAAAAGTTTACTGATTTTTTTGGCGATGAAAAGCAGGAGAATGACTGGAGAATGGAAAATTCTAGGTCAAAATAGCCAAACCAGAAAAATTCTCCCATTTAGGCTAGAGTCAGACTAACGCATTTTTCGCGTTGTCCGTGAAAAAGTGCGTTCGAACGAATGGACGTATTTTTTCACGGAATACGCGATAGCGGTCATACGATGCACCTTTTCATCCGTGATTTTGTACGGATCATCAATAAAACACTTTTTGCGTCTGGACGTTATGTTAGCCGGACATTAGCAGCGTCTGACGTCTCCTAATCACGCACACACGCCGCTATGCGGACGCAGAGCACTCTGTACGTCAGTAGTAGCGGTTTGACGTTCTCTAAAAAATGCGTTCGTTTGCCACTTGCGTTGCGCGGCCGCACTTTTGTGCGGCCGTTCTTCATATGCGGCCCGGCATTGGACATCATTTGCTGCTAGCACGGCCGTGATTTAGTGCGGTTAAACACACGTTAGAACTGCTTTTGTCTGACCTTAGCCTTAGGCTAGGGTCAGACTAGCGAATTTTTAACGTGCGTTTAGGCGCACTTAATCACGGCCGCACTAGCAGCAAATGACGGGCAATGACAGCCAATATACGAAGTACGGTCGCACGAAAGTCCGGCTGCGCAACGCAAGTGGAAAATAAACGCATTTTTTCGAGAACGCAGAACCGCTAGTACAGACGTACAGAGTGCGCTGCGTCCACTAGCGGCGTGTGTGCGTGATTTGGAGACGTCAGACCCTGCTCATGTCCGGCCAACATAACGTCCAGACACCCAAAGTTTCCTGGTTTGGATCCATAAAAAATCACGCACAAAAATGCGCATCGTATGACCGTTTTCGCGCATTCCGTGAAAAAATAAGGCAATGCGTTCGGACGCACTTTTTGACGGTCGCTGTGAAAAATGCGTTAGTCTGACCCTAGCCTTATCTCACTTTCCAAATCGGCTATTTGACCCAGATTGTTCTCTTTTCCTGCCATTCTCATGGTTTTCACCTTTCTCTGAACAACCCCGAGAGAGAGGTGAAAGCCAGGAGAACTGTCAGGAGAAGAGAACAATCTAGACCAAATAGCCAATTTGGAAAGTGAGTTAAATGGGAGAATTTTTCTGGTTTGGCTATTTTGATCTAGAATTTTCACTTCTCCAGTTATTCTCCTGCTTTTCACCGCTCTCTGAATAACCCTGTGAATGTTTAATCCCGAAGTGAAAAATAACATTGCTTAAGGCTGGGGTCAGACGAGCGCAGTTATCACGTCCGTGTTGCCGCACATTTGTACGTCCGTGGCAGCATAGCATTCTGACCAATGGAGCCCCACACACGAACTACGTCTGCACGGAAGTGCGTATGCACGGTGGACGCAGCAAACGGACGCAGGTTAGGCAAGAACGTAATACTGCTAGAACAGACGTGCGGAGTGCGCCACGTCCGCAACGTCCGTGTAGCTTTGTATGTGAGTGATGAAACGAGGTCAGACGGACTGCATTTATACGTCCAGCATTTTTGACGGACAGAATGTTTTTTCATTTTAATTTATTTTCCCTGCTACATCAGTCACAAAATACATCAGTGAAAAAAACAGACTGTTTGGCCACTACCTTGTTGTCAGTCAGTAAGTACGTCCGCACAGTCCGTACAAAATGCGCTCACCTGACCCTAGCCTTAGATGTTATTTTGAATTTTTTTCAAACACCAGTTAACCACTTGGCTGCTATGGACGCGCTCAGCGCGTCCAGCCAAGTGGTTCTCCTGTGCTATGGACGTGCTGATTCCGGCGGATTGCTGCGCCCCCCGGTGCGGGCTGACATCTTGGATGTCAGGCCAGCACTCCGGGACCCCGGCGGAGCAATTAGATGTCATCGCGGCGGCGCGATGACATCTAATTCAGGCGCCCCCCCCGCACAAGTGCCTGAAAGGGAGGGGGAGGTCCTTCGGACCTCTCTCCCTCCCAATCGCCGGGGGACAGGGGGTTAATCCAGGCACCGTTTGGAAGGGCACAGCCTGCCCTTCCAAACGGTGGCTGTGATTAACCCCTGGGGAGCCGGATCACGAATCGGCGCTGAAAAGCGCCGGATCGTGATCCTCTCTTGGAGCTGGCCGACATCTTGGATGTCGACCAAGCCTCCAGGAACTCCCCCTGAGGACTGGCGTCATCGTGCTATGCACGATGACGCCAGTCCTGGAGTTAACCTCTAGCTGCCACCAATGGTGGAGATAGGGGGTTCATTGGATCCCCCTATCTCCCTATCCGTGGCAGCTAGGGGTTAATGTTTGATATCGTAGGATCGGCCAGAGCGTGGCCTTTCCAAGGATACCAAACATGAGCATGAAAAATGTTTTTTTTTTTTAAAAAAAACAAATTAAAAAAAATTCTAAAAAAAAAATAAACAAGTTTTTTTTTGTTTTTGTTTTGTTAATGCAGCAATATTGTTCCCATTTCAATTATAATGTGAACAATAATGCTGCACTAACGATTTTTGTATGCGGTGCGTTTGTTAAAAAAAGCGAAATTTTCCCCCAAAAAATAAATGTAACGAGACCCCATTTCTAATTTTTATAACAAGCGCACCCCATACAAAATATAACCGCAAACGATCGCATGTTAAAATGTGAAAAAAAACACTTTACACATAATAAATTATTGAAAATTCAAATTTTATTGCATTTTTTGTTATAATATACAGACATGACATAACGTATACATATAATATATATGTATACATATAATAATGTATATGTATACATATAATAAGGACATATTATGAATCTGCCAAGTCTGCCGGAAAGAACGATATATAATATGTCTGGGTCATATATCAAAATATGGCTACAAAACGTGGTTAAACATGATGAGCGAAAGCGGTAAAAATGACCTCAGCACAGAGGTGTGAAAAGCTTCAGCAGCGAAAGGGTTAAATGCAGCAGATTAGGATGTTTTAGGGAAATTAATTCTCAAATCTCAATCAGAAGCAGACACCACCCCACCCTCAGTATGGTGTACAATGTATCAAATTGATTACCAGACTAAAAACACCTGGTGTTATGCAGGTCCTTAATACTATCCCTCTAATTAACCCTAAAAGTAACCCTAATCCTATCCCTCTAATTAACCCTAAAAGTAACCCTAATCCTATCCCTCTAATTAACCCTAATCCTATCCATCTAATTAACCCTAATCCTAACCCTCTAATTAACCCTAAAGGTAACCCTAATCCTATCCCTCTAATTAACCCTAAAAGTAACCCTAATCCTATCCCTCTAATTAACCCTAAAAGTAACCCTAATCCTATCCCTCTAATTAACCCTAAAAGTAACCCTAATCCCATCCCTCTGATTATTTTTTTTTTTTCTGTAACAGACCTTTTTATTATCATTAATAGGATATTTTATGTTATTTCCAGACATTTTCGTTCAGGAGTTTTTTTGCAAACTGCGTTTAAAGTTTTGAAAGCTTCAATCGTTTTTGTTTGTTGTTTTTTTTCACCCCATATGTCGGCTTTTTCCAGCGGTTGTGATCGTTAGCTTTTTTCAGATGCTTTTGGTGGGTTCGCGTTGGTTAGTCAGGTACGTTCGGCGGGTTTAATACAGCGTTTCGGATCGTATCGGCGGTTTATTGGCTGGTTATCGGTTGATTTTCGGATCCTTACCTTGCACTTCGGGGACCCTGCGGTGAATGCTGAATTCACTGCAGGGTCAGGGAATTTGATTCCCCGAAGTGCATGGAACCAGAGAGTCAGATAGATAGGAGCTGGTAGATGAATGAGATAAAACAAAGAGCTTAAAAATCTTCTAATCTATCCTCTGGTGATGTCCTTTGAATACATCCCACACAACACAATGATGCGAGTCGGTGACTGACCCATTCACTCCATTCTATGACCAAAGCCACACCGTGAGGAGCAACTGATGGAAAGATACAACACAAAATATCACACAATGGATGCGCCCAGTGACAGGAAAATAGCACACAATGGATGCGCCCAGTGACGCATATAGAGGAAAATATCACACAATGGATGCACCCAGTGACACATATAGAGGAAAATATCACACAATGGATGAATCCAGTGACACATATAAAGGAAAATATCACACAATGGATGCGCCCAGTGACACATATAGAAGAAAATATCACACAATGGATGAACCCAGTGACACATATAGAGGAAAATATCACACAATGGATGCACCCAGTGACACATATAGGGGAAAATATCACACAATGGATGCACCCAGTGACACATATAGAGGAAAATATCACACAATGGATGCACCCAGTGACACATATAGGGGAAAATATCACACAATGGATGCACCCAGTGACACATATAGAGGAAAATATCACACAATGGATGCACCCAGTGACACATATAGAGGAAAATATCACACAATGGATGCACCCAGTGACACATATAGAGGAAAATATCACACAATGGATGCACCCAGTGACACATATAGAGGAAAAAAATATCACACAATGGATGCACCCAGTGACACATATAGAAGAATATATTTTCTTAACCAAACATACAAGAGAAAAACAAACACATCAGCAACATCAAATAAACACAATAAGAACATTTCATTTTTGGTGGTAGCGGCCCTTTTAACCACTTGAATGCTAAGGACGCGCTCAGCGCGTCCTCAGCATTCCCCCTGGTATGCGGAGGACGCGCTGAGCGCGTCCTCGCATTGGGGTCAGCGTTCGGCCGGGTACCGGCCGATCGCTGGCCCCTCCGGTGCGGGCTGACATCCTGGATGTCAGCCCGGCATCCGGAGCAGTGGCCGCCATTATTATGTGTCATCGCGCCCCCGCGATGACACATAATTCAGGCGCCCCCCCCGCATGTGCGGAGGAGGCGCCTGAAAGGGAGGGGGGAGGTCCTTCGGACCTCTCTCCCTCCCGATCGGCGGCTCACAGGGGCTTAACCCAGGCATCATTTGGAAGGGCACAGCCTGCCCTTCCAAATGATGCCTGGCATTAACCCCTGGGGAGCTGGATCGCAAATCGGCGCTGAAAAGCGCCGATTTGCGATCCTTCCCGGGAGCTGGCCGACATCTTGGATGTCGGCCAAGCTTCCGGGAACTCCCCCAGAGGACTGGCGTCATCGTGCGCAGCACGATGACGCCAGTCCTAGCATTAACCCCTAACTGCCACGAAGTGTGGAGATAGGGAGTTCCAATGAACTCCCTATCTCCCGATCCGTGGCAGTTAGGGGTTAAATTTTGATATCGTTGGATCGGCCAGAGCATGGCCGTTCCAACGATACTAAACATGAAAGTAAAAAAAATTGTAAAAAAAAAAAAAAAAGAAAAATAAAAATAAAAAAAAATTAAAAAAAAAAATAATAAAAAAAAAATAAACACTTTTTTTTTTTTTTTTTGTTTTGTTAATGCAGCAATATTGTTCCCATTTCAATTATAATGTGAACAATGATGCTGCATTAACGATTTTTGTATGCGGTGCGTTTGTTAAAAATGGTGTCATTTTCCCCAAAAGAAAATGTAACGAGACCCCATCTCTAATTTTTTTAACAAGCGCACCCCATACAAAATATATCCGCAATTGCTCGCATGTTAAAATGTGGAAAAAAAACACTTTACACGCTGTAAATTATTGAAAATACATATTTTATTGCATTTTTTGTTATAATATACAAACATGACATAACGTATACATATAATAATGACATATTATGAATCTACCGAGTCTGACGGAAAGAACGATATATAATATGTCGATGTCATATACTAAAATAAGCCTTCAAAACACGTTTAAACATGATGCGCAAAACAGGTAAAAAATGACCTCAGCACAGGGGCGGGAAAAGCCTCAGCAGCGAAAGGGTTAAAAAACAAAAGTGTGTTTGTGAAAAGATAGAGCGTAGCATTGTGTAAATAAATATGAATGAAAATAAAATAAGAGTTTGCGTCCTGACTTGCTCATGGAAAGGAACACAGAAATCAAAGTCAATTCAAACTCGAAGAAAGGAGATTTCACCTGCAGCACTGCCAATGAATAGTTTAGTAAGAAAAATAAACGATTCCAACATTTTCGTTTTTCTTGACGTGGTTATTTTGTGGATGAGAAGGACCTTGTGGCCACGGCTCGGAATGTCACTGGATTTATAGCTTTGTATAAACAGCAATAGCATTATTGTAGGGGTTGTAAAAAAGAGTCGTGCGTCTGTTTTAAGTCATATTAGTGTATGGCGTGTGAAAATAAA
This sequence comes from Leptobrachium leishanense, assembly GCA_009667805.1. Taxonomy (NCBI): domain Eukaryota; kingdom Metazoa; phylum Chordata; class Amphibia; order Anura; family Megophryidae; genus Leptobrachium; species Leptobrachium leishanense. The sequence goes on along the minus strand of CM019064.1, from coordinate 457,899,026 downwards.
TAAACAGGTACGTCACATCGAGAAAATATACTTAAAACTAAATCCCAGGATTTTTTTTTTTAAATTTTAGGCAAAATTTTTGATTCACACAGAAGCGCACCGAACCAGAAAGCACCAACATTTCAATAAAATGTTGGTGCTTTCTGAATAACCCCTATAGGAGTGGTAGTTTAGAAACATCTGGGGTGCTGGAGTTTGAGCTCGCGGGGTTAAGGGGTCGTTTAAAGCGGTTCTGCATATAACCACTGGGTCCTGCTATTGACTTTCTGCAAAAAACAATTTGTAGTGAAAGGGTTAAACAATGATAGCTATTCAGGGTCAAAACCCTCAGTCACCGCGGCCGTAGCAAGTCCGGTTCCAGCCTCTCGCCCCGGCAGGTCCACGCGGCCATAAAACACAAAAATCACTAGTTTTTATTGATGCCGTTTCGGCGTTTTATGGAAGCGGCTGCGGTGGATGCATCGCGCCCAGCGGGATCGCGCCGGTGACCTTTTACAGGAATCGCTGCGGATAATTTATTAGTTAATAATTTAGGCGGCATTTACAGAAAATAAAGACCGTCCGACGTCAATTCTCCGTCTCTGCGGGAAATATAAATCCCGACGCCGAACATTTAAAGGTGGAAATAACTGTAACAGTCTCCATGCCCCCCCCCTGCGTGTCCCTGCGGACGTTGTTCAATGTCGTGCTCGCGTGGGCCGCGTGCTTTATTTTGCCCTTAACGTAAGGTCGTTAAGGAATTCCCAGAGATTATTTTATCCCTAGATTTTTCTCACATTTAACGGAAAACTCGACGGTGAATAAATTAACAATCCCACTGTGAAATGTACGGGAACATGTGTGACAGCACCTCGCAGGATGAAGGCGCATGACAGCACCTCGCACGTCCTCGCTACGCGGGGAGTGGGAGTAAACGCAAAAAAAGGAATAAAGCAGGGCTGTCAAACTCTGCCCCCCAGATTTTGATGCCTATAATTCCTAGAGTTCATTCAATGCAGTAGATGGCCAGGGAATCATGGGAGATGTAGTTCAGAAACATCTGGTGGGCCGGAGTTTGATAGCGCTGGACTACAGTTAAAAGGGGGGAAAAAAAAAAAAAAAATCGAAGAAAACACTAATTTCTGGCGTGGACAGGGCCGGTGCTTCCACTAGGCAAACTAGGCAACCACCTAGGGTGCACTGCCACCTAGGGGCGCAGCTGGCTCCAACTCAGGTTCCATTATTGTACCCCTTCCTGATTGTTTGCTTGCATAGCCGGCAGTGGCGGCTCACAAAGCAGACCCCCGCTAGCGACATAGAAGGTGGGCGTCTTATGGTGACACACAGGTGCCACCAGATGATGTGCGGGCACCACAAGAGGCAGATGAAAGAAGAAAAAAAAGGCACAGAAGAAACACAGAGGGCAGAGGAAAGAAAGAGGCCGAGGAAAGAAAGAGGCACAGACCTATCCCAGGCCAGACCAGTGGAGGGGTAAGATGGGCAGAGAACGACCGTGTGCGGCCCTTGTGCACAGTGTGTGTGTGGGTGTGTGTGTGTTTGTGTGCAGGGGCGTAACTACCAGGGGTGCAGCAGGTGCCACTGCACCCGGGCCCCTGAGTCCGTGGGCCCACAACCGGATGGGTGGGGGGCCCGGACTAGCCCTGCTTGCCTCACAGTCCAGGCACCTGGTCTCCCGTTTGATCAGCAGCGTGTGGGATCAAACTCCCACACACTGCACCAGAAGTAAAGGCCTTTCCGAGGGGAGAGGAGGAGGAAGAAGAGGACAGCTGCTCACATGGGGACATGTGGGTCCCGTCCCTTCCCCCTCCACAGCCAGAGCCTCCCCTGCTGTGCTGGAAGTGTCCAACACGTGCAGGGAGGGGAAGTGGAGAGAGTGGAGACCATACTTACCTATGGTAAGTATGTAACAAGCTGGGTTGGGGCTTCTGTGTGTGTGTGTGTATGTGTGAGTGAGCAGAGGGTGGTGTGTGTGTGTCTGTAGGGCCACCATCAGGGGGGTACAAGCATTAATCTGGTATGGGGCCCTGTGGAGAGGGGGTCCCTGGCTGGCTAATTAATGGGGGTTTGATACTGGCTAATTACTGGGGGTCTGATACTGGCTAATTACTGGGGGTCTCTGATACTGGCTAATTACTGGGGGTCTCTGATACTGGCTAATTACTGGGGTTCTGATACTGGCTAATTACTGGGGTCTGATCCTGGCTAATTACTGGTGGTCTAATACTGGCTAATCACTGGGGGTCTCTGACACTGGCTGTCTAATTACTGGGGTCTGATATCTGGGGCTCGTGCGGGGGGTGGGTCTTGAAGGCGCGGTGCGTACTGGTACGCTCCGCTGACTTCGATGGCCCACTTCGGCCCCTCCCCACAGTCGACGAGGGGGGCCCTTCATGGATTCTTGCACCAGGGCCCTGAGGTTTCTAGTCACGCCTCTGTTTGTGTGTCCCCCGCATTTCAACAGTTGACAATTTTTTTTTCAGGGGGGGCCGCAAGTAGCTGGTCTTGCCTAGGTTGCAATATAGTCTAGCACCGGCCCTGCTTAAGGGAGAGGTGACGAGGAGCGAGCAGGGGAAAGCTCAACACCAGCAGCTTCATCTCCAGATGTTTTGGAACTACATCTCCCATGATGCTCAGCCACTTATTAGGTCAGCTGATCAACATGGCAGATGTAATTCCAAATGATCTGGAGTGCCGAGTTTGCTCATCGCTGTCCTAGACGCTGCCATGCTTCACCTGGATCCACATGATGACTGATGGCGGCCATTGCTACAGATTTGTTATTTATAGAGTGGGTGAGAGGAAACGAAGCCCTAGTGGCCTCACCCCTTTGGGCAGGCCTGTCCTTTAGGTGGGGCGAGCAGGGTGCATGTCCCAGGCCCTGCACTTAGGGTGGCCCTGAACCACTGCTGACACCTTTCATATGAAAAAAGTGTCCTTTCTATCTGGGGATATCTGTGTATGGAAAGGTGTTGATGGGGTGTCTATCTGGGGCGAGAGGGGTCAGAGGTGTCTACTGGAGGGAAGATCAGGGTGGTCATTGTCAGGGGTCAAGGCCTGGGAAAAAAAGTGAGGGAACTCACCCACGTATTCCACAACCCCCATTACCCGAAGAAAAAAAAAGTATATATATATATACACCACTCGAGAATCATGTATAACCAGGCACGGACCCCCAGAATTGAATATACCCAGACACATGCCCCCAGAATTAATTATACCCAGACACATGCCCCCAGAATTAATTCTAGCCAGGCAGGGACCCCCAGAATTAATTATAACCAGGCGCATACCCCCAGAATTAATTATAGCCAGGCAGGGACCTGAGAATTAATTATAGCCAGACATATGCACCCCAAATTAATTATAGCAAGGCAGGGACACCCACAATTAATTATAGCCAGGCAGGGACCCCCAGTATTAATTAAAACCAGCCACATGCCCCCAGAATTTATTATAGCCAGGCACAGACCCCCAGAATTAATTATAGCCAGACACATGCCCCCAGAATTAATTATAGCCAGGCATATATCCCCAGAATGAATTATTGCCAGGCAGGGACCCCCAGAAGTAATTATAGCCAGGCAGGGACCTCCAGAATTAATTATAACCAGACACATGCCCCCCAAATTAATTATAGCCAGGCAGGGTCCCCCAGAATTAATTAAAACCATTCACATGCCTCCAGAATTAATTATAGCCAGGCAGGGACCCCCAGAATTAATTATAGCCAGACACATGCCCCCAAAATTTATTATAGCCTAATACATGCCCCCCAAATTAATTACAGCCAGACACATGCCCCCAGAATTAATTATAGCCAGGCACATGCCCCTCAAAATAATTATAGCCAGACACATGCGCCCAGAATTTATTATAGCCAGGCAGGGACCCCCAGATTTAATTATAGCTGGCACAGACCCCCAGAATTAATTATAGCCAGACAGGGACCCCAGCATTAATTATAACCAGGCACATGCCCCCAGAATTAATTATAGCCAGGCAGGGACCCCCAGAATTAATTATAATCAGGCGCATGCCCCCAGAATTAATTATAACCAGACACATGCCCCCAGAATTAATTATAGCCAGGCAGGGACCCCCAGAATTAATTATAGCCAGACACATGTCCCCAAAATTAATTATAGCCAGCCACATGCCCCCAGAATTAATTATAGCCGGCACAGACCCCCAGAAATATACTTACTCAGCCTCAGGACCGCGTGTTCCTCTGAGCAGCTCAGGCGTGCTCCTGCACGCGGTCGCCTCCTCAGCCCTCTGAAGGCTGGGACATGGCCTCAGCTGTAGGCCTCGTCACAGCCTTCAGAGGACTGAGGAGGCAGCCGCGCAAGGGATCACGCAGTGCTCGGGAGAACACGCGGCCAGTCGAGCGGCTGCTAGCGGTAGCGGAATGCTGTTATTGTATTCCGCTAGCAGCTCCGGCTGCCCACAGTGGGAACCTGCATTCCCGCAAAGTTCCTGCTGCGGGAGAAGTGCGGGACACCGTTACCGCAGGACTCAAGCCCTGGTCATTGTGTGATAAAAGTTGGAGTATAAGAAGATGTTGCTTTAAAAGCGTGGTGAGGTGCCTCAAAAAAATTGTCGCCCAGGGTCCCTCAAATTCTAGAGATGGCCCTGCCTTTGGGGATCGATTTTCCTTCTCTGAGAGGTGGGGAATATATTCTCTGCTGTACACACCTCGAGAGAGACATCTGCACCATGTAACTGAATTCCACAACTTTCACAACGCCAATCCACTTGACCATCAGAAGAAATGTAGACGGGGTAGTGGCGCTGCGGCCCGGCTGAGGGATTCTATACAGGTATTTGGCAAATTGACAGCTTGGCTGCCCCCACCATGTACAACCTACTCCATAGAAATCACACTGCTGTTGTATGTAAAGATGGTATAAGGCTGGCGTCACACGGGCGCGCTCTGTGCGCCCATACTGACGTGCTTACCGGCGTCCATCTATGTATGTTTTATTGTACCTCCAGCCAGGTCATCATTGCAGCATGTTCCGTTCCGTGTCTTTGTTTTTGGATCCCAAGGTGGATTTTGTTTCTGGGAGGGCATTAAATAAAGGCCCACCAGTCTACCTCATGACAAAAAAGCAGCATGCGCAGTGATGGTTCGCTACACAGCAGCCTGTGGTTTCATTTTTTGGATAGGACTCACCTTCATTAGAGGTGCAGTGACGTTGGCAGGTGAGCTTACACTCATAATGGCCATTAACAGAAACCAAACCCTCTAATTGTGTTTTGTTTCACACGGTATAATGGGAATAAGCGCAGATGACATTTTTCTTCTTGTTATGCATGATCGTGTGTGTTGGTAAGTGAGATTGTGTGTGTATATGTGATTGTGTATATGTGATTGTGTGTGTGGGTATGTGTGATTGTGTGTGTGGGTATGTGTGATTGTGTGTGTGGGTATGTGTGATTGTGTGTGTAGGTATGCGTGATTGTGTGTGTGGGTATGCGTGATCGTGTGCGTTGGTAAGTGACATTGTGTGTGTGTGTGGGTATGCGTGATCGTGTGTGTTGGTAAGTGACATAGTGTGTGTGTTGGTAAGTGAGATTGTGTGTGTGTGGGTTTGTGTGATCATGTGTGTTGGTAAGTGAGATTGTGTGTGTGAGTATGCGTGATCGTGTGTGTTGGCAAGTGACATTGTGTGTGTGTGGGTATGCATGATCGTGTGTGTTGTAAGTGACATTGTGTGTGTGGGTATGCGTGATCGTGTGTGTTGGTAAGTGACAGCGTGTGTGTGGGTAAGCATGATCGTGTGTGTTGGTATGCGTGATTGTGTGTGTTGGTAAGTGACATTGTATGTGTGTGTTGATAAGTGAGATCGTGTGTGGGGGTATGCGTGATCGTGTGTGTTGGTAAGTGACATTGTGTGTGTGTGGGTATGCGTGATCATGTGTGTTGGTAAGTGACATTGTGTGTGTGTGTTGATAAGTGACATCGTGTGTGGGTATGCGTGATCATGTGTGTTGGTAAGTGACATTGTGTGTGTGTGGGTATGCGTGATCGTGTGTGTTGGTAAGTGACATCGTGTTTGGGTATGCGTGATCATGTGTGTTGGTAAGTGACATTGTGTGTGTGTTGGTAAGTGAGATCGTGTGTGTGGGTATGCGTGATTGTGTGTGTTGGTAAGTGAGATCGTGTGTGTGGGTATGCGTGATTGTGTGTGTTGGTAAGTGATATTGTGTGTGTGTGGGTATGTGTGATCATGTGGTTGGTAAGTGACATTGTGTGTGTGTTGGTAAGTGAGATCGTGTGTGTGGGTATGCATGATCGTGTGTGTTGGTAAGTGTCATTGTGTGTGTGGGTATGCGTGATTGTGTGTGTTGGTAAGTGACATTGTGTGTGTGGGTATGCGTGATCGTGTGTGTTGGTAAGTGATATTGTGTGTGTGTGTGGGTATGCGTGATCGTGTGTGTTGGTAAGTGATATTGTGTGTGTGTGGGTATGTGTGATCGTGTGGTTGGTAAGTGACATTGTGTGTGTGTGGTAAGGAAGTGAGATCGTGTGTGTGGGTATGCGTGATCGTGTGTGTTTGTGTGACATTGTGTGTGTGTGAGTATGCGTGATCGTGTGTGTTGGTAAGTGACATTGTGTGTGTGGGTATGCGTGATTGTGTGTGTTGGTAAGTGACATTGTGTGTGTGTTGGTAAGTGGGATCGTGTGTGTGGGTATGCATGATCGTGTGTGTTGGTAAGTGACATTGTGTGTGTGGGTATGCGTGATTGTGTGTGTTGGTAAGTGACATTGTGTGTGTGGGTATGCGTGATCGTGTGTGTTGGTAAGTGATATTGTGTGTGTGTGTGGGTATGCGTGATCGTGTGTGTTGGTAAGTGATATTGTGTGTGTGTGGGTATGTGTGATCGTGTGGTTGGTAAGTGACATTGTGTGTGTGTTGGTAAGTGAGATCGTGTGTGTGGGTATGCGTGATCGTGTGTGTTTGTGTGACATTGTGTGTGTGTGAGTATGCGTGATCGTGTGTGTTGGTAAGTGACATTGTGTGTGTGGGTATGCGTGATTGTGTGTGTTGGTAAGTGACATTGTGTGTGTGTTGGTAAGTGGGATCGTGTGTGTGGGTATGCGTGATCGTGTGTGTTTGTAAGTGACATTGTGTGTGTGTGGGTATGCGTGATCGTGTGTGTTGGTAAGTGACATTGTGTGTGTGGGTATGCGTGATCGTGTGTGTTGGTAAGTGATATTGTGTGTGTGTGGGTATGTGTGATCGTGTGGTTGGTAAGTGACATTATGTGTGTGTTGGTAAGTGAGATCGTGTGTGTGGGTATGCGTGATCGTGTGTGTTGGTAAGTGACATTGTGTGTGTGGGTAGGCGTGATCGTGTGTGTTGGTAAGTGACATTGTGTGTGTGTGGGTATGCGTCAGTGGCGTCACTAGGGTTGGTGTCACCCGGTGTGGAAACTTATGGTGTCACCCCCCCCCGAGTTTTACGGATTTTTTTAACTACTCTTACTCATAAATCAGTACTCCCATATAAGACTGAACGCTCATGCACAGCGCACATTACTGTGAGGTTTATTTCTGTGGAGCTCTCTCATATGCTCACACACAAATTTTGGTGAACTGCCAGCAAGTACAGTGCCTGTTTGAAGACACTGAAAGTGAAGGCACAAATGGATATATATTGCCCCCAGCAGCTCTGGAAATATTGCTCCCAGCAGCTCACCCATGGATATATCTTGCCCCCAGCAGCTTACTCATGAACATATATTGCCCCAGCAGCTCACCCATGGATATATATTGCCCCCAGCAGCTCACCCATGGATATATATTGCCCCCAGCAGCTCAAATATGGATATATTGCCCCAGCTAACACATGGATATAGTTGCCCAGCTCACACATGGATATAGTTGCCCAGCTCACACATGGATAAATTGTCCCAGCTCACACATGGATATAGTTGCCCAGCTCACACATGGATATAGTTGCCCAGCTCACACATGGATATAGTTGCCCAGCTCACGCATGGATAAATTTGCCCAGCTCACAAATGGATAAATTTGCCCAGCTCACGCATGGATATAGTTGCCCAGCTCACGCATGGATAAATTTGCCCAGCTCACAAATGGATAAATTTGCCCAGCTCACACATGGATATAGCTGCCAGCTCACACATGGATATAGTTGCCCAGCTCACACATGGATATATTTGCCCAGCTCACACATGGATATAGTTGCCCAGCTCACACATGGATATAGTTGCCCAGCTCACACCTGGATAAATTTGCCCAGCTTACACATGGATAAATTTGTCCAGCTCATACATGGATATAGTTGCCCCCAGCTCACACATGGATAAAGTTGCCCAGCTCACAAATGGATAAATTTTCCAGGCGCATACATGGATAAATTTACCCAGCTCACACATGGATATAGTTGCTCCCAGCTCACACATGGATATAGTTGCTCCCAGCTCACACATGGATATAGTTGCCCCGAGCTCACACATGGATATCGATCCAGAACGCGGCCGGTCATGTGGTTCCCCCAGGCGAGCGGCCAAGCTTCGGGAGCTCATAGGGAGCCAAAGACGCGGCGAACAGCATGCGGCGCCAAGGCGGCGGGCCCTATATGGGGGTATATAGGGGTTGCCGACACCTGCCTTAGGGTGACACGACCCGCCATTAGGGTGACACTGTCACCAAAGACTTCGATTTTTGAACCGGCCGGCGGCTGGTTCAAAAATCAAAGTCTTTGGTGACGGTGTCACCCTAAGGGCGGGTGTCACCTGGTGCGGACCGCACCCCCTGCCCCACCCAGCGACGCTAGTGGTATGCATAATCGTGTGTGTTTTAAGTGACATTGTGTGTGTGGGTATGCGTGATCGTGTGTGTTGGTAAGTGACCTTGTGTGTGTGTGGGTAAGCATGATCGTGTGTGTGTTGTATATGTGATTGTGTGTGTGTGGGTATGCGTGATCGTGTGTGTTGGTAAGTGAGATCGTGTGTGTGGGTATGCGTGATCGTGTGTGTTGGTAAGTGACCTCGTGTGTGTGTGGGTAAGCATGATCGTGTGTGTGGGTATACGTGATCGTGTGTGTGTGGGTATGCGTGATCATGTGTGTTGGTAAGTGAGATCGTGTGTGTGGGTATGCGTGATCGTGTGTGTTGGTAAGTGACCTCGTGTGTGTGTGGGTAAGCATGATCGTGTGTGTGGGTATACGTGATCGTGTGTGTGTGGGTATGCGTGATCGTGTGTGTTGGTAAGTGAGATCGTGTGTGTGGGTATGCGTGATTGTGTGTGTTGGTAAGTGAGATCGTGTGTGTATGCGTGATTGTGTGTGTGTGTGACCAAGGTGCCATATAACCTACGTATGCCTGTGTCTATGGCTGAATTAATAGTTTCCAGATTGCCTGATTAGTCTTGTAAATGTTCTTTGTAGCTCAGTAAACACACCCCTTCCTCGCCGCACTTGGGTGTTTTCACCATGCAGGCCAAATTCCAGCCTTATCTGGTGTTAGCGCCTGATTCCAATAAATCCACATGATGGATGAGGTAATGTTCCACGGCTCCTGCTGCTTTCTACAATAAACATATTCATTTATTACCATCACAAAATAAACATATAAGGAAACTGTACACGGATGCTCTTAACCCCTTCACTACCATAATTGTGAACGCACAATCTTCAACAAAACCACTGCAGTAAAGTAAAACCTTTGCACAGATATTGGTAAATGTTGCATCATGGGAAAAATCCACAAAAAAGAAACAGGAGATAAAAACCTAAATTATTTTTTCCTTTTTACATATAATTACTTTTTATCATGTGTTTTATTATGTGTCTATAATGTGTTTTAGTGTGTTTTATCGTGTGTTTTATTATGTGTTTATAATGTGTTTATAATTTGTTTTATAATGTGCTTATAAAATGTTTTAATATGTTTTATCGTGTGTTTTATTATGTGTTTATAATGTGTTTATAATGTGTTTTTAATGTGTTTATAATCAGGGTTATTCAAAGAGAGACGATATGGCCCCGAAATGTAACCGGACGCTGAAATTCAGGGTACGGTTACCTTTCCTGGTCATTCGGCTATTCAGAGAGCAGGCAGTTTGTCAAATCCTGGCGAATTGCCTGCACATATGGTGCATGTTCGGTGCCTGTTCGAGGGCAGTGAAATCCCCATAGAGAAGCACTGCTTCGTCTATTCAGAGAACAAAACCCAGCAGTGAAAAGTTGCCGAATTTCCCTGCCATTTGGTGGTTTCATTCGGCAGGTTTAATAAGGAGAATCCCTTAGGTTTCAATGTTAAAAATATTCTCGTCTTAATTCAATATCTAATAAACCCTTTATTATTTTATTCTGCAGCAAAAAGTTTCTTTATTTATAGATTTTTTAGGGTCTTTTAGGCATATTTTGGGATTTTTTTGGCAAACTTTTTTCGTATTTTTTTTTTAAATTGTTTTTTCTTTTTTCTATTATCATTCATAGCATCTTATATGTAAATTCCAGAAATTTTCGTTTCAGTTTGTTTTTTTTCACCTCGTTCGTCTGCGTGTCAGTTTTTTCCACTCTATGGAATAGGGATTCCACCTGCGGCCGCAGTAAGGCCTGCGTTGGCACAGTCTCCTCAACCTGAGCTTCTACAGCCGTCAGCCGTCCCTTAACCTTCCTCAGGTCCGTAGTTAAGGCCACAAAGTCGGCACGCCATACTGCCCTCATCTCGTCAAGTGCCTCTCCCAGCAAGTGGTGGACATTGTCCCGTGTAAAGGACGGAAGGCCTGCCTCCGCTCGCGTCCCGTTAGAGTACCGAAGTGAGTCAGCATGCCTGGGAGGGGCAGAAGACGCCTCATGCCTACGTGCCACTGATTCCTTCGAGCCGCCTGTCTCAGCCACCGACCTTCCTGTCTTCCCTGGCGTCCGTGGCGACTGCCGTGCAGCCACTGAGGCCTCTGACTAATATGGGTCTCCGTCCTCCGAGGAGCTCGTCGTGGGAGACAGGTATGTAGGGGGCTCACCTTGACGCTTCAGTTGGGTCTCACCCAAATGTCCCTCTGCCCGGAGCCCTCCGGCATTTGGGACTTCTTTGTCGACTTGCGACCCGTCCGCGGAGTCACAAACTATATCATAGCCAGGTATAATCCAACAAAATGGCCGCCAGGCCCTGTCCACCTCACCAGGCCTCACTCCTCAATACTTCCCCAATCCGAGCCAGACAGGATGGAAACCGCAATCCGAGGCACCGGTGCAGGTCCAGGCGATCCCACCTCCGCCGCACACACAAAAATAACTGGGGAAAAAGTCCAAAATCTGCATAAAATCTGCATAAAATCAGCGAAGGAGCCGGAGAGCGCTGGGAGATGCGACTGGTCCCGCCGTATGTCAGCTCCGCCCCCCTATAATGTGTTTTTAAATGTGTTTAATGTGTTTTATTTGTAATGCACGAGTAATGTAGCTACAGCTAATGCAAGTGATAGTGTCCCTTTAAATAGAAGCTTAACATATTCATATTTTTTGTTTTTTAAATGATAAATGATGTGTTTAAAGTCCCAGGGGATTCGTGGCCATGTTTTGCTCCTTCACAGAGCGACATGAGATGAAAAGGCGGATAATTCCTGCTCTGTTTAACATCACTGACTAACGTAGTATGGGACGCAGTGACATCTCAGATTCCCTTTGGTCTTCGGCAGAAAATAAATCCTAGGCCTGTCTACCTCCCTGTAAAACCTTCAGAAGGCTTTAAAAATCTGGGCTTCACCCCAAGTGGTATCTCTAGGAATAGTATTTAGGGGGGCACATAAGATACCACATTCAAAACAGGGGGGGGCACCACTAATTTTCGCCACATACAGCGATATTCACAGAGATCCGAATTGCTTGAGAAAGGTAACCGAATACTGAAAATCAGCGTTCGGTTACCTTTCCTGGCCATTCGGCTATCCAGAGAGCAGGCAATTCGCCAAATCCTGGCGAATTGCCTGCACATACGGTGCCTGTTCGAGGGCTGTGAATCCCCATAGAGAAGCAATGCTTCGTCTATTCAGAGAACACAAAACAGCAGTAAAAAGTTGCCGAAATGCCCTGTCATTCGGTGGTTTCATTCGGCAGGTTTATTCAGGCGAATCCCATAGGCTTCGATGTTAAAAGTATTCCCGTTTTAATCCAATATCTAATAAACCGTTCATTATAATATTCTGCAGCAAAAAGTCTCAAGTGAAATACAGGTGAAATGACAGCGAAATATGGTGCATTTCGCCGCAATTCGGTGCAGCTCGGCGGCGCTGAAATTGTCCCATAGAGAAGTAACAATTCATCTATTCGGAGAACATTTTTTTTAAAATAATTTTTTAAATTATTTTAACAGACCTTATTATTATTATTATTATTAGGCCCTTTCTGTTTTATTTAGACACATTTTTACTTCATTTTTATCGATTTTAAGCTCCTATTAACCCCTTCACACCCAAAATCGAGATAACTCGATTTTGCATTGCAATGCATCGAAAAGCACTCATTAGCACATCAAAAGACCATTTATTTATTTTTTACTCCTTTTTAATCCGTTAGTGACCGGACGGTTTTACGAGTGTCTGTCCGAAAGTGTCCGCTACTGTTTTTACATTTCTGCGCTGTTTGCGTTTAGGTCAAATTTTCCTCTTACTCGTTTATGGAACCCACACAGATTATATACCGTTTTTCTCGCCATTAAATGGGCTTTCTAAAAATATCATTATTTCCATCATATCCTGTAATTTACTATAAAAAATTATTAAATATGATGAAAAAAACCCCCACACTTTTTTGAACTTTAACCCCCAAAATCTACAACAACCAAAAAAGACCCCTGCTAAATAGCTTCAAAATTTTGCCCTGAGATTAGAAATACGCAACTTTTCAACCCTTTTACTGCTGAGCCAGTTCACTTATGTGCGCTGAGCTCATTTTGACCGTTTTATGCTCATCGTGTTTAAACGTCAATTGAAATCCTATTTTATTATACCCTCCCCACAAGAATTTTTTTTTAAATCCCACTTTTTTTATTATTATATATTTTTTACACCAAACCTAGTAGACATGTGCACAGCACAAAATTTCGTTTTGAACTAATGAATTAGTCCTAAAATGCAATTTATTTAGCTGCTAAAGAAATTCGTTTTCAGTTCTTTAGTATGAAAACTAATTTCATTCATCCGAAAACCAGTGGATACAATTACTATTGTAGTGGCTCCTCAGAGGGCTGAGATCGCTGCTTGTTACAGTATCTCTCACTCTCAGCACAATGTGTCAGGCAAAGCTGTTACAGTAACTGACTGCTGCTTATCACAGCGCTCAGAGTTTCAGTAAAACTAGTAAATAATATTTTTATATATAAGAGGTTATAACAATATTATTTCCTTGTTTTACTGAAACTCTGAGCGCTGTTACAGTCAGTTACTGTAACAGCTGAGCCTGATACATTGTACTGAGAGATAATATAACAAGCAGCCGATCTCAGCGCTCACAGCCACTGGATTTAAAGGGCTGAAAAAAGGATCCTCTCTGTATAATGTTTAGAACATCCTCCTGCATTAATTAATACCCCTCTCTGTATAATGTATACAACATCCGCCTGCATTAATTAATACCCCTCTCTGTATAATGTATACAACATCCGCCTGCATTAATTAATACCCTTCTCTTTATAATATATAGAACCTCCTCCTGAATTAATTAATGTCCCTCTCTGTATAGAACATCTTCCTCAATTTATACCTTTCTCTGTATAATGTATATAACATCCTCCTGCATTAATACCCCTCTCTGTATAATGTATAGAACATCCTCCTGCATTAATTAATGCCCCTCTCTGTATAGAACATCCTACTGCATTGGCATGTGGAGGGTGCAGAACTTCGGATGTTGCGATGTTGTGCTCTTCATTGCTGGTCTCCTTCACTCATCAATGTAATATCACAAAAATGACTGAAACTAAAATGTAGTGCATTTTATTTTAGTTTCTTTCATTTTTTGTACTGAGCAGTTTCGTTTCTCTTGAGTCAAACGAAAACTAAATTATCCCAAAATTCTGACTAAATCGTTTTAGTACTAAAACGAATGCACAGGTCTAAAACCTAGTCATGTTTGGTATCATTGAAAAGGCCATGATCAGTTCCTACGGGAACCGAACCGTCGAATCGTACTATGTATTTGCAATAAATATTATTCTACATTTTACAAAGTCTCCGTGTGCATCTGAACCTTTGGAGATACACATTATTATTATATATACATTCCTATACACACATTAATATATGCACATTATTATATATACAGTAATATATTCACATTTTATAATACACGTATTAATATATACACATTAATATATACACATTATACACACACATTAATATATTCACATTATACACACATTAATATATGCATTAATATATTCACATTCATATATACACACATTAATATATTCACATTAATATATACATTAATATATCCACACATTAATATATATATTAATATATTCACATTATCTCACACATTAATATATTCACATTATACACACATTAATATAGTCACATTAATATATACACACATTACTATATACATTATTATATTCACATTAATATACACATTATACACGCATTAATATATTCGCATTAATATATACATTAATATATCCACATTATCTCACACACTAATCTATTCACATTATTATACACACATTAATATATTCACATTAATATATTCACATTATACACACATTAATATATGCATTAATATATTCACATTATACACACTAATATATTCACATTAATATATTCACATTCATATATACATTAATATATTCACACATTAATATATACATTAATATATTCACATTATCTCACACATTAATATATTCACATTCATATAAACACACATTAATATATTCACATTCATATATACATTAATATATCCACACATTAATATATACATTAATATATTCACATTATCTCACACATTAATATATTCACATTATACACACATTAATATAGTCACATTAATATATACATTATTATATTCACATTAATATACACATTATACACACATTAATATATACACTAATATATTCACATTATTATACACACATTAATATATACACATTATACACACATTAATATATTCACATTAATATACACACACATTACTATATACATTATTATATACACATTAATATACACATTATACACACATTAATATATACACTAATATATTCACATTAATATACACACATTAATATATACATTAATATATACACGTTATTATATATTAAACTCCCCTCAGCACATCAAGGCTCAGCTCAGCCATATATAAACTCTACATTAATTACAGCATTTTATTTTCTATTTATCATCTGATTTGACCGCTGGCAGTGAGCGCTGCGCTTTCCATTTTCCTGCATGTGAACATACAGGGTGCCCCCTGCCGATCCCTGCATGGGGTTTGAACTTTGCCGTGAGCGGCCTTCTGGTTCATGCAGAGAGGCTTAAAGAGGACCAGGGACTCCAAAAAACCTTCCCCCTTCCCTCCCGCCTACCATGCAGGACACAGGCTGTCCAAACAGGGGTACAATTAACCCTTTCAGGGCCCGCCGGGTCGCTCTTCAATTGCTCCAGGAAACAGATACCACTCTGTGATAATAAAGAGATGAGAAATGAGCGCAATTATTAAACCAATAATGTGATGACACATAAGTAATGAATCCCAGCACAGAGCGATGCACAGACACGTTGTTTATCAATACAGATATCTCTGTCATAGTATCGCTCCTAGAAGCAGGGCCCTCTACAGCTCAGATCATCCTGTGATTGCTTCTTTGTGTCTCGTTCCCATTGGTTATTGAAATGCGCCCCACGGAAACTGTTGGCGCCATATAAATGATAATAGAATGAGGAGGATGACAGATATTCTATAAACATGATAATGATTAAAACATGACACATACACACGGATTCTCTTAAAGAGACACTGTGTTAAACATAGAGTGTCCTTTTCTTGCCCTTAAATAATTGGTTCGATCCCGCTGACAGCCTCTGCCCAATTATGTTGTTACAAGGTGGAAAGCCTGCCCAGAGGGCAGTCTATTGTGGATATACTGCCCTCAGCTCGTGGATATTGCCCTCAGCTCGTGGATACTGCCCTCAGCTCGTGGATACTGCCCCCAGCACGTGGATACTGCCCCCAGCTCGTGGATACTGCCCCCCAGCTCGTGGATACTGCCCCAGCTCGTGGATACTGCCCCCCAGCTCGTGGATACTGCCCCCAGTACGTGGATACTGCCCCCAGCTCGTGGATACTGCCCCCCAGCTCGTGGATACTGCCCTCAGCTCGTGGATACTGCCCCCAGCTCGTGGATACTGCCCCCAGTACGTGGATACTGCCCCCAGCTCGTGGATATTGCCCCCAGCTCGTGGATATTGCCCCCAGCTCGTGGATACTGCCCCCAGCTCGTGGATACTGCCCTCAGCTCGTGGATACTGCCCTCAGCTCGTGGATACTGCCCCCAGCACGTGGATACTGCCCCCAGCTCGTGGATACTGCCCCCAGCTCGTGGATACTGCCCCCAGCTCGTGGATACTGCCCCCCAGCTCGTGGATACTGCCCCCAGTACGTGGATACTGCCCCCAGCTCGTGGATACTGCCCCCCAGCTCGTGGATACTGCCCTCAGCTCGTGGATACTGCCCCCAGCTCGTGGATACTGCCCTCAGCTCGTGGATACTGCCCCCAGTACGTGGATACTGCCCCCAGCACGTGGATACTGCCCCCCAGCTCGTGGATATTGCCCCCAGCTTGTGGATACTGCCCCCAGCTCGTGGATACTGCCTCAGCTCGTGGATACTGCCCCCAGTACGTGGATACTGCCCCCAGCACGTGGATACTGCCCCCCAGCTCGTGGATATTGCCCCCAGCTTGTGGATATTGCCCCCAGCTCGTGGATACTGCCCCCCAGCTCGTGGATACTGCCCTCAGCTCGTGGATACTGCCCTCAGCTCGTGGATACTGCCCCCAGCACGTGGATACTGCCCCCAGCTCGTGGATACTGCCCTCAGCTCGTGGATACTGCCCCCAGCACGTGGATACTGCCCCCAGCTCGTGGATACTGCCCCCCAGCTCGTGGATACTGCCCCCCAGCTCGTGGATACTGCCCCCAGCTCGTGGATACTGCCCCCAGTACGTGGATACTGCCCCCAGCTCGTGGATACTGCCCCCCAGCTCGTGGATACTGCCCTCAGCTCGTGGATACTGCCCTCAGCTCGTGGATACTGCCCCCAGCTCGTGGATACTGCCCTCAGCTTGTGGATACTGCCCCCAGTACGTGGATACTGCCCCCAGCACGTGGATACTGCCCCCAGCTCGTGGATATTGCCCCCAGCTCGTGGATATTGCCCCCAGCTCGTGGATACTGCCCCCAGCTCGTGGATACTGCCCTCAGCTCGTGGATACTGCCCTCAGCTCGCGGATACTGTCCCCCAGCTCATGGATACTGCCCCCAGCTCGTAGATACTGCCCTCAGCTCGTGGATACTGTCCCCCAGCTCATGGATACTGCCCCCAGCTCGTGGATACTGCCCCCAGCACGTGGATACTGCCCCCCAGCTCGTGGATACTGCCCTCAGCTCGTGGATACTGCCCTCAGCACGTGGATACTGCCCCCCAGCTCAGACCCCAGACCAGACATGGGGCGGCTGTTCGAATGCTCTATCGGCATTCTGACAGCCGCCCCATGAGCTCCGCATACTTACCTTCCCGAGCGGCGAAGTGAAAGTTTCCCCGCTTCCGGTCGTTGAAGGACCCAAGCCGCGGTCACGTGGGACTCCCACGTGACCGCGGCTTGGGTCCTTCAAAGAGCGGAAGCGAGGGAACTTTCCCTTCGCCGCTCGGGGTTGGATGCGCGCGGCAGCCGGGTAGAGGCTGCGAGCGCAGCCTCTACCCGGCTGCTGTGTGCATCTTGTAACCGCCGCAGCGAGCGCACAGCCGGCTCGTGCCGCGGCGGTTGCATGCGCGCGCAACCAACCGCCGCTGGTTGCGCGCGCGTGCGCAGAGTAAGGCTTGGCGACGGACATGCCAAGCCTTACTCAATTATAGTATAGGATTTTTTGGGGGGAGGTGATTTTCCTCCCCTTTTCCCCAATGTTCCGCAATGTTCTTCTTGTCCGGCTCAGAGACTCCCGAACCCGGAAGCTTTTCTGTGCAATTTTTGCTCCTATACAACTTGCGAAGCGTAGGAGCCGCAAATTGCGCAGCGCTACAGGACTCGCACACTTTACATACACAAGTTCCGTAGCGCCTGCGCAGAGCAATGGATCGGAGCTGCACGCGCATGCACAGATCTGATCCATCGCTGACTCTCTGGGAACGCTCGATACAGCGATTGGTCTCAGAGGGTGACATCGGCTGCTCTTTGTCTGTGACATCACTAGTGACCGGCAGCCAGAAAATTCAAAAATCCTGGCTGCTGATGACGCTGGGTGGGGGGACTACTCCACTTCATCACGCATTTCTGCCAGATTGGGGAAGCAGGGAGAGACTCTACACATCCTGGCTACTTTAACGATAAACAGGTCAGGATGAGTAGAGCTTCCCTTTAACCACTTGGCTATGGAGGACGCGTTCAGCGCATCGTCTCGATCACGTTGTTTTGAGTGCAGTCAGCATGCGGAGGACGTGCTGGGAGCATCCTCACTTCGTAGCTGCAATCGGCTGTTAGGCAGTTAGGAAATCAACCCCTAGCTGCCACCTATGGTATCTTCCGTTTGGTGGCAGGTAGAGGGTCATGTTTGAAATCACATGCGGTGGCCCACCAGGAAATTGCTCGGTGTACAGGTGGGCCAGTGCTGAGTGGCCCTTACATCTTAGGTGCTATTAACCCCTAGCTGCCACCTATGGTATCTTCTGTTTGGTGGCAGGTAGAGAGTCATGTTTGATATCACATGCGGCGGCCCACCGGGAAATTGCTCGGTGTACTGGTGGGCCAGTGCTGAGTGGCCCTTAAAGAAACCATCCCTCGATCCCAACTCTCCATCCAACTACCGTCCTATATCCCTGCTTCCCTTCACATCTAAGCTCTTAGAAAAACTGGTCTTTAACCGCCTCTCCCTCTTCCTGTCCTCCAATTTCCTACTTGACCCCCTGCAATCTGGCTTCCGTCCCTACACTCAACTGAAACTGCCCTCATCAAAGTCAACAACGAC
Source organism: Leptobrachium leishanense (assembly GCA_009667805.1). Lineage (NCBI taxonomy): Eukaryota > Metazoa > Chordata > Amphibia > Anura > Megophryidae > Leptobrachium > Leptobrachium leishanense. The sequence continues at coordinate 457,879,819 of CM019064.1, read as the reverse complement.
CTCCTAACTGCTAAAAAACACGGCCACTATTCTATTCTCATCCCGCTTGACCTCTCGGCTGCTTTTGACACTGTTGACCACCCCCTCCTTCTACAGACCCTCAACTCTCTGGGTCTCGGTGACACTGCACTTGCTTGGGTTGACTCCTATTTATCCAAAAGGTCCTTCTCTGTGTCCTTTGCTGGTATCTCCTTCTCTTCATTGCCTCTATCTGTTGGTGTACCTCAAGGCTCTGTCCTTGGTCCTCTGCTCTTTTCCATCTACACCTCCTCCCTGGGAAAAATCATCAACAGCTTTGGCTTTAATTACCACCTCTACGCTGATGACACTCAGATCTACCTCTCTACCCCTGATCTCTCTCCCCCTGTCCTTTCCAAAGTCAGTGACTGTTGATCTGGCATCTCCTCCTGGTTGGCCTCTCACCACCTAAAAATCAACATGTCTAAGACTGAACTCCTACTTATTCCTCCCTCCAATGCCTCCCCACCTCCTGACTTCTCTATCACGGTGGAGGGTATCACCATCTCCCCATCAAACCAAGTTCGCTGTCTTGGAGTAACACTTGACTCTGCTCTTTCCTTCATCCCCCACATCCAGTCTCTTTCTTCCTCCTGCCGATACCAACTGTGTAAAATTTGCAGAATTTGGCCATTTCTTAGCGCTGTCACCACAAAACAACTAATTGATATCACATGCGGCGGCCCACCGGGAAATTGCTCGGTGTACCGGTGGGCCAGTGCTGAGTGGCCCTTACATCTTAGCTGCTTAGTGTGCACAGGGTTAAGTGCCTCTGGAGCCACAGGGCCCCGAACATATCATGGGCTGTCACCCCCTGATGGCCGCCCTGATTACAAATCCAACTCAGATTTCCTGTGTGATCACGCCGGGATAATGAGGGTCCAGGCTTTTTTATTGCTCAATGCATTTTAATGTACGGTTTATTCAGGATAAATTCACCGTTTCTCTTAGAATCTCACCTAGATTGGACGTGATCGCTGGTAGTCAGTTTGTATACATCATACGTGTCTTAATTGCCATTTTCCTCCATATCCCACCTGCTCAACGCATTAACATAGACGTGTCTGTGCAACGCAGCTGAGAATACACGGTCTGAGTGCACTGACTCGGTCCCAAAACGACCTTCTATCTCCTAAGTCTGGCATCTGCTCTAAACGCAAGGCTCCGCACATCTAAGTTTGATCCTTTAATGGATACGTTTTGCCTCAGATGCGTCTCGGTGACCCTGCAGAGCAGCATGTGGCAACATTGTGCAGAGCAATCAGGTACAGTATGATTTGTTTATACACGGCAGCAATAAACGTTTATATGATGTGCGTAAAAGAGTAAAGGGGAGGGGTGGGTATCTACAGGGCGAACGCTTATGTGAACGATGTTGTAGGTAAAGTGAGCAGCAGATGTGGAGAAAGTGGCTGCCCATGCAGTGCGCCGACTATCACCTAAGGGCTTATTCAAAGAGCACCGAATTAGCCTCGAAATTGCACCGAACAGTGAATTTACCCGTACGGTGCAATTTCATGGCCATTCGGGTTTTCAAAAAGCTGGCAATTCGCCAAATATTGCCGAATTGCCAGTGAAATCCGTTGATCTTCGACGGCAGTGAAATCCCCATAGAGAAGCATTGGTTTGTCTATTCAGAGACACCGAACAGCAGAGAAATGTCAGTGAAATGCCCTGACGTTCAGTGGTTTCATTTGGCAGGTTTAATTGGGAGAATCCCATAGGCTTCAATATAGAAATAATTCCCCATTTTCCTTAAATATTTATTCAACCCTTTAATCTGTTTATTTGCAACACAGAGTCTCTTTATTTATTTTAGGCACTTTTTCAGGATTTTATCGGTGAAATATTTTTTTCACCACTTTTTCTTTAACCTCTTCATCGCTGAGCCATGTTACCTTTGTGTGCCGAGCTCATTTTTACCGCTATTGCTCATCAATAGCGGTAAAGGAGTGAAGGAGTCATTATCAGACTGGAGGAGTTTAAAGGGAGTCCAAGAGAAATGGGATTATTTAAAGGAAGCATTATTGAAGGCCACAGGAAATTGCATTCGGCTTGTTAGCAAAAACAAAAGAGGGAAGAAACCACTGTGGTACTCTGCAGAAGTGGCCAAAATAGTGAAGAACAAGAAGATAGCATTCAATAATTATAAAAAAACTCAGCGTGAAGAAGATAGGCAAACCCATAAGATTAGGCAGAAAGAGGCAAAGCAATTTATAAGAGCTTCCAAAGCACACGCAGAAGAGGAAATAGCTCAGTCAGTAAATAAGGGGGACAAAACATTTTTTAGATACATAAACGAGAAAAGAAAAGTAAAACAAGGATTAGTTAGATTAAAAACAAAGGAAGGAAGGTATGTAGAAGAGGATAAAAGTCTCGCTCACTACCTTAATGAATATTTTTGTTCAGTCTTTGCAGAAGAAAAGGAAGGAAAGGGACCTCAGTTAGGAGAGAACACTAAAGAGACATTTACATATGAGTTTACAGAGGAGGAGGTTCTAAAGCAGCTGTCTAAAGTAAAGACAAATAAGTCAATGGGGCCTGATGGGATCCATCCTAAATTATTAAAAGAGCTCAGTGATGTAATAGCAAAACCGTTAACAGATTTATTTAACCAATCCTTGTTAACGGGAGTCATCCCAGAAGACTGGAAATTAGCAAATGTTGTGCCCATTTACAAGAAGGGTAGTAGGGAGGAATCGGGGAACTATAGGCCAGTTAGTCTTACGTCAGTAGTGGGGAAATTAATGGAAACCATGTTAAAGGAAAGGATTGTTGAACATCTAAAAACACATAGATTACAGGATCAGAAATAACATGGGTTTACCTCAGGGAGATCATGCCAAACTAATCTTATTGATTTTTTTGATTGGGTAGCAAAAATAATAGACACAGGTGGTGCAGTAGACATTGCTTATTTAGATTTCAGTAAGGCTTTTGATACTGTTCCGCATAGAAGGCTTATCAATAAATTGCAATCTTTGAGCTTGGATTCCAATATTGTTGAATGGATTAGGCAGTGGCTGAGTGACAGACAACAGAGGGTTGTGGTAAATGGAGTTTATTCGGCGCAAGGTCTTGTTACCAGTGGGGTACCTCAGGGGTCAGTACTTGGACCCATTCTCTTTAATATTTTTATTAGTGATATTGCAGAAGGTATTAATGGAAAAGTATGTCTTTTTGCTGATGACACAAAGATTTGCAACAGGGTTGACGTTCCTGGAGGGATCAGCCAAATGACAAATGATTTAGGTAAACTAAAAAAATGGTCGGAGCTGTGGCAATTGAGTTTTAATGTGGATAAGTGCAAGATAATGCACCTGGGACGTAAAAACCCAAGGGCTGAATATAGAATATTTGATACAGTCCTAACCTCAACATCTGAGGGTTGGGATTTAGGGGTTATTATTTCAGAGGATCTAAAGGTAAGTAGTCAATGTAATAGAGCAGCAGGAAATGCTAGCAGAATGCTTGGTTGTGTAGGGAGAGGTATTAGCAGTAGGAAAAGGGAAGTGCTCATGCCACTGTACAGAGCACTGGTGAGACCTCACTTGGAGTGCTGTGTGCAGTACTGGAGACCGTATCTCCAGAAGGATATAGACATCTTAGAGAGAGTTCAGAGAAGGGCTACTAAAATGGTGTACGGCTTGAAGGAGAAAAGTTACCAGGAAAGGATTAATGATCTTAACATGTACAGCTTGGAAAAAAGACGAGACAGAGGAGATATGATAGAAACATTTAAATACGTAAAGGGAATCCACAAGGTAGAGGAAGGGAGTATATTTAAAAGGAAACAAAGTAGCAAAACAAGAGGACATAGTCTTAGATTAGAGGGGCAAAGGTTTAAAAGTAACATCAGGAAGCATTATTTTACTGAGAGGGTGGTGGATACATGGAACAGTCTTCCAGTAGAAGTGGTAGAGGCTAAAACAGTAATTGAATTTAAGCAAGCATGGGATAGGCATAAGGCTATCCTAAACAAAAGATAAATCCAGGTAAAGTATCCATGTAATTGGGCAGACTAGATGGGCCGAAAGGTTCTTATCTGCCGACATTTTTCTATGTTTCTATCATGTTTAAACACGATTTGAAGTCATGCTTTATTGTATAACCCAGACAAATTACATATCCTTTTTTTCAGCAGACTCGGCAGATTCATAATATATCATTATTATATGTATACGTCATGTCCTGCCAGAGTGTTATAACAAAACAAAAAATTAAAAAAAAAATATGAACCTCCATTAAAATTTCCATCAGCTGCAGCGTGTGAAATACTTTTTCACATTTTATTATCTGAGCCTTTTTGGTAAAATATTATATGGGGTACGCTGTATTTTTCTGAGAAAATACACGATTTTAGCTAAAAAGAAGGAAATTTTTCATTTGTGCAGCACTATTGTTCACATTATAATTGAAAAGTGAACAATAATGCTGCAATAATAAATTTCAAATAAAAATGAATATTTATATTTTATTTGTATTCCTTTATTTATTATGTATTACACATAACTTTATTTGGTATCGTTGGAAAGGCCATGCTCTGGGCTTTCCAATGATGCCAAACATGACCTTCTAGCTGCCACCGATTGGGAGATACGATGGTCCAAATAACCCCACTATCTCACCATAGGGATTTCCATAGGAAAACCTGGGCAGCTAGGGGTTAACTCACTAACTGACGTCTCATTGTGCCATACAGTGTTTTTTTTGTTTTATTTCTCTAGTAAGGCATAGTGAGTAAGAATGGACCATCAATATGTAATGCCAGAAGTCGGCTGTGGTTCAAGACATCCTCCAGTAACGTTGAGATGTCTTGAAGCACTGTTGAAGGCAGCGTGTGAATTAGGTGTGCCATGGTTGGGGCTTGGACCTACATGAAGGACGGAATGTGGTAGGAGCCGATTTCTCAAGAGATGTTGAGAGGGCAGAGTTGTAGATGTTGGTGACCATGTCAGGAGAGGTGGAAATGGAGATGGGTAGGTATGAGAAGAGGATGGATTGCTGATCGCATTGGAGGTTAAACGGTGCCTTTGCGGCCAGTGTGGATTGGGTGTAGATGTTTTATGGACAGCTGGGAGGACGGCAAGAAAGGTTTACAACATAGAAGATGGTAATCAGCAAGAGGGACAGGTGGGTTTAATATGATGGAGACTGTACACAGGCAGGAGGTCCAGAGTATTGCTAACTTGGAGAGTAGGGGAGATGGACCACTGTTCCGGGTTTGGAAGTCTCTGAGTCAAAGAGGAGGAGCTGTGCGCGGTGAGGGACAAAAGCTGAGTAATATTACCCAAAATAAAGAAAAAGTAATAATTGGGCACAGGCCGTCAGCAGGATCTTCCCAATTATTTTAGGTCGAAAAAGGGAACTCGATTTTCCAATGGAGGGTTCCTTTAAAGCTCCAGAACGATGGTCATAATAAATAAATATATCAGATATGTCTGTAGTTTTTACACGGCGCGCCGCTCAGGAATCACTAACGAGATGGTGTTGGCGTTTACAGATCTTTTATATCTTCATTACATGCTTTTCTTGATAATGAAAACCCAGCGATGCTCTGCGTGAGCCGCAACCATTCGAGTGGAATTTACTCTGCTAATGGATCTCTTCCCCCAAAGGATTAACAGTCCATTTGACAGGTTAACACTCTGCCAGTGATAATGACTGCTTCCTCCTGGTGACAGGCAGATAGCTGGAGGCGAGAGCCACGCTCAAACCCGCCAGGGCTTCCTTAAGTACACATATAGCCTGAGTATTCACACAGTGTTTTCACACTGTGCATCGTGTGGGCAGGTTCCCCAATTCTCTCCTCTGTTTTGTGAACATCAAATATTACTTACAGTTAGGACTGGCTTGTCCATGGAACCGGATGGTGCCATGGCTCCAGCTGGCCCTTTGTCAGGGGTAGCATTTTGCCACCCTGTCAAAAGCAACGACATCGATCACCCAGACCTCGACCAGGCCCGGCCCCCACCCAGGTCTGGCCCTCGACCGGCCGTTGCCCGTCCTTTGTCTGTAGGAACCACAAACAGACCTAAAGAACTGGAGCCTTCCAGGAAAGGATCAGATCAAGAGGAGGTATTTATTAATAAAAATTATGCAAATAAGATCAGGGAAATAAATAAATACATAAATAATAAATACCTCCTCTTGATCTGATCCTTGTCTGGAAGGCTGTCATGTTGCAAGACGTCTTGGGGCCCCTGCACCTTGCTCGCTGACTGGCCACCTGTGTATAACTTCTGGCTTGGTTTACAATCTCTCCTAGCTGTTAACCTTTTGGCACCTGTCTGACTACCCTTCTGGCATAGCGACCCCTGGCACTTGGCTGACTATCCCTTCTGGAATAGTGACCCCTGGCACTTGGCTGACTATCCCTTCTGGTATAGTGACCCCTGGCACTTGGCTGACTATCCGTTCTGGTATAGTGACCCCTGGCACTTGGCTTACTATCCCTTCTGGTATAGTGACCCCTGGCACTTGGCTGACTATCCCTTCTGGCATAGCGACCCCTGGCACTTGGCTGACTATCCCTTCTGGTATAGAGACCCTTGGCACTTGGCTGACTATCCCTTCTGGTATAGTGACCCCTGGCACTTGGCTGACTATCCCTTCTAGTATAGCGTCTAGCAACGACATCGATCACCCAGACCTCGACCAGGCCCGGCCCCCACCCAGGTCTGGCCCTCGACCGGCCGTTGCCCGTCCTTTGTCTGTAGGAACCACAAACAGACCTAAAGAACTGGAGCCTTCCAGGAAAGGATCAGATCAAGAGGAGGTATTTATTAATAAAAATTATGCAAATAAGATCAGGGAATAAATAAATACATAAATAATAAATAACTCCTCTTGATCTGATCCTTGTCTGGAAGGCTGTCATGTTGCAAGACGTCTTGGGGCCCCTGCACCTTGCTCGCTGACTGGCCACCTGTGTATAACTTCTGGCTTGGTTTACAATCTCTCCTAGCTGTTAACCTTTTGGCACCTGTCTGACTACCCTTCTGGCATAGCGACCCCTGGCACTTGGCTGACTATCCTTCTGGAATAGTGACCCCTGGCACTTGGCTGACTATCCCTTCTGGTATAGTGACCCCTGGCACTGGCTGACTATCCCTTCTGGCATAGCGACCCCTGGCACTTGGCTGACTATCCCTTCTGGTATAGAGACCCTTGGCACTTGGCTGACTATCCCTTCTGGTATAGTGACCCCTGGCACTTGGCTGACTATCCCTTCTAGTATAGCGTCTCCTGGCCCTTGGCTGACTATCTCTTCTGGTATAGTGACCCCTGGCACTTGGCTGACTATCCCTTCTGGTATAGCGACCCCCTGGGACTTGGCTGACTATCCCTTCTGGTATAGTGACCCCTGGCACTTGGCTGACTATCCTTCTGGTATAGCGACTCCTGGCCCTTGGCTGACTATCTCTTCTTGTATAGCGACCCCTGGCACTTGGTTGACTATCCCTTCTGGTATAGTGACCCCTGGCACTTGGCTGACTATCCCTTCTGGTATAGTGACCCCTGGCACTTGGCTGACTATCCCTTCTGGCACAGCGACCCCTGGCACTTGGCTGACTATCCCTTCTGGTATAGAGACCCCTGGCACTTGGCTGACTATCCCTTCTGGTATAGAGACCCCTGGCACTTGGCTGACTATCCCTTCTGGTATAGCAACCCCTGGCACTTGGCTGACTATCCCTTATAGTATAGCATCTCCTGGCCCTTGGCTGACTATCTCTTCTGGTATAGTGACCCCTGGCACTTGGCTGACTATCCCTTCTGGTATAGCGACCCCTGGCACTTGGCTGACTATCCCTTCTGGTATAGTGACCCCTGGCACTTGGCTGACTATCCCTTCTGGTATAGCAACCTCTGGCACTTGGCTGACGATCCCTTCTGGCATAGCGACCCCAGGCATTACTCTGACAACCCGACTAGTATTAACCCCTGTATTTGGCTCATGAGCATCTCTGGTATTAACCCTTGGTGTCTGTTCTGTTTTGTCCACATATACCTCTGGTTTTGTTTATTTGGGGAAATAGGTAGAATTGCCGGTCACTCCAAACACCGGCAGTGTAGATTAGTTGTTCTGCGTACAGGGATCAGACATTATATCTAGGAAGTACCTGACAAAGGCTCCACTTATTTGGGTCTGGTAGTGGTTCCTACAGATGGAGACCTCTTCAGCAGTGTTTCCCAAACCTGTCGTCAGGACCCGCTGTCACACCAGGTTTGCAGGATATCTGAAGCACAGCACAGGTGATATAATTTGCTGCTCAGTGATTGCAGGATTCAGTCTGCATTTCCCCAAGGTGATCTGCAAAATCTGGCCTGGCTGAGGGTCCCGAGGACAGGTTTGGGAAACACTGGTCTACAAGGTTGTGCATGGAGTCCTACAACCATTGGGTGCAGTAACCAGGGTCAGGTAGGGACCCAGAAGAGGGTGAGGTATTTTATCATCTACCCACTATCCTTGTGTGCCAGAGGTATTACACCATAGAGGCTGTTCTCTCTCTTCCTCCTGAGGTCCATTCTTCCTTTTAAAGTCAATCCCATCCAGGATCGGTTGAGAGAAGGTGTTTGGGTAGGTCGTATAACTACCCAGAAGCATTACTACTAGAGCTACGAGCTCCAGTTTGTGTGAGTGCGATTCCATCCGCTGGACTGTATGATTATAGACTCTTTCGACTGTATTACGCTATATTCTCTCTTTTTATTTTTTATATATAGTTTTAGGTCATTCATCTCGCTGAAGAGTATCCAATATTGTGTTCAGACCAGCTAATTTCTACTAGGTACAAGGTATATTAATACATTTATTAAGACGTGACACCAGGCGCTCACCGGTGTTTGTTTTTATTGTATTTCTCAGATTTCTGAGGTGATTGAGGAGCACCTTATCACCGGTGGATTGTCAAGCAACAGTGTTTATTGATTTCTTATTGCATATATACATGACCTCCCCTTACAATTTATTATTTTTTCCAGCGCGCCACGAGACTGATTTTATAGGTTGTATTAACTGAAAACTTATGTTTAGAAGATTTTGCACAAAATGCACATTACATTGATTGTAACGAGCTGTAATCAAGAGATACAAACGGGTTTTGTGCTTTTCATCATAAAACAGGTAAGGAGCGTCTGAAATGTCAATGCAGGAGGTGAAAGAGGACCTTTTCATCCAACATTGGGGTGTGCTTGGGCACACCCACACACCCCCTGCGCATGCCTATGGGCCACACTCTGTAAAAACGTTTATTTAGGTTTTAATAAAATATTTCTTTATGTCGTCACAAGAGATACGTGATATTTATTACAATTATCTTAATGATTCCCTAACACCCAAACTCTACACTGAAATAAAAATATTAATATCAGAGAGATGGGTTAGAATTTCTAAGCCTAATTTCTAACCCTGTTTTTGGTGATTTCGGCAGGTTTAATCAGGAGAATCCCATTGGTTTCAATGTAAAAAATATTCCCGTTTTTATCCACTATTTAGTCAACCGTTCATTCTTTCCACATGGCATGGGAAGATGTCTGATGTTTATACAAGAGATGTACAGAATAACCACAATTGTATTAGCCCTAATAAATACATGCTTATATAGAATACAATGTCAGCGCGTACACAAAAAAATCCATATACAGATCTATAATAAATGAGAAATCAACCACCCTGCAAGTATAAAAGGATCTTGTTACATACTGAATAGCGCCACCTAGCGTCCAGAGAAATGAACAACATTAAGGTGTTATAAATAATAAATAAAGAAATGTCTCTGCCTGAAAAATAAAATTACAATGTTACTTATTTATTTTATTTATAAAGAATTTTACCAGGAAGGCTACAGAAAATAAATATGTAGGAAATATAGTCACTATGTTACATGTTTACAGGTGCATTCTGTATATAGTCACTGTGTTACATGTTTACAGGTGCATTCTGTATATAGTCACTGTGTTACATGTTTACAGGTGCATTCTGTATATAGTCACTGTGTTACATGTTTACAGGCGCATTCTGTATATAGTCACTGTGTTATAGGTTTACAGGTGCATTCTGTATATAGTCACTGTGTTACATGTTTACAGGTGCATTCTGTATATAGTCACTGTGTTACATGTTTACAGGCGCATTCTGTATATAGTCACTGTGTTATAGGTTTACAGGTCCATTCTGTATATAGTCACTATGTTACATGTTTACAGGCACATTCTGTATATAGTCACTGTGTTACATGTTTACAGGTGCATTCTGTATATAGTCACTATGTTACATGTTTACAGGCACATTCTGTATATAGTCACTGTGTTACATGTTTACAGGTGCATTCTGTATATAGTCACTGTGTTACATGTTTACAGGCGCATTCTGTATATAGTCACTGTGTTATAGGTTTACAGGTCCATTCTGTATATAGTTACTATGTTACATGTTTACAGGCACATTCTGTATATAGTCACTATGTTACATGTTTGCAGGTGCATTCTGTATATAGTCACAGTTACATGTTTACAGGCGCATTCTGTATATAGTCACTATGTTACATGTTTACAGGCGCATTCTATATACAGTCACTGTGTTACATGTTTACAGGTGCATTCTGTACATAATCACTGTGTTATACGTTTACAGGTGCATTCTATTAGACATGTGCACAGCACAAAATTTCGTTTTGAACTAATGGATTAGTCCTAAAATGCAATTTATTTAGTTACTAAAGAAATTCGTTTTCAGTTCTTTAGTATGAAAACTAATTTCACTCATCCGAAAACCAATGGATACAATTACTATTGTAGTGGCTCCTCAGAGGGCTGTGATCGCTGCTTGTTACAGTATCTCTCACTCTCAGCACAATGTGGGCCATATTACATAGTTGGTGCTAACTTAACCAGAGCTGTTGTAAACTTCCCAGAGCCATTATAGCCTATGGAGGTTTTCAGTTTACAACAGCTCTGGTTAAGTTAGCACCAACATTGTAATACTGCCCCGTGTCAGGCAAAGCTGTTACAGTAACTGACTGCTGCTCATCACAGCGCTCAGAGTTTCAGTAAAACTAGTAAATAATATTTTTATATATAAGAGGTTAGAACAATATTATTTCCTTGTTTTACTGAAACTCTGAGCGCTGTTACAGTCAGTTACTGTAACAACTGAGCCTGATACATTGTACTGAGAGATAATGTAACAAGAAGCCGATCTCAGTGCTCACAGCCACTGGTTTTAAAGGGCTGAAAAAAAGGATCCTCTCTGTATAATGTTTAGAACATCCTCCTGCATTAATTAATACCCCTCTCTGTATAATGTATACAACATTTGCCTGCATTAATTAATACCCCTCTCTTTATAATATATAGAACATCCTCCTGAATTAATTAATGTCCCTCTCTGTATAGAATATCCTCCTCAATTTATACCTTTCTCTGTATAATGTATATAACATCCTCCTGCATTAATACCCCTCTCTGTATAATGTATAGAACATCCTCCTGTATTAATTAATGCCCCTCTCTGTATAGAACATCCTACTGCATTGGCATGTGGAGGGTGCAGAACTTCGGATGTTGCGATGTTGTGCTCTTCATTGCTGGTCTCCTTCACTCATCAATGTAATATCACAAAAAGGACTGAAACTAAAATGTAGTGCATTTTATTTTAGTTTCTTTCATTTTTTGTACTGAGCAGTTTCGTTTCTCTTGAGTCATACTAAAACTAAATTATCCCAAAATTCTGACTAAATCGTTTTAGTACTAAAACGAATGCACATGTCTACATTCTATATACAGTCACTGTGTTACATGTTTACAGGTGCATTCTGTATATAGTCACTGTGTTACATGTTTACAGGTGCATTCTGTATATAGTCACTGTGTTACATGTTTACAGGCACATTCTGTATATAGTTACTGTGTTACACGTTTACAGGTGCATTCTGTATATAGTCACAGTTACATGTTTACAGGCGCATTCTGTATATAGTCACTATGTTACAGGTTTACAGGTGCATTCTATATACAGTCACTGTGTTACATGTTTACAGGTGCATTCTGTATATAGTCACTGTGTTATACCTTTACAGGTGCATTCTATATACAGTCACTATTACATGTTTACAGGTGCATTCTGTATATAGTCACTGTGTTACATGTTTACAGGTGCATTCTGTATATAGTCACTGTGTTACATGTTTACAGGTGCATTCTGTATATAGTCACTGTGTTACATGTTTACATGTGCATTCTGTATATAGTCCCTATGATCCTCGTTTACAGGTGCATTCTGTATATAGTCACTATGTTACATGTTTACAGGTGCATTCTGTATATAGTCACTGTGTTACATGTTCACAGGTGCATTCTGTATATAGTCCCTGATACATGTTTACAGCCTCAGGTGCTTTCTGTATATAGTCACTGTGTTACATGTTTACAGGTGCATTCTGTACATAGTCACTATGTTACATGTTTACAGGTGCATTCTGTATATAGTCACTGTGTTACATGTTTACAGGTGCATCCTGTATATAGTCACTATGTTACATGTTTACAGGTGCATTCTGTATATAATCACTGTGTTAGATGTTTACAGGCGCATTCTGTATATAGTCACTATGTTACATGTTTACAGGTGCATTCTGTATATAGCCACTGTGTTACATGTTTACAGGTGCATTCTGTATATAGCCACTGTGTTACACATTTACAGGCGCATTCTGTATATAGTCACTATGTTACATGTTTACAGGTGCATTCTGAATATAGTCACTGTGTTACATGTTTAAAGGTGCATTCTGTATATAGTCACTGTGTTACATGTTTACAGGTGCATTCTGTATATAGTCACTGTGTTACATGTTTACAGGTGCATTCTGTATCTAGTCACTGTGTTACATGTTTACAGGTGCATTCTGTATCGAGGTATGTTAATAGGGAGCTCTTAAGAGACTTTAGACTGGGGGAAGATTTTATTGTGTCTGGGAGGTTATTCCATTGTGGTGCTCTTTAGGAAAATGAGGATCGAGCCACTATCTTTTGGTATTGTGGTATCGCAAGTAAGATGCTGGTCCTGGATCGGAGGTTATGGGATAAGGGAACTGCTGGGGGAAGCAGTCTATTCAGGTAGGGTGGTAGCTTCCCAGAAAACCTCTTAAACACCAGGTTGGAAAGGTGAAGGGTGCATCTGGATTCCAGTGACGGCCAGTTTAGCTCTTTTAACATGTCACAATGATGGGTCATTTAGTTACATTGTAGCACAAAGCGACAGAATGAGTTATACAATGTAGTAAGTTTATGAAGGTGTGTTTGCGGGGCGGCTGCATACACTACATCTCCATATTCACAGCTCAGTCCTTATTATACGAGTGACTTTGGTCCTACAGGTTCTGCTGAACGTTTTCTCAATACTTTGTCCCTCCAACATCCCGCTATGGTATACCTTAAAGAGAATAATGTGCAGATGGTAGAAGTACTGTACGAACCACGAGGATATAGTAATGTATAAAGGTCTAACTCATATGGTTCAAAGTCTTCCACTTTCAGGCTCGAAGGTGTAGCTTGTGGGTACGTAAGGCGACTCCCCTCCCCCAGTGCTTCGGTTCTGTTCTCTCCTGGTTGGTCTCCTTGATCCTGTAGGATTCTTGTTCTGAAACAGGTTCCACCTGAGCCTCCACCTGAGCCTCCTCTCCCAGACCATCATCTCTGTCTGTACTACTCCTGTGTGTCCTCTCCAGTAACATGGAGGTCTGAGCAGCTTCACGGAGCCTGTATTAAGGAGCCAGGGCTGGACATTCCCGGCACAACCTCAGCTTCTCGCAAACATTTTCTGGCCTGGGAGAGGACTGGGGGGTCTCCATATGGACCCACAAGCTACACCTTTGAGCCCGAACCATAATGAATCAGATCTGATCTGATCCGTTAATTTCTGCATTTTTAAAAAAAAAAAAAATAGAAGAAGAAAGCCGCAAAACTGCCGAAATTATCGGATCCAATAACTTTGGCGGTTTTGCGGCGGATTTTCGCTGCACTCCGGGGATCTTCGGGTGAATGCTGAATTCACCGCAGGGTTGGGCAACTTGATTCCCCGAAGTGCGGCGAACAGGAGAGCGCCAAAATGTCAGTGACATCTCGCTGCTCTCTTAATAACCCCTATAGAGTTTTAAAAAGCATTGTTTTAGAGCAAACTCCAGGAAACATTACTGAATGCAGAGCTTTGTGCTTCCTTCATTTTAATAAATCATTTAGTGCTCTCTTTTTTCTCTGCTCACACATAATGTTCACTGCAACTTTATTCATTTTTTTGCTGGAAATTCACTTGATAAACACATTTCGTGGGCTCTCATTTGATATGAGCCCCAGTATAAACGTTTCATGGTATATAGCACCATCTGGTGGATGGTTACTGACTCTACAATAAGGCACATCTTCCCCATTATACAAATACTATTTTTTTATGTTGTAAAGCATCAACATATTCCGCAGCAATGTACAATGGGTGGGAGAAAACGAACATAATATTAATAAGTTGTCTAATACACAGAGAATGATCATAAAGAGTAACCTGCTCCCATGAGCTTACAATCCATCCTCTATATTGCTCTCCCATAGATGTGTTTTGGTGCATTTATCATCTTTTTCATTTTTTTATCCAGTTTTAATGGATCTCAATAAGGAGCGATGTTGCATATTTTTTTTTACCTCTGCCGCCTTTTGTTTCTACTTGAAATAGGGCTGCCAGGTCGGCCATGATTTCCTGGACACATAATTTATTCATGCTGACAGGCAGTGCATGAAAATGCCACCCCGCAAAATGTATAATACATACACTGCAAGTAAGGAATCGCAGGTGACCTGCCTTGATTTCCTTGCTGCAGCATATGAATTATACACGTTGCAGGGCAGCCCTTTTCCCTTTGCTCCCCTCTGCATGAAATAATGTGTCCACTAAAACTCAGTCAACCTGGCAACTCTTACTTCAATGCAGTTTGCTCAAATGTTGGAGCTGTTGGGCCTTTCACCTGCTTCCACTTGCCAAATTACAAGGGTTTCTACAGAGAGTAAGAAATAACCACAACCCTGATGTTTTAGAACAAGTTGAGTTTTTAACCTAATCTCTACCAAAAAGGTTTTGGTGCACATTCCACACACACAGGCATTGTGCAGCACATACAGATACAAGGTGTTGCTGTAATTGCCATACACAGGCATTGTGCAGCACATACAGATACAAGGTGTTACTGTAATTGCCATACACAGGCATTATGCAGCACATACAGATACAAGGTGTTGCTGTAATTGCCATACACAGGCATTGTGCAGCACATACAGATACAAGGTGTTGCTGTAATTGCCATACACAGGCATTGTGCAGCACATACAGATACAAGGTGTTGCTGTAATTGCCATACACAGGCATTGTGCAGCACATACAGATACAAGGTGTTGCTGTAATTGCCATACACAGGCATTATGCAGCACATACAGATACAAGGTGTTGCTGTAATTGCCATACACAGTAGACATGTGCATTCGTTTTAGTACTAAAACGATTTAGTCAGAATTTTGGGATAATTTAGTTTTAGTATGACTCGAGAAACGAAACTGCTCAGTACAAAAAACGAAAGAAACTAAAATAAAATGCACTACATTTTAGTTTCAGTCCTTTTTGTGATATTACATTGATGAGTGAAAGAGACCAGCAAGGAAGAGCGCGACATCGCAACATCCGAAGTTCTGCACCCTCCACATGCCAATGCAGTAGGATGTTCTATACAGAGAGGGGCATTAATTAATGCAGGAGGATGTTCTATACATTATACAGAGAAAGGTATAAATTGAGGAGGATGTTCTATACAGAGAGGGACATTAATTAATTCAGGAGGATGTTCTATATATTATACAAAATGGGGTATTAATTAATGCAGGAGGATGTTCTAAACATTATACAGCCCTTTAAAACCAGTGGCTGCGAGCGCTGAGATCGGCTGCTTGTTACATTATCTCTCAGTACAATGTATCCGGCTCAGTTGTTACAGTAACTGACTGTAACAGCGCTCAGAGTTTCAGTAAAACAAGGAAATAATATTGTTCTAACCTCTCTGAGCGCTGTGATGAGCAGCAGTCAGTTACTTTAACAGCTTTGCCTGACACGGGGCACTATTACAATGTTGGTGCTAACTTAACCAGAGCTGTTGTAAACTGAAAACCTCCATAGGCTATAATGGCTCTGGGAAGTTTACAACAGCTCTGGTTATGTTAGCACCAACTATGTAATATGGCCCACATTGTGCTGAGAGTGAGAGATACTGTAACAGCCCTCTGAGGAGCCACTACAATAGTAATTGTATCCATTGGTTTTCGGATGAATGAAATAAGTTTTCATACTAAAGAACTGAAAACGAATTTCTTTAGTAACTAAATAAATTGCATTTTAGGACTAATCCATTAGTTCAAAACGAAATTTTGTGCTGTGCACATGTCTAATACACAGTCATTATGCAGCACATACAGATACAAGGTGTTGCTGTAATTGCCATACACAGTCATTATGCAGCACATACAGATACAAGGTGTTGCTGTAATTGCCATACACAGGTATTATGCGGCACATACAGATACAAGGTGTTGCTGTAATTGCCATACACAGCCATTATGCAGCACATACAGATACAAGGTGTTGCTGTAATTGCCATACACAGGCATTATGCAGCACATACAGATACAAGGTGTTGCTGTAATTGCCATACACAGTCATTATGCAGCACATACAGATACAAGCAAGGTGTTGCTGTAATTGCCATACACAGGCATTATGCGGCACATACAGATACAAGGTGTTGCTGTAATTGCCATACACAGGCATTATGCGGCACATACAGATACAAGGTGTTGCTGTAATTGCCATACACAGGCATTATGCAGCACATACAGATACAAGGTAGGCTTGTGCACCGATTTTTTTTTTTTTTTTTTTTAATTCGGTTCGATTCGGTTCGATTCGTTCGGATGTTTAAAATGTTCGATTCTGCTCGTTTCGACCGATTTCTGATTCGGTTCGGTTCGGCTCGTTTTTTGTGTACATTTTTTTTTCGGAATATCGACCATTTTTCGTATTTTCGTGTCACTTTGCTCGTTTTTTGTATCGACTTTTTGTGATTTCGGAAATTCTTTTTTTCGGAACGTCTGTTCTCCTCGTTTCAAAGTGTCTAACTCTATTCATATACTTATACTTTATATATTTTTATAATTAATTTTTGGTTTGTTTTTCGGATCCGATAATTCATTCTGTCGATACGATAATTCTGGCGATTCTATCGTGTTTTTTTTTTATTAAATAAAGATCCTTTTTTCTTATGAATATACATTTCACAACTTTATTTAATCACATTAAAAAAACGGTATGAAAGCCAAGGAACAAAAAAAAATGAACAAAACGATTTAAAAAACGCTAAACTGACCCGAATGGTCTGACTTTGAAAATAAAATCCAGAACAAAACGGAAAAATAGTTGATCAAAATGATCTGAAACGAAAAAAAAAAACAACAAATAAAATGATTTAAAACAGACAAAAAAAAATTAACCCTTTAGCTGCTGAGGCATTTCACGGCTTCCCTTCACGCCTGTGTGCGGCACTGCGGTCTGCTGCTGAGCTAATTTTTAACAGTTTCGCTCCTCTTGTTTAAACGCGGTTTTTTGAAGCCTTATTTTATAATATGACCCAGACATGTTATATATCGTTCTTTCCGGCAGACTCGGCAGATGATTCATAATATATCATTATCATATCTATGCGTCATGTCCTGTCTGTATATTATAACAAAAAATGCAATAAAATTAGAATTTTCAATGTTTGTTTTACAAGGTGTAAAGTGTTTTTTTTCACATTTTAACATGCGAGTGTTTGCGGTTATATTTTATGAGTTGCGTTTGTTCAAAATAATTGAAATGGGGACTTGTTATATTTTTTTGGGTGAAAATTACACTATTTTTAACAAACGCACCCCATCCAAAAATCCTTAGTGCAGCATCATTGTTCACATTATAATTGAAATGGGAACAATATTGCTGCATTAACAAAACAAAACAAAAAACCTGTTTATTTTTTTTTATATTTTATTATATTTAAATTTTTTATAATTTTTAACATTGTCATGGTTGGTATTGTTGGAAAGGCCATGCTCTGGTCGATCCAAAGATACCAAACATTAACCGATAGCTGCCGCGGATCGGGAGATAGGGGTTCATTGGAACCCCCTATCTCCACCATTGGTCGCAGTTAGGGGTTAACTCCAGAACTGACGTCATTGTGACGAGGTCTTGGGACTGTCGGCAGCTGCCGTTCCCCCACGCTGTTGTCTTCCTGCAAAGACGTGACCATGTTGGCGGGCAGCGTCTTAGCAGGCTGCGGTGGGAGAGAGAGAGCTCATAGCTGGGAGGAGGTGTCGCGTGAAGCTGCAAACAGGGACAAATAAACTAGACCTGAGCGCACTGAGGATCTTTGGGTTGTGTCAGAGAAGACTTCACGCAGTGCTGCCATCAATATTTTTTGATAAATTCTTGGTTATGTAGCGCTGGTTTTAAATCCCCTGCCATTGTAGTACTTGTTTTTGGCCACCGGAGGGAGACAAGTGCGATGTGAGACACTGAACATTGGGACTACATTTCCCGGCATGCTTTGGGAGCAGACACAGGAAGCGGGTGGGAGACAGACGCTGACATCCTGAGCCTCGTGGGGAGAGCTGGCAGAGCGCGCCAGGGAGTGAGAGAAGCAAGACACAGTGCTGCAGAGCGTGACAGTGACCAGGCCGGAGCGCAGCTGGGGCCTGACAGAGATAAAGACCGGGTTATTCAGCCTTACAAGAGGAAGACCCAGTGATTCACCAGAATACCCACGCTGATATCGAGTGAGCTGGAGGACCCCGAGTTAGGAGCACCGCAGATCGATCTGACAGGGAGTGCAGGCGGTGAGCTGGACATCTTGCGGCAGCTAAAGGAAAGCAAGACAGCGGATCCGGTAACCCATAGAATCCCAGTCAAAATCGAGCGGAGAGACGTCCTGGGTCGAGCGGAGCACCAAGTATCGGGCGGATGGGTGAGAGGCCTTCCAGGCCGTTGTGAAAATAGAAAGCACGCTGCTGTTTGTTTAAAAAAACCCACAGGGCCCCAACTTGACTAGTCGAAGATACCTCATAAATAATTCACTGGCCAGTTGAATATTGTACCCGGGTACCATCACACACACACACCTATATTTTTGGGACATAACCTGTACGGGACTCACTCCCCAACCACAAAGGGGGTTAAAGATATATTTTTCTCTTTTCCGCTGCGCGTTTCTCGAATTACGAAGCATTGTATTTCTTTTCCGCTGCGCGTTTCCCGCATTGCGAAGTACTGTAAATATATATACGTATACCGTGTTACTCATTATATGCCATTTATTCTAGTAAACTATATAATTTATAAAATCCACGACGGTGCTGCAGTATATTTATTCCCTAGTGCGGGGAGACTGACCCGAGGTTCAAATTCAGCGGCTCCTTAGGGAGTGAGCGCTACAGTTATACAATGAATGTGACTGTGACTGTGGACAAAAATCTGTGTTGTTGTGACATCGCCTAAGCTTAACAAAACCATGCCACGTCGGTAATCAAATCTCAAGGCAGTACAACAAGGTTGTGTTAGTGTGTGACATTTTTTGGCCAGGCAGGCAGTGTAGAATGTGCACAGTCACATTCATGGCCACAAATTTATGACTAAGAGTCCATAGAAATGTCAATAAATTTATGTACATATAAGTTTAACAGTGTGGAAACCAAGCAATACATATTAACTTATTAAGTAAGGAAAAGCAACGCACACAAACAGGAAAATATAAAAAAAATATAAAATTTATTTACAACATGATGCCACATGGCATTGGCAAACTGCCCAACAGGGGCACAAACATACTCATAGGGGAGGAGGAGGCTGGTCTCTACTGCCGCTCCAGGATTTCAACGGCGTTGTTAATATGCTGCCTGAACTCCTGCAGCAACTCCTGGATGGCTTTGAAGTTGGTGCCAGCCAGGCGTAGCTCGCCGATCGCCATCCTGACGCTGGACCTGTCAGTGTCCGGTCTGGCTTCTCCTTCTATATATCCAATAGATGAAAGAAGGAAAATACAGTAAGTAAAGCAGGTTTCTATTTTTGACTGAAAGTCTTGAAAAAATATAACAGTAGTATATACCAGAGCTGGCGGCCTCCTGAGGCTCCGACTCCTCCTCCTCCTCCCCCACCACCACCGTCAGCATCTCTTCCGGTGCTATATCTAAGAAATTAAAGAAATAAAAAATACAGTAAACAACAAAACTGATTTATTTTTGAACAAAAGTCGATGCAAAATACAACAGTAAAATAAAAACCTGGACTCGCGGCCTCCTGCTGCGGCTCCGGCTCCCTCTCTCCATCGCCCTGCTCCTACTCTTCCTCCTCCTGCTCCTCTTGTGCTATATATAAAAAAAATTTATGAAAATACAGTAAACAAAAAATGTTTCTGTTTTTGACCAAAAGTCGTTGCAAAATAAAACAGTATATACCAGCGCTGGTGGTCGCCCGTGGCTGCTCCTCCACTGGGGCACTGGTGCCCGCCGGGGCAGATACTGCCTTTGCCTTCTTCCTGTCTTCTGCTAAATCCAAAAAATAACACGTAAATAATGCAGACTGGAAAAAATGGTATATCTATACAATATATTGCCGAAAGTATTGCGACACCCCTCCACTACCAGCTTGACCCACTACTACTCCCATCTCATAGTTCTAAAGTCACAAAATATTTATTTATTTCCTCTGCACATAGACATATATTACCGGTCAATTATATCTTTTTTTTTCAGAAGTAAACATTACGTTTATTCAATAAAAACTATTATTTGTGTTGTGTGCATACAAAACGCATTGTGCCGACTGATTTTAGATATTTTATAGATGCCTCAGCCTCAGTTTCACTTTCAGTTTCTGCGAATAAAACTGTGGATATTGCAGAAACAACAGAAATCCACCATTTTGTTTTCAAATTTGCATCTAAAGCGTTCAATGACACTGCTGTAGCAAACTGAATTGCTGCGCTGCAACAATTCAGCAGCTGCTGAGGATGTATTGAAGGCGGCTCTGTTTGGATGCACTTTCAGAAGAACTACATGTCCCATCCTATCACTTAGCAGAGACGCAGAGATTTTTGTTGATGCGCAGGTGGGAGCCAATATTGGGCAAGCTGCGGGTCATCTCGTATGCATCACTCAATCACAACAACCTCCCCCCCAAGCACACTACAGTACACAGTGTCAAAAGAAATCCAGCATTGTAACTTCATCTACATACATCAAATGTCACAATTTTCACGAATACGTAAAATCACAAAAAAGAAGAGCTATGGCAAAAATGCATGTATGACGAGTCGTAAAAACGCAAAGCTATACACAATCACATTGCATGAAAAAAGGACTAGATAAATCAACATATTTCTGTGCACATTAGCACATGCAAGCACATTATTATTATACAGGATTTATATAGCGCCAACAGTCTGCGCAGCACTTTACAATATAACATGACACTTACGTTTGGCTATGACGCGACGGATGTGCCTCAGCTGCTCCTACTCGCCTGCCTTCAGATCGGACCAGCGTTTTCGGAGTTGGTCCTTCGTCCGGTCTTTCCCAAACAACTCCAGGATGGTGGTTCGAAGCTTGTCAAGGATACGGTCCTTGCGCGCATTATTCTTTCTGCCGTAAGGGCCCTTACGGAAGTCATAATCTTTTTTGTCAAAGATGCGGACCAGCTCCAACATCTCCTCAAATGCCATATTGCTGGCCCGCTTCTTCCTGGGTGGTGTCTCTGGGGTGGAAGCAGATGAGGACGAGGAGGTGTCCAAATGGGACTCTCGTCTTTCAGCCATGTTAAATTATAAATAATTTCAATTTTTTTGGCCTGTCAAAAAATTGTCAAAACTGGCTCAATAAAGTTACGACATCCGCGCGCGCGCATGAGCGACCCGCGGACGAATCGGATCCGACCCGATTACGACAGAATTATCGTATCGTCAGAATTATCGGATCATTGGAAACAAGAAACAAGTGATACGCATTTACAAATACAAAATTTACAGAATCAGCGATATAACCGATAATAGTTAAATATACGATGTCCAGAATTACCGAAATGGAACCGAAATCACGAATGGAACCGAAATCATGAATAGAGCGACAATAAATTTCGATTTGACACATTTCAAGTCCATTCGAAAACTCCGAAATTTTTTCGTTTCGGCTCGGAAAACTTTTCGGATCTGTCGGTTTTCGGGTCCGATCCGATTTGGAAAATCGGCCGAATCCGAAGACACGAATCGGGAAATTTTGTGAAAATTCCGAAATTCCGAAACACGAAACGCACATCCCTAATACAAGGTGTTGCTGTAATTGCCATACACAGGCATTATGCAGCACGTACAGATACAAGGTGTTGCTGTAATTGCCATACACAGGCATTACGCAGCACACACAGATACAAGGTGTTGCTGTAATTGTAACACACAGGCATTATGCAGCACATACAGATACAAGGTGTTGCTGTAATTGCCATACACAGACATTATGCAGCACATACAGATACAAGGTGTTGCTGTAATTGCCATACACAGGCATTATGCAGCACGTACAGATACAAGGTGTTGCTGTAATTGCCATACACAGGCATTACGCAGCACACACAGATACGAGGTGTTGCTGTAATTGCCATACACAGATTATCCAGCAGAAGAGGCCTATAAAGGCGAAACGTGTCCTGGATTACCCCACCACCCTTTATTTTATGTATAATTGTTATACTTTGTAATTTAAGAATAAATCCCTCTTTTTATCCCTTAGTCTGCATCCTGTGTTTACTCCGGAGGACAGGGAGTTGGACCATTGGTAGCCACTTAAATCCACCATTGAATCCACCTTTGAATCCCTAACCCAGAGGACCCGGGACCACAGTAAAAATCCTTTCTGCAGCAGTACAAAAGGGACATCAAAAGAAGGGATCCAGTCACCTCTATGGACTGGCGCAGCAAGAAAGTCTGAGCCTGACACCCCCAATAGGCTCTTGACCACGTGAGTTGATCCAACATTATTTTTAAATTGCAACTTTTGATACATTTTGCGCTATGTGTATCCTCTCTCTGTGTTTATTCCTATGAGGAAAAGACCGACATTACGAAGGAAGAGAGAGGACCAGCGAATCATTCGACTCAGCATTGCCTGCATTTTTGGACTAAACCACTAGATGGCAGTAGAACTTTGAGTAACCTTTTGTTCAACCTGTTTATTCAATAGTATTGAATCTCACCACTTGATGGCAGTAATATAATTATATCTGCTTCATATCTGAATCTCACCACTAGATGGCAGTAATATAATTATATCTGCTTCATATCTGAATCTCACCACTAGATGGCAGAAATATAATTATATCTGCTTCATATCTGCTTTCTTAGTCCGTCCCATTTATTCTATAAAATACTATCAAAACTGTACGCATGGTACATTACCCAATTTTTCTGGAACAACACACCTATTTAGTGTGCTGTATTTATATGCAGGCAGCGCCCAACACAGATAAACCTACCGTTCCGACCCGATTACGACAGAATTATCGTATCGTCAGAATTATCGGATCATTGGGAACAAGAAACAAGTGATACGCATTTACAAATACAAAATTTACAGAATCAGCGATATAACCGATAATAGTTAAATATACGATGTCCAGAATTACCGAAATGGAACCGAAATCACGAATGGAACCGAAATCATGAATAGAGCGAAAATAAATTTCGATTTGACACATTTCAAGTCCATTCGAAAACTCCGAAAATTTTTCGTTTCGGCTCGGAAAACTTTTCGGATCTGTCGGTTTTCGGGTCCGATCCGATTTGGAAAATCGTCCGAATCCGAAGACACGAATCGGCCATACACAGGCATTATGCAGCACGTACAGATACAAGATGTTGCTGTAATTGCCATACACAGGCATTATGCAGCACATACAGATACAAGGTGTTGCTGTAATTGCCATACACAGGCATTATGCAGCACATACAGATACAAGGTGTTGCTGTAATTGCCACACACAGGCATTATGCAGCACATACAGATACAAGGTGTTGCTGTAATTGCCATACACAGACATTATGCAGCACATACAGATATTGCATTGCTAATAATCTCATTCTGATCACTACAAATCTCCATAAACAGGAGATCTCACTATTTTATTACCTGTCTGCAGCACATTTACTGCATCTGCCTGTTTGCTAATAATGTAGACCCCGTGTAAGCAGGAGATCTCACCATTTTAATATTTGTCTGCAGCACATTTACTGACACAAAGGCTATTTCTGCCTGTATGCTGATAATGCAGACCCCGTGTGACATTGCTCCAGATAAGGGGCACCATCTAGAGTTTACAACATTTCATCACAGCAATATTTATGTGAAGGATAAACCAATACATGAAAAATTAAAAATTAGTAAATGTACTTTGTTTTAACCCTTTCCATGCAGTGGACGCGCTGAGCGCAGCGGCGCCCCGGTGCGGGCTGACCTCCTCGACCCCGGCGGGCACGATAGATGTCATCGCGTCTGCGCGATGACATCAATTTCATGCACCCCCACACCATTGCGGGGAAGGTGCCTAAAGGGGAGAGGGGGAGGTCCTTCGGACCTCTCCCCCTCCCCATCCGTGTGGGCCAGCGAGTAAAGGCAGGCACCGCTTGGAAGGGCACAGCCTGCCCTTCCAAGAGTCAGCTGTCTTTAACTCCTAGGGGGCAGGCGCTAACATGCGCCGTATAGCGGTCCCCTCCTGGAGCTGGCCGACATCTTGGATGTCAGCCAAGCTTCCGGGATATCCCACTAATGACTGGCGTCATCTCGCATAGCGCGATGGCGCCAGTTCCGCAATTAACCCCTTACTGCCACCTATGGTGGAGATGGGGGTTCATTGGAACCCCCTATCTCCCGATCCGTGACAGCTAGGGGTTAATGTTTGATATCATTGGAACGGCCAGAGCATGACCAGATACCAAACATGACCATGTACAGTGTAAAAAAAAAAAAATTAAAAATAATTTTTTTTTTAAAATTTAACCCCTTAATGACCCCTGACGTACCCTGTACGTCCTGTCCTCGGGTCTCCCTTAGACCCGCGGACGTACAGGGTACGTCAGCGGCGCCAAATCCCCCTCTCGCCCAATACTCACCTCCCTCGTCGGATCCCACGGCGATCTGGCAGGGAGGAAGCCTGCCCATGTGATTTACATGGGCAGGCGAGGCTGATGACGTCGCCACGCTGCGTGGTGACGTCATCAGAAGGTGCCCCCATGTGTTTCAAGGGAGGGGAGGGGGGGCTCCTTCGGAGCCCTCTATCTCCCCAACCATTGAAGCTAGGGAGATGCCGTTTGCACCGCTGGAGAGGGGAGAGCCTCCCCTTTCCAGCGGTGTATGGCATTAACAGTTTCGCCGCAGGATCGCTTTTCGGCGCCAATTGGCGCCAAAACGCGATTCAAACCTGGAGGGGGGCTGACATCTTGGATGTCAGCCAAGCCTCCAGGTCCCCCCCCCACCCACTGACAACCTCACCATATGTGTGAGGATGTCAGTGGGCCAGTTAACCCTCTAGCTGCCATGTAGAGATAAGGGGATCCTAAGGATTATGGCCTTTCAAATGATACCAAACATGACCAGGTTTGGTTTTAAAATTTTTTTTTTTTAAAAAAATAAATAAAAAAAAAATAATAAAAAAATTAAATAAAATAAAAAAATGTTTTTTTTTTAAAAGTTTTTTTTGTCTGGGGGGAGTTTAATTAAATAGGACCTAGGCTGTCATCTGAAAATAATTAGCACAAAATGGTCAGAATGAGCGCAGCGCACATAGGTGAACTGTCTCAGCAGTGAAGGGGTTAAAAAGCAAACGCATGTAAAAATTGGGTATTTCTAGTCTCGGGACAAAATTTTGAACCCAATTAGCCGGGGTCGTTTTGGGTGGTTGTAGATTTTGGGGATTAAATTACGAAAAAGTGTGTTTTTACCATTTTTTTCCTCATATTTCATTTTTTTTTTTATAGTAAATTATTCGATATGATGGAAATAATGGTATTTCTAGAAAGTCCATTTAATGGCGGGAAAAAGGGTGTATAATATGTGTGGGTCGAATAAACGAGTAAGAGGAAAAATTGTCCTAAACACTAACAGCGCAGAAACGTAAAAACAGCAGCGGTCACTAAAAGACGGATTTGTGTAAAACCGCCCGGTCACTAAGGGGTTAAAAAAAAATATATTTTTTTTTTTTGTCTTGTTTTATTAATGCAGCAATATTGTTCCCATTTCAATTATAATGTGAACAATGATGCTGCACTATCGATTTTTTCTATGGGGGGCGTTTGTTAAAAAACACGTAATTTCCCCCCAAAAAAGTAACGATTCCTCGTTTCTAATTTTTTTAACAAGCGCAACCCATAGAAAATATAACCGTAAGCGCTCGCATGTTAAAATGTGAATAAAAACACTTTACACTTTGTAAATTATTGAAAATTCTAATTTTATTGCATTTTATGTTATACAGACAGTACATTATGATATATTATGAATCTGCCGAGTCTCCCGGAAAGAACGATATATAATATGTCTGGGTCGCATAATAAAATGTGACTTCAAATCGCATTTAAACATGATGAGCGAAACCGGTAAAAATGAGCTCAGCACAGAGGTGTGAAATGGCTCAGCAGCGAAAGGGTTTAACAGAACAAGAATCTCTGGGCAAAATGTCTGAAATAAATGTTCTGAAATAAAAAAAATTTAAAACAATGCACTTGGTAGCGAAGGGGTTAAGGGCCATGGAGCTTTTAGATGGTGAGCTTCTCTGCTGCATTCCAGTTTTTCATCTTAACCCTTTAGGCTGGGGTCAGAGTGCGGAGTGCGCCACGTCCGCAACGCTTTATGTGTGAGTGATGGAACGTGGTCAGATGGACTGCATTTATACGTCCAGCATTTTTGACGGACAGAATGTTTTTTCCTTTTAACTTATTTTCCCCCCTACATCCATCAAAAAATACGTCAGTGAAAAACAGACTGTGTGGCCACAACTGCGTCTTCCGTCAGAAAGTACGTCCGTACTGCATGGACGCACAGTCCGTACAAAATGTGCTTGTCTGACCCTAGGTAAGGACCCTAGGTAAGGACCTGTTGGCTTTGTGTTCAGGCAGGTTCACATAACATCGCGGCTGCGGCGTCGTGGCTAGGTGAATTCCAGCTTTGCAAGCCCTAGTGCAAGCACAGGGGGGCTTCTTTTTGCATGCCCCTGAACGTGGCCCATGACAATATCACTTTAGTTTAGATGGTGCTTCAGGTTTACTGACAATTTTGTGGAGCTGGAATCTGATATTCAGACAAAACCCACAGCCCCCCCGGCCACCACCGCTACTCCTTCCACATCACTCCTCCTTACCCCTAACCATGAAATTTAAGTTGGAGTGAAGACTGTAACAGCCTCTTGCATGAATGCACTGTGATTGGCTGCCAAAGAAAGCAATAAGATGTTGTGGTGTAGTGCATGCAGCTGCCCCGCAAACGCACCTTCATAAACGTACTACATTGTACTTCCTATAACCTCCGATCCAGGACCTGCACCTTACTTGCAATAAGAACAATACAAAAAGAAAGTGTCTCGATCCTCATTTTCCTACAGAGCACCGCAAATATGGAATAACCTCCCAGACGCCATCAAATCTTCCCCCAGTCTAAAGTCCCTTAAGAGTTCTCTATTATCGTACCTCAATACGGAATGCACCTGTAAACATGTAACACAGTGACTATATACTGAATGCACCTGTAAACATGTAACACAGTGACTATATACAGAATGCGCCTGTAAACATGTAACACAGTGACTATTTACAGAATGCACCTGTAAACATGTAACACAGTGACTATATACAGAATGCACCTGTAAATATGTAACACAGTGACTATATACAGAATGCACCTGTAAACATGTAACACAGTGACTATATACAGAATGCACCTGTAAACATGTAACACAGTGACTATATACAGAATGCACCTGTAAACATGTAACATAGTGACTATATACAGAATGCACCTGTAAACATGTAACATATTGACTATATACTGAATGCACCTGTAAACATGTAACACAGTGACTATATACAGAATGCGCCTGTAAACATGTAACACAGTGACTATATACAGAATGCACCTGTAAACATGTAACATAGTGACTATATACTGAATGCACCTGTAAACATGTAACACAGTGACTATATACAGAATGCACCTGTAAACATGTAACACAGTGACTATATACAGAATGCACCTGTAAACATGTAACACAGTGACTATATACAGAATGCACCTGTAAACATGTAACACAGTGACTATATACAGAATGCACCTGTAAACATGTAACATAGTGACTATATACAGAATGCACCTGTAAACATGTAACATATTGACTATATACTGAATGCACCTGTAAACATGTAACACAGTGACTATATACAGAATGCGCCTGTAAACATGTAACACAGTGACTATATACAGAATGCACCTGTGAACATGTAACACAGTGACTATATACAGAATGCACCTGTAAACATGTAATACAGTGACTATATACAGGATGCACCTGTAAACATGTAACATAGTGACTATATACTGAATGCACCTGTAAACATGTAACACAGTGACTATATACAGAATGCACCTGTAAACATGTAACACAGTGACTATATACAGAATGCACCTGTAAACATGTAACACAGTGACTAATACAGAATGTGCCTGTAAACATGTAACATAGTGACTATATACAGAATGCACCTGTAAACATGTAACACAGTGACTATATACAGAATGCGCCTGTAAACATGTAACACAATGACTGTGACGAAACGGCCGCCCCAATGTTTATTCGCAAGTATTTTGCTTTACAGTTTAATGTCTGTGTATATAGTGTAGAGTGTTGTATGATGTGCTATGCTGTGTCAAAGTGTGTATCTGTATGTTACAGTTATAAGTTGATCTATTTTGCACTCACAAAACCTTGTGTCTTCTTCCACCCTCCTCTCTCCATATTGACTTACTGCTTTAAGAAGACTCCGGCTTCAATCTAGTTTTAGGAGACTGTTTAGATAAGACGCATGTGTAAACAATTCATTGTGTTGGATGGCTGTTTCTATTGTTCTCTGACTGGAGACCCTTGATTTAATCTGTAATGTATTCTTTAAGGGAGGGGGATGAGTCTCAACTGTATTTTACCTTTGTGTGTCTAAAGTGAAAATAAAGCATTCTCCATTTTGGGTTGAAAGAGCAAAGATCTGCTGTGTGATATTGCCTGCGTCGGGCCCAGAAGCAGTACTTCTGCGGAATACTGGCTTAAAGGGGAGCAGTCTGCACGTGGATGGAAACCCCCACGTTACATTGGCTGGCAGCTGCGGGATTTTATGCTCCCTATAACTGGACCCAGACATTTAAGACATCGCTGCAGGAGGAACTGGAGACCAAAGGCAGAAGTGTGGTGCAACCTGGAGCGAGATGGATACGCTCAAGGAGGTAAAAAGACGCCTCAAACAATATGGTCAGAACCCTAGCATGGACCTGTTCCAGAGCGTTTGGAATGAGGTCTGTTTATTGCAACAAAGGGGGAGCTGTGCGGGACCAGGAAGATTTTAACCCTCCGCATGGGGAATACAATAAATACAAGGTCCCAGGCTGGATTGAGCCAGGGGACATTCGTAGCCAGGAGGAGAACTGGCTGGGCACTACACCACACACACAGAGGGGGCCTACAGACTTGGATTGGCAGAGACCAAGAATTTTGGAAGCATCGGCTTCTGCCAACGTCAAGACCCAGACAAAATATGTCTCTGCAGCAACCGTGACTGGCAACCCACCCTCCCACAAGTAAAGCTAAAAAGAAGCAGAGGGGTAGACGGGTGAAAGAAATGGAGGTGGTGCTGGAGAGCGAATGCAAATGTTGTGACCTGCTTCGAAGCGAGGTAGAGACCTTGAAAGGGCAACTAGACTCTGCAACCCAGAGCGAGAAAGAGACTGGCCTGCAAGTGCACCGGCTACAGGATCAGCTACTAGATGCCCAGAGAGAGCTGGATGAGGTGAAACTATCCAGAGATGCTGCAGAGGTGAATGTACAGCGCCTGGATATGGAGCTCACTGGCTTACGGGACTTACTTACAGCTGCTGAGCGAGCCAAGGATAACCCTGCTCGAGAGCGAGAGAAGGCCATGGCCATTGGCATTTTAAACGTCCAGGCAGCCTTGGGGGAAAAGTGTCTCCTGGAATCCCGGATTATGGAGCTGGCAGAGAAACTGAAAGCCGAACAGAGTAACGCTGAGTGAGTAGGTGAGAATCTCAAGAAGGCCAGATTGCTGAATGACCAACTGAGAGCAGACGGAGAGGCAGAGCGAAGCAAGGCCCAGCTACTCGAGAAGGCATGTCAACAGCTGGAGGGTCAGTGCCAAGAACTAAAGGGTGAACTCCAGGCTTCTATCACTGCCTGGGAAGGAAAATGTCAAGAGCTACAGGAGCAGCTTGCTGCAGAGACCCAGCAACGCCACAGTATTGGTGAGCAGCTGCGACAATCCAAAAGTATGCTGCGCGTTGCCCACCAACAGCTGGAAAACGAGAGGCTTCAGACTGTGCAGCATCAACAGATCCAGGCCGAGTTGCTGGCATCAGTTGCTGAACTGGAAGCAAGGACCATGCAGCGAGAGGTACAGCTGGACGCCGAGATCGTCAGGCGGCATGCCGTCAGTGAGGAGTTACACCGGAGAGATGAGCTGGGAAAAGAGATCAGCCTCACATTGGCAGCGGAGCTCACCCCAGCCCCAGGTGAAGAGCCAGCCGCAGAACAGAGCAGGCATCAGGGACAGGAGGCAGTTAACCTTGCTACCCAGCGGCGAGTGTACACCAAGCTGCAGGAGCCAGATGCTGTGTTGACAACAGAGTGTGCTGAGTCATCGAGGAAGATGGAGACCACTGCCCACCTGCCAAGGCGACCGGTGAGTGTCCATCCTGAGAGGCTACCACGTTCCTGTTCCCAGAACGAATTGCACCCATTTGGTATTGTGAGGTGGGCCCCTTTTGAATGTTTGGGAGGGGGCATCAGCAGAACGAGAGATTGGGGACTGTAAATGTTGACTAGGTTCTGGTTCTGGATCTGCAGAGGTATACTGGAGAAAAAGTGTGGGGAGGAGGCCCAGTATACCCACTAATGAACATTTTTTCTTTGTGGACTGTGGTGGACTGTTGCCTGGTGCACTGGACAAGAGGGGTGGCTTGCCTCTTACCCCGGGACTATGGACCCACAACCAGGGGTACCCTGCAGCGACCATCAGACCCTGCTGACGGTGTGTGTGCCAGCACCCTGGAACTTTGCAGTTGGTGAAAATAAATGGACAGAGTGAAAAGTCTCGTCAGTGGCAAGCGATCCTTTGGGATCAAAGCTCGCCCTGACGATCTGGAAGGGGTCCCATATGTGACAAAACGGCCGCCCCAATGTTTATTCGCAAGTATTTTGCTTTACAGTTTATTTGTCTCTGTATATAGTGTAGAGTGTTGTGTGATGTGCTATGCTGTGTCAAAGTGTGTATCTGTATGTTACGGTTATAAGTTGTTTTATTTTGCACTCACAAAACAGTAGGAGAGGACCCTTGCTCAAGAGCTTGCACTTTAACCTCGTGTCTCCATATTGTAGACTTACTGCTTTAAGAAGACTCCTGCTTCCCTCTAGTCTTAGGAGACTGTTTAGATAAGACGTATGTGTAAACAATCCATTGTGTTGGATGGCTCTTTCTATTGTTCTCTGACTGGAGACTCTTGATCTAATCTGTAATGTATTCTTTAAGGGAGGGGGGATGAGTCTCAACTGTGTTTTACCTTTGTGTGTCTAAAGTGAAAATAAAGCATTCTCCATTTTGGGTTGAAAGAGCAAGGATCTCCTGTGTAATATTGCCTGCGTCGGGCCCAGAAGCAGTACTTCTGCGGAATACTGGCTTAAAGGGGAGCAGTCTGCACGTGGACAGAAACCCCCACGTTACAGTGACTATATACAGAATGCACCTGTAAACATGTAACACAGTGACTATATACAGAATGCAAAATGAAATTTATCTGTCAAGCAGGCTATTGCAGTAAGAAATAAATAAGGAATAGTACCAAAAATCCCTTACTGACAAATAGAAGTGATTTTCCAAAAACAGCCACTAGGTCCTGACGCTGCTTTTTTGGAAAATCCCTTGGTAGTTAAGGGGTTAAAATACAATGTTCTGTAAATCTGTATATGTGTGGGTTTTTTTAATATCTTGCATTTTATTACTATGTGAAACTGTGTTTCTGTAACGACTGTAACAATTCAATGTTCTTGAACCCAGGACATACTGAAAACGAGAGAAATCTCAATGTATCCTTCCTGGTAAAATACTAATTAAATAAATCAATAAATAAAATAAATAAAAAGTTTAAGCTCTTTAAGGTTTATTTAACTTTTAAACATCATTATTCCAGTTATTACTATAATGAATTTATCTGAAATGTGTTCATCGTTCGACTATTTAGTATTACGATATCTGTCGTTTTTACAACACGATAAATGGAGTTTCATTTTGATAAAGCTTATTCCTTAGAGTTTCCCGAAAACGTTCACGCGCTGGGATTTCGGTCTCTGGTTTTATTTCCAAATGCGATGAGCTCACTTGTTTTCAACTACTCTTTTTCAGAATCCCCATGCTGAAGCGACTTTAAAAGCAATGATTAGCAGATATTAAGTTATCACTAAGGACTCGTGGATCTATATTTACTGAATCTTTAATTTTATTTCGCTGCAGGTTTTCTGCTGTGACTGACAATCGCTCTTTTGATGTAAAAGTCTGCATTAATAAACAATATTTACAGTATCGCTACAGCTGTTTATCCGCCCTTGCTCTATGCCTATACACACACATGCACATATACATAGTTATACTATATATTTATAATCTATTCTTATTAGACTTCTACACGGGCAAACCTTTCGGTTCAGAATATTTCAGAATCCAAATCTTTCAGGTTTCAAAATAAATGGAACTAGCCGACTCGGAATATCAGAAGAATCTGATATTTTCCCTTTGAGTTGTTTACGTTATTTGGGACTGTGATATATTTTGGGTAGAGATGTGCACGCGTTTTTTTTTCTTCGTTTCGGCACGTTCGGTTTTTCAAAAGTTTTGTTTCGTCTCGTTTCTTTCGTCTCGATTTTTGTTTTGTGAAATCGGGGAATAACAGTCTTTCGGTTCGTCTGTTCTCTTCATTTCAAAGGGTCCATATTTCGGTCGATACGGTAATCCTGCCGATTCGTTCCTTCGGACGTATCGTTTTTTATGAAAGATTATTTTTTTCTTATGACTATGCATTGCACAACTTTATTTAATCATATTATCTTGTACTGTTAGACGGGGATTTAGGGAAAAGCTAATTAAATATTTAAAATAAATATATTATTGATGCAGAAAGAAAGCACTGGAACAAGTGAAATAAGTGACCGACGATACGAAATTACAAAATCAGCAACGGAACCGAAACGGACTCGAAACGATACGAAAATACATTGTCTGAAATGAGCTGAAACGGAGCCGAAATCGCGAATAGAACAAAAATGACTTGCGATTTTACAAATTCCATGTCCATACGAAATAACGATTTTTTTTCGTTTCGTAACGGGAAATATTTTGGATGGTGTCTATTTCGTTGCGGGTCCGGTTCGGAACGTCGGACGAATCTGAAGCACCGAATCGGCCCGTTTCGTGAGAAAATCAAAATGAAACGCACATCCCTAATTTTGGGTTAGGGCTATTATTATATTATCATTATTTGTGTTATTTCTGCATGTTTTATGGTTAAGGGGATAGGGATATCATTACAGTTACTATAAAGTAGGGATGTGCGTTTCGGGTTTCGGAATTTTCACGAAATTTCCCGATTCGTGTCTTCGGATTCGGCCGAATTTCCGAATCGGATCGGACCCGAAAACCGACAGATCCGAAAAGTTTTCCGAGCCGAAACGAAAATTTTTTGGATTTTTCGAATGGACTTGAAATGTGTCAAATCGAAATTTGTTTTTGCTCTATTCATGATTTCGGTTCCATTCGTGATTTCGGTTCCATTTCGGTAATTCTGGACATCGTATATTTAACTATTATCGGTTATATCGCTGATTCTGTAAATTTTGTATTTGTAAATGCGTATCACTTGTTTCTTGTGGCATTCGGGTCAGTTTAACGTTTTTTAAATCGTTTTGTTCATTTTTTTTGTTCCTTGGCTTTCATACCATTTTAATATGATTAAATAAAGTTGTGAAATGTATATTCAATTATTCATAAGAAAAAAAGGATCTTTATTTAATAAAAAAAAACACGATAGAATCGGCAGAATTATCGTATCGACGGAATGAATTATCGGATCCGAAAAACAAACCAAAAATTTATTATAAAAAAAGATAAAGTATAAAAAAAGTAAACCATAGTAGTTTACGTCAAAACGAATAGAGTTAGACACTTTGAAACGAGGAGAACAGACGTTCCGAAAAAACGAAAAATTTCCGAAATCACAAAAAGTCGATACATAAAACGAGCAAAGTGACCCGAAAACACGAAAAATGGTCGATATTCCGAAAAAAAAAATGTACACGAAAAATGAGCCGAACCGAACCGAATCGAAATGAGCCGAATCGAAAATTTTAAACATCCGAACCGAATCGAACCGAAAAAAAAAATCAGTGCACAAGCCTACTATAAAGGTTAGGGTTACTATTAAAATTAGTGTAGATGTGCAATTTGGTTCAGACCTATTTGGAAATGGTCCAAATATCGGCAATTCAGATCCATCCAAATTCCGACTTGGTGATATCCGAATAGAATCGTTTTTCACATAAAAAACATTCAAATGCATCCAAATTTTTCCAAATATAATCAGCCAGGTTCAATATAATCATAAAAATGCGGATTTAATCGGAATAGTAATTAAATAGAAAAAAAGTATCCTTAACCCTAACCCTAAACTTAACCCTAGTGCTAATCATATGACACCCAGAAGCTGTGACCCTAATCTTAGCCCAACTAAATTAGCTAGGTTAGCCTAACCTAACCCTAGCCCACCCCCTCGCCCTAACCCTTACTTTAGCAGCCCCAACCAATTTATTTATTATTCATAGAGGTTCAGGAAATGGACAAATATACTGGACTGTAACCAAAGCTCCCTCTACCTTTGTGCCCTCACCCTCCTTGCCCAAAATTTACATGACCTCTGTGCCTGTTGGAGAAGTGTGGATGCTGGCCTCCTGCCAAGAGATCGGGGACCAATTTGGCAAAGCCATTTAGCAAAGACAATGGGCATAGAGGTCAGCTAAGGGTTAATGAGTTACAAATACATCTAGCTTTAAACTGTTTGTATTTTAGGAGTTAGTTTGTGTTAGAGATACAATATTGTTCTCCTATCTGTATGTTCTTTGATTAATCTGATGCCCTGTGTTTGTTAATCCCGTCTATTGTGTAACTAATTTGATTTCTGTGTCTTTTCTAGGAATTCAACTCCCCCTCATGTAGATAATGTATTCGATTGATTGTGTCGGGTTACCTCCCCTCTCTCTATTGTCCATAAAACTGCTCTCATTTTCATTAAAGATATTCATTTTCCCCTGCATTAAGCTGTGTCTGATGTTTTGGGGAGAGATACAGAGAAAGATACAGCACTCCCTTAAATTCTGACTGAGGATTGTGAGAGAAGCTGCTGCGGATCAGCTTGTCGGAAAAGAAGGGACGGATGCTGTAGCAGGTTTGGGTCTGGTCCACAATTGGGAGACCATTAAACCCCAGTTGCTGTTACATGGACGTTCTCTAATATTCTCAATTGGCTGATTCCAATTATTTCAGAATATTTTCTGATCCCAAATTAATCCGAACTGTACCGAGACAGCGAAAGTGGTAAAAATGAGCTGAGCACACAGCAGTGAAATGCAGCATATTAGAGAAAGATTTAGTAGAGAAATGAACACTTCTCAGAAGCAGACACCACACCCTCAGTATAGTCTACATACATACAATGTATCAAATTCATTAGACCAGACTAAAAACACCTGTTGTTTACCGTTTGAGAACACAGGTCATTTAGAGGTGAGAATC
The DNA here is from genome assembly GCA_009667805.1 of Leptobrachium leishanense. Classification (NCBI taxonomy): domain Eukaryota; kingdom Metazoa; phylum Chordata; class Amphibia; order Anura; family Megophryidae; genus Leptobrachium; species Leptobrachium leishanense. The sequence continues at coordinate 457,843,538 of CM019064.1, read as the reverse complement.
TTTGCATGTATGCATTAGTTTTTAATTAAATATCTAATAAACCATTGCTTATAATATTCTGCAGTAAAGAGTCTCTTTATTTCTAGATTTTTTAGTATTTTTAAGCATTTTTTAAACTTTTTTCAAAAAACTAATTTTTTGCGAACTCGAACCGAACACGCCAAAAAGTTCGAAGTTTGCGAACTTGCGAACGGCAAAAGTTCGAATCGAACTCCGAACTAATCGAACCGAACAGCTCATTCCTACTTCTGAACTGTGCCAATTTTTTTTAGATATATTGTATGGAACCCCAGGGGTACATGTGCACCTTCAACACAGTTCTGATATAAACAAGCAGTATTTTTCCTCTTGGTTTTGGTTTTATTGCATCCATCAGCAACAGAACAAAACAGCTTTCTTCACCAAACAGTAAAGTAAACAGCTTTTCTCAGCAATCCATCAACATAAAGCAAAAGTCTTTCAAGTAAAGTTGCACTGCGTAGTGCAATTCGGTAGTCTCACCCAGGTAAGGTCCAATTGCTCATGAGCGGACACACAGAAAAATGGTTAAAAGAGCCTAAAAAGAATCAATAAATACTGCCACTTTTTATGTGTTTGATGTTCTTAAATTGCCTCTAGGAATATTGTTTTACTCTCACCACCGTGTATGATTATCAGATACTATCAGGGTTATTCAAAAATAATCGAAAAGTCACCGCACGTTCGGTGACTTTTCGTCCTCTTCAATTCGGGCCAATTCGGCGATCCCATTTCGGCGACCATGCGGTGTATTCAGCAAGCACCCCAGGGCCATCGAAGTGCAGGGAAAAGCCGCCGAAAACCTGCCGAACACTCCCTGCACAACCCCGTGAACGCACGCCGAAAACCCGCAAAAACATCTGGATTAACCCTGCCGAACACAGTCGCCGGAAAAACCCGACACCGCAGACGAATGGAGTGAAAAAAAAACAAAACAGCACGCTTGAATGTTTGAAAAGTGAAACACTGTTTGCAAAGAAAATGTCTGAAATTTACATATAAAATCCAATGAATGATAATAAAAAGGGCTGTTACAGAAAAAAGAAAAAGACGATTAAAAAAAATGTAAAAAAATATATCGGAAAAAGAATTTGGGCAAAAAAATCCCGAAAAATGCTTAAAATATCCCAAAAATCTATAAATAAAGAGACTCTTTACTGCAGAATTTTATAATGAACGGTTTATTAGATATTGAATTAAAATGGGAATATTTTTAACATTGAAGCCTATGGGATTTGCCTGAATAAACCTGCCGCATGAAGCAACAGCATGGCAGGGCAATTCGGCAACTTTTCACTGCTGGTTTTTGTTCTCTGAATAGCTGAAGCATTGCTTCTCTATGGGGATTTCACTGCCCTCAAACAGGCACCGTAGGTGCAGGGAATTCGCCAACATTTGGCGAATTGCCTGCTCTCTGAATAGCCGAATGGCCAAGAAAGGTAACCGAACGCTGATTCTCAGCGTTCGGTTACCTTTCGGCAGCCATTCGGATCTCTTTGAATAACCCTGATAGATTCTGTCACTACTTTATTATTGGCACACGGCAAATTTACAGCCCTCATTTCCTTCTTTAGAAGATTTTTTCTTTGAAGGTTTTTCCTGAATCTTAAAATACTCAGTTTTTTGGGGGTTTTTTTGGTTCCACTTTCAAAACGGTTATATCTACGTGTTACGCTTAAAAAGCAATTTGTATGTTTTATTCTTTATGTACACTTGATAGAGTTACCACCGGAGGGCGCCATTGTATTTTACATTATTCCTACATTGCAGTAAAGTTTCATTACTTATACACTGTCATTCTTTTAACAGCGCCGAACGCTACACAATTTCTGTTGCTTATATAGTACAGTATTGGGATGGTAGTTACATCAATACATCCCACCACAAATCATTATTGCGCCGGGGAGACTTCCCTCACCATTGTTTTCCACAGTAGCAGCAGGACGCTACTTTGTCTCCCACGTAGGCAGCATCCCACCATACGAGGTATTCCTCTCAAACACAGAGCGCTTACTGAAGGTTTCTCCACCGATATTAAATACTATTTACTTATTATGACTAGGTTCCATGTAAAGAAAAGAAAATAAAAATAATTAAAATATATATTTTTTAATTTATTAACGCAGCATTATTGTTCACTTTTTAATTATAATGTGAACAATGCTGCTGCACTAACAAAAAAACGCAGTTTTTCAGTTTTACGTAATATCGCGTATTTTATAAAAAAAAAATACAGTAACGAGCTCCCATTTCTAATTTTTACCAAGCGTACCTCATATAATATATAACCGTAAAGGCTCGGATGATAAAATGTGAAAAAAATACTTTGCACGCTGTAGAGGATTGAAATTTTAAAGGAAATTCACATTTTTTTACATTCTTTGTTTATATTATTCTGGCAGAATATGACAAATACATATAATAATGATATATTATGAGTCCACCGTAAAAACTATCAGGGTTATTCAGAGAGCGGTGAAAAGCAGGAGAATGACTGGAGAATGGAAAATTCGAGGTCAAAATAGCCGATTTGGTGTCAGAAATCTGTCGCAGACTAAGCCTGTGCCCCCACCTAATCCCTGGCAAACCTCTATTTACCTGCATTTGCTTGTCATTAGCCTGCTTATATTTGTATACAGGTTTCAGGATCCTCTCTGGCTGCTCATCTGCTATCGTGGTGCCTTCAGGTGTTTGCCATGACTCCTAATGAAGCCTGTTTAAAAGAGGGATCCACCCTTCCATCAGGGCTTCAACATTAACCTTCTGGTAGCGCAAGCAACCAGTCTAGTCCCTGAAGCTCTATGCTATTCTGAACCTGAACTCCTCCTGTGAACCTGGCAAGTGCACCCTCGCTTTCAAGACTCCTCGCTGGCAAGTGCACCCCACTCTCAAGACTCCTCGCTGGCAGGTGCACCCCACTCTCAAGACTCCCCGCTGGCAAGTGCACCCCACTCTCAGGACTCCCCGCTGGCAAGTGCACCCCACTCTCAAGACTCCTCGCTGGCAAATTAAACTCTGCTTTCCAGCAAACCCTGGAACCAGCATACAGTCTATTACTTGCATCATATAGACTCTGATCCATTTATTTCCTGCTGTGTTTATTTTCTAAATAAACCCTTTATGCCTGGTAACCTACGTGACTCTTCCAATCACTGCACCATGGGCTCACCTCACCAACCGTCGCACCCCATTCCTGACATTTGGAAAGTGAGATGAATGGGAGAATTTTTCTGTTTTGGCAAATTTGACCTAGAATTTTCCATTCTCCAGTCATTCTCCTGCTTTTCACCACTCTCTGAATAACCCTGTATATATAATTTGTCTGGGCCATATAATAAAACATGACTTCAAAATTTGTTTAAAAATGATGAGCAAAAAAGATAAATGAGCTCAGCAGTGAAGGGGTTAAGTTATATATTCCTAGATACATTATTTAACTCCAGTTTCATTTAAATGTGACCTAACATGGTCATTATTCTCAATTACACAGACTTAAAACTTCACCAGTTACTCCTAATTATTATTATTTAAAGGTTATTCAGAAAGCACCGAAATATCACTGACATTTCGGGGAATCAAAGTTCCCCACCCTGCCTTGTATTCAGCATTCACCGCAGGGTCCCCGGAGTGCAGGGAAAACCTGCCGAACAAACGCCAAAATCCCACCAAACATCCACCGGAACCGCCGCAAAATACTTACTGAAAATGTCGATGAGCCATCGAACACAGCGCAGACTAGCTGCCGGAAAAAGCCAACAAGCTGACGAACAAGGTTTAAAAAAAAAAAAAAAAGATTTGAAAGTGTGAAAATTGAAACGCTGTTTGCAAAAAAACTACTGAACGAAAATGTCTGGAATTTACATATAAGATCCAATGAATGATAATAAAAAGGGCTGTTACAGGAAAAAAAAAGAAAAAATGCTTTTAAAAAAAACAGAAAAGTTTTGGAGAAAAAAAAATCCCGAAAAACACTATTTTTTTGTGGTTTTTAATTAATGCAGCAATATTGTTCACATTTCAGTTATGTGAAAATTCAAATTTTCTTGTATTTCTTGCTATAATATACAGGCAGGACATGACGTATACATATAATAATGATATATTATGAATCTGCCGAGTCTGCCAGGAAGAACGATATATAATATGTCTGGGTCATATAATAAAACGTGGCTTCAAAACGCGTTTAAACGTGATGAGCGAAAGCGGTAAAAATGTGCTCAGCACACAGGCGTGAAATGGCTCAGCAGTGAAGGGGTTAATCGCACAAGATGCAAGGGGAGGAGAACAAAAGCAAGGAGGCCATCAATAAGAGCAGAATGGGAAATTGGTTTACCGTCTCTTACTGGGTCTGGAAATCGGTCTGCACGGGAGGACTGTTGGGCACCCATATTGCAAAACCGCAATGGGGAGGAAAGCGTGATAGGAAAGGTAGTGTGGAGGCATTCACAAAAATGCACAGAGTTTCCTCATAGAGTCTACACAAAATACAAATCTCCACTCTATTCAAAAATAAGTTTAACTATGCTGACAAAAAACACACACACACACATGGAAAAATTACAAAGGCCAGGTAAGCAGGGACCCAAATCCAAGGGCAAGGCAACGTCCTATAGGTGAGTACTAGGGATGAGCATGGCTGAAAAATTTGTTTCGTTTAGTTTCGTTTCAATACATTTTTTTTAATAATTTTGTTTTCGGAATTTCGTAACTAATTTCCTATTTCGTTTCGTATCGCTTTGAAATTTCGAATCGATTTGAATTTCATATCAATTTGATAGTTGATTTCAATTCGAATTTTGGATCACTAAATAAAACCCCAATTAATCAAATTTTGCTGTTAAAAGAAAAGCTAGGGTAACATTTTAAGCTGCGTCACAGATTTAGAATTTGAGTCCAATTAACCAGTGAAACAAAATTAATTTGTTTCATAAAGTCCTTTGCTGACTATTACTTGTATTGTAAGTTAAGATTAATTCAATAGTTGATATCAATTTGATAGTTGATATTGGTTATTCAAATGTTTCTTTTATGATGGTGACAGTGTAAAACGAAATACATTCGTTATATACCGTTTCATTTCAAATTCGTATCGTATCGATTCGTTATTCGGAAGTACTTCCGAACTACGAATTATCAAATTTCGTTCCAAATTTTTCCGAAACAAATGCACATCTCTAGTGAGTACACACAACGGGGTAATCCAGCGCTAAGGAAAGGAACAATTCAACATCCTATGGACGAGTACACACAATGGGGTACTCCAGCGCTAATGAAGGGAACAATACAACATCCTATGGGCGAGTACACACAATGGGGTGCTCCAGCGCTAAGGAAGGGAAAAATTCAACATCCTATGGGCGAGAACACACAATGGGGTACTCCAGCACTAAGGAAAGGAACAATTCAACATCCTATGGACGAGTACACACAATGGGGTACTCCAGTGCTAAGGAAGGGAACAATTCAACATCCTATGGGCGAGAACACACAATGGGGTACTCCAGTGCTAAGGAAGGGAACAATTCAACATCCTATGGACGAGTACACACAATGGGGTACTCCAGTGCTAAGGAAGGGAACAATTCAACATCCTATGGGTGAGTACACACAATGGGGTAATCCAGCGCTAAGGAAGGGAACAATTGAACATCCTATGGGCGAGAACACACAATGGGGTACTCTAGTGCTAAGGAAGGGAACAATTCAACATCCTATGGGTGAGAACACACAATGGGGTACTCCAGCGCTAAGGAAGGGAACAATTCAACATCCTATGGGTGAGAACACACAATGGGGTACTCTAGTGCTAAGGAAGGGAACAATTCAACATCCTATGGGTGAGAACACACAATGGGGTGCTCCAGCGCTAAGGAAGGGAAAAATTCAACATCCTATGGGCGAGAACACACAATGGGGTACTCCAGCACTAAGGAAAGGAACAATTCAACATCCTATGGACGAGTACACACAATGGGGTACTCCAGTGCTAAGGAAGGGAACAATTCAACATCCTATGGGTGAGTACACACAATGGGGTAATCCAGCGCTAAGGAAGGGAACAATTGAACATCCTATGGGCGAGAACACACAATGGGGTACTCTAGTGCTAAGGAAGGGAACAATTCAACATCCTATGGGTGAGAACACACAATGGGGTACTCCAGCGCTAAGGAAGGGAACAATTCAACATCCTATGGGTGAGAACACACAATGGGGTACTCCAGCGCTAAGGAAGGGAACAATTCAACATCCTATGGGTGAGTACACACAATGGGGTACTCCAGCACTAAGGAAGGGAACAATTCAACATCCTATGGGTGAGAACACACAATGGGGTACTCCAGCGCTAAGGAAGGGAACAATTGAACATCCTATGGGCGAGAACACACAATGGGGTACTCTAGTGCTAAGGAAGGGAACAATTCAACATCCTATGGGTGAGAACACACAATGGGGTACTCCAGCGCTAAGGAAGGGAACAATTCAACATCCTATGGGTGAGAACACACAATGGGGTACTCCAGCGCTAAGGAAGGGAACAATTCAACATCCTATGGGTGAGAACACACAATGGGGTACTCCAGCGCTAAAGAAGGGAACAATTGAACATCCTATGGCGAGAACACACAATGGGGTACTCTAGTGCTAAGGAAGGGAACAATTCAACATCCTATGGGTGAGAACACACAATGGGGTACTCCAGCGCTAAGGAAGGGAACAATTCAACATCCTATGGGTGAGAACACACAATGGGGTACTCCAGCGCTAAGGAAGGGAACAATTCAACATCCTATTGGTGAGAACACACAATGGGGTACTCCAGCGCTAAGGAAGGGAACAATTCAACATCCTATGGGCGAGAACACACAATGGGGTACTCCAGCGCTAAGGAAGGGAACAATTCAACATCCTATGGGTGAGAAGACACAATGGGGTACTCCAGCGCTAAGGAAGGGAACAATTGAACATCCTATGGGCGAGTACACACAATGGGGTGCTCCAGCGCTAAGGAAGGGAAAAATTCAACATCCTATGGGCGAGAACACACAATGGGGTACTCCAGCGCTAAGGAAGGGAACAATTGAACATCCTATGGGTGAGAACACACAATGGGGTACTCCAGTGCTAAGGAAGGGAACAATTGAACATCCTATGGGCGAGGAACACACAATGGGGTACTCCAGTGCTAAGGAAGGGAACAATTCAACATCCTATGGGCGAGTACACACAATGGGGTGCTCCAGCGCTAAGGAAGGGAACAATGCAATGTCCTATGGGCGAGAACACACAATGGGGTACTCCAGCGCTAAGGAAGGGAACAATGCAACGTCCTATGGGCGAGTACACACAATGGGGTGCTCCAGCGCTAAGGAAGGGAACAATGCAATGTCCTATGGGCGAGAACACACAATCGGGTGCTCCAGCGCTAAGGAAGGGAAAAAGGGAGAGGGCCACTAATAGAATACCTAGACCATTGGCAAAAACCATTAACGTCCACACTCACAACAATTAGAATCAGACAGCGCAAGGTCAAACTCCAAACAAGCAACTATCCACGGTGATTCTGGGTTTTAAAAATCATACTCACCACAGATCAATTGAATGCTGAAGAAAACTGCTGACACCACTGAAATGGTTAATAAAAACCACTGACAGGATTGGTGAGCCTGTAAATAAAGATTCAGCTGCGCTGATACACCCTTTTTGGAAACAAGCTTGAGTGGAGAGATGAATGAAGAGACAGACGCAGAGTTCTTCCCTCACATATCGTATCTGTGTGTGCTCAGGCTTTGCCTCGTGTAGTACAAATTACATACAGGATATTCATAATGCACGAGCCAATAGCAGACATTCGTCACGTCAGAGGTAATTAACGTAGACAAAAAAGAGGTCTTTTACCCTTATATGGTTATGTCTTTGACCACTCAAGTAACATATCATGTGACGCAAAAGAGCAAAATCTCTGCCCAGCAACGAACATAGTTCACAGTATGATGGGGTTGATTTCCTGAAACAGGAATAAAAAGAAAATCAAAATTTCGGAGCAATTTCTCTATTCACAAAGCTGTCAATTCTTCAAATACAGGCGAAGTGACAGCGAAATACGGACAATTTGCTACTCTTCAGCGGTCTTCGGTGACATTCGCCAACTTTTTCATGAGTCTTCGGCAACTCCATCTTCGCCACCCTACGGGGAACCTACAGTGAAAAGTGAATTCACCGTAATTTTGGCAAAATGGAATTGCCGAAGTGCACGTAAGTGAAACGCGCCGAAATGGCTTTGTGAATAACCCTATTATCTCTCTCATACTTTAACCAGAAAAGGATATTTAATCATTTATTCTGTGGCAAATTAATTCCTTATTGCTCCTCTCACTCTTAAGGGGTTATTCAGAGAGCACCAAAAATTCACTTTACCGAAAAGTCACTTCACCGAAACGTTCCCCGCACTTCGGGGAATCAAATTTCCTGACCCTGCAGTGAATTCATTAATCAGCTCAGGGTCCCCGTAGTGCAGGGAACGCATCCGAAAAACCACTGCATCGAATGGAAATCTGTAAAAAAAAAACAGAAAACAGAATGCAGCCGAAAAAAGCTGACAATCAGCCGAACACAGCACCGTCCAGCAGCTGGAAGAAGCCAACAAGCCGACGAACAGGGTAAGAAAATCCCAAACAAAATGACTGAAAGTTTCAAATTTGAAACGCTGTGTACAAATAAATGTCTGTAATTAACATGTAAGGTCCTATGAATAATAAAAAGGTCTGTTACAGTAAAATAAAAAATAAAAAAAAATTTTAAAAAAAAAATCGGGAAAAGAAAGTTGTCGAAAAAATTCTGAAAAATCCCTGAAAAAAATCCTAAAAGAAAATAAATAAAGAGACTTTTTGTTGCAGATTAAAAGAATAGGCGGTATATTAGATATTGAATACAAACGGAATTTTTTCTTACATTGAAACCTGTGGGATTCGCATGATTAAACCTGTCGAATGACACCACCGAACAGCAGGGCATTTCTCTGTCTTTTCCCTGCGGTTCAGTGTCTCTGAATAGGTTAACCATTACTTCTCTATGAGAATTTCACTGTCGAACAGGCAAGTACTTGTTGTAAATTCGCCAAAATTTGGCGAACTGCCTGCTTTCTGAAAAGCCGAATGGCCACGAAATGTCACTGTACAGGGAAATTCACTGATCAGTGCAATTTTGGTGTCAGATCGGCTCTCTCTGAATAACCCCTTTAGTGATACCACTGTCTTGCCATTAGGAAATAGTGCAAAGTTTGGTACTTGCACTGTTTGGATTTACCAGAAATTAAATTTACTAAATTCATTTATTTTAAATTAATTAAAATCCAGGTCTTGAATTTCATAAACCAGGTAAAATAAAATAACTTTGGTGTACATTTATTTTCTGTAGCAGCATTTGTTATGTGGAAGTAAGAATAAGAAAAACAATGATTGCAAATTTTGTATTTTTAATACAACAATAATAATAGCAACAATATCCTGCATTTTATACTTAACTTAGGAGCTACTAAAAGGTAGAGATGTGCATTCGTTTCGGAGAAATTCGGAATATGGAACGAAATTGGATAATTCGTATAACGAATCGATACAATACGAATTCGAAGCGAAACAAACTGGTATATAACAAATTTATTTAGTTTTACACTGTGTCACCATCATAAAAAAAATTGAATAACTGATATCAACTATTGAATTTGAAATGAGCTATCAAATTGATATCAACTATCAAATTGATCTTAACTTACAATACAAGTAATAGTCAGCAAAGGGCTTTATGAAACAAATTAATTTTGTTTCGCTATTTAATTTGACTCAAATACTAAATCTGTGACACAGCTTAAAATTTAACCATTGCTTTTCTTTTAACAGCAAAATTTGATTAATTGGGGTTTTATTTAGTGATCCAAAATTCGAATTGATATCAACTATCGAATTGATATACGAAATTTGAATCGATTCAAAATTACACATCGAAACAAAACGGAATTCGTTACGAATTTCCAAAAACAAAATTATTTAAAAACCTAACGAAACGAATATAAACAAAATAAATTTTTCAGCCATGCACATTCCTACTAAAAGGTTTATGGCTCAATAAAACTATCATTATTTTGGTTCTCTGAGCATATGTTCTTTGGTGTTCGTTTCTGGTTTGAACATAATCATATAACATTTTGGTAAAAATATGCAGCCTAATAGTCCAGCGCTGGATGTCAGTATGGCAAACACTTCCACGGCCACCATGTATTTCCCTTTGGTGCTCAGATATGCCGGGATCATTGCAATCCAAACGCTGCAGAACACCAGCATGCTGAACGTGATGTACTTGGCTTCATTAAAACTGTCTGGTAATGTTCTGGCTAAAAAAGCAAAAGCAAAACTAACAAGAGCCAGAATCCCCATATAACCCAGGAGCGTGTAGAAGGCAATGACTGATCCTTCATTACACTGGATGATGATCTTTCCCTTATAAGAGTGCGTGTCCATCTCCTGGAAGGGGGGAGATACAGCCAGCCAACACACAGTAATGACGACTTGGATAAAGGAGAAGAGCGAGACTACAGTATTGGAGAATTTGGCACTGATCCATTTCTTCAACGCACTGCCAGGTTTTGTGGCTCTGAAAGCGATATAAACCATTATCGTCTTGCCCAGCACCGAGGACACGGCTGTGGAGAAGATGATTCCGAACGAGCTTTGACGCAGCATGCAGGTGATATCTTCAGGACGTCCAAGAAACAAGAACACACATAAGAAACTGAGCATGATGCAGACAAGGAGGACAAAGCTGAGGCTCCTGTTATTGGCTCTAACAATAGGGGTTTCCCAAAACAATATATAAACAATTATTACTGGTATTGTGAGCAAACATAAGAGAACTGAGATAGACGCCAATATGATAGTCAACACATCATCTGTGTAAGAGAGAAAATCTTCCACTTTGGGAACACACTGATCCCTCTTCTGATTGGACCATTCATATTCTGAGCATCTTATGCAGTTTTCACTGTCTGTAGGAATAAGAACAAAGAACGTGGATGTATATTTAACACGTTTTAACAAAGAAAAATCTATTTAAAAAATAATCATAATGATGTAGAGTGAGAGGCTCGATAGCGGGTATAAACTACAAACATGTGTTTGACATGTGTCTGGCTGTGCCAGATTTAATATAATTTTATTACTTTATGTTTTAATTAAAGATTTTTATTAATTGGTCCCAATGTCCTTGAATCTGTTGAGGTTTTCGTGGATCTGACCTATTAACAAATCCACAGGCAATACCACCTAGAGCTTGGCTAAAAGCTCCACCAAATGTGAGTTGACACTCTAATTGTATCAGTTCATGTATTGACTGGCGGATCTGCACAAGAAAGTTTCTCTGTCTCTATTCTTTCTCCTATATCCGACGAATAAGAGGAGCTATCGATTGTATAAGGTGTGGGTTACCTTCAGAATAATAAGAAGAAAAAAGACCCAGATGCATCCAACCACTCAGAGCCAGTGATAGGGCTCTACCTTTGTGAGTGGAATAATTCAACAGTATTGCACAAATATTTGATTAATACACTCTGCACTATCATATGTACTTTTTGCTTCTTTTTATATAAAATCCATGTGGATGATGCATATTATGAGAACCACCTGAATCCCGAGAAGCTATTATCATCGCACTACCAGATACGTATATTCACGTTTGTTGTCACATTGGTTTGGGGGAAACCTCTATATATCTGGTTTGGCATTGGGATACTGGTGTTGGTACATATTTGGGCGCTTACCATTTTTTCTGCATAAACTACAAACATGTCAACTAATCCAGCAAAAGAGCAACTCGACGGATTAACCAGGGAGGGAAAAACTTTATAATCTAAGAGTTAAAAGACAAACCCTGAAAACATTTCAAGTACATTTATGGAGAAACATAGAAAATGTCAGCAGATAAGAACCTTTCGGCCCATCTAGTCTGCCCAATTACATGGATACTTTACCTGGATTTATCTTTTGTTTAGGATAGCCTTATGCCTATCCCATGCCTGCTTAAATTCAATTACTGTTTTGGCCTCTACCACTTCAACTGGAAGACTGTTCCATGTATCCACCACCCTCTCAGTAAAATAATGCTTCCTGATGTTACTTTTAAACCTTTGCCCCTCTAATCTAAGACTATGTCCTCTTGTTTTGCTACTTTGTTCCCTTTTAAATATACTCCCTTCCTCTACCTTGTGGATTCCCTTTACGTATTTAAATGTTTCTATCATATCTCCTCTGTCTCGTCTTTTTTCCAAGCTGTACATGTTAAGATCATTAAGCCTTTCCTGGTAACTTTTCTCCTTCAAGCCGTAAACCATTTTAGTAGCCCTTCTCTGAACTCTCTCTAAGATGTCTATATCCTTCTGGAGATATAGATATAGATATAGAGAATGTCACTTGGAGAGCAGTACCCAGGATGGGTATCCACGTGCAGAATGCTCCCCTCACCATCACTATCCTGAAGGAGTACTGATTCTGGCCCAAACCCACCCAGTCAATGGCCATAGCTCTATGCAGGCTGAAAACAAAACTGGGAATTACTTTATTTACAGTTTACAATTAAAAACCGGGGGAATGTACAGAATACAATGGTAAAACACATCCCAGCATTTCCATACTGAAGAGCCTCCCAATAGCCTCCCCTCTCACACACACTCCCTGGTGAAACAAAGTCTGGTGAACAGTCAGAGAGATCTGGTTTAAGCCAGTTCCTGTGAGTTGGGTGACAGCAGGGGAAACAGAGCAATCATTCACATACAGTTTACATAGAGGGTATACAGCATAGTATATAACACATGCCACTCTACTATAAATACATAAAGGAATAATTCTATAACATGGACATTGGGGAATAGGGCACAGACGACAGAAATACCCTGTACCTAGAAATGTAGGTACAGGGTCACTTTAACAAAGGAGAGGGCTGGGAAACATCACACAACATCAGTAACCCTAATCAAAAAACAAACCGAAACTGTAACGCTAATCAAAAATCTAACTGAAACTGTCAGTAATCCTAATCACAAAACAAACTGAAATTGTAACGCTATCAGTAACCCTAATCAAAAAACAAACTGAAACTGTAACGCTATCAGTAATCCTAATTAAAAAACAAATCGAAACTGTAACGCTATCAGTAACCCTAATCACAAAACAAACTGAAACTGTAGCGCTATCAGTAACCCTAACCACAAAACAAACTGAAACTGTAGCGCTATCAGTAATCCTAATAAAAAAAAGTGAAACTGTAATGCTATCAGTAACCCTAATCACAAAATCAAACTGAAACTGTAACGCTATCAGTAATCCTAATCAAAAAACAAACTGAAACCGTAACGCTATCAGTAATCCTAATCAAAAACAAACTGAAACCGTAACACTATCATTAATCCTAATCAAAAACCAAACTGAAACTGTAACGCTATCAGTAACCCTAATCAAAAAACAAACTGAAACTGTAACGCTATCAGTAATCCTAATTAAAAAACAAACCGAAACTGTAACGCTATCAGTAACCCTAATCACAAAACAAACTGAAACTGTAGCGCTATCAGTAACCCTAACCACAAAACAAACTGAAACTGTAGCGCTATCAGTAACCCTCATCAAAAAATAAACTGAAACTGTAACGCTATCAGTAATCCTAATCAAAAAACAAACTGAAACTGTAACGCTATCAGTAAACCTAATAAAAAAAAACTGTAACGCTATCAGTAACCCTAATCAAAAAATCTAACTGAAACTGTAATGCTATCAGTAACCCTAATCAAAAAACAAACTAACGCTATCAGTAACCCTAATCAAAAAACAAACTGAAACTGTAACGCACCCCTCAATGATGCGATGTAACCCTGTATTCCTCTTTTGCAGCACTCACATTTTAATTCAGCTTCCCGGGCCAGGCTCCATAACTGTGTGCTTTTAGATCCCAGCTGGACTTAGATCCCACCCTCCCTCCCCTCGCCCACCCAATCCCCGGTTCTCATTTAATTTATACCCACCACTTTAGAACTTCACCTACCAGACTCCATTCCATCTTCTGCTCACTTTATCGGTTCCCTGCCTGTGTTCTGTTTTGGTGTTTTTTTTCCCTTCCTCTTCTCCCCTCCACCGTTTTCTAGAAATGGTTTTCCCTCTTGTCATGCCTGCTGGTGCTCCTGCAGTGCGGCCTTCCCAACAGAGAGGGCGCCAGTCTCTGAATCAGGCCACTTTGAATGCTGCACCTGATCAGGGATCTAGGCCTTTAAATATCAGTCACTGACTATGCTCTCCTTTGTGCACTGTAACACCCGCAGCTTACTCCCTAAACTGGATGAGCTTAACGTTTGGTGCCTCCATTACAAACCTAAAGTCATTGTGCTGACAGAATCATGGCTAACCCCTAAAGTACCAGACTCTGCCATATCAATACAAGGGTATTCATGTTATAGAAAGGACAGAGCAAAGAGAGGAGGAGGAATTGTTATTTATGTTGATGAAGTCCGCAAAGTTCACCCCTCTGCAAAACTCTAGCTTCCCAGCCACTTTTGATTTCCTTTCTGGTATTATTGAGATCCCTTTCAGTAAACCAATTATTGTTGCTAGATTCTATCGCCCACCGAGCTCCCCAGTGCACTCCCTTTCTGACATAACCCAAATCCTTAGTAATTTGGTAGCTCAAAACCAAAAAAATTAACTGCTGGTCCTCGGCGATTTTAATGATGACTGGCTGAATCCTAAAAACAATAAACACTGCTCCCAGTTTAAGGCTTTCCAGTTAACACAATTAATCTCCTCCCCCACTCGCATTAATATGAAAAGCCTTAACCATACCTTGCTGGACAGGATTCTCTCCTCATGTCCTGATAGAATACAGGAGGCAGGTGTTCTCGCTAATAGCTTCAGTGATCACTGTCTAGTGTACTGTGTGTGCAAAATAAAGGACACAAAATCTCCCCCAAAAGGTAATAATCACCAGGCCCTTCAAGAAATTTAATCTTGAATCCTTCCTAAATGATCTCAAACGGATCACGTGGTGCAGGCTAAACCTAATAACAGACCTGGACTGTGCAATTGAATACTTTCAGTCAGAGCTCCTGCAAGTCTGGAATGCCCATGCCCCGCTGCCTAAAGTGCGAGTCAAAGGGGCACATCTCTCCTGGGTTACAGCTGACCTCACACATATGTACCAGCTTAGAGATTCACTGTGGTCAAATTTCAAGAGTACTGGATCCATGAACGATCACTGTGAATACCGAAAATGGCGGAATGCATGCACAAAGCAAACAAAAATGGCCAAAGCCCAATACTTCAATGAAAATTGAAACAATAACAAATCAAATCCGAGAAACTTTTGGAAAATCATAAATAATACCCAATCGCCCCCTGTCCACTCCCAACCAGCTGCTGACAAAGTAAATAACCAAACCCTGTAACACCCTCTAGATGTAGCAAATGCCTTTAATAACTATTTTGTTGGATGCGCCAACACCCTGATTGCTAAGCTAGCAATTGAAACACATTCAGAAAGGCAGCACACAAGTCAGATCCTTCCAACTGTGCAAAAACCCTGTATCAAAGGGAAATTCAGTTTTAGACCGGTGCTTGTCAGTGCCATTACTGAACTTCTCTGTAACCAAAAAATGAAACACCAGTCCGGACTTGACTAAATCCCAGCAATGCTGCTAAAAATCAGCGCGATTGGATATATACCCAAACTCTGGAAGACTGCGAGAGTGGTACCTATCCATAAAAGTGGAGACAATACTTTGGTATCAAACTACCGTCCAATATCATTGCTTCCTGTAATGTCAAAAATTCTGGAAAAATGTGTTTACACTCAATTACGCGATTACTACCAGTATTTGAACTATTTAACCCCAGATCAATCCGGCTTCCGTCCAAATCATTCAACCACGACTGCTCTTTTAAAAGTTTCCAATGATATCCAGGCTGGTATGGAACAAGGAAACCTAACTGGAGTCATCTTCCTTGATTTTGCCAAGGCCTTTGACACCGTAGACCATGGCATCTTATTGCAAAAACTTAAAAACTCTGGTATTAGTGATCGCACGCTAACCTGGTTTCAATCACATGTGTCTTATCGGTCGCAATATGTGTCCATTTCTGACAGCACTTCCCTCCCCCTCCCAGTCACGTGCGGTGTACCCCAAGGCTCGATACTCAGCCCTCTGCTATTCACAATATTCATAAATGATCTGCCCAATGTCTGCAAATCCTCAACTGTACACATGTACGCAGACGACAATGTAATCTATACCAGCAAACCAGATCTCCCGCAGCTGGAGGCCGTGCTGCAGGACCAATTCACAGAGGTAGAAAAGTGGATCAAAGATAACAAACTTTTTCTAAATGCTGACAAAACTGTTACAATGCTGTTTGGAACAGCACCTAATCTTCACAAATTGTAAACACCCCATCTATGTGTCAGGACAAAATCAAATGGCACGTTGACCACAGTCACTAATCTCAAATATCTAGGTATGTGGTTAGACCCAAATCTATCCTTTGGCCCCCACATCGAAAAACTTTCATCTAAACTTTACCCCAAAATAGGTGCCCTATACAGAAACAAATCCTGCCTGAGCCCCGCTGTAAGAAAGCAGATTGTACAGCATATGCTTATGCCAGCTATTGAATACGGAGATGTAGTGTATGCAGCTGCCCTGCAAACACACCTCCAGAAACTTACTACATTGTATAACTCATTCTGTCGCTTTGTGCTACAATGTAACTACATGACCCACCATTGTGACATGTTAAAGAACTAAACTGGCCGTCGCTGGAATCTAGACGCACTCTTCACCTTTCCAACCTGGTGTTTAAGAGCTTTTCTGGGAAGCTACCACCCTACCTGAATAGACTGCTTTCCTCATCCTATAACCTCCGATCCAGGACCGGCACCTTACTTGCAATACCACAATACAAAAAGAAAGTGGCTTGATCCTCATTTTCCTACAGAGCACCACAATTATGGAAGAACCTCCCAGACGCCATCAAATCTTCCCCCAGTCTAAAGTCCCTTAAGAGCTCCCTATTAAAATACCTCAATAAGGAATGCACCTGTAAACATGTAACATAGTGACTATATTTCCTACATATTTATTTTTGGTTAATCTGTATTTGTTTTGTCTTAATATCTTGCATTTTACTAGTTTGTATTTCTGTAACCATGTTCTTGAACCAGGGACATACTTGAAAACGAGAAAAATCTCAATTTATCCTTCCTGGTAAAATCCTTTATAAATAAATAAATAAAAATAAATTAACCCTAATCCTAATAAAAAAACAAAAGGAAACTGTAACCCTATCAGTAACCGCAATCAAAAAACAAACCGAAACTGTAACTCTAACAGTAACCGTAATCAAAAGCAAACAAACTGTAACCCTATCAGCAACCCTAATCCTAATCATAAAGCAAACTGAAACTGTAACTCTATCAGTAACCTTAGCCCTAATCAAAAAACAAGCCAAAACTAACTCTAACAGTAACCCTAACCTTAAATAAAAAAACAAGCAGAAAATGCAGCCCCAACAGTAACCCTAATATAGAAACAAACAGAAATTGTAATCCTAAACCTAACAGTAACCCTAAATAATTTTGTTAAGTTTATATTAGCTATTCACTTTTCGGTACACAATTTAAATTTTTTGAATATGTATTAAATCCTCGAGATTTTCCGATTGAATTCATATTAACCCATTCAATCCCTTCATAAAAAAATTAAATGATAAAAAAGACAAAAATCCTAATCGCAACTAAAACCTAATGGATCCAAAAACGTTTTTGTTTTCTTCTTTGTCCATGTGATACAGTTTTCAAACTGTCCTCCTGATAATCTGACAGCCTGAGGCTGTCACCTGGGTTTCAGAAGGATGGGCGTAAAATGCGTTGTGAGTTTCTGTTTAATGGTGCTTAACTAGTTAAAATCAGGGCTTTTTCAGGCCATGTATGAGTGTTAGTGCAGCACCCGTGTATGAGCAGTCCTGATTGGCAAGACAGCTGGTCATCCTGGTTCTCATATGTGCTGATATGACTAGGGCCGAAACAGCTAATCAATTGATCGGCAACTAATCGATAATGGAAATAGTTGACAACTATTTTAATAATCGATTAATCGGTGTAGATTAATCGCCCTGTGTACAGCACGCACTGTGTAGAGTCAGATCGAGTTAAATGTCAATAACCTCAACTTCGGAGCTGATTGGAGAAGACGCGCTGCTGCTTTACTAGGTATGATTTAGTTCTAGGGTTATGTCAGACACAACCAGTTTGTTTTTATTCCGTTTACAACAGTAGAAGAACATTAAACACAAACAATAAGATACTGCCACTGGGTGAAGGGGCTGTATGCCTGTGTTTTACCCTTACTTGAAGCTGGAGTCCTGTGCCACCACTCCACCCTCCCTGCCACACCCTCTTTGGTCGGGAACTGCCATTCCCTCTCTTTTGGTCTGGTCTGTTTCCCCAAACTCACTCCCACACTCAGAGCCAGTCTTTTGTCCATACCCACTCCCTCTCACACTCAGGTCAAGTCTCGCGAGCAAAGTCACTCCCTTCCACCTCCAGTCCCTCCTTCCACTCAGATTGTTCACAAAATTATTTAAAAGGGACACTACGCACCCTGACCACTTTAGCTTATTAACCCCGATTTCATGCTGACATGTGCTTGTAGCCACGTTCATTTGCCTCGTGCATGCAGAATCAACCCATCCCTCTGACCAAGCACTCGCATACCTTGTGTGAAAAGTACGCAAGATACGCAATTTGGGTATGTACGTACAAAAGTTACATACAATACGCAAATAGCTTATGAATACAGGGGAGGGGTTGTGGTTATTTTATTTTTTACATAAAATTCCTTTTAAGTAAACACATTTTTTCTATTTTTTTTGTTATCCGATGAATCGATTAATCGAAATAATAATCGGCCAACTAATCGATTATGAGAATAATCGTTAGTTGCAGCCCTAGATATGACGCTCCCTTTTTGGTGGTGTGGCTGTCGTTGATGGTGCAAATCAGGTCACATCTGCACCCAAACAATGGCCACGGGCCTCCCTTCCGATCTCAGACTTTTGAAAGTTGGCAGGTCTGGAATCGTTCGTCTCCTGGAGAAAAGCTCCTGCATTCTTTTACCGTAACTTCGATGGGACGGAGAGATGGAAGGAGCTTGTGTCTCACCTGAGCAAAGACATGTTGTGTATTGGAGTATAACTTCCTTACGCTGTGGCTGTATTAGACTCGTACCTGTCACATTGGAGATTTCCCCTTCCGAACACTGGACACAGTCAAAGCAGCAGGAATATATTTTGGAGACTGGAACTTTCCTCCGTCCAGGCAGACAATTATCTGAGCATTGAGACTTTGGGACCTAACACACAAACATGGAACAAACACAAAATGCTTAGACATCAACATTATTATTATTTTTACTCTGAATCCGATATTTATGTGAAATTAAACAATCATTAGAAACATACACTTTTGTGCAAAAGTTTTAGGCGGGTGTGAAAAAGAAAGTAAGACTGCTTTCAGGAAAATGAGGGGGAAAAAAGCGTGAGAAAAACGTAACTGCTCCAGCCTAAAGTACAAGAAGTCTCTGAATTGATGGCATAACCCCTGACCTCAGAATCTCCGAGTCTGTTTGGGGTGATGACACAGAAGCAACTGAATCAGGCCTAGAATATTATATATATAGGAGTGTGGAGGAGGAGTCTGTGGATGGAAGTGGGAGGCTGGGTAGGTGGCAAGAGAAGGTTCCAGGAAAGGAGGTGGTGATCGGAAAGGAGAGGTGTGTTATAAAAGTTGGAAACTGTAGAGAAAATAAGATTCAGGGTGTTGCCAGCTTGGTGGGTAGGAGAGTTGGACCAATGTGCGAGGCCCAAGGAGGAGGTGACAAAAAGAATTTGGTGGTGAGGGTGTTGGGGGTTGGTCAGGGAGTCAATAGGAGTCTCAAAACCTCCAAGGATGAGAGACGGAATATCAGAGGAGAGAGAAAACAGCACCCACAAATTGAGTGGACATAAGGCCGCCACTTCCATTCCTACCCATTGAGGACAATGAGCATAGTAGAAACATACCATCATTGCTGATACATGGACTGCCTTATAAAATAGAATAAAACAGGCGCCCTTCCCCTCAAGTTCAAAACTTTACCAGCCGCCACTTGTAGATACTATATGACCATCTTAGGGGAATACTACGACCATACCTGGTCTTTCTGAGGATGCGTATGACCTGCCCGAGAAGAGGGAATGTTACAATACTGTTCACCAACAGTAAAAGAAGCCAAAAGGACAAGACTTTTGGTTTAACCCCTTCACTACCAAATGATTTTCCAGAAAATCACTCTCAGGAACTCTCTCAGTGTTTTTTTTTAGAAAATCATTTTAAATTAATTATACAGTAATAAATATTTGGGAATATCCCCAGTGTATTCCTTACTGTAATAATTTATTTGGCAGGGAGATGTTGCCATCTGCTGACCAAAAAGAGTTACTGCAGTTCTGATCTCCATGCAGGATCAGCAGGGGAGATTTTATTCAGACAATCCCAGCTTGCTCTGGAGCCCAAATGGAAATAAATTGTGTTTGCAATAAAAACAACTCCTTGGAATTGCTCCTTGGGAACACCATATTGACTATACTTGATGGGCCATATCTATACTATAATTGAGTAAGGCTTGGCGTGTCCGTCGCCAAGCCTTACTCTGCGCATGTGCGCGCAACCAGCGGCGGTTGGTTGCGCGCGCATGCAACCGCAGCGGCACGAGCCGGCTGTGCGCTCGCCGCGGCGGTTACAAGATGCACACAGCAGCCGGGTAGAGGCCGGGTAGAGCCTCTACCCGGCTGCCGCGCGCATCCAACCCCCGAACGGCGGAGGGAAAGTTCCCTCGCTTCCGCTCTTTGAAGGACCCAAGCCCCGGTCACGTGGGAGTCCCACGTGACCGCAACTTGGGTCCTTCAACGACCGGAAGCGGGGAAACTTTCACTTCCCCGGCGCCGCTCGGAAAGGTAAGTATGGCGCGGAGCTCATGGGGCGGCTGTCCGAATGCCGATAGAGCATTCGAACAGCCGCCCCATGTCTGGTCTGGGGTCTGATCTGGGGCATATATCCATGAGAGCTTGGGGGGACAATATCCAGGAGCTGGGGGCAATATCCAGGAGCTGGGGGGCAGTATCCATGAGCTGGGGCACAGTATCCATGAGCTGGGGACAATATCCAGGAGCTGGGGGGCAATATCCAGGAGCTGGGGGCAGTATCCATGAGCTGGGGGGCAGTATCCATGAGCTGGGGACAATATCCAGGAGCTGGGGGGCAATATCCAGGAGCTGGGGGGCAGTATCCATGAGCTGGGGCGCAGTATCCATGAGCTGGGGACAATATCCAGGAGCTGGGGGGCAGTATCCATGAGCTGGGGACAATATCCAGGAGCTGGGGGCAGTATCCATGAGCTGGGGGCAGTATCCATGAGCTGGGGCAATATCCATGAGCTGGGGGCAGTATCCATGAGCTGGGGGGCAATATCCATGAGCTGGGGGGCAATATCCAGGAGCTGGGGGGCAATATCCAGGAGCTGGGGCAATATCCACGTGCTGGGGCAATATCCACAAGCTGGGGCAATATCCACGAGCTGGGGCAATATCCACGAGCTGGGGCAGTATCCACATGCTGGGGCAATATCCATGAGATGGGGCAGTATCCACGAGCTGGGGCATATATCCATGAGCTGGGGCATATATCCACAATAGACTGCCCTCTGGGCAGGCTTTCCACCTTGTTACAAATATCACGCTAAAACAGGGACGGTAAGGAGAAAACCCTGCACCTGCAGTTAACTCAAAAGTTATCCACAACCAGGACCTGGTGCTTCTGCGGAATCTTTAGCAATAGAAAATCCCCCCAAAAATCAGATACTCACCTCTTATTCCGCGGCAAGAACAACGGCTCCATTCGCTCCTTCTTGCCACCGGGAGCAGAGAGAGACTGGGGGGAAAAAGTCCCCCAGTCTCACACTACGAATCACTACGCCGACCTGCTGGATCTCGCGAGGGGAGATCCTGCAGGTCATGTGACCGGCAGCGATAGTCCCCGTCCCCATTTTAGCATGATATTACGGTGCAGACACTAAGTCAGCAGCCCGCCCCTAACGTGGCGCTAAGCCTCGGGGCAGCGCTAAGCGCCACCATAAGCATCCCCTCCATGGAGTCCATAGGACTCCATTGATACTATCGCTGCCGGTCACATGACCTGCAGGATCTCGCCTTGCGAGATCCAGCAGGTCGGAGTAGTGATTCGTAGTGGGAGACTGGGGGACTTTTTCCCCCAGTCTCTCTCTGCTCCCGGTGGCAAGAAGGAGCGGATGGAGCCGTTGTTCTCGCCGTGGGATAAGAGGTGAGTATCTGATTTTTGGGGGGATTTTCTGCTGTTGCTAAAGGATTCCACAGAAGAACCAGGTCCTAGCTGTGGATAACTTTCGAGTTAATCGCAGGAGGATGGTAATTAGCGTTAGGACTTTGTAATCCTAACGCTAATTAACACTTTGTGCTCCCCATGTCAAGCATAGGGAGCCCAAAGTACAGTAACCTCGCGCTGAAAAGAGCATTATCCGAATCGCTAACGAGTTTTTTAACCCATTAGAGTTTGGATTGTAATATGGTGCGCCCGCGCTAGGGCAACCAAGGCTAACGTTAACGCTCACACAACGCTAATGTTATCATTAGGAATGTAATATGGCCTGAAAGGGAGTTTTGCAGATCCAGTATGGTTGATGTTGGAATTGAAGGGGTTAAAACTGCAGGTGCCATATTCCAATTGAACGACTGGGGCTGTAATACTTAAATGCTCACTCTTTAATCATAACATGTCCTGCTATTCATTTAAAGAACGCTCTTTCCCACCATTGGTTTTATTATGATAAGAAAGACTGATGTCATCGCGGATTCTTTAAATACCGAATCTACACCCGACTTAACTGGAAATAAGTGCGGGTGGCTTCTAGTCTGACCTCGTTTTCGCCAGTCTTCCATTTTATTTCATTAGCATTGATATGAAGCTTCTGACCCTCTGGCGCCCAGGACGTGTAATTGCCCACAAGGTAAGCTCGCGTTCGTGATCTATTTCTGTTAAGCATCCAGTTAAAAACCAGGAAACTTTGGACCGACTCTCCGTGTTCATCAAAATAACTAAGTGACGATGATGTTAACTTTTTTACGTAGTGATGCAGCTGCAGGAGACAATGGGAGATGATTTCATAAATAAACACATGTTTGTAAGAGAATAAATACACAGTCAGGGGCAGTGATAGATTTCATCAGTCTGTAAGAAAAAAGATGCTAGAGGTGTGCCGGTCTGAAATTTTTTTTTGTTTTGTTTAAAAATAATTTCGTTTTTGAAATTTTGTTTTGTATTTCGTTTCGTTTCAATTCAAAATTTGATATCGATTCGATAGTCGATCTATCAATTCAAATTTTGGATCACTAAATAAAACCCCAATTAAACAAATTTTGCTGTTAAAAGACAAGTTAGGGTTAGATATTAAGCAGATCTCACAGATTTAGTACCAGAGGCCAATTAAAAGGGACAGGCTGCTTGTGAAAAAGTAAAACTAACAGGGTTATTCAAAGAGAATCGAAAAGTCCCCGCACATTCGGTGACTTTTCGTTCTATTCAATTCGGTGCGATTCGGCGATCCCATTTCGGCGACCCTGCGGCATATTCAGCAAGCACCACAGGGCCGTCGTAATGCAGGGAAAATCTGCCGAACACTCACCGCAAAACCCGGCGAACGCACACCAAAACCCGCAAAAACATCTGGATTAACCCTGCCAAACTCGCCGGAGAGCAGGAGCCGATCACAGCGCAGAGCAGCTGCCGGAAAAAGCTGACACCGCAGACGAATGGAGTGAAAAAAAAAAAACAGCACGCTTGAATGTTTGAAAAGTGAAACGCTGTTTGCAAAGAAACTACTGAACGAAAATGTCTGAAATTTACATATAAAATCCAATGAATGATAATAAAAAGGGCTGTTACAGAAAAAAGAAAAAAATATTAACCCCCTAGGGACCTCTGACGTACCATGTACGTCCTGCCCACGGGTCTCCCTTAAACCCGCAGACGTACATGGTACGTCAGCGGCTCTTAATCTCTCTCCCGTCCGATACTTACCTCCCTCGCTGGATTCCTTGCAGATCTGGCAGGGAGGAAGCCGGCCCCCGTGATCTAGATGGGCCGGCGAGCTCGATGACGTCACCACGCTGCGTGGTGACATCATCAGCAGGCGCCCCCATTGAAATCAATGGAGGGGAGGGGGCTCTCCTTCAGAGCCCTCTATCTCCCCAACCATTGAAGATAGAGCACTGCAAGTTGCACCGCTGGAGAGGGGAGAGACTCGTGCTGCATGTCAGCTGGTGGGCGGGTCAGTCACATAACATAGACGTCAGCGGGAACGGCGTATATCCAGAGCGTTTTTTTCTTTGGATTTTTTTCTCCACAGAAAAGCCATAGGCTTTCCACCTCGAGCAACGGTAGCTCCACCAAGGGTGAGTTTTGATTCAGCAAAACAGTCTTTTACCATTTAAATTGGATTTACACTAGGAGAGTGCCTCCTTTTTCTATCCTCTTTCCTACGGTATTTGGAGATCGTTGCCATGAAAAGGTGGGGGTCACCTGCTAACTAGGAGGAAGAAAAATCACCCAGAGGCGCATTCCCACTCAGAGCCGGTGTTGGGGCTCAGTGTTTGTGAGTGGAATATCTTGCATACATACTGTTTAACAGATGTTTAATGCATATTGCACTACGTATATTGTTTTTTCTTCCATATAACCATATATATTTGTTCTTCCATATAACCATATGATGCATTGCGGGCCTGCATGAGCCACCTACACTCCAGAGCATTCTATTTTGCGCTTACCAGATACGTATATTTCCTTGTATTCAATGGTGTAGGGGAAACCACTATTTGCTGGTATAGCATTGGAGTTTGGGTGGTCACGACGTGTTCAGTGGCGCTTACCATTGTCTTCAACTTGATTTTATTTAGAGCAACGTTTCGGTTCCATCAGGGATCTTTGTGAAACATAATTTATCATTTAGAACCGAAACGTTACTCTAGATAAAACCAGCTCCTGTTGTTTTTGGAGCAGGGTGTGAGCGAGTCTTCGTTCTTTGTGTCTCTAGATTTCACCAGAAACTCGGGCTTTAGCCAGAAGCTGAATCAGATGTTCCCCAACACGGGGCTCGATTTCATTATATCAGACATTTTCAGCATTGTGAATCACATGGCTTTATTTACCTGGTGTCTGACGTTGTACCTGTATGTTTTCTTTCCTTTATATTGTTTGTTAATATCTAACATCATATGCAGTGCATGTGCGGCCGCCCACACAGCCGAATTCAACTGTTCAGAACATCCTACATACATGTAGTTCCTAATAAAATGTATCTTATACGGTCCTGTGCAGTTCCGAAGATGAAGTCTATAAATGCGCTGAAATAATTCGTTCTTTGTTGCATTTTCTGTTAAACAATGGAAACTCAGAGCCCACAAATCCTTAAGGATGGCGTCTTTTGGGAATTTTGCAGGATGGAGATCAGCGATGAAACTTTCAAGTCCTGGAATGACTGTCGGTTGGGGCCCAATGGCCAGACTTCTATCGAAAGCAGCCAAAAAACTCTCTTTTATGATATTGTTGAAGGCCCAAGCGGGAGGAAGAATCAGAGTCTTATTGTGTAGCACATCCAAATCGATCAATGTTCTCATAACAGCAAATGAGTATGACCCACAGAGTACGATGACCTGAGCAGAAGACTTCTGACCGTTCTCATTGAAATGCTTGAGCTGGATGACCATGCTAATTTTTGTTATGTAAGCCACACAAATGTCATCATTTCTCAGGTAGTTAGTCAAAGTCCGACTTTCCTCCTCGCCTTCGTCGTCATTTGTTGCAATTATCCCAACCCAGGTCCAATGGAAGTGTTTTATAAGTTTTGAAATGATGAAGTAATAGACGCGGTTATTCTGAAGAGTTCGGAAAAAGTGTGGATAGACCTGTCTGCTGCTTAATGAGAAGTCTGTAGCTCCATAGCTTATCTACAACAAGAATTCAATGGAAGAATAATCGAAAACGAGCAACTAAGCCTAGAATGAAACTGGAGCCGTGAAACGGGGTAACACAGATAACAGAAACAAACAACGGAGCAACAACATAAGCGGCCACGCACAAATGGAAACTTCTAGATTGCATATTAACGTCGGCCAAGGCAAATATCATTCTGCAGGCAACTAGACCGGAGTATTAAAGGCAGACAAACGTACTTTATCCCCTGAAATCGGATGTGCATGACGACGATCTATTTTTTGTAAAAGATTTCTTCAGGAACATTGCACAAATAACTACAGCTTCATCGAGACAATCATTCCCTGCAACCCCTTTCGGGCACTGTTGTTACACCGAATCATTAGGATATCACTTTTATTATAGAGAGACACCCTTTCCCACGGTTTCTCTTCCAAAATAGTTACATCTATGTTCTTTACTTATAGAACTAAGTTCACACACTGTTTTTCTGTACTAAGAGTGTGCACTCACAATAGTGACCAATAGAGGGTGCTATTACACCTCTCACTTTAAAACACAGTTCACACATTGCTTTTTACTGTTCTAAGAGTGTGCACTTCAATAGTGACCAATAGAGGGTGCTACTACACCTCTCACTTTAAAACACAGTTAACACATTGTTTTTTTACTATTCTAAGAGTGTGCACTCACAATAGTGACCAATAGAGGGTGCTACTACATCTCTCACTTTAAAATACAGTTCACAAATTGTTTTTTACTGTTCTAAGAGTGTGCACTCACAATAGTGACCAATAGAGGTTGACATTTTACCTCTCACTTTAAATCCAGAGTTCACAAAATGTTTTTTTACGATATTGAGAGTGTGCACTTACAATAGTGACCAATAGAGGGCGTCATTACACCTTTCCCTTGAAAGCTCGGCCTCATTATAATTATACTGATATTCTAGCAATTTTGGCACCAACGCCAAACTACTTGTCCTGTATTCCTTTATCATATTGGTACAGAATAACATATTCGTACATCCCATTACAAGCTACCGATATGCTAGGGGAGACTTTCTCTACTTATATTCTTTACCTGCAGCTCACAAACTGTTTTCTTACTGTACTAAGAGTGAGCACTCACAAAACATTTAAAATGAGCTCAGCACAGAGGAGCGAAATGACTCAGCAGTGAAAAGGTTAAACCTGTCAAACTGAATCACAGAAAATCTGAGTATTTTGCTGGAGTTTTGGTGCAATTGGTACAAATGGACAATGTCACTGCATGTAAAAAAAAAAAGAATTTCCACTTTACATACTTGTGACGGAAGCCCCTCTACCATTTAAGAGACTATTGGGGAATTGATGGACCTTTCAAAACTATTTTGCTTTTCACTGTTTTAAACATCTACCAGCAAACAAAAGAGTACTGATGTCTGTGTGTTATTCCCTTGTGCATTTATTGTATAGTCTCTTGTTGTGTATTTTGCGTACATTCCCTCAATAATCTAACCCTTCCTTGTATAGTGTAGATCTCTGTATTAGTACCTGCTCTCTCTATTGTGTAAATTCTCTCTGTAAGAAATTCATTTTGTTTACCCTGCTTTCTCCTTCCCCCATTCTCCATTGTTTGAAGGTCCTGTGTAGTTATCTGATCTGTGCAGCTATCTGCTTGATTGTATGTAAATGAGGTTGGGGTTGACTGTATCTGTGTCTTTGTGAATAAACTGGCATTCTGCTGTTTGACTTCGAATGGTGAGCCTCATTCTTTCGGCTGCGGTCAAAGCTTTGAGGGAGCTGTTAGGGAAGATTGCTCCGGCGACTGTTACATGGGAGAGAGCCCACGGACGGAGGTACACAGGGTACAGTTGCTCCATCACAATGCTTATGTTGGTGTCATTAAACAGACCAGACTAATGACACCTCACTTTGTCTTGTGTAGGGATGGGCTGCCGGATCGAATCGGTTCGAAGTTCGATTCGAACATCGGCCTTTCGAAAATTTGCGAACTTTGAACTTTTCGGGCCGTTTGAAGATCCTAAAAAAATCTAAAAATAAAGAGACTCTTCACTGCAGAATATAATAATAAAAGGTTTATTAGATATTGATTTAAAACGGGAATATTCTTAACATTGAAGCCTATGGGGCATAAACATTTCCACACCTTGTGGCTCAAAAAAAAATTCAAATTTTTTCAAAAAATGCTTAAAAGATCCTAAAAAAATCTAAAAATATAGAGACTTTACTGCAGAATATAATACTAAACGGTTTATTATATATTGAATTAAAACGGGAATATTTTTAACATTGAAGCCTATGGGGCATAAACATTTCCCACACCTTGTGGCTCAAACATTTCCCACCCCTTGTGGCTCAAACATTTCCCACTCCTTGTGGCTAAAACATTTCCCACCCCTTGCTGATTGATTCAAAATTTTGAGTCATTCGATTCGATAATTCGGATGATTCGAATTTTTGGGTCAATTCGATAAATCGGGTCGATTCAGTGATTCGGATCATTCGGTTCAGTTGGGTTTTTCGTTTTATGCTGCATTAATTACGCTGCAGAGGTGCTGCCTGGCAGTTTGCGGATTCATATGCTGCATTATTATACTGTAGAGGTGCTGCCCGGCAGTGTGCGGAATCATATGCTGCATTAATTATACTGTAGAGGTGCTGCCCGGCAGTGTGTGGATTCATATGCTGCATTAATTATACTGTATTGCTGAAATGGTCCAAACGGCAAAATGACCCGAATCTCCAAATTGATCCGAAATTGCGAATCGATATCGAATCCCCGAATCGAAACGAAAACGTTCCGAAAACGACCCGAAATGAAAAAAAAACACCTGGAAAAAACCCAGAAAGGAAACGAAAACGGCCCGAAATGATAAAAAAACTAAATGAAACAAGTTAAAAATGTTTTTTTTAGAAAAAAAAATCTTTCATTGTTTCCTGTCCTCTAGGGCAGTACCCGGACCCCCATACACCTTTTATGGCCTATATCTTGCATATATGCCCTCTTGGAGGGCACTTTCATTTTTGAACTTTTGAGCCCCATTGACTTGCATTGTGTTCGAATTCAAACTTTTTCGGATGTTCGAGTTCGAACCAAACACGGGGTGTTCGGCCCATCACTAGTCTAGTGGTGTTTAAAAGAATAGCTATACCCAGAGGCGTAACTAAAAAACTCAGGGCCCAGGTGCCTGCCCACCCTGTGCAAAAACATATTTTTTCCCCCCTCCCGTCAACATGCATTGGTCCCCTCCAGGTCCGCAATGTTGACTCCAGACAATCAGTGTCCCATTTTTCCAGGTCCACTATGACCTCTTCAGTCCATCCCATTTTTAATATAATGTGCACTGTTTGTATCTCACAGAGCTCCACAGCAATAAATCTCCCAGTAATGTGCGGTGTGTAGGAGCGTAACACAGAAATCCACAGCAATACACCTCACAGTAATGTGCGCTGTGTATGAACGTATCACAGAACTCCACAGTAATAAAACTCCCAGTAATGTGCGGTGTGTATGAACGTATCACAGAGCTTCACAGCAATAAAGCTCACAGTAATGTGCAGTGCGTATCAGTGTAAATCAGAGTTCTACAGCAACAAAACTCACAGTAATATGTGGTGTGTATGAGCGTATCACAGAGCTCCAAAGTAAAATTCACAACTAAGTATAAAATTAATTTAATTTTTTTTTATATATATATAAAATATAGGCAAACCCCCAGGCCCAGGCAGGCAAGTGTGGGATCCCCGGACTCAAGGGCCCAGGTGCAGTGGCACCCTCTTCACCCCTGGTAGTTACGCCTCTGGATATACCAGAGTCCAAAGGACACCCGCTGTCCTATAAGCAGTGTGACGGCTTGAATTTTAGATGAAGAAAATTGTAATAATGCATTACACCATCACCTTCACATTTGCTCCCGGTGTGGGAAATGAGAAGGTGAGTTAGTGCAGCGGCATTGTTTGCCTTATAAATAAAAGCAATTAAAGGAATATTTAAACTGGAAAGTCGTGGTCCCTTTTTTTGCCCTTAAATAACTGGGCAGAGCTGGCTGATAGCTTCTGCCCAATTAATAATATTATTATTTACTATTTTGCCCCAATTTATTTACCTTTTCTCCCTCGCTGGACGAAGCTCCTCCTTTTCAGCTCAGAGACTCCCAAACCTGAAAGAATGATTTGCTTACACAGAACACGTATGTGCAGCTCCAATCCATCACAACCTCAGATTGGTCTGAGAGATGGTGACATCGGCATGCTCTCTGCGTGCCGACATCAATAGTAGCCAATTAGTAATCGCAGTCATGAAATTCAATTTTCCTGGCTGCAGCTGATGCTAGATGGGGTGGAGGAAACCTTTTGAACTGTATTGCTCAAGTTTTTTTGTCTATTTCAGTGGCGAAGCGTGAGTTGTCAGCGCCCGGGGCAAGGCAAGAATTGTGCCCCCCCAACCTGTGGACACGGAAACACACCCTGATTCCCTTCTACCAGTAGAGTATTGACCCCCTTACCCCACAAGCACATGTATTGTATATTAACAAAATACTGATATAATAAAAAAATGAAACACACATGCCCCCACGCTACACCACTGCTACCAGTCACCCTGTCCCAGTATACCCTAGTATAGCTCCATCTCACACTATACCCAGTCACTCTCTCCCAGTACCCCAGTCACCCTCTCCCTCCAAGTACCCCCAGCCACTCTCTCTCTCCAAATACCCCCAGTCACTCTCTCCCAGTACCCCCACTTTCTCCCAGTACCCCAGTCACTCTCTCAGTACCCCCACTTTCTCCCGGTACCCCCAGCCACTCTCTATCTCTTCAAATACCCCAGTCACTCTCTCTCCCCCAGTACCCCAATCACTCCCCCAGTACTCCCCCAGTCACTCTCTCCCAGTATCCCCAGTCATTCTCTCCCTGAACCTTCAGTCACCCTCCCCCTGTACCCCCTCACTGTGTGGTGGTCGCGTTGCTCTGGTATCACACAGTGTCGCCTACCTGCGTGGAGTTGCTGGTCGCCTGGGGGAGGAGCTGTCCAGGGGGCTTAGTGGAGACCGGATTTTAAATGTGCGGCTGAGCGGGCGCCTCCCTCCCTCCTTTCTCTTCAGTGGCTGCAGGGCTGCCTGCGTCAGGGGGGCTTGAACAGGACTTCAAGGGGGACTGACAAGCATGGTACAGGGTGTTCAGTTGAATAATGCTGCGCTGCTTCACGTGACTCATGTCAACGTTAAGGAGGAGTCAGGACATGACCAGAATTTGCTGTCCTGGCCCTCTCTTCTGGACACTGAGTGCTACGTCACCACCGGTGCTGCAAAACTGGGGGCTGCCCATGAAAGGGCCTCTCACGGACACCAGTGTCCATGAGCGTACACCTTTCTGATCCCTGCTGGAAAATGTTAGTGGTTCAAATTTCTTTGGAAATTTTGCGTCCCTAAGGAAAATTGCGCCCGGGGCGACTGTCCCTAAGCCCCCCCCCCCACACTATGCCACTGGTCTATTTTTGACTTGTATTTCACTTGCTTGGCAGATTTAGATTACACTTGTTTTATAACTTCATGCATTTTTGTTTCTACTCTGCAAAATGTAGAAGTGAGGCTGGCGGAGGGATTTGGGTGGGGCTCAGGGGAAGAGGTTGGGTCAGGAGTGGAATTTGGTGGGGGGCTTTGCTTTATTTGGTCTGGGGGCCCCAAGGTCTTGTCAGTCTGCACAGCATGCAGGGTCTCCTGTTTCTGCACCTATTCCAGTTATAAGCTCCCATGCTATGTATCGACCTCCAACGAGACTGGTTTCCACTTCGAGGATTCCACAGACTTGGCGATCTTGTAAGGCTTGTGGAGTTTGCCTGAATATCAAATTCCATTTCCACAACCCACAGTAAACCTGAAACAACAACTAAAGTGGTACCTGCCCGAATCAAACCTCCTGTTTCACCTCTTTACCCGTTTATATGTTAATAATTTCACAGCATCTTGGACTCAAACTCCCCCCCTTCAACTGACAGGTATATGTGGGTTTGGCTGAAGAATTAGAAATGCTTCCTGCATGTCAGAATGGGCCGCCATTGTTATGTGCCATTAAGCTGTGAATTAAATGTTCCATGGGAAGTACTCGATGAAGCAGATCCCCGTCCCGTTGGCTCTTGCTATGATACCAGGGAGTCAGTAAACACAATCTGTGCATAGAAACGGATTCAACGTACCTGAGTATAACCGAACACACCAAGTATCTGTGCCAGAGGTATAGTGGTGGAAGAAAAGTGATCTCCAATGAATCCTGCCAGCTTCCCATGGTCCAGGCAGGAATAATTAGGTACAGGCTTCCCTGGTCCAGACAGAATTTGGAAAACACTTTTTACAGCCTTCCCCGGGTTTAAACATGAATCATAAATGTGATATCCTAGTGTGATGTTTGGTAAAATATCCGTATCGTTGTTAATTGTCTGAATGGTGAAAATAAAAATCAGGAATTTGATGTAAAGGTAAGTAGAAGGCCTGAGAAAAGAGGACATTATCAACATTTGTTTATATTACTGCACAATGTATAAAGCAACGACATAACAAAACAAGGCAGGGGTGGATCCAGACACAAGTTTCAGGAGGTCACTCCACCAGTTTTGGATAAGAACTGGTGATCGTTTTGCAGTGACAGAGCAGGCACCAAATTGCAGGCTTTGCTCATCACACTCTCACAAGTACATTGCTACACAGGGTCTGTCCTCCTGCAGCTCAGGTGACAGCTGACAGACCCCGCACAGCAATGCTCCTCAGTCTGCAGCCTGGCACATGGATTGGATATATCATGACACACCAGAATGACACATCAAA
This sequence comes from Leptobrachium leishanense, assembly GCA_009667805.1. Lineage (NCBI taxonomy): Eukaryota > Metazoa > Chordata > Amphibia > Anura > Megophryidae > Leptobrachium > Leptobrachium leishanense. The sequence continues at coordinate 457,810,549 of CM019064.1, read as the reverse complement.
ACATGTAAAGAAAATTGTAAATTTCTATCCAGATTTCAATCATTTTCACCATGTAAATATATTTCCCAAATTTATTTATTTATTTATTTTGGTGGAAATATGAATTTAATTCAAAATCGAAAAAAAAGGCTTGTATTTTCTTTTACTTTTTTTCCATGGTTCATTTTACATGGTCATGCTTGGTAGGACTGGAAACACCAGACTCTGTCCTTTCCAATGACACTTCACCTGACCAGGTACAGCATATGGAACCAGAGATACAGGGGTTTAAAAGGTCCCCTTTATCTCTTCCAATTCGATTACAGCTCGGAGGGCAAATGCCCTGTACCGCCTCTTTGGATGCACCATTGCTTCAAGGACCTGTCAAGGAAACGAGAAGCAGTGACGTACGACTTGGAGCATGACAATGCCTTTAATACAATTTTCATGTGTAACAAGTAGACCTGATAGGATGAACCTCTCTGCCAGGACATTCATTCACTGGGCGGGAAGTACTAAGCCATGCGTTGAGAGAAGGTGTGGCTTCTGGGAAATTGCAGGTCTCGCGCTTTATGATTCCTCACTAAATCAATAAAATTAATTTAAGCTCACCCAGTGGCCATGCAAGGACTCACCCATTATAATTATAAGAGCTCGCAAAGTCAGACTTTTCTAGCAGATTCTTGAGCTTCTGAGATGTCGCGATATTCAATCCGCATTGTTGGCAATGTACCCGTAAGAATATATGTTATTAAAAAAAGTCAGGCAGGCATCGTCTAATAATAATGCCGTGCATGCTCGGCACGTCTTTACAGTATGGACAAGGCTGATTACAGTTAAAATAAGTGTCACGGAATGGCTCAGCACCCTCAGCCAGGGGCGGTGCACAGTGACAGTGATATGGCCATGGACAATTAGGTGCGGTGGCACGCCCGGAGTTTCGGAGTACGTTTATTTAGATGTGGTTATGTGTGGTGTAATAAAGTGTCCCCGTTTGTGTTGTGAAATGTATCCCCTTTGTCTGCCTTGCCCGCCGCCATTTTCCGATTGCCTCGTGGCCGTTATCAGATTCTTCGAATCGGAAAATGGCCGATTCGAACCATCCGGTTCGAATCGGAAAATGGCCGATTCGAACCATCCGGTTCGAATCGTAAAATGGCCGATTCGGACCATCCGGTCCGAATCGGCGACTCCCCGAACTGTAATGGCCAATGGGTCCTGTGAGGGCGGGCAGGGATTCCCATTGTATTCATAATTTGTGTAAAGTTGATAAATGCCTGAGCTGTGAATAATAAAGCCAGATTTACCAGTGCATCCAGCCTCGACTGATGTCTTTATTTCTCCGCCGTACTTCATCGTCTGAGTATCCCCCGCGGTCTCAGGGTACGGTGTCCAACTCAATCCGAACCGAACCGAGCGCTCTGTGCCTGCATCTCGCATCAGGACAGAGGCGCAGCGTATGGTGTTCGGTTCCCAGACTATTAGCCCGAGATCCGATCCGAAGGGTGCGGCCGTGTACCGCGCTTCGGTATTGCGAGAGACTGCGGTAAGATCCGAAGACTCTGCCGATCCCGCAAGATCCGAAGCTACATCCATCTAAGATCCGAAAGTCCTCCGCAATCAGATCCGAATATTCCGCCGGAAGAGATCCGATCCCCGAAATCGTCCGGCCGCCCGCAGACGTACTCCACCCCCACAAGGTCAGTGAACCAGCTGCTCGAGACGCTGAGTACCGTATGGCTCAGTGGTCGGGCTGGTTCTAGGCAGGGGTCCCCTCCACCGCCCGCTAACCCTTCCCCAGGGTCACGCCAGGCCGCACGAGACGCCGAGTGCCGCGTCACTCGGTAGTCGGGCCAGCGGTAAGCGCCGGGGCACGCAGATAGAGCACACCCGCAGGTGGACAACATCCCATTCCGTCATAATAAGTAAATAAAGTGCAGATTGTGGACTGACTGTACAAGATTTTACATCATGTAAAGAGCTGGTTGTGGACTGATTGTACAATGCCAGATTTTACATTAAGCAAAGTGCGGATTATAGAGTGACTTTACAATACAAGATTTACATTAGGCAAAGTGCGGATTATAGAGTGACTTTACAATACAAGATTTACATTAAGCAAAGTGCGGATTATAGAGTGACTTTACAATACAAGATTTACATTAAGCAAAGTGCGGATTATAGAGTGACTTTACAATACAAGATTTACATTAAGCAAAATGCGGATTATAGAGTGACTTTACAATACAAGATTTACATTAGGCAAAGTGCGGATTATAGAGTGACTTTACAATACAAGATTTACATTAGGCAAAGTGCGGATTATAGAGTGACTTTACAATACAAGATTTACATTAGGCAAAGTGCGGATTATAGAGTGACTTTACAATACAAGATTTACATTATGCAAAGTGCGGATTATAGAGTGACTTTACAATACAAGATTTACATTAGGCAAAATGCGGATTATAGAGTGACTTTACAATACAAGATTTACATTAGGCAAAGTGCGGATTATAGAGTGACTTTACAATACAAGATTTACATTAGGCAAAGTGCGGATTATAGAGTGACTTTACAATACAAGATTTACATTAAGCAAAGTGCGGATTATAGAGTGACTTTACAATACAAGATTTACATTAAGCAAAATGCGGATTATAGAGTGACTTTACAATACAAGATTTACATTAGGCAAAGTGCGGATTATAGAGTGACTTTACAATACAAGATTTACATTAGGCAAAGTGCGGATTATAGAGTGACTTTACAATACAAGATTTACATTAGGCAAAGTGCGGATTATAGAGTGACTTTACAATACAAGATTTACATTAAGCAAAGTGCGGATTATAGAGTGACTTTACAATACAAGATTTACATTAGGCAAAGTGCGGATTATAGAGTGACTTTACAATACAAGATTTACATTAGGCAAAATGCGGATTATAGAGTGACTTTACAATACAAGATTTACATTAGGCAAAGTGCAAGTATAGGGTGTACTATACATTAGTGTATTTAACATTAACCCCTTAAGGACGGGAGTAATTTCATGCCCTGCCAAAATGCTATAACAAAAAATGTAAAAGAATGTGAATTTTCAATAAAATTTCAATCTTCCACAGTGTGTAAAGTGTTTTTTTTTTAAAAATTTATTATCCGAGGCTCTGCGGTCATATTCTATGGGGTAGATTTGTTAAAAAAATTAGAGCGGGGAACCCATTTTTTTTGGGGAGAAATTGTGTGATTTTAGCTAAACTCCCCCAAAAAAAATATCATTAGTGAAGCATTATTGTTCACATTATAATTGAAATGAGAACAATAGTGCTGCATTAAAAAAAACAATTTTTTTTTATTATTATATTTATTATTTTTTTATTATTTAATTTATTATTTTTTTATTTTTACTTTTTTTACACTTTTAGTTTACTTATAACATGGTCATGTTTGATATCATTGGAAAGCAATAACAGACATGACCCCCTTGCTGCCACCGATCAGGAGATAAAGGGGTTCAAAGAACCCCCCTATCTCCTCTAAGGGATTTCCATGGGAAATCCCTTTGCAGCTAGGGGGTTCCCCAGTTAACTGACATCATCGCGCATGGCGCGATGAGTCAGTTGACCGGGGGGGACCCAGAGGTGGGGGCTGCCATCCAAGATGGCGGCCCCCACCGGAAATAGGCCGCGATCGGGCACAAATTAGTGCCCGGTCGCGACTTGGCAACTAAGGGGTTAACCCCCCCATACATCGCTGGAAAGGTCAGGCTGTGACCCTTCCAGCGATGCTGGCCACAGCCGCCTGGTCCCCGGCGATGGGGAAATAGAGGGATCCATAGGATCCCCCCTCCCAGTCAGGCGCTTCCCCTGCTCCGACGGGGGGGACGCCTGAAACTGACGTCATCGCGCCACCGGCGCGATGACGTCACTGCGCCGGAGGAGGGATCACACTGATCTGACTCCGCGGGAGTCAGAGCAGCGTGGGAGCGACCGGAGGAGGTAAGTATTAAGGGAGGGGGGCTGTAAACGCCTGCCTAATGCAGGGCGTAAATGTACGTCCTGCGGCGTTAAGGGGTTAAGCAAAGCACGAGTATAGAGTTTAATGCATATGAGTGTATTTTACAGCGGCAGAAATGAGAGTTTAGGGTTATAATTTAAAAGATCAGGTTTTATTATACATATTTTGCAGAAAAAAAATTTTAGGCAAAAAAATATATATTTTTTTTATATAAATATCTGTATATTATATATAAAATATTTTAAATATAAAAATGATGAATTTCATGTAAAATTAGTGTTTAAATGTGAAACAATTCCATTTGTAAAAATAACTATTACGACAAAAATATTTTTTAATGTAGAAAATATTTTTCTATAAAGATAACTTTATTAATGCAAAATTTGATTTTTTATAAAAAATATTGCAGGGTTATTCAAAGAGAATCGAAAAGTCACCGCACGTCCGGTGACTTTTCATTCTCTTCAATTCGGTGTGATTCGGCGATCCCATTTAGGCTAGGGTCAGACTAGCGCAGTTTTAACGTGCGTTTAGCCGCACGAAATCACGGCCGTACTAGCAGCAAATGACGTCCAATGCCGGGGAACATACGACGAACGGCCGCACGAAAGTTCGTCCGCGCAACGCAAGTGGCCAACGAACGCATTTTTTCGAGAACGTCAAACCGCTACTACTGACGTACAGAGTGCGCTGCGGCCGCATAGCGGCGTGTGTGCGTGATTAGGAGACGTCAGACGCTGCTAATGTCCGGCCAACATAACGTCCAGACTCAAAAAGTGTTTTATTGATGATCCGTACAAAATCACGGACGAAAAGGCGCATCGTATGACCGCTATCGCGTATTCCGGGGGGAAATACGTACGTTCGTTCGACCGAACTTTTTCACGGACGACGTGAAAAATGCGTTCGTCTGACCCTAGCCTTAGGCGACCCCGCAGCGTATTTAGCATGCACCACAGGGCCGTCATAGTGCAGGGAAAAGCTGCCGAAAACCTGCCGAACACTCACTGCAAAACCCAGACGAATGCACACCGAAACCCGCATAAATATCTGGATTAACCCCACCGAACATGCCGGAGAAACCCGAGCAGGAGCCGATCACAGCGCAGAGCAGCCGCCGGAAAACCCCGACACCGCAGACGAATGGAGTGGAAAAAAAAACAGTACACTTGAATGATTGAAAAGTGAAACGCTGTTTGCAAAGAAACTACTGAGCGAAAATGTCAGAAATTTACATATGAGGTCCAGGAAAGGTAACCGAACGCTGAATTTCACTGTTAGGCTACCTTTCGCCAGCAATTCAGAGCTCTTTGAATAACCCTGTTAGTTTTTAGTCCTCGCGTCGTCGCTTAAATGTTAGTGACTTTGCGAGGACCGCAAGTGAAAACCTTTTATGTGAAGAAGAGCATAAAAGATACAAATGTTTCAGGGTACAGACCTGTGTCATAAAATAATACATGCTGGTGGGCCCTAAGCCAGGGTTTTCCTGGACACATATAATTTATTCATGTTGCAGGCCAGTGCAAGAAAGATCCAACCCTGCAGCATGTATAATCCATATACTGCGGGTAAAAGGTGAAAGTGGGACCTGCCTTGATTTCCTTCCTCCAGCATATCAATTCTACATGTTCCAGGGCAGCACTTTTCCCCCGTGCTCCCGTCTGCATGAAATAGTAACGTGTGTCCAGGAAGACACGGCCGACTTGTTAACCCTTGGTATACAGCGAAGCACGATTAAAAGTATGAAAAGTAAAGCAGTAAAATTTGCTCGGTGGAAATAAAGCCTGTATAGAGAATGTAATAATCAGATGTGGGTGTAATAACATCCGGCTGATCCAGGGGGACGTTAATCTAGATTACAGGGAAAAAAGGTTTTTTTCTCCTTTCTGTTGAAGTTACTTCAATAATATTTTCCCTCCAAATGTTTTGATATATACTACATTCCCCATGATCCTTAGGAACTCCTTTATGTTGTCTGAGAATCATGGGAAAATCGTTTTTTCATTTTTCTGTAACAGCCCTTTTTATTATCATTCATTGGATTTTATATGTAAATTCCAGACATTTTCGTTCAGGAGTTTCTTTGCAAACAGTGTTTCACTTTTCAAACATTCAAGCAAACTGTTTTTTTCTCCCGTTCATTTGTCTGCGGTGTCGGGTTTTTCCGGCGGCTGCGCTGCGTGTGATTGGCTCCTGCTCGGGTTTCTCCGGCATTTTTGGCGGGTTAATCCAGATGTTTTTGCGGGTTTCGGTGTGCGTTCGCCCTCATTTTGTGGTGAGATTTCGGCGGGTTAATCCAGATGTTTTTGCGGGTTTTCGGCGTGCATTCGCCGGGTTTTGCGGTTAGATTTCGTTGGGTTTGCGGAGACTTTTCCCTGCACTACGACGGCCCTGTGGTGCTTGCTGAATACACAGCAGGGTCGCCGAAATGGGATCGGCAAATCGCGCCGAATTGAAGAGCACGAAAAGTCACCGAACGTGCGATGGCTTTTCGATTCTCTTTGAACAACCCTGAATGTATTTCACAATTTCACGCGTTGCTTTTTACTATTTTTTTCTCACAAAAAGACTCAGACATTTCCCCCATTTCTGCTGTATATGTGGTGTTGCCAGATCCTCCCTGTTTTCCTGGACACGTATAATTTATTCATGCTGATGGGCAGTGCATGAAAACTATAACCCTGCAACATGTATTATCCATACGCTGCAGATAAGAAATCAAAGAGGAATCCCAGGTGACCTGCTTTTACTCGGTAACTGATTGTCCACCTGCAGCGTATAAACTATACATGTTACAGGGCCAATCCATCCCTGATCTCTCCCTCTGCATGAATTGGTAATATGCGTCCAGGAAAACATGGCTGATCTTGTAACTCTAGTAGCAGCTTAGCCGCCAGCTATTACTATTTATTTCTTCTTCTTGGACGGTTGCCATAGCGATATCTAATATTAACCGATAGTAGCAGCGAACCTGGAAAAGGAATCACCGCGTAAAAACCTGTCCTGCAAACGATTTGTTTCCCATCCGGTTTGTTATTGTGATGCGCTGCGGAAACTGTTGGCGCCATATAAACGATAAAAATAATAGTGACACATCGAACATAAATCAAAATTCATTTCGGCGTCTGTTTTCCAGAGGGACGAAAACGCGTAAATAAAAAGGGCACAAAAAGAAACACAATACTCCTAAAGGAGATTAACATTTCTGTATCAGAGGTAACAGCTCGCTGAGATCAAAGGATCCGGCGACGCATTAAACGCCGCAATCACCAGCATTGTCTCTGCCAGGTGTAGAGTCAGTAAAGAAATGTGATACATCGTATCCTGCATAGAAACACACACCGGCTGCCGGGGCGGCCATGTTTCCCTCAACACATATTACTATCTCATGCAGAGGGGAAAAAAGTGCTGCCCGGCAACATGTATAATCCATATGCTGCAAGATTGAAATCAAGGCAGGTCACATGAGGGGTTATTCAGAGAGAGCCGATCTGGCAAATTGCCAACTTTTTGAATAGCCGAATGGCTCCGAAATTGCACAGTAAGGGGAAATTCACTATTCGGTGCAATTTCGGGGCCAATTCGGCTCGCTTTGAATATTCCCTATTGTATTATCTGATTCCTACAGCACAATCCAAAAACACAAAGCTCTACAGCCGGGCCCTCTAAATGCTTTGAAACATACAGGGTTATTCAAAGAGATTCGAAAAGTCACCTCACGTTCGGTGTCTTTTCGTTCTCTTCAATTCGGTTTGTTTTGCCGATCCCATTTCGGGGACCCTGCGGTGTATTCAGCAAGCACCACAGGGTCCCCGGATTGCAGGGAAAAGCTGCCAAAAACTAACCGCAAAACCCAGCGAATGCACGCCGAAAACCCTCAAAAACATCTGGGTTAACCTGCCGAAAACCACAGAAAAACCCGAACAGGAGCCGATCACCCGCAGCGAAGCCGCCGGAAAAAGCCGAGACCAGAAGAGGCAGTGAATAAATTAGGAAAACAGTTTGTATGAATGTGTGAAAGTGAAACGCTGCTTGCAAAGAAACTACTGAGCGAAAATGTCTGGAATTTACATATAAAATCCAGGGAATGATAATAAAAAGGGCTGTTACAGAAAAAAGAAGTAAACTTAAAAAAAAAAAAAAATCGGACTTTTAAAAAAAATAAAAAATTTAAGAAAATGCTTAAAATATCCTAAAAAATCTATAAATAAAGAGACTCTTTACTGCAGAATTTTATAATAAACGGTTTATTAGATATTGAATTAAAACGGGAATATTTTTAACATTGAAGCCTATGGGGCATAAACATTTCCCACACCTTGTGGCTCAAACATTTCCCACCCCTTGCAGATCGATTCAAAATTTTGAGTCATTCAATTCGATAATTCGGATGATTCGAATTTTCGGGTCGATTCAGTGATTCGGATCATTTCGGGTCATTCGGTTCAGTTGGGTTTTTCGTTTTATGCTGCATTAATTATACTGCAGAGAGGTGCTGCCTGGCAGTTTGTGGATTCATATGCTGCATTATTATACTGTAGAGGTGCTGCCCGGCATTGTGCAGAATCATATGCTGCATTATTATACTGTAGAGGTGCTGCCCGGCAGTGTGCGGAATCATATGCTGCATTATTATACTGTAGAGGTGCTGCCCGGCAGTGTGCAGAATCATATGCTGCATTATTATACTGTAGAGGTGCTGCCCGGCAGTGTGCGGAATCATATGCTGCATTATTACACTGTAGAGGTGCTGCCCGGCAGTGTGCGGAATCATATGCTGCATTATCATACTGTAGAGGTGCTGCCCAGCAGTGTGCGGAATCATATGCTGCATTATTATACTGTAGAGGTGCTGCCCGGCAGTGTGCAGAATCATATGCTGCATTATTATACTGTAGAGGTGCTGCCCGGCAGTGTGCGGAATCATATGCTGCATTATTACACTGTAGAGGTGCTGCCCGGCAGTGTGCGGAATCATATGCTGCATTATCATACTGTAGAGGTGCTGCCCAGCAGTGTGCGGAATCATATGCTGCATTATTATACTGTAGAGGTGCTGCCCGGCAGTGTGTGGATTCATATGCTGCATTATTGTACTGTAGAGGTGCTGCCCGGCAGTGTGCGGAATTATATGCTGCATTATTATACTGTAGAGGTGCTGCCCGCAGTGTGCGGAATCATATGCTGCATTATTATACTGTAGAGGTGCTGCCGGCAGTGTGCGGAATCATATGCTGCATATTATACTGTACTGTAGAGGTGCTGTCCGGCAGTGTGCGGAATTATATGCTGCATTATTATACTGTAGAGGTGCTGCCCGGCAGTGTGAGGATTCATATGCTGCATTAATTATACTGCAGAGAGATGCTTCCCAGCAGTGTGTGGATTCATATGCTGCATTATTATACTGTAGAGGTGCTGCCCGGCAGTGTGAGGATTCATATGCTGCATTATTATACTGTAGAGGTGCTTCCCAGCAGTGTGTGGATTCATATGCTGCATTAATTATACCGCAGAGAGGCGCTTCCCAGCAGTGTGTGGATTCATATGCTGCATTAATTATACTGCAGAGAGGCGCTTCCCAGCAGTGTATGGATTCATATGCTGCATTAATTATACCGCAGAGAGGCGCTTCCCAGCAGTGTGTGGATTCATATGCTGCATTAATTATACCGCAGAGAGGCGCTTCCCAGCAGTGTATGGATTCATATGCTGCATTAATTATACCGCAGAGAGGCGCTTCCAGCAGTGTGTGGATTCATATGCTGCATTAATCATACCGCAGAGAGGTGCTTCCCAGCAGTGTATAGATTCATATGCTGCATTAATTATACTGCAGAGAGACGCTTCCCAGCAGTGTGTGGATTCATATGCTGCATTAATTATACCGCAGAGAGGCGCTTCCCAGCAGTATGTGGATTCATATGCTGCATTAATTATACCGCAGAGAGGTGCTTCCCAGCAGTGTGTGGATTCATATGCTGCACTGATTATACTGCAGAGAGGCGCTTCCCAGCAGTGTGTGGATTCATATGCTGCATTAATTATACTGCAGAGAGGTGCTTCCCAGCAGTGTGTGGATTCATATGCTGCATTAATTATACCGCAGAGAGGCGCTTCCCAGCAGTGTGTGGATTCATATGCTGCATTAATTATACCGCAGAGAGATGCTTCCCAGCAGTGTGTGGATTCATATGCTGCATTATTATACTGTAGAGAGGTGCTTCCAGCAGTGTGTGGATTCATATGCTGCATTAATTATACCGCAGAGAGGCGCTTCCCAGCAGTGTGTGGATTCATATGCTGCATTAATTATACTGCAGAGAGGCGCTTCCCAGCAGTGTATGGATTCATATGCTGCATTAATTATACCGCAGAGAGGCGCTTCCCAGCAGTGTGTGGATTCATATGCTGCATTAATTATACCGCAGAGAGGCGCTTCCCAGCAGTGTATGGATTCATATGCTGCATTAATTATACCGCAGAGAGGCGCTTCCCAGCAGTGTGTGGATTCATATGCTGCATTAATCATACCGCAGAGAGGTGCTTCCCAGCAGTGTATAGATTCATATGCTGCATTAATTATACTGCAGAGAGACGCTTCCCAGCAGTGTGTGGATTCATATGCTGCATTAATTATACCGCAGAGAGGCGCTTCCCAGCAGTATGTGGATTCATATGCTGCATTAATTATACCGCAGAGAGGTGCTTCCCAGCAGTGTGTGGATTCATATGCTGCACTGATTATACTGCAGAGAGGCGCTTCCCAGCAGTGTGTGGATTCATATGCTGCATTAATTATACTGCAGAGAGGTGCTTCCCAGCAGTGTGTGGATTCATATGCTGCATTAATTATACCGCAGAGAGGCGCTTCCCAGCAGTGTGTGGATTCATATGCTGCATTAATTATACCGCAGAGAGATGCTTCCCAGCAGTGTGTGGATTCATATGCTGCATTATTATACTGTAGAGAGGTGCTTCCCAGCAGTGTGTGGATTCATATGCTGCATTAATTATACTGCAGAGAGGTGCTTCACAGCAGTGTGTGGATTCATATGCTGCATTAATTATACCGCAGAGAGGTGCTTCCCAGCAGTGTGTGGATTCATATGCTGCATTATTATACTGTAGAGGTTCTGCCCGGCAGTGTGTGGATTCATATGCTGCATTATTATACTGTAGAGGTGCTGCCCGGCAGTGTGAGGATTCATATTTACTGTAGAAGTGCTGCCCGGCAGTGTGCGGATTCACCGAATGGCAGGGCATTAGGGGAACCTTTCACTGCTGGTTTTTGTTCTCTGAATAGACGAAGCATTGCTTCTCTTTGGGGATTTCACTGGCCTCGAACAGGCACCGTATGTGGAGGCAATTCGCCAGGATTTGGCGAATTGCCTGCTCTCTGGATAGCCGAATGGCCAAGAAAGGTAACCGAACGCTGATTTTCAGCATTCGGTTACCTTTCCCAAGCAATTCGGAGCTCTTTGAATTACCCTGTACATTTCCCATGATGCTCAGCCAAATTAAAGAGTCTTTATGCATCATGGGGGAAGCAGTTTCAACAGGAACTATTTTCCAGAAATTTGAATGTACATTTTTTTTCTAGGGAACAAATTTGACATCTTTACTTTCCAGACCTTTACTAATGCTATGAAATGAGAAGAAATGTGTTGTTTTTTTATTAGAGAGTTTGAGCAGTGCACCATGGGAGATGTAGTTACAAAACATCTGGAGGCCCAACATTACTGATCCCTGATTATTGCAGAATGCTTTGATTTTCCTACAAGTCCTTTCTGCAGCTGGATTCAAATATTGCATTTAGTGACATTAATACAGACAGGGGTAAAATGAGGACCAGGGGTAACATGAGGACCAGGAGTAACATGAGGAACAGGAGTAACACAAGGACCAGGAGTACAACAAGGACCATGAGTAACACAAGGACCAGAGATAACACGTGGACCAGGGGTAACACAAGGACCAGGGGTAACACAAGGACCAGGAGTAACACGAGGACCAGGGGTAACACGAGGACCAGGGGTAACACGAGGACCAGGAGTAACACGAGGACCAGGAGTAACTCAAGGACCAGGAGTAACTCAAGGACCAGGAGTAACATGAGGACCAGGGGTAACACGAGGACCAGGAGTAACAAGAGGACCAGGGGTAACACGAGGACCAGGAGTAACACGAGGACCAGTGGTAACATGAGGAGCAGGAGTAACACAAGGACCAGGGATAACACGAGGACCAGGGGTAACACGAGGACCAGGGGTAACATGAGGAGCAGGAGTAACACAAGGACCAGGGGTAACACGAGGAGCAGGAGTAACACGAGGACCAGGGGTATCACGAGGACCAGGGGTAACATGAGGAGCAGGAGTAACACAAGGACCAGGGGTAACACGAGGAGCAGGAGTAACACGAGGACCAGGGGTAACACGAGGACCAGGGGTAACACGAGGACCAGGGGTAACATGAGGAGCAGGAGTAACACAAGGACCAGGGGTATCATGAGGACCAGGGGTTACACGAGGACCAGAGATAACACGAGGACCAGGAGTAACACGAGGACCAAGGGTAACACGAGGAGTAACATGAGGACCAGGGGTTGCACAAAGATATAGGATAACACGAGGACCAGTAATAAAATGAGGAAAAGGAATAACACGAGGACCAGGGTAACATCAGGACCAGGTGTAAGATCAGGACCAGGTGTAACATCAGGACCAGAAATAACATGAGGTCTAGGCATATCATGAGGACCAGGAATAACATCAGGACCAGGGTAACATGAGGACCAGGAATAACATCAGGACCAGGGTAACATGAGGACCAGGAATAACATCAGGACCAGGGTAACATGAGGACCAGGTGTAACATCAGGACCAGAAATAACATTAGGTCTAGGCATATCATGAAGACCAGGAATAACATCAGGACCAGGGTAACATGAGGACCAGGGGTAACATCAGGACCAGAAATATCATGAGGACCAGGAATAACATGAGGACCAGGAATAACATGAGGACCAGGGGTAACATGAGGATCAGGGGTAACATGAGGACCAGGGGTTACGCGAGGACAAGGGATAACATGAGGACCAGTGATAATACGAGGATTAGTTATAACATGAGGAGCAGGAGTTAAACGAGCACCAGTGATAAGATGAGGACCAGTAATAACACAAAGACCAGGGAGGGATAACATGAGGACCAGGGATAACATAAGGACTATGAATAACGAGTACCAGGGATAACATGAGGATCAGGAGTAATACTTGAACCTGGTCTCCAAATACACAAAATAATTTATTGTTGTAATATATATTTTGAGATACTTACACCATACATATCTTGTACTTAAGTGGGTTTTCAGTAAATTTTATGTGCTCCACAGACATGTGGGCAGTAAGGACTCCTCCGATAATGAGATCTCCTTCTTCATAGTATCCGTAGTCATCGATCCACTGGATCATATCTAGTTGACAAGGTGAAGATGGATCATGGTGTCTGGACTCGCTGAGTGCCGCGCACAGAATGGAAACACACAGTAACACTTGGAGTGAAAGAGTCAGGAAAATAAATCTTGCCATTGTTCCGCAGGATAAAGTCCTCTGGACTTATAATGAATGCTCAGGGTTAGCATTTCTCCATGACACATAGACATAGCATGGAACGCTACTCAATGTATTCGTCCTGTCACAGTAACGGATTTAGATCAGTCCTGGCCTTTTATACATTACCGTGACATGCATTTCACTCTGAATTTAGAACGCAAGGCTGGATTATTCTTAAAATACACCGCTTGGGCTGTAGACTATTACATCTTCACAACAGACAAGATGCTCCAAAATATTCCGCTGCCATTTCTGTCACATTCACTGCGATGTAGCATTAGTTATACAGAAAAGTACTAAAAAAACTAAATTACAAATAAAAGAGCAAGTACATGTGAATTTTCACAAACTTTTCGACCAGGATTTGTTTCCTTGATTACACTTACAGGGTTATCCAAAGAGATTCGAAAAGTCACCGCACGTTCGGTGACTTTTCGTTCTCTTCAATTCGGTCCCTTTTGCCGATTGCAATTCGGTGACCCTGCGGTGTATTCAGCAAACACCACAGGGTCCCCGAATTGCAGGGAAAAGCTGCCGAAAACCTGACGAAAACTAACCGAATGCACGCTGAAAACAAGCAAAAACATCTGGATTAACCTTCGAAAAACCCGAACAGGAGCCGAACAGGAGCCGAACAGGAGCCGAAAAGGAGCCGAATCACACAGAGCCGAAGCAGCTGTGACACAGAGGAGGCAGTGAATAAATTAGAAAAACCATTTGTATGAATCTGGGAAAAAGAAACGCTGTTTGCAAAGAAACTACTGAGCGAAAATGTCTGAAATTTTCACAGGAGGTCCAGGGAATGATAATAAAGAGGGCTGTTACAAAAAAAATAAGCAAACTGAAAAAAAAATAAAAAAAAAATCGGACTTTTAATTTTTTTTTAAAAAATTCAGAAAAATGCTTAAAGTATCCTAAAAAATCTATAAATAAAGAGACTTTTTGCTGCAGAATTTTATAATGAACGGTTTATTAGATATTGAATTAAAACGGGAATATTTTTTAACATTGAAGTCTATGGGATTCTCCTGAATAAATTTGCCGAATTAAACCACCGAATGGCAGGGCATTAGGGGAACCTTTCACTGCTGGTTTGTGTTCTCTGAATAGCCGAAGCAGTGCTTTTTGATGGGGATTTCACTGCCCTCGAACAGGGACCGAACAGGCACCGTATGTGCAGGCAATTCGACAGGATTTGGCGAATTGCCTGCTCTCTGGATAGCCGAATGGCCAGGAAAGGTAACCGAACCCTGATTTTCAGCGTTCGGTTACCTTTCTCAAGCAATTCGAATCTCTTTGGATAACCCTGTTAACCCTTTCACTGCTGGGCCATTTCACCCCGTGTGCTGAGCTCATTTTGACCATTTTTTGCTCATCCCATATAAACGCTATTTAATGTCTTGTTTTATTACAGAACCCAGGCATATTATATATCCTTATTTTCACAGGAATCAGCAGATTCTAAATATATCATTACTATCAGGGTTATCCAAAGAGATTCGAATTGCTTGAGAAAGGTAACCGAACGCTGAAAATCAGCGTTCGGTTGCCTTTCCTGACCATTCGGCTATCCAGAGAGCAGGCAATTCGCCAAATCCTGTCGAATTGCCTGAACATACGGTGCCTGTTCGGTCCCTGTTCGAGGGCAGTGAAATCCCCATCAAAAAGCACTGCTTCGGCTATTCAGAGAACACAAACCAGCAGTGAAAGGTTCCCCTAATGTCCTGCCATTCGGTGGTTTAATTCGGCAAATTTATTCAGGAGAATCCCATAGGCTTCAATGTTAAAAATATTCCGTATTAATTCAATATCTAATAAACCGTTCATTATAAAATTCTGCAGCAAAAAGTCTCTTATTTATAGATTTTTTAGGATACTTTAAGCATTTTTCAGAATTTTTTTAAAAAAAATTAAAAGTCCGATTTTTTTTTTTTTTTTTTTTCAGTTTGCTTATTTTTTTTGTAACAGCCCTCTTTATTATCATTCCCTGGACCTCCTGTGAAATTTCAGACATTTTCGCTCAGTAGTTTCTTTGCAAACAGCGTTTCTTTTTCCCAGATTCATACAAATGGTTTTTTCTAATTTATTCACTGCCTCCTCTACGTCACAGCTGCTTCGGCTCTGTGTGATTCGGCTCCTTTTCGGCTCCTGTTCGGCTCCTCTTCGAAGGTTAATCCAGATGTTTTTGCTGGTTTTCATAGTGCATTCGGTTAGTTTTCGTCAGGTTTTCGGCAGCTTTTCCTGCAATTCGGGGGCCCTGTGGTGTTTGCTGAATACACCGCAGGGTCACCGAAATGCAATCGGCAAAAGGAACCGAATTGAAGAGAACGAAAAGTCACCGAACGTGCGGTGACTTTTCGAATCTCTTTGGATAACCCTGTATGTGTATGTGTCATTTCACGTCACATCGCTATAACAAAGAATGACAATAAGTGTAAATAGATTTCAGTCATTTGCAGCATGACAATGTAATTTTCCACATTTTATCATCCAAATCCTTTGTGGTTATAAGGTCTATGCGGTAATCTGTGTGAGGAGATCAGAAATGGAGAAGCTGCTATAGTGTGTTTCATGACTAATATGACTTTTGTATAAAACACTGCATGTGCTTCCAGTGTGGGAAAAGAGAAAGTGAGTGATTGCAGAGGCATTGTTTGCTTTATACATGAAAAGTGGACAATAAGGCTAGGGTCAGACTGAGGCAGTGCGAACGCGCGTGCAGCCGCACTTAATCACGGCCGTGCTAGCAGCAGATGCCGGGCAATGACGGGCAATATACGAAGTACGGTCGCACAAAAGTGCGGCCGCGCAACGCAGGCGGCAAACAAACGCATTTTTTCGAGAACGTGAAACCACTAGTACTGACGTACAGAGTGCGCTGCGTCCGCTAGCGGCGTGTGTGCGTGATTGGGAGACGTCAGACGCTGCTAATGTCCGGCCAACATAACGTCCAGACGCAAAAAGTGTTTTATTGATGATCCGTACAAAATCACGGATGAAACTGCGCATCGTATGACCGCTATCGCGTATTCCGTGAAAAATACGTCCATTCGTTCGAACGCACTTTTTCACGGACAACGCAAAAAATGCGTTAGTCTGACCCTAGCCTAACACTGACTTAAAACAAACAGCAACAAAAAATTTTTTAGAAATATTTTTTCATTTTTGAATTTTATATCTACATGGTCATGTTTGGTACAGAGGTGTAGCAAAGTCATGAGGCGCCCATGGGCAAGTCCTCGACTAGTGCCCCCCCCCATAGTCCTTTTCTGTGTTTTACCCTGATTTCTGTTTCTTGCTAAATGGCAAATGACTTGCAATGACTGGGCTATTTTCATGGGCTGTTGCATGGCTTGCCCCCTTTCCCTCTTCATTCCCCCCCTCCATGATGGCACCTCTCCCTGTTCATCCTCCCCCTTTCTGTATGCTCCTTCTTAAGGTTCATACCCCATTCCCCCATTCTCTATGCCCCCTCTCCCTGAACATTCCCAGCCGCAAGAGACTTACCCTAGATCCAGCAAAGATCCAGTCTTTCCTCCCGCACGGCTGCCATACAACGCTGGGAGGAAATGATGAATTACACAATCACTTCCTCCCAGTACTCCTCTGCTTCAGCAGCACCATAGGAGGCGACGCCGCAGCCCTCAACCCGTTAACTTCTGAGCCATTTCACCCCTGTGAGCTGAGCTTGCTTTGACCGTTTTTTGCTCATCATGTTTAAACAAGATTTCAAGTCATATTCTATTGTAGGACTGAGACAAATTATAGAGGTATATCTTTATTTTCAGACTCAGCAAATTCATAGTATATCATTATTATATGTATACATCTTGTACTGCCAGAATGCTTTAACAAAAAATTATTCAGATCACAATCATTTGCAGTGAGTAAAATCATTTTGGTTTCATTCGACAGGTGTAATCAGGCAAATCCCACAGGTTTCAATGTAGAAAATATTCCCTATTTTCATTAAATATTTATTCAACCCTTTATTCTTTTCACTTGCATCAAAGAGTCTCTTTTTTATTTTTTAGGATTTTTTGTTCAAATTATTTATTTATTATGTATTATTATTTATTTATTTATTATTGTTTTTTTCAGATTTTTTTAACCCTTTCGCTGCTGAGGCTTTTCCCGCCCCTATGCTGAGGTCATTTTTACCTGTTTTGCGCATCATGTTTAAACGTGTTTTGAAGGCTTATTTTAGTATATGACCCAGACATATTATATATCGTTCTTTCCGTCAGACTCGGTAGATTCATAATATGTCATTATTATATGTATACGTCGTGTCCTGTCTGTATATTATAACAAAAAATGCAATAAAATATGTATTTTCAATAATTTACAATGTGTAAAGTGTTTTTTTCCACATTTTAACATGCGAGCAATTGCGGTTATATTTTGTATGGGGTGCGCTTGTTAAAAAAATTAGAGATGGGGTCTCGTTACATTTTTTTTTGGGGAAAATGACACTATTTTTAACAAACGCACCGCATACAAAAATCGTTAGTGCAGCATCATTGTTCACATTATAATTGAAATGGGAACAATATTGCTGCATTAACAAACCCAAAAAAAAAAAAAAAAGTGTTTAATTTTTTTTTTTACATTTTTTTTTTAAATTTTTTTTTTAAAAAATTTTCACTGTAGTGTTTGGTATCGTTGGAACGGCCATGCTCTGGCCGATCCAACGATACCAAAATTTAACCGCTAACTGCCACGGATCGGGAGATAGGGAGTTCATTGGAACTCCCTATCTCCACAGTTGGTGGCAGTTAGGGGTTAAGTCTAGGACTGGCGTCATCGTGCTACGCACGATGACGCCAGTCCTCTGGGGGAGTTCCCGGAGGCTTGGCCGACATCCAAGATGTCGGCCAGCTCCGGGAAAGGATCGCGAACCGGCGCTTTTCAGCGCCGATTCGCGATCCAGCTCCCCAGGGGTTAATGCCAGGCATCATTTGGAAGGGCAGGCTGTGCCCTTCCAAATGATGCCTGGGTTAACCCCCTGTGCGCCGCCGATCGGGAGGGAGAGAGGTCCGAAGGACCTCCCCCCCTCCCTTTCAGGCGCCTCCTCCGCACATGCGGGGGGGGCCCTGAATTAGGTGTCATCGCGCCCCGCGCGATGACACCTAATGCTGGCGGCTGCTGGTCCGGATGCGCGGCTGACATCCAGGAGGTCAGCCCGCACCGGAGGGGCCAGCGATCGGCCGGAACCCGGCCGAACGCTGACCCAATGTGGGAACGCGCTCAGCGCGTCCTCAGCACACCAGCGGGAATGCTGAGGACGCGCTGAGCGCGTCCTTAGCATTCAAGTGGTTAATAATGGCTTTTTTTCTGTAACAGACCTTTTTATTATTCATAGAACCTTCTATATTATTTCTAGGCATTTTCATGCAGTAGTTTTTTGCAAACAACTTTTAAAAGGTTTTTTTCTACCCGTTCATCGGCTTGTCGACTTTCTCTGGCGGCTGGTCAGCGGGTCTTCGGCTTTTTTTGGATCAATTCGGCGGTTTTGCAGATCGTAGGGGCTACAAGAACCGAAAAGACATGGACGCTCGTCGACTTGGAAGATCCTGGGGGATGTCATCAGATGAGGCCGATATGATTACATGTGGGAAAGCTTTACAATGGTGGATTGGGCAGGGCAGGACTTGAATTGGGAATATAAGTGTTTTAGAACTTGTTTGTACAAACCGATTGAAAAAGCCAAGTTATATACCAGTGAAAAACGTCTTGGATGTTCTTTTGATAAATTGTTTTATCCTTGAAGTTACTGTCTAGAAGAATTTTTCACCCAAGGGTTTTGATTGTACCTGATAAGCATTGTTCCATAAAAAATCTAATGTTAACAGCCACACTGGAGCGAGGAGCACTGGGGGGGGGGACTTTCTAGCCCTACGTCTCTAATCTTTACACCGCACAAGGTCAAGTGAGGCGTCGTTGGACAGGTCAGAGCCTGGTCTTTGCATTGATAGTAGTGGTGCACCGAAAATGAAATTTCCGGCCGATACCGAAACCGAAAATTCGGGATCGGTTCGACTGAAAACCGATACTGAAAATCAGACATGAGAACCTGAGCCTGGAGGCCGGGCCGAGCCGGGGACTCTCCTGATCCTGAAGGTGGGCCGAGCAAGGCCAGGGGCTCGCCTGAGCCTGGAGGCTGGCCGAGCAGCTTGCTCGGCCGGGCCTCCAGGCCCAGGTTCGCATGGCTGATTGGTTGCACCTACATACTCACCTACATCCTCCTACTTTGGCCCTGAGCTACAGGGGTGACAGTCCTCCGGCTGTCGCAGGATGCTCAGCCAGCCTCCAGGCTCAGGCAAGCCCCTGGAGAATTTTCGGATGATTTTTTTCAGCTGAATTTTCCATTTCGGCCGAAACCGAAAGCACCATTTTCGGCCAATAATTTCGGTGGCAGAAATTTCGGTGCACCCCTAATTGATAGCAAACATCACCATGTAAAGCCTAAAAGAAAGAAAAAACAGCATTTATTTATTTGTTTTTTGTTCCATAGCGATGGCATTATCCATTTGTGGCGTATAAAATTAGCAGTACTGGGGGCGTGAAGTTGAGATGAGCGACTGAAACTTGGAAGAGCTCCATCTCAGCAGACACATTTCAGGGATTGTGTGAGTCCCAGGGAGGATGTAAGTGAAAGAAGTTTGGAGGCAGCAGGGATTGAAGGATCATCAATGGGAATGTTGAAGTCCCCAAGAATTAGACATGGAAGGTTAGTAGACATAAAGTGAGAAAGTCAGGTTGCAAAGTGATCAAGGAACTGGGAGGTTTGTCCTGGTGGGCGGTAGATGACTGCCACCCTGACAGCCAGGGGAGGAAACAGGGGGATGCAGTGTGCTTCAAAGGAGGAGAAGAAGAGAGATGGGGTGGAGAGAGGTGTGTAACGTTGGGGGCTTCCAGCCTCTCCGGTGTGCTTGACGGCAGCATGTCTGATGCTGCTCGCTCACCAACGCCCGGTTTAAATTGAAACAGGCAGGGAGGTGGCTGCATGAGGCGTGGCTTGAGAGGGAGGCGCGGTCTGGTGAATGTCTTTTAAAAACCAACAGTTCCTTCTAAGCAGTGCCAGATCGTGTTATCCATACCTGAGCTCCTTGTACCTGAATTCTCTCGTGATTTAACCTGTTATTGACCTCTGCTTGTTTTCTGACTATTCTGCCTTCCGTTGCCCTAGACTATTTCCTTGTACTACGCTTCTGCACTGATATCGACCCGGCTATTCCATTTGACTATTCTATACTCTGTATTCCTGATTCTGGCTCGTCTGACTACCCCCGTGTTGCTGACCTGGTTTTGTATTACGACATTGTCTTTGATTAACTCTTTCTGTCTAGCTAGTATACATATACCTGGCCAATTTTTAAGGACCAGACAGTTAGGGATTCCTTTACGGCTACCCTGTTGGTAGTTTTTTGGCTCTGTGGCGTGTTGGGCTTTAAGGACTGCGTGGTGGGATCCGGGAACCGTGACAGGTGCTGGTAGTTTAAGGTGGGAGAGAGTAGAATTCCAACACCAGCACCATGTTTCTCACCCGATGTAGGGGTATGGCTGAAGTATAGACCGCCATGTGTGAGAGCAGCAATGGAAGCAGTGTCAGAGGGAGTTAGCCAGATTTCAGTAAGAGCTAGGAGGTCGAGGGTGTTGGAGATGAGCAGGTCTTGGATAGCTGTGAGTTTAGTGCACACAGAGCGAGTGTTCCAGAGGGTGCAGGAGAAAGAGGACAGGCACTGAGGGCTTATAGGAATGAGGTTGCTGGGATTGCGGATAGTTGTGTTATGTCCATTGTAGATAGAATAAGAGGGAAGTAGTGGACTTGTTGTGGGGCCAGGGTTAGTAGAGATGTCACCTGCATAAAGTAACAACAGGAGATTGAAAAAGAGAAGGTGGGAATGGGATTTGTGTGAGAGGGAATGATTGTAAACCAGAACGTTAGAGGGAGACTGGTTTCTGAGGAAACAAAGGAACTCATGGGAGGCCATCATGTGGGAAGAGAGAAGGTAGGGAGAGATGCAGATAGTGGAGGGGTCAGTGGTACGGGGTATTTTTTTTATATTTGTGGATCTTTTACCTTGTGGATTTTTTGGTCTCTAACTGGAGGAAGAAAAGAGGGGGATGCAGGGCCGGCCCGATAATGGAGCAGGGTGGAGCGCTTGCGCCAAGCGGCACAAAACTTAGGGTGGCAAATTTTTGCGCTGACGCTGCACTATTTTTTCATCAGCGCCGGCGGCAGCATCTAAATTGAAGGTGGGAGCAGTGAGTGAAGGTGACACGCATGCGTCTAGATGGGCCAGCGCGGGATTGAGACACGTGTGGTGTAGGCGGCGGATCCTCAGCCTGCAGGAGCTTGTTATTGTCTCTCCTCTGGCTCTCGCTGTGCCCTGGAAACACACGCCACTAGGTATGTGCCTGCCTGTCCCAGACATCACCAGGTGCCTCCAGCGCCGCTGCCCCACACCGATCAGCAAGAGCACTTGCAGACAGGAACTCGGAGATTTAAGACCCTTGGTATCTCCAGAGACTAACGAGTGTTAATTTCCAGAGAGTGAAACTCCCACGGCAAGTTACTACTCAGAAGTAACTTGCCATGGGAGATTTAGTCTCTGGAGATTAGAACTCATTGAAGTCGTTGCTGGGCACTGTGGACATGGAGCAGGGGGGTGAGTGTACATCTCTCTCCCAGGGGATGCGGAGCGGAGGAGGCTGTGGGAGCTCTGTGCAAGATTCCCTGCTGCTTGGAGCCTGCTGTCTGGGGCAATGGGGGGTTGTAAATTTCCTTTTTTTTTTAAAGGGGGATCAAATGGCAATGAAACACGCTGCTGCAGCCTGGGTATGTGATGTGAAACACACTGCTGGGTATGTGAAACACACTGCTGGGTATGTGATGTGAAACACACTGCTGGGTATGTGATGTGAAACACACTGCTGGGTATGTGAAGCACACTGCTGGGTATGTGATGTGAAACACACTGCTGGGTATGTGAAGCACACTGTTGGGTATGTGATGTGAAACACACTGCTGGGTATGTGAAACACACTGCTGGGTATGTGATGTGAAGCACACTGCTGGGTATGTGAAGCACACTGTTGGGTATGTGAAGCACACTGCTGCAGCCTGGGTATGTGATGTGAAGCACACTGCTGGGTATGTGAAGCACACTGTTGGGTATGTGAAGCACACTGCTGCAGCCTGGGTATGTGATGTGAAGCACACTGCTGGGTATGTGAAGCACACTGCTGGGTATGTGAAGCACACTGCTGGGTATGTGAAACACACTGCTGGGTATGTGAAACACACTGCTGGGTATGTGAAACACACTGCTGGGTATGTGAAACACACTGCTGGGTATGTGAAGCACACTGCTGGGTATGTGAAACACATTGCTGGGTATGTGAAGCACACTGCTGGGTATGTGAAACACACTGCTGGGTATGTGAAGCACATTGCTGCAGCCTGGGTATGTGATGTGAAGCACACTGCTGGGTATGTGAAACACTGCTGGGTATGTGAAGCACACTGCTGGGTATGTGATGCACACTGCTGGGTATGTGAAGCACACTGCTAGGTATATCCGATTCTGGACTCTGCTGGGTATGTCAAATTCTGTGAGTTTAACTTACAATTATCAGTACAACTATGAGTATAAAAATTTAAATCTTAACACTATGCAGCGCTGTTGTTCACTGGCACCCGGTTGTCTGATTTACTAGCTCAGTTATACACTTATACACACCTCACATTACTGTATCACAGAGCTCCACAGCAATAAAATTCTAATGTATGGTGTGTATGAGTGTTTTAATTTTATTGCTGTGGCGCACTGTGATACGCTCATACACACTGCGTGTTTTTTTTGGGGGGGGCAGCAATTCATCCTTTGCTCCAGGCAGCGCAATGTCTTGGGACGGCCCTGGGGGGACGACACCTGTAAAAGGGTGTCAATGAGAGATAAGTTGAGTCCACACATACATAAGGCTCCCCAAAGAATGAGTGTGTAATTGTTACTGTATCCTTGCTTGGTGGTCAAGACATACAGCCCTATGTCCTTCTTACTCTATGTTTCTTTGTATTTTATACAGGATGAGGTCCAGAGGGCGGCAGTGCCACCCATATAGGTACCCTGCTATCGATACAGAGCCAGTTCTCTTTCAAACGGTCTTTAAACCAAGAAAGTGAGGGGGCTGCCGTCATTGGTTGTTGAGAAAGTTATTTTAGGACTATTCTGCACTTTATGTATATTTTTCTTTTCAGGTGAACTGATTGAGAATAACTAAAAAGGAGAGTGAATATTATCACAGATTATTGAACAACATCACAGATATATATTTATTATAAAATATTATTGCAGGGTTTGATAAACACATAGGGCTAAATTACAATTTTTGCGCAAACGTTCGCGCCAGCGCAAAACCGCATTGGCGCGAGGGGTAAAACCCTTTGCGCCGAATGCCGTATTACATTGTCAGCGCAACAAACGTGCGTAATCGTCTACCGCGGGTGAACCTGCGCAAATGCTGCGAGCTTACTGTACGTTGCGCGTCCTATGCTTAACATTGTGAACGCAAATGCGTATGTGAGCTGGTACGCGGATGGTATTACAAACTATGAGCAGAAATGAACATATAGCCTTTGTGCGCATAATTTTAGCAACTCCTAAAAGCTAGTAGTGCACCGAAATGGAAATTTCTGGCCGATACCGAAACATCGGGATCGGTTCGGCCCGAAAATCAGACATGAGAACCTGGGCCTGGAGGCCAGGGACTCGCCTGATCCCGAAGGCAGCTTGCTCGGCTGGCCTCCAGGCTCAGGCGAGCCCCCGGCTCAGCTGGGCCTTCAAGGCCCAGCTGAGACGGGGCTCGTCTGAGCCTGGATGCCGGCAGAGCAGCTTGCTCGGCCGGGCCTCCAGGCCCAGGTTTGCATGGCTGACTGGTTGCACCTACATACTCACCTACATCCTCCTACTTCGGCCCTGAGCTCAAGCGGGGACAGTCCTCCGGCTGTTGCAGGCTGCTTGGCCGGCCTCCAGGCTCAGACGAACCCCCGCTCAGTAGGTGGATGAGCAACGTGTGCACAAGAAAAATCTAATACATTTATGCTGCTTTACTTTGTTTTCTAGGATTCTTCATCATATGTTGAAGCATCCAGTGGCCCTAAATCTACAATAAGCCTGCAAGACTTCAACCTCCACAAAGTCCTGGCCGAGAAGGTTTCGGAAAAGTATGTTTATTCAATTTCTACTAAAATTTTAAAGGTTTCTCATCAAAAGCATAAAAATGTAATTATTATTTCTTATTTCAGGTGATGCTTGCAGAGTTTAAGGTCACCAAGGAGTTGTTCGCCGTTAAAACCATCAAATTGGCAGAATCCAGTTTGGGCTTTGAGAGGTTAGTGAAAGGAGATTCATTGACAAAGTAACAGAAAATTATCAATTTAACAATTACTTATTTAGTTTGGTTTTAATTGACTAAGAGACATCTGATGTCCATTGCAAAATATGATATTCATTCAATTTGTTATATATATATGTAGATATCTTAATTAATACTGACTATTATAGATGGTTACAAAAGACAAATGGGATATTTAGAAACTCACATTCCAATAGACATCTCTAGACTTACAAGTCAAAAGGGCCAATTTAAAAGTGTCAAGTTCTTTTGTTTAGTAGGGGCAGGTAATTTAGAGCTTCTCACCACTCCTGAACACAAATGGCATCAGTCTAAAGTATGTGACAAAGATGTGTTAATTAACAGTCTTTTCATGAGCGAGACAAAGACTTTCCTGCTCAGTCTTAAAGCACCATATTTCTTATTTCACATGTGGTCCACACTACCGGTAGTTTTAACTTTATGATAACAGGAAGAAGGCGTGTAGCATATAAAAATAAAGCGTAACTGTTTTTTTGCTATCAATTCATTCATTAAGAACTAGACATGTGCATTCGTTTTAGTACTAAAACGATTTAGTCAGAATTTTGGGATAATTTAGTTTTAGTATGACTCAAGAGAAACGAAACTGCTCAGTACAAAAAACGAAAGAAACTAAAATAAAATGCACTACATTTTAGTTTCAGTCCTTTTTTGTGATATTACATTGATGAGTGAAGGAGACCAGCAATGAAGAGCGCAACATCGCAACATCCGAAGTTCTGCACCCTCCACATGCCAATGCAGTAGGATGTTCTATACAGAGAGGGGCATTAATTAATGCAGGAGGATGTTCTATACATTATACAGAGAGGGGTATTAATGCAGGAGGATGTTATATACATTATACAGAGAAAGGTATAAATTGAGGAGGATGTTCTATACAGAGAGGGACATTAATTAATTCAGGAGGATGTTCTATACATTATACAGAGAGGGGTATTAATGCAGGAGGATGTTATATACATTATACAGAGAAAGGTATAAATTGAGGAGGATGTTCTATACAGAGAGGGGCATTAATTAATGCAGGAGGATGTTCTATACATTATACAGAGAGGGGTATTAATGCAGGAGGATGTTATATACATTATACAGAGAAAGGTATAAATTGAGGAGGATGTTCTATACAGAGAGGGACATTAATTAATTCAGGAGGATGTTCTATATATTATACAGAGAGGGGTATTAATTAATGCAGGTGGATGTTGTATACATTATACAGAGAGGGGTATTAATTAATGCAGGTGGATGTTCTAAACATTATACAGAGAGGATCCTTTTTTTCAGCCCTTTAAATCCAGTGGCTGTGAGCGCTGAGATCGGCTGCTTGTTACATTATCTCTCAGTACAATGTATCAGGCTCAGTTGTTACAGTAACTGACTGTAACAGCGCTCAGAGTTTCAGTAAAACAAGGAAATAATATTGTTCTAACCTCTTATATATAATATTATTTACTAGTTTTACTGAAACTCTGAGTCAGTTACTGTAACAGCTTTGCCTGACACGGGGCAGTATTACAATGTTGGTGCTAACTTAACCAGAGCTGTTGTAAAATGAAAACCTCCATAGGCTATAATGGCTCTGGGAAGTTTACAACAGCTCTGGTTATGTTAGCACCAACTATGTAATATGGCCCACATTGTGCTGAGAGTGAGAGATACTGTAACAAGCAGCGATCTCAGCCCTCTGAGGAGCCACTATAATAGTAATTGTATCCACTGGTTTTCGGATGAATGAAATTAGTTTTCATACTAAAGAACTGAAAACGAATTTCTTTAGTAACTAAATAAATTGCATTTTAGGACTAATCCATTAGTTCAAAACGAAATTTTGTGCTGTGCACATGTCTATTAAGAACCATCTTGGAAAGCTCCAGCAACACCTAATGCATTACCTCTGAAGAAGGAGCTGTGCATCATCATCATCTAAGAACTTTTTATCTTGCCACAAGACATAGCGGCTTTGAATTGATCCTGTAATTTTATCTTTATTCTACATACAGATTGCGAAGAATCGAAGTGTCGTTGTGTAAATAAATATACAGCTTTCTACGAAAGGAATTTGTTTGTATTCTTCTGTATCCTGCGTGAAAAGTATATCAATATCTTTGGAAGAGACCCAGAGACAGGAAATTATCTTTCATAATGGTGGAGTTAATGCGGGCAATTGAAGAATAAAAAGTTGGAAAGATTCTGCATGTCAACAAAGAAGAAGAAAAAAAAAGAAGAGTCCTGTCGCTGTATGTTAATTGAGTCAAAGCATCTGGAATCCATTCCAAAGACTTTGCACTACAGAATACATGGACTGCAAGCGTTTGTAAAGTAGAAAGGAGGAAAAATTTGTCGTGACTTGGGTTTATTGTTCCTGGTACCAGAGGAAGAGGTGGAAGACAAAGAAATTGAAGGTTTCGAGGCCCTTTTTGTCCTTGCAGAATTCGGGTATAATTCAAGAATGCAAGAAGATTTAAAAGTCTGAGGGCTGACTTCGCTTGCAACATACAATTTAGCGAAAAATCTGTAAAATAGTTCTCCATCTGTCAGATCCAACAGATTTCTGAAGGGTATGTGTCTTTTGTTTGACTAGTCAAAAATTACAGTAATTTCTCTTTTATATTGTTTAGTTTAAGTAAAATTGTTTTACTTGTGTTTAAACATGGAGTGGTTGCAAAAGACTGCTACCATGTGTAACAAAGATCTGTCTTTAAAAGGGGCTAATCTTGAAATTATTTGGGAGAATTGCTTCCTTGCAATACTAGATGGTGTAAAAGAGATTGGAAAAAGTAATGCTTTTAAAAAAAGAGAGTAAAAAAGTGACATTATTAGCCAAATGTTTGCTAGAAACTAACAATTTATTGAATGATGGGAGTCAATTGAAAAAGACAAATAATGGTTATGTTTGTACTAAATCGAAGGAAAAAAGAGATATGTTTTTAACACAATTGAAAGATGTTTGTGTTATTACGAGGAATAAGGAATATTCCAGTAGCGTTAAAGCGCCAAAAAAATGATTGGCCGCTGGACGATTAAAACCAAGGTTAATTTTTGATGATGCATTTGATACTGCGCTGGGAGAAACCAAAACACAAATAGATGATTCACGTCAGTTGTTAAGTAATTTGGATTCTAATGAGCAGAAATTTTCAGATATTAAAGTAATGAAAGAAATGTTGAAACAACAGACAGATTTGTTAGCTCGGCCCCACAAAACAATGTTGCAATTGTGGAAAGGAGTTAGGTATAAATGTTGCCAATTTTGATCAGTTGCAGACACAGATTACTAATTTGGGGGCTGCTACTGATATATTGTGGAAAGCTTCAAATCAGAAAGAGTTGGATTTTATTTTGAAAACAGAAACTGATAATGAGATGGCACAAATGTTAAGTAGTGAAAATGGGCAAAAGAGGAATGTTGTAGAGAAAATATTGGGAAGTGTACAAGGAGGAGGTCAGATTGATACTCTGAAATTAGGCAAATCTTTAATCAATTTTCTTAAGTATGAGGAGAAGGGAGGGGGCCTTCTAGAATATGAGCGTTTTTGAAGGTGAAGTGAATAAAAGGCAATTTGATGATGTGGTGGCTACCAGAAGACTTTTGCTCTGGTTACCAACTTCATTAAGTGAATGGGTTAAAATTAAACTCATTGATGTGTTGGAGGAAAAGGCAAGTGATAAAGAGAGGGTTGATGGAGGAATTATTCCCAAATAACACACAAAGGTTTTTCAGAGTGCCATAGATGTGGAAAAATTTCAGTTTTCCACTTTAGATTAGTTTAAAATGGAGAAAAATGATGTCATATGTGTGTGTGCTAATTTGTGGAATAAGGCATGGAGTTTGATTACTGACGTGGCAGATAATTCTATGTATAAAGACCAGCATAGACAAAGTGTGACTGAATTTGTATCTAGAATTACTGGTCTGCCTAGTGAAATAAACTTAAGAGCTTTTGATGCATCTACAGTAGATTTGGCGGCTACTGAAATTATGGTTGCAATTGGTATAAAGGAAAGGTACTGATACAGCACAGACTTTTTTGCTTTCACAGAAACCTTATTTTCTAGGGATGCTCCAGCTGGACTGGCCCCTATTAGTTATGTTTCTGATGAAAGGAACAGGGAAGAATTTTGTGGGGATAACAGAAATGTTAATGGTCGGGGGAGGTCTCTAAATAGACCACAAAATGTATATAACAGAGCTCAAGGTAATAGGAATTATTCGTCCCCTCCCCAAGGTAAATATAATGGTGCTAATCAAAATAATCCTATAAGGTGCTGCTATTGTAATTTTCCAGGGCACATTAAAAAGAAAAAAAAATATTGTGCTGCATATGAGGAGAAATGTAATCTAATAAAAGGGCCCAGAGGAATGGACATAGTGTAGCTGTTGTGGAGACGGCCGCTCCTGCTACTGCACCTGCTGGTCCATATGGAGAATGTATTCAGCTGTTGAGAGAAATTGAAAGAAAAGTTAAAGCTGTTATAAATAATGAATAGGGATGTGTAACCCCTAGCTGTTCATCTTGCTGATATAACTCTGGGTGAAGATGGGCGTCCTTACATTCATGGAACACTAGAGGAGCGTATAGCAGAGTGTCTTTTGGACACTGGAGCAGCTGTGTCCATTACTAATCATAATTTGCCAGTAAAATATGACGCACCCACAATATCCCTTCTCAGTTTTAATGGTGCACATGCCTCTGCCACTCTTTCCATTGACAATAACATTGATTTCAAAGGAGGAAACCTCATATGTGATTTTTGGATCAATCCATCTTCACAATGTAACATACAGGGAATGGATATTATTAATGGAAAGAAGTTGTATGTGGATTTATTTAATCAGGTTTTATGGCAAGCTCAAGGTGAAGGCAAAACAGGTGGAATAGTTGAACCTAATGATTTAGGATGGTATAGTCATACCATGGCTGTGAAATAGAGTGAGGTGTCATCTTCTGTATATCCAGATGATGATTTTGTAAAATATCTAAAAGAAAGGTATCCCACA
Organism: Leptobrachium leishanense; assembly: GCA_009667805.1. Lineage (NCBI taxonomy): Eukaryota > Metazoa > Chordata > Amphibia > Anura > Megophryidae > Leptobrachium > Leptobrachium leishanense. Next base: position 457,780,487 of record CM019064.1, on the reverse strand, counting down.
GTCTGGTCTAAATCTAAACAGGATTGTGGAAGGATGAATTAACAGGTTGTCATTGAAGGTCCAGATCCTCCTGCCATTAAGCAATATAAAATCCCAATGGAGGCAGAGGAACCAGTGGGTCAGGTGATTGAAGCATTGGTATAGCAAGGGGTACTAAGAGAGGGTAATTCCAAATTTAATTCCCCTATTTGGCCCGTAATCAAGCCCGATGGCTCTTACAGGTTAGTGGTGGATATGAGAGTTGTAAATAAAAAACTAGACCTGACTTGGAGTACTGTGATATAGACATCTTAGAGAGAGTTCAGAGAAGGGCTACTAAAATGGTGTACGGCTTGAAGGAGAAAAGTTACCAGGAAAGGCTTAATGATCTTAACAAGTATAGCTTGGAAAAAAGACGAGACAGAGGAGATATGGTAGAAACTAGGGATGAGTTGTTCGGGCTCGGACAGTTCTGAGTTCGGTCAGAACTTTGGCAGTTCGAAAGTTCGCGAACTTCGAACTTTTTGGGTGTGCTCGGTTCGAGTTTGAAAAATAAAAGAAATTTTGAAAAAAGTATAGAAAACGCTTAAAAAAATACTAAAAAATCTAGAAATAAGGAGACTCTTTACTGCAGAATATTATAAGCAACGGTTTATTAGATATTGAATTAAAAACTAATGTGTATGTGGAAATATTATCAACTCTAAATGACCTCTGTTCACAAACAGGCATAACACCAGGTGTTTTTAGTCTGGTAATCAATTTGATACATTGTACACTATACTGAGGGGGTGGGGTGGTGTCTGCTTCTGATTGAGATTTGAGAATTAATTTCCCTCCTAAAACATCCTAATATGTGTAACGGTTAGCCCCTGCTTGGGCCATCGTGGTGGCTTGGAACATGAGATGAAGCCCTTAAGGCAGGTGAGTAACTGACTGGACACAAGGACAGATGGATTTCTCCAAAACCAAGGAGCACCAAAAAACAGAACAGAATTGCCACTAAGCTCCGAAGGCTTCAAGACCGTCAGACAACTTAGGACACTCAGAAACACAAAGATACACTTGACAATCCGTGAAGGGAGCAGGCTGCAGGACAGTAAACAAAACAGACAGACTATACTAAAAGAGGTCCTTATAAGCGGCCTCTGAATATAATACTAAACTAAGACAGACAAGGTACATAAAACATGAAACATACAAGAATCGTCAATCAGGCAGAGGTTGGCAACAGATCAGAAATATACAGTACCAGGGGGGAGTAGAAGGGATAGTCAAAAATAAAGCCGAGGTCAGAACCAGAAAACACTTGAACAGGAATGCTTTGCAGCAACTCAGGAAACACGAACCAGACAGAACCACCATCAAACTCCACAAACAGTCAATGAGGCTCTGTGCTGCTGGGAATATATAGGGAGTGGGTCTGTGTGATTGGGCCATGTGACCCCAGACCAGGAGATCACAACAGAACCCCAGATCAGCCCTAAACAGCACAGCCAGACACACCATAGGGAAAAAACATACATGAAGCCAAACCAGAAAAATTCTCCCATTTAACTCACTTTCCAAATTGGCTATTTGGTCTAGATTGTTCTCTTCTCCTGCCAGTTCTCCTGGCTTTCACCTCTCTCTCAGGGTTGTTCAGAGAAAGGTGAAAACCAGGAGAATGGCAGGAAAAGAGAACAATCTGGACCAAATAGCCGATTTGGAAAGTGAGATAAGGCTAGGGTCAGACTAACGCATTTTTCACAGCGACCAAAAGTGCGTCCGAACGCATTGCCTTATTTTATCACGGAATGCGCGAAAACGGTCATACGATGCACATTTTTGTGCGTGATTTTTTACGGATCCAAACCAGGAAACTTTGGGTGTCTGGACGTTATGTTGGCCGGACATGAGCAGGGTCTGACGTCTCCAAATCACGCACGCACGCCGCTAGTGGACGCAGCACACTCTGTACGTCTGTACTAGCGGTTCTGCATTCTCGAAAAAATGCGTTCATTTTCCACTTGCGTTGCGCAGCCGGACTTTCGTGCGACCGTACTTCGGATATTGGCCGTCATTGCCCGTCATTTGCTGCTAGTGCGGCCGTGATTAAGTGCGCCTAAACGCACGTTAAAAATTCGCTAGTCTGACCCCAGCCTAAATGGGAGAATTTTTCTGGTTTGGCTATTTTGACCTAGAATTTTCCATTCTCCAGTCATTCTCCTGCTCTTCACCGCTCTCCGAATAACCCTGACAGGGTTATTCAGAAAAAGGTGAAACTCAGGAGAATGACTGGAGAATGGAAAATTCTAGGTCAAAATAGCCAAACCAGAAAAATTCTCCCATTTATCTCACTTTCCAAATCGGCTATTTGGTCTAGAATTTTCCATTCTCCAGTCATTCTCCTGCTTTTCACCACAAAAAAATCAGTAAACTTTTTCTGCGTGTCCGAAAATGTCTCCTCTTTTCATACAGACTGCCGCCCCAAGCAGTTGTTTATGGATAGATTAAAGGAAAAGCATTTACCGTCATTTGAAATGTCATTTTTTGGTTTTTACATATTTCTATACATCCTAGAAATCCGCCACTTCACGGGCAGGTTATGGGGACCTCCTAGGCACGATATTTGAAGGAATTTTTCGTTTTTATTTTTAACCCTTATTTCATGGAAAACTCACTGTCCCTTTAAAAACTTTTTTTTAAAAAAACTTGTTGTCCTTGTTTCCTGTCCCCCAGGCACTACCCGGACCCCCATACACCTTTTATGGCAAATATCTAGCATATATGCCCTCTTGGAGGGCACTCTAAAAACCGAATTTTCAGCCCCATTGACTTGAGTTCGAGTTCGGGTTCGGGTTCGGAACTGAACATTTAGAAAGTTCAGGTTCGGCTCCGAACCGAACTCGGGGAGTGTTCGGCTCATCCCTAATAGAAACATTTAAATACGTAAAGGGAATCCACAAGGTAGAGGAAGGGAGTATATTTAAAAGGAAACAAAGTAGCAAAACAAGAGGACATAGTCTTAGATTGCAGGTGTTTCTTCATTGATAGCAGTTTTGCTGCAGAGGCAGCAGGGCTCACTGAGAATACTAGGATATTTGTCTAAAGTTATGTCACCAGTTGAAAATGGAATGTGTTCCTGTGTGAGACAACTGCTTGCTGTCTCATGGGCCCTGGATGCCATCCAGCATATTGTAGGGTTTGGGCAAATAATTTTGCAAACCACACACACCTCTAAAATTGCTGCAAAATTGCTCATATTTAGGGGTTCATACTCAAAGAGTAGCTCATTGGATATTGAAGCTACAAGATAAACCACTCTGCATAATTTACCTATGTCATTCTAAAAAAATTGGGACAGTGTTACGAATTCAAAGAGTAAAAATTGGTACAAAAAGCAATAAATCTATTCTTGTACATATTGATCAATGCAAACTTAGGCTAAGGTCAGACGAAAGCAGTTTTAACGTGTGTTTAGCCGCACGAAATCACGGCTGTGCTAGCAGCAAATGACGTCCAATGCCGGGGAACATACAACGAACGGCCGCACGAAAGTTCGTCCGCGCAACGCAAGTGGCAAACGAACGCATTTTTTCGAGAACGTCAAACCGCTACTACTGCCGTACAGAGTGCGCTGCGGCCGCATAGCGGCGTGTTTGCGTGATTGGGAGACGTCAGACGCTGGACACGTCTGGCCAATAACGTCCAGACGCAAAAAGGGTTTTATTGATGATCACAAAAATCACGGACGAAAATGCGCATCGTATGACCGCTATCGCGCATTCCGTGAAAAAATACGTCCATTCGTTCGAACGCACTTTTTCACGGACAACTGGAAAAATGCGTTCGTCTGACCCTAGCCTTAGTTATGCGTAAGAACAGTAAACTGCTATCCGTTCTTTATTTCAGATTCTATAATGTCTTTTCATGGACAAAGACTGTTTGGTGTTAAAAAGGACAACATTTTTCGAACTTTCAAAGGACACTATGGACAAAAAGACTGTCAAGAACTTTGTGGATTCCAAGGATAAGCTTGAAGACGATCTTATCCCATTCTCTAAAGAAAATCACGTCAGGTTTATGGTATTTGTTAAATTGATGCAATTGTATAGGGTTGTAACAATGTTACTGTTATTGATTATCTCAGGTACATTAGGTGTGCAGGGAACAGAGACACCTAACTGTAGAAGTAGAAATACTTTTGCTGAATGCACAGCCTTTCCATTTGATTGTAGATGGATAAACTGTATACCAGTGGCGGAAGTACCAGGGTCGCAGCGGTCGCAGTTGCGACCGGGCCCTGGCATTCCGCCACTGGAGGGGGGCCCAGCGCCGCCGCCAGATTCTGGCAAAAAGCGTCGGAATCTGGGAGCCGCGCGCTGGCCGTCCCTCTCCCTACGTGAGCGGCCACTGACATGCAGCTTGGCCGCTCACGTGGGAGAGAAACCACCTGACCAGCGCACGAGACCTCGCGCTGATCAGGTGGTTTCCGGCGAGCGGCCAAGCTGGATGTTTCCAGCGGCCGCTCGCCAAGGAGGAGAAGACGCCGGAGGAGAAGACGCCGGAGGAGAAGACGCCGGAGGAGAAGACGCCGGCGGAGCCTGCCCTGGGCCAGGGGCCCCCCTGAGCAGGTAAGAGCTGGGCTGGGGCAGTATATCCATGAGCTGGGGGGCAGAGCTGGGGCAGAATATCCATGAGCTGGGGGGCAGAGCTGGGGCAATATCCATGAGCTGGGGGGCAGAGCTGGGGCAATATATCCATGAGCTGGGGGGCAGAGCTGGGGCAGTATATCCATGAGCTGGGGGGCAGAGCTGGGGCAATATATCCATGAGCTGGGGGGCAGAGCTGGGGCAATATATCCATGAGCTGGGGGGCAGAGCTGGGGCAGTATATCCATGAGCTGGGGGGCAGAGCTGGGGAATATATCCATGAGCTGGGGGGCAGAGCTGGGGCAATATATCCATGAGCTGGGGGCAGAGCTGGGGCAATATATCCATGAGCTGGGGGGCAGAGCTGGGGCAATATATCCATGAGCTGGGGGGCAGAGCTGGGGCAATATATCCATGAGCTGGGGCAGTATATCCATGTGCTGGGGCAGTATATCCATGAGCTGGGGCAGTATATCCATGAGCTGGGGCAGTATATCCATGTGCTGGGGCAGTATATCCATGAGCTGGGGCAGTATATCCATGAGCTGGGGCAGTATATCCATGTGCTGGGGCAGTATATCCATGTGCTGGGGCAGTATATCCATGAGCTGGGGCAGTATATCCATGAGCTGGGGCAGTATATCCATGTGTTGGGGCAGTATTTCCATGAGCTGGGGGCAAAAATATCCATGTGTGGCCTGGGGGCAATATATCCATGTGTGGTCTTGGGGCAATATATGTCCATGTGAGCTGGGGGCAATACTATCTTTTTTATATTGCAGAGAAAAAAAAAGGTAAAAATATGGATCTTTTTTTTGGGGGGGGTTGGGGGGGCCCTTCATGGATTGCACCGGGGCCCTCAGGTTTCTAGTTACGCCACTGCTGTATACCATCTTATTCTAGAGATGTGTATTGTGGCTGTACTAATGTTGATTCTTCCAATGATGCGATATTTGGATCAATCAAATTTAATGGTAATCAAGAGGAATGTATGCATTTTAACACATCCGATGGAAGAATTGATTTGGTTATTAATATTACCCAGATTCAAACATATGTATACCAAAATAACACTGATAACAAATGTATAGTACCCACAGGCATCGATAACACTCTTACTATTGCCATGTTTAATAAGAAGAAGGTTATCGAAGAGAAAATATGGTGTCATCTTTATCTACATCCCACACATGTAAATCCATATACTAATACACGTATAAAGGTAATAGAACTGTAACGGTAGCGGTAACGCCGCCACACGAGTAGTGGAGTTGAGATCCTTGAGGGCAAAAGTATCTGCTTGAATAACACAAAAGGTTCATAAACTACAGACTGTAACTTAATAGCCAAGGAGACACAAGGGCTAACTGAATTGCCTCTAAGCACTGAAGGTTTCGAGACCAACAGATTACCTAGGACACGCTCAGAAACACCATATGTGGAACGACAGTCTGTGAAGTATTCAAGGTGCAGGGCAGTCAGAGATGCAGAAACCAATCGTTCTGGTAAATACTTAAGATTAGTAGATACCTAGTGACTCTCGGAAAGTACTGGCTTTCATACAAGATTGTTATTGCGAATATGTACAGATATGCGATTAGAAATAACATTACACAGAAATAAACAATCGTTTGTTATCATGGTCTTTGCAAAAACATTAACATGAGTAGGAGCCTGGGTAAAGGGGCCTGAAGGGTTACAAACGATACCCCTAAACGTGATGGGACAGGAACCAAACAGCGAGTGATCAACCCAGCAACCAGCATGGGGTTAAATCACTAAAACACGCAAACAGCGTAATATACACGATAGAGAGAGATAGTAGTCAAAGCCAAGCCGGGTCAAATAACAGGAGCAGGAATCTCATACAAAGCAGGGTCGTCAACAGTGATTACAAATAGATTCATGAAGTAGCAGTGCGTGAATTAAACTCCACAACAGGGCGATGAGGCACCTCCTCGAGCCCTGTTTTAAAGCCTGCGGCTCCTGGTAACCATACCTGACCCCGCCCCCTCAGATGCCGATCTGCCAGTCACAAATGACTGCCAGTCACAAATGATTGATATGGAATACAAATGTAAATACCTGACAAACAAATTGAAATACTATCAAGAAAATTTATGATACTTATGAAAAATTTGTATCAAGAGAAGAAAATGAAAGATATGATATTCATTTAATTTGTTATATATATATGTAGATATCTTAATTAATACTGAATATTACAGATGGTTACAAAAGACAAATGGGATATTTAGAAACTCACATTCCAATAGACATCTCTAGACTTACAAGTCAAAAGGGCCAATTTGAAAGTGTCAAATCCTTTTGTTTAGTAGGGGGGCAGGTAAGTTAGAGCTTCTCACCACTCCTGAATAGGGATGAGCTGAACACCCCCGTGTTCGGTTCGCATTCGAACTCGAACCGAACACCCCCGTGTTCGGTTTGCATTCGAACTCAAACAATTTCAAAAGTTTGAGTTCGGACGCGAACACGATCCGAACTCAATGCAAGACTCGAACGTTCGATTTTTAGAGTGCCCTGCAAGAGGGCATATATGCAAGATATTTGCCATAGAAGGTGTGTGGGGGTCCGGGTTGTGCCCTGGGGGACAGGAAACAAGGAAAAAAAAGTTTAAAAAAAGACGTTTTTAAAGGAACAGTGATTTTTCCCTGAAATAAAAGTTAAGAATAAAAACGAAAAATTCCATCAAATATCGAGCCTAGGAGGTCCCCATAACCTGCCCGTGAAGTGGCAGATTTGTAGGATGTATAGAAACATTTAAAAAGAAAAAAATGACATTTCAAATGACTGTAAATGGTTTTCCTTTAATCTATTCATAAACAACTGCTTGGGGAGGCAGCCTGTATGAAAAGAGGAGACGTTTTAGGACACACAGAACAACTTTAGTGATTTCTTTGGCTAAATTATGGTGAAACTTATGCAGGCTTTGGATGAAAGTAACAACAGGTGCTTTAAAATTGGGCCTTTAGTGCCAGCCAGTGCCTTCACACCGTAACCCCTCTGAGGTATTGTGGAAGAGTGCAGGGGTGGACTCTACGTTCAATTATTAAAATGATTGGATTCTGGTAAACGCGTCAGTGCACCCTAAATATTGGGCCTTTGGTGGCAGCTAGTGCCTTCACACCGTAACCCCTCTGAGGTATTGTGGAAGAGTGCAGGGGTGGACTCTGCATTCAAATACTGACATGATTGTAATATGGTACGCACGTCAGTGTCAGTGCACCCAAATATTGGGACTTTGGTGCCAGCTAGTGCCTTCGCACCGTAACCCCTCTGGAGGTATTGTGGAAGAGTGCAGGGGTGGACTCTGCATTCAAATATTAAAATGATTGGAATCTGGTACACGCGTCAGTGTCAGTGCACCAAAATATTGGGCCTTTGGTGTCAGCTAATGCCTTCACACCGTAACCCCTCTGAGGTATTGTGGAAGAGTGCAGTGGTGGAGGTTTTGGGAATGCAGAAGAGATCCCCGATCTATTCAGTTACATCAGCATCAGGGGAGTGATAGCTGCTGATCCAGGACTGATTCATTTTTATAAATGTCAGCCGGTCTACAGAGTAGGTGGACAGACGCACTCTTTTGTCTGTGACAAAACCTCCAGCGACACTGAATGTCCATTCAGAAAGCACGCTGGATGAAGGGCAACCTAGTAGCTGCATAGCATATTGGCTAAGTTCTGGCCAGTGATCCAATCTCAACACCCAGTAAGCCAGTGGATCATCTGCTGTAAAGGTATCCAGGTCTGCCCTTGCCCTTAGATAGTCCTGCACCATATGGTGAAGTCGCTGGCAATGAGTGCCTACATTTGATGTCCCTGGGCATCGTGGACTAAAAAAATTGGAAAAGGCATCAGTCAAGTAGCCCCCTTCACCGCTCTTCCTCTAAAAAAACAGCAGCCTCAGAAGCACCTGTGTCACGAGTTAGTAACCTACCAGTGTCTGGAAAGGTGTTACACAAGTGTCGCTTCAGAGCATCCTCAAGTTGTTTCCTCCTGTGCTCCCTCTGTGAGGGCAGGATGAGCTCTGCAACCTTACCCTTGTATCATGGATCAAGAAGGGTTGCCAACCAGTAATGATCCCTCTTCTTGATAGCACGAATCATGGGGTCCTTTAGCAGGCTTTGCAGGTTAAGGGAGCCCATGCAGCGTAGGTTGGAGGTGGCATTAGCTTCAGAATGTTCCTGGTCGCTGAGGATGACCGTATCGTGCACTACCTCCTCCCAGCCATGTACTAGTCCTTGGGTTTCTGGGGACACAAAACCCTCCATTGAGGAACCCCCACCTTCAATGCCCCCACAACTTAAATATTCCTCATCCTCCTCCTGTCTGATCTGAGGACCCGCAGGAATGCTGTCTGCGTAAAGACTGGGGCCTTGAGAGCTAGGGAAGTCCTCCTCTTCCTCCTGCTGCTCTGCCTCTAGTGCCACATCTATAATTCCCCGCAGAGTGTGCTCCAGCAGGAAAACTAAAGGAATTGTGTCACCGATGCATGCACTGTCCCTGCTCACCATCCTCATTGCCTCCTCAAATGGTGACAGTACAGTGCATGCATCCTTGATCATCAGCCACCGCGGGGGGGCAAATTGACCTGAACCTGTCCTTGTGCCATACTCACACAGATACTCATTGATGGCCCTCTGCTGCTTGTGCAGACGCTGCAGCATTGCCAATGTCGAGTTCCACCTGGTGGGCATATCACTGATCAGACGGTTTGTGGGAAGGTGGAATTCTCTTTGAATTTCTGCCAGGCGAACACTTGCTAGGAATGACCATCTGAAGAGGCTGCAGACTTTTCTGGTCTGGCAGAGAAGCTCTGCTAGCCCTGGGCACCTGGTAAGGAAATGCTGTACCACCAGATTTAGAACGTGTGCTAGGCATGGTACATGCATCAACTTACCCAGGAGTAGGGAGGAGAGAAGGTTGCTGCCATTATCACAGACGACCATTCCCAGCTCAAGCTGGCATGTTGTTAACCATCTCTGCGCCTGCCCCTGCAGAGCTGACAGAATTTCTGGCCCGGTGTGGCTCCTGTCCCCTAAACAAACCAGCTCAAGCACAGTATGGCATCTTTTTGCTTGAGCCATTGCGTAGCCCCTGCCACGCGACAACACACGTCGGTTTAACTGCCACTTCGCCAGAGACATTGAAGGAGGAGGAAGAGGTGGTGGAGCAGAGAGACCTCATATAAGCAGCTTCCTGGAGGCGTGGTGGATGAGCAAGCTCCAGCAAGGAGCCCCGTCCTGGATCCCTCCCAGCTGCAAGCAGAGTTACCCAGTGTGCCTTGAAGGAAATGTAACGGCCCTGCCCATGCTTGCTGGACCTCGTGTCTAAAGTAATGTGCACCTTGCTGCTGACTGCCTTTCCCAATGACTCCATAACATTGTCTTCCACATGCTAGTATAGTGCTGGAATGGCCTTCCTTGAAAAGATATGGCATTTTGGAACCTGCACTGTGGTACAGCACATTCGGCAAATTCACAGAAGGAAGCAGAGTCCACCAGCTGGAAAGGCAGCAGCTGTAATGCGAGTAATTTTGCCAAGCTGGCATTTAGACGTTGTGCATGTGGATGGTTGGGACAATATTGTTTCTTCCACTGCAGCAGCTGGGGCAACGAAATCTGACTGCATAAATCTGCAGCTGATGGGATGCTGGCAGATTCAGAGGAAGGATGTGGTACACCCATTACTGTAGCATCATCCCTGTCAGTGGAGGTTGTAGGCAATGACATGGCAGGACATATAGTGGGGGTAGAGACAGATGAGGAGGAGGACCTATGCATGTGTTGTGCCAACGGGATGCGTGGCAGGTGGTCATATGTCGCCTCAAGCACGTGGTACCCAAGTGTCTGATGTCTTTCCCACGCTTAATCCTCTTCCGACATAGTTTACAAATAGCAACACTGCAGTCTGCTGCACATGTCGTGAAGAACTCCCAGACAAAAGAGATCCTGGACGTGTGCTGCGAGACAACAGTGCTCCGCACCTGAGCAGCTCTGACATCTGATTCCTTGGACTGGGTACAGTTGGTCATAGAGAACGTTCTGCCTCGTTTTTGTTGTGCCTCCTCCCTTGACTCCTCTATTCAATCAGGCACCCAGGTGGAGTCAGTAACCTCATCATCGTCATCACTCCCTATCTCCTCATCACTGGATCCAACTTGGCGGTGTGTTGCAGCTACTGGGGGAACATGAGTGCCAGTTCTTTGTGTGTCACTGGCACCCCCTCCCTCTGGGCTGATTATACTCCCTTCCTCAACCTCAGAGTTTGAATCAGAGCACTGGAGTTGCTGCGCATCCTCAAGCAGCACGTCACTGTCACTGTAGTCAAACAATTCAGCTGACTCCTCCGTGTATGATAGTGAGGCTACGGCAGGAGTAGCTGTGGACATGGAGGCTGAATTAGATGTTTTGGCAGCTGAGGTGGACTGTAAAGCACTACAAGCCTGGCTGGCAGAGGACTCGGAGGATGAGGATGGACTGGTTAGCCAATCCTGCAAATCCTCTGTATGTTGCTGCTGCTTAAGATGGCCAGCACCAGTTAGAAACAAGGACAAGCGTACCCCTGCAGAGGATGCACCACATCCACGACGACCAGAGGCACAGCCTCTCGACACAGAGGCTGCTTGCCCTCTTATCTGTGCCTGGGGGCGTCTGCCTGTCCTTTTTGGTCTTTCTGACATGGTGAGTGATATATAGATTAAAGATATACAGAACTCTGATTCAACTCTGGTTTAAAGATTGGAGATATGCAGAACTCTGATTCAACTGTGTTATCTAGATTAAAGATATTCAGAACTATGCTATAACTCAGTGATACACCCTGTCCCTGATAGCTGGCAGTGCCAAGACAGAGATTAAAATTTCCAGAAGTATGCTATGCCTGTCATACACCCTTATAGCTGGCAGTGCCAAGACACAGATTCAAATTTCCAGAAAGCAGATATAACTCAGTGATACAGCCTGTCCCTTATAGCTGGCAGTGCCAAGACAGAGATTAAAATTTCCAGAAGTATGCTATGCCTCAGTCATACACCCTTATAGTTGGCAGTGCCAAGACAGAGAATAAAATTTCCAGAAAGCAGATATAACTAAGTGACACAGCCTGTCCCTGATAGCTGTCAGTGACAACACACAGATTCCAATTTCCAGAAATCAGATTTAACTCAGTGATACAGCCTGTTATGCAACAATCTCCTCTCTGATTCACTCCTGCAACAAACACACACTGGGGCTGAGGGGAAGCCTTATATAGTGTGCTGCGGGACTTAGCTCTGTGAGCCCATGATTGGGCAAAATTTGCCCAATCAGGACTCTGAGCCCTGATTGGCATAGTCTTGCACCTGTCTTGCACCTGACCTGTGGTCAGGTGCAAGGCTGTAGCAAATTACAAGCTTCAGGTGCATTGTGGTCCATTGTGGGCGAACACGCGGAAATGTTCGATGTTCGCCGAATGGCCAATGTTCTAATCGAACTCATGTTCAGATCGAACCGCCAGCCCATCCCTTCTCCTGAACACAGATGGCATCAGTCTAAAGAATGTCACAAAGATGTGTTAATTAACAGTCTTTTCATGAGCGAGACAAATAGTTTCCTGCTCATTCTTAAAGCACCATATTTCTTATTTCACAGGTGGTCCACACTACCAGTAGTTTTAACTTTATGATAACAGGAAGAAGGCGTGTAGCATATAAAAAGAAAGCGTAACTGTTTTTTTGCTATCAATTCATTCAATTCATTCATGAAGAACCATCTTGGAAAGCTCCAGCAACACCTAATGCATTACCTCTGAAGAAGGAGCTGTGCAGCATCATCATCATCTAAGAACTTTATATCTTGCCACAGAGCTGCTTTGAATTGATCCTGTAATTTTATCTATATTCTACATACAGATTGCTAAGAATCGAAGTGTTGTTGTATAAATAAATATACAGCTTTCTACAAAAGGAATTTGTTTGTATTCTTCTGTATCCTGCGTGAAAAGTATATCAATATCTTTGGAAGAGACCCAGATACAGGAAATTATCAGCGACAGGAAATTATCTTTCATCCATGTGCTTTATTAGATTAGTAAAAAGATACTTTGGATAAATTCAGTGTATAGACTTATACTATAGTGATTGAAATTCAGTGAATTCAGTGGGTGAAGGCCTTTACAGCAGTGATAAAAAACACATATCGTATGATCTATCCCAAATTTTGTTATGATTGTTGGATCACATGGCAGAGTGGCCTCATAGTTCCATGTCCATATCTAAACCAGTAATGGCCCCCTACCTGGGAACGATATGGAATAAAAAGAGGCCTGTAGATGGTGAAGGTTTGAGGAATATATAAAATAATATATTAGGGTGGTGGGATGTCTATAAGCTGTAAAATATCTCAGTACTAAATGTAATTTTGCATGTAAAACTAAGTGAAGCGTGTCGTTCTAACCTTGGTTTTGATAGGAAAGCCGTACTTTGAAAAATGTCACAATTCTCTTTTTATGATTGTTTTTCAGCATCTTGACTGAGAGGGAATTATTGACAACTATAAGCAGCGTGAGGCACCCATTTGTAAACAATCTTTATGCCTCTTTCCACACCAATGACCGGGCATATTTTGCTATGGGGTACGCTGCCGGTGGGAACCTTAGCACCAAACTGAAATCCCTGCAGTCATTCTCTGTGCCCATGGCCCAGTTCTATATGGCCTGTGTTGTTCTGGGGGTCGAATTCCTCCATCAACAAAAGATTATCCATAGGTGAGTTGCTAGAATATAAAACTCAAGGCGGGTCGAACGTTCCCGTTAACTAATATATTTGAATAATAGAAGCATATATGGCAAATGCAACAATGTAACCAAGTTTCTTTTTGAAATTTCTCATTTTCACCCAGAGATCTAAAGCTGGATAACATTGTGCTGGATAAAGAAGGATTCGCCAAGATTACAGATTTTGGAATCAGCGAAATAGGTAAAACTAGTTTTAAAAATAACAGTTTATTTGAAATTGTCGTTTACTAAGTATAAAATGTCCCTGTCCTTTAAAATGTGGACTGCTTGTGGGATTCAATAAGCCATTGTCAGTCTAGGAGTGCAGTGCTTTGTACCAAGAAACAAAGGGAAGAAACGGTGCACTTGACTGTGAAGTTACTGGATAGAGAACATATTCAATACTGAAATAGCATCAACTCCCCAGGTACCTCAGAGTCATTAAGAGAAAAAAATCATGGACATTAGGCACTGCAAAATTCACAGGAAAAAGGAGGAGGTTAAACGGGACATAGACAATGTTACAGTTGCAGAAGCGACCGTTATCAAGCCCAAAAAGATGTGAATTTGGGATGTTTTCAGTTTCTGCCTTCTTTTAATGTTATCTATGAAGTGTCATCAGTCTATGTAGAGACATAGAGACTTCTACTGGTTACGATTTAAAGAGAATGAAATATGTTAACTTATTATAAAAGAGGAGCAATGGAGACGTCTCCAAGATATAATCCTACAGAGAAATAGCCCCATACTCATTTCTGTCCATTACGCCCAGACTTAGAAATGGGGAAGGAAATTCACAAAATAATCTGCTTTCCATCTTCATTAAACAGTACTTGGTTTGTCACTCGATATCGAGTCCGTGCTCCATACGCACATTGCCCAGGTATGAAAGTCTCTTTTCACTCATCATTGATATGGGTTATTATTATTTCCATATTATTACAGTCACTTAACCTCATGCAGAGCTTCTATTTATAAAAGTGAAATCATCTTTTACCATTGAGAAGCTGCTCATATATTGTAGCGATGGACGGTCAGTCGGCTGTTTAAACTATAAGCCTATTGAGACAATTCATAGAAAGATGTAAAAGGAATCGTAGTCGTCACGAAATCAGTACGAGATACAATTAACACACGACAACAAAATCAACTGAATTGTGTCAATAACGTTACTTTGACCTACAATCTGAATGGATGTTTTTCAGGAATCGGATTTGGGGACAAGACCACTGGTAGATGTGGAAATCGAATATACATGGCCCCAGAAATGATTGCCAGGAAACCCTACACCAGAGACGTGGACTGGTGGGCCGTCGGAGTCATGCTTTCTAAGATGCTGAATATAAAGGTGAGCACAGCCTCATATTCTCTTAAAGCAATTTGAGTTAAAAAGCAAAAATTATCTTCAAATTGATTTATTAGATGTAACATCCCAACACCACATGGATATTTAACTGCTTTAGATACTTTAGGGGTTATTTAAAGAGAAGCAAGGGGGGGTGTTTGTGAGGGTCCTGAGAACGAGCAACAGCACAATGGCCTGCTCTACGGTGGGTGCCCGCTCAGGTCTCACAAACAAGGTTTTAGCTTGCTTGTGCCATTACAGGGATGAATTTTCCATATGCAAATCAGTCTGCTCTCACCCAGAAAGGGTGGCCAGTGCTGACTGCCAAGGACGTCATCCCTGCACGAGAGGTGCAGCAACCCCCGACGATCGTTTCGGCCTTCTTGGGCCTCGTCAGGAGGGTATAGCTGACACCCCTCTAGGCACATCAAGCAAGGGGTCCACATCTGGATGACTCTTTACAATTGTAGTGAGAAGCAAGGGGGGGTGTTTGTGAGGGTCCTGAGAACGAGCAACAGCACAATGGCCTGTTCTACGGTGGGTGCCCGCTCAGGTCTCACAAACAAGGTTTTAGCTTGCTTGTGCCATTACAGGGATGAATTTTCCATATGCAAATCAGCCTGCTCTCACCCAGAAAGGGTGGCCAGTGCTGACTGCCAAGGACGTCATCCCTGCACGAGAGGTCTCAGGACCCTCACAAACACCCCCCTTGCTTCTCACTATAATTGTAAAGGGTCATCCAGACGTGGACCCCTTGCTTGATGTGCCTAGAGGGGTGTCAGCTATACCCTCCTGACGAGGCCCAAGAAGGCCGAAACGTTAGACCTTCGATAGCCGATAGACCCGCTCTACAATTAGTATGCCACCAACCTCTGCATGTAGCGCTGAGCTGGTCACCACCTGGGTAGGAGTCTGCATCGTAGGAGATGAGTGAGCGGGACGAGTCCATCTCTCGCGCAGTCGGTTCGGTGTTAACCGAGCTAGTGTCCAGAAAAAGAAAGAAGGAGACATGCAGTATATTCGTCAGGGAGACTTACGTAGTCCAAGAGAATGCTGCTCAGGAGAGTGTCCGTTCATCAACCTCAGCGAGTGGCAGATGTCAGATAAAGTCAAATCAAATGTGCTGTTAATCGTTGGTCAACGTGAGGTGGTTCGAGCAGCGGTCTTGAAAAGTACGGGGGTCTCCAATTCTGGGTCTTGCCAGCGGTGTCGTAGGCCTTAGGATCACCAGTCCCGTGAGCCATCAAGGATGGTGTCCTCTACTATTGCTCAGGATTGACAGGGGTAGTTGCCGGGTGTAAATCATCCGTCTTGAGAGTCAGAGGGTGCCGTATTCCGAGTTGAGGAGTAGCGGCGGGTTTGAGGTCTCTGAGAACGCGGTGGCGCGCCGAATGAAGGGGCATACATGGTCGTCAAGTCCGGACACGCAAGTATTGTATCTTTAGGTAATGAAAGGGCTTCCAGAAATACCGGGAGGTCAAGTTCCGATCGTAAGATTGCTGGACCATTTTCAGTGCAAACCTGTAGCCCGAATGGGAATAGCCATTAGTAAACGATGCGTCGCTCCTGTAAGGCCGCAGTGAGCGGGAGCAAAAGGCGTCTAGACTGTAAGGTCGCTGGTGATAAATCCTGATATAAGGAGACACTGGCGTCTTCAAAAATTAGGAGAAGCTCTGGCTGCCTCCATGATTTCTTCTTTGATGGCGTGTCGCAGAAGACAGCAAACCACATCTCTTGGTGGAGCTTCGGGATGGGCCTTTAGGGCGCAGAGCTCTGTGAAGGCGTTCGAATTCGATATCAGTGTCAGAGTCTCGCTGTAATAGACTGTTAAATAAACGGAGTAGGGTACGTTTCAGGTCAGATGGGGATTGTTCCAGTTCAGGGAGGCCTCTTACACGGATATTATTCCTGCGTCCTCTATTTTCTAGGTCTTCCAGATTACGTGCCATAGTTTGCAAGATGTGATGTTGAGACTGCAGCGAAGTGGTGTGTGACGTTGAAATTTCAGTTTGGTGGGCCTGCGCTGTTTCCACAAGCTGAACCCGGTTTTGCAGGCTGCCAAGTTCCTTTCTGAAGCCCCTGATTTCTGTCAGCAGGGAATCCTGAAGGCCAGATGTCGAGGCCGCCAGATCTGCCTTGGTGGGTAAGGAGCTGAGGTGGTGTAGCTCCGGTGGTAGGTCCCAGGTGCCTGCAGCGTGCGTGGGAGAGCTGGGGGCCGAAGAGGCGAGAGTCGCTGCCATTTTGTCCCGCGGTGGCGCCAGGGCAGAGTCTGGGAGCGGCGTCAGAAACTGCGTAATGGAGCAGTTTTGTGGGTCACCGGCGGGCTCTGAGGGGCCAGGGGTGGTCAGCGGCTTGCGGGACTTACCCATCTCTTTGTAGATAGGGTGCGGAGGGAGAAGAGTGGGTGATCTCGGCGGAGCTCCGGAGTAAGGCGGCCATTACTCTCGGCACTCAAGCCACGCCCCCTGTAAGTTCTATATATATATATGGTGGGAAAAGGGGTTTTCAAATAGGGAGAGGGTTTTGCTATTTTTCCTAAATCTTTATAGAGAAGAATCCTTCTCTCAATTTAACCCATAAATATTTGGCAATATCAGTCAATAGTTGGAGCTTCTGGGCTGCTCAACCTTAGTGACAGAATCTCTCACTTTCTGATGTTTACCAGGAAAAATAAACGAAATTTCTAATTCTTTCCTTTCAGCTTCTCTCAAGAAGCCCGGTCACGCGTCTGGGAAGCCAGAAGGGTGTACAAGATGTCAAAGACCACCCATTTTTCACGGTAAGTCCATGTCCTCTATATTCTGAACATAATTGAGCATAGAGGAGTTATAGTCGCTCTTGTCGCCGACCCATTTCCAGTTTATTTAACTTAAAGCATAACTGTCAGTTTATACAGAAAGACAAACAGCTATAAATATATATGGACTAACAGCTGTGCTTTCAAATAAACCCCTATCAATTCTTATCAACATTTGCATCCAATGCTCGGCCCCAAAGGACCCACATCCTGGCGTCGAATGCGATATGTTCCTGCACAATGCTGACCCCATGTTTTGGGAATGGATTTTAGAGAAGATTTAAGTTAGATTTTGGGGAGATTATGGGGAGTTACCTTAAATAAATGTATCAACAGGACTTCAGGTTAGGTTTTGGGGTGTTGTGCGATATAGTAGGAGCTGGAGTTGAGGGTAGGAGGGTGTTTGTACACCATAAGGTCATTTGGAAGATGATATGATTGTGCTTTTTTGGAATTATTGCGACTTTTTGGAGCAGGTTTCTGGATATTTATCATGTAATATGCTTTTTTTACTGGATTATACTTGGTTATATAGAAGTTATCTTGCTCGCTCTTTTAACCCAATCCTCTTTCATTTGAACAGGAAATAAACTGGAATGACTTACTGGCTAAGAAGATGCAGCCCCCGTTTACACCGTGCCTCAGCGGCCCAGAAGATGTCAGATATTTTGAGCGAACGCTCACAACAGAGTCTCCCAGTCTAACACCTCCACCGGATCCAGGGCTTGGATATCATGAGGAATCATTGGCTGATTTTGACTGGGTCGCTGAACGAGCCGTGTAACTGTAACACACTGTGCAAACACAGAATATTAAAGGTCATATGATTTAATATGTGGATAAAACCTGCTCGATCCAAGGAGAAATCTGACCGCCACTCTGGGGTCAAGAAGGAATTTTTTCCCAGTATGTTGCATATTGGCGAGCGCTTCATACTGGGTTTTTTAAAACAGAAGAATCTGTGTTCTGGGTGCCACCTAGTGGTTCCTTTCACAATTGTTCATGTGTTGAGGGTTAATTAACCCCTCAAGACCTTTAAGAGCAGAAAAAAAAAAAAGCAGCAATAAAACCGTAAATTGTGAATGTTTCTCACAGTAAATCAGCAGCTTGTCCGTTCACTCGGGCTTATCCCTAGAACCCAGTTAGGAGCATAAATAGAGAGAAAATGTGGCGGGACAGGCGCTTCCTTCACATTGACAGGGATGTCCTCACTTAAATGACAGTTCTCCCCTCTGTTGGATGAGTGTAAACCTCAAACAGAACAGAAAACAAAAATAATGGTGCAGTATGTCAAGGCAGTATACTATTAAAATAAAGATAAGAGGATTGCACTCACATGGTGTGGTGTCTTAGTATCAGACACCAGATGTTTATAGCGGCTGGCAGAATTATGGAAGGAACGCCAGACTTCCCTTGGTGGTGCTCCAACGTCTGTGGTGGTCCTCCAATCTTTGGGTACTCCAAGAGCCTTGATGTTGTTTCAGTATCCGTTCCCCTGATCCTCAGCAGCGGTGTAGATCACAATCATGTGGGGTACAGCAGCCAGGAAACAGGAAGAATAGGGACAGCAAGCAAGGTATAATGGGATTTATTGGTATAAAATAATTAAAATAATCTTAGTACATCCATCTACTGAGGAAGCGGCTTCATACCGTGAAACGCGTTTGGATGTACTAAGATTATTTTAATTATTTTATACCAATAAATCCCATTATACCTTGCTTGCTGTCCCTATTCTTCCTGTTTCCTGGCTGCTGTACCCCACATGATTGTGATCTACACCGCTGCTGAGGATCAGGGGAACGGATACTGAAACAACATCAAGGCTCTTGGAGTACCCAAAGATTGGAGGACCACCACAGACGTTGGAGCACCACCAAGGGAAGTCTGGCGTTCCTTCCATAATTCTGCCAGCCGCTATAAACATCTGGTGTCTGATACTAAGACACCACACCATGTGAGTGCAATCCTCTTATCTTTATTTTAATAGTATACTGCCTTGACATACTGCACCATTATTTTTGTTTTCTGTTCTGTTTGAGGTTTACACTCATCCAACAGAGGGGAGAACTGTCATTTAAGTGAGGACATCCCTGTCAATGTGAAGGAAGCGCCTGTCCCGCCACATTTTCTCTCTATTTATACTGGGTTTTTTGCCTTCTTTTGGATCAACCGGCTGGGTGGAGTAGAGGTAATGTCACCGCTCTGCATGGAGAGAGCTTGTGGAGTCATGGGTTCGATCCCAGCGAGCAACCTCTCCAGTAAGTGTCCATGGCAAGACACCTAACGGTACATACTCGCCACCCAGGACATACTTGAAAACGAGAGAAATCTCAATGTATCCTTACTGGTAAAATCCTTTCACAAAAAAAACACCCACAGTAGGTGATGTGTGTAAGGCTGAACTAGATAGACGCTGACCTAATGATGAGAAGAGAATGCTGCATGACACTGGCAGAAGCAGCAAATCCACCAGATCCACCGGCACCCAAAATCTTGCCTTGTCCCTATAACAGCTTGTGTCAATCAATAAACATCAAATTGGCATCAATGTCATTGTGTCGTTTGAGTAATATTACATAAACTGTATCAACATGAAGAGTATGATTAAAGATTAAGGGGGGGTATCTACAGCATTTGAGATAGAGGTAACATGCGGCTTTGAAAGGGGAACATTTATGTGTGTCCTTTGGTGGTGCCAACCAGGTTGTGGTTGAAGCAGTAGGTGTAAAGAAACTATGGGCCAATTGGTCCTTCGACTTTTTTGGTACGTCTAGCCATAAAAAGTAATGTCTTTGGCCAAACAGAGGCAAGTCAATGCTGTAGTTGAAGAAAGGGCCAGCGATTTGCAAGTATCACTTCATGCCATACTTTGTCAAAGCCTGCAATGACCTTATTTGTTGGATGTTAGTATGTGTCAGGTGCGAGCAAAGTGATGAGCTCAGTGTGCATGTGATACCAAAACAAAACTCAATACAGGGGCGCGGTGTAACGGATTTATTACATAATGCGATACAATAGGGCAAACAATCTATATATAAAAACATTTGCGTCCGTCGCTACAGGTGGCGGACCTAATGCGAATGCGCAACAAAAAAAACCTCTGGCATGCGCAAGTGAGGTGCGTGAGTGAGGGAGAAAAAAAAGCTGAGCTGTTGGAGAGGCGCGCGCAGAGCACCTCTCCCTCTCTCACCTCCTCACAGCTCAGTGTCTGCCATTCCCCATAAATATCTGCCTGCCAGTACTTTTATTTTTTTAGCTAAGTGGAGCCGTTTGGGAGGGAGAGGGCTCCAAAGGAGCCACCCCCTCCCCTTTCCTAAACTCCACTGCAGGCACCGAGGGCGCCTGGCGATGACGTCATCGCGATGGCTGGGCCCCATGAATAGGCGGGGGAAACTCTAAGCTTGCCACACCATCGTGGGAACCCGGACAGAAAGGTGAGTATAGGTAGGGAGGGAGGTTAGACGACCGTGACGTACATAGTACGTCCGCAGTCATTAAGGGTATTTCCCCACAGGACGAACTATGTACGACTGCGGTCAGGAAGGGTTTAATCTAGAAATATTAAAATCAGGAAGGCTCCATAAATTTTGTTTTTGGGAGACTTCAATATTTTAGAATTCCGGACAAGGGGTGCTCAACCTATATATACTTTGATGGTTCTTTATGGTGTCTCAGCTTTGCTCAATCGCCATCACATTTACCGTGGGCCTGGGTCTCCCCATAAGGGGTGTTATGTACCACTCTTAAAATGGGTGCTACTTAAAAATACATGTATTTATTTAAGGCAGAAAAAACATAAAATAAGAAAAAAAAACATAAATAAATCAATAATAAAAAGTTAAAAAGAGTGCAAAGTGGTGGTGGTGGGCGTGGCTTGGCAGCCGTTGTGGATGGCAGCTGCAGAGAGGAGCTGCGGTGCAGGCACAATTAGAAGAGGGAGATCTGACCTTTGTTGGGATACCATAACCCACAAGAAGCGATACCAAGCAGCCCAGCGAAGGTATCACAACGTATTTTGCAGACGCGCCGGCCGCGGGTGGCACACCACGAGGCCCCAAGATGGTGCCGACCTCCCGAGCTTCCCAAGAGACTTCCTCCATGAGCAGCCTGGTGCCGTCGGAGGAGTCTGACATGACGGCCGGAACATTCTTCTCTTGCTGCCCACGAAGGAGAACCTTAAGGCCATGTTGGCAATGCTGGAGGCCTATTTTATCTCCTGCCTAGAGGCCGTCGGAGCAGACGTCCACCATGTTGGCTCCCGGGTGCAAGACCTAGTAGATGACAGGGAGCATATAGAGGACCGCATATCACGCCTGGAGACTGGCCTGACCTCACATAACCTGCGACTCCACTGCGCCCTAGATGATCAGGATAATAGAGGCCGGCATAATAATATGCAGATCAGAGGCCTCCCTGAATCACAAGACTCCTCGATATCTTGAGACCCATTTTTAACAGCCTGTTAAAGAAACCCCTGGATGCTCCAGTACACTTTGACCGGGCACACCACTCCTTGAAGCCCAGGGGAGCCCCGACCGCGGCACCCTGGGATGTGATCTGTCACCTCCATTATTTTCGACAGAAGGAGGAGATCCTCCAGGCATCCCATAAACAGTAAGTCAAGGATTCCAACAGTTCTCCTTTACAATTGTTTCCTGACTTATCCTGGATCACGCTTCAGGCACGTAGGGTGTTGACTAAAAATCTGAACAGAAAGTTCAGAAAAAGGTACCATTATTCTACCGTATTAGGGTGCACTTCACAAGCAAGAACTCCCTATTGTCATTCTGCTATCCTGGGTAACCGTATTTCGAGACCCCAATACACCTATATACCCCGTTGTTGGGTCCTTTTAGCAATGGCAATTTGGGCAATTACAGCGATATGTTTATACTAGGCTATTTGAGCCAATTTCTTTCCCTATAGGAGTGTCTTGCTTCTGCTCTTTCTGCTTTTTGTACGTGCAGACTTTTCATGGTCTGATATTGTTATCTGTCTCATATACGTTACAATACTTTGAGGTGTCCCTTGAAGGCCACCTACTGTATTGACCATTGATCATACCTCCTGCCGTTACATTCAATAACCTTACAGCAGAATTGTTTTTGGTTTTAATTCATTATAGTTTGTTCTGATTGCACTGTCTATTCTTGTCTGTTTGTTTGCCGTTTTAATTAAGTTTAATAAAAGTTAATTATTAATTTGGTCTCTAGGAGACACTAGTACCCTGATATTCTTATCAGAGTAACTGAATTTTTTCGAATTGTTATAGGGGCAATCCCTTTGGTCTTCTATTACCTAGTCCTATTACATCTTCTGTCAATACTTTACAATTATTTCTGGTATTATGAATTTGTTACGCTCTACCATCGAGGTAGTGATCTCAAGATTCCTTACTGGTAAAAATCCTTTATAAATAAATAAATAAAAATAGTAAATACACGGAGTCCGATAAAGTTTGAAACACGACATGATAATTTATTATCCCAAAAATAATTATCCAAAATAATGCAAATAAATGATATTCAATAAAATACAACAAAAAACACTGAAATCTGTCTGAAAACAAGAGTGAGATGATGTATGGTCTATTTCTTATCCTGTACTGCCACCTAGTGGCCGTTCATAAACATTGCACTTATCATTTTACACTGTAGAATCCAATTTTTCTAAGTTTGCTACTGGTCCCGTCCCTCCTGCATCATGTGACTCACAGGGAGCCTTCCAGGAAGCAGCCCCACAATAACTCATAGGTGATCTTTTCACCTCGATGTCCCGCAGTGGGTGCATCGGGGGCATGTTGCAGCATTAAACCTCTAAAGGCAGTAGGAACTACCCATTGTTGTATCCCATGCTTAGATGTTATGATCAATAGACCATCCTTAATACTGAATTGGGCCTTGGATCTCATTAAAATACAAAGATCCTCAGTCTGGTCAGGACTCTCTTCAGATAAAGGATTATCACTAGGATTTTCAATATATTTGTAAAAGATTCCAATTACAGGATCTTCCTTTTGGCTCTTAATTAGATCTTCATTGGGAGAATCTTGACACCACTGTGCTACATTACTCTCAACCTTAGATTTAGTCTGCTGACGGGTAAGTACATCTACAAATGTTTCACTTAGTAAATGATCAATATTTATAATTTCATCACTGACCGCACCCTGTTTAGCCAATTTGTCAGCTAGGTTATTGCCTTCTTTATCCATACCTGAAATTTTGGAGTGACCTTCTGTCTTTTTCCAATAAACGGTTAAACCATTTTCTGTCACCATCTTATCTATTTCTCCAAATAGATCGGCATGTTTAACAGGTTTGTTATTGGACCTGAGCATATCATTTCTTTTCCAACCAGGCAAATATTCAACGAAACTGTTACGGACATAATTAGAATCTGTGACTATCAGAAATTCTTTAACATCATAGTCTATAGCCATTTGAACGGCTTTGTAAACTGCGGCTAATTCAGCGACTTGGCTACTTTTAGTACCGATGTTATATCCTACTGATATATTGGGATATTCTTTTGTCCATGCAATACCAATGCCAGTTACCAGTTTCCTCTCTTCTCCCACGATGGCGTGGTAAGCACAACCATCTATATATACACATGGAAGTAGGGAACAGTATTCTTCGTCATAGGCCTTGTAAAGTGATGATGCTTGCTCTTGTAAAAAATCATCTCCTGGGAATTCTATTTCAGAGGAGGGATCTGCACAATCATGGAGTTCGGCAAGTCCTTGAGCTACTGGATTCTTTTGATCCTGTTTATACCGTACCTCCAATGGCCATCCTTGTAAGGATAACGTCCATGCAGTTATTCTGCTATTGGATAGGTTCCCGTCCCTTATTCGAATACTGTGTAGATATTGTAAGGGCTGGTGTGCAGTTTCAATTATTATCCTCTCTCCTTGGATATAACTCCGAAAATTCTGTAGGGCCCAGACTGTGGCTAGTAATGCTTTTTCACAGTCACTAAATTTAATCTCCACTGGAGATAGGGACTTACTGGCATATGCAATAATTTTACTCTGATCATCTTGCTTTTGACATAAAACGGCGCTCATGCTCAAATCAGTAAAGCCAGTCTCCAGATAGAAAGGTTTACCCCCCACTGGATAGGCTAGGCATGGAGCCTGGGTGAGTTTTATTTTAAGCTCAGTCATGGCTTGTTCTTGAGTCTCCCCCCATATCCACTTTACATCTCTCTTAAGCAACGTTAATAGAGGTTTACAAATCTCTGCATAATTTTCGATAAACTTACGTGAGTAATTCATCATACCCAAGAATGATCTTAGTTCACTGATGTTAGTGGGAGTTCTGGACTTCATCACTGCTTCCACCTTCTTTAGGATTTAGGCCTTCGGATGTAACCTCATGTCCCAGGAAATTAACTCTGGTGCGACACCATTGTGGTTTCTGCAATGAGATTTTAACCCCTGAATCTCTCAACTGGTTAAGAACATGTCTAATTTCTTGAATATGCTTCTCAAACAAAATACTTTTCAGTAAAATATCATCCACATACGTCAAATTACCCCTCTCGGCTGCATCTGGCATGGCTTTATGTAATAAGACAGCGAACTCATGACCTGAGTTTATATAGCCGAAGGGCATTTTGGTCCATGTATATTGTTGTTGACCGAAGGTGAAGGCCAATTTATATTGGTCCTCAGGACTTACCTGAATTGTCCAGTATCCTTGGGCACAATCCAGCGCGGTAAAAATCTTACAACCTTGAATTTGGACTAGACATTGATCAATATATGGTACGGGCCAGCCGAATCTGTACACACATTTATTTAGCTGTCTCAAATCAGCACATAAACGCCATTGACCATTCGGCTTAAGGATTCCGAGGATAGGATTATTATAAGAGCTGTGCAGCGTCCTTATAATTCCCCTTTCTTTTAGATTCCTTAATATCTCCGCCAGCGAGTAGTAACACGCTAAGGGAAGCCAATATTGTCTGACATATACAGGAGGAGCGTTAGGATCAGTTTGGACCCTAGCTATATGTAAGTCGGTGACTCCACAATCATATGAATCCTTAGCAAAAATATCTTGAAATTCCATTAGGACTTCTTTTAACTGCTGGCGCTCCATATCATTAGAACATCCGTCAGCAAAAGATATTTGCTGCTGGACCATTTCCTGAAATCCTGGAAAGATTTCAGGTTGACCGACCTCATAGGCCTCTTCAAGCCTTTCAGAGAGGTCATGATTTGACTTACTTGCTTCTCCAGCAAAATGAGTATACTCCTCTGCTTCCTGTGTAGTCAGGGGATGATCAAAGGTTAAAGATGATTCCTCTACCATACAGATTCCTTCATCAGAACCAGGGGCGGATCCAGAGACTAGTCTCGGGAGGGGCACTTACAGAAAATAAGGTGTTTTAGCAGAGAGCCCGACTCACGAGAATTTACAGAGGGCCCGGCTCACAGGAGCTTACAATCTAGAGGAGCAGAGGGCCCGGCTCACAGGAGCTTACAATCTAGAAGAGCAGAGGGCACCCAGGAGCTTACAATCTAGAGGAGCAGAGGACACCCAGGATCTTACAATCTAGAGGAGCAGAGGGCACCCTGGATTTTACAATCTAGAGGAGCAGAGAGCCCCCAGCTCACACATGGATTTGCCCCCAGCTCATGGATTTGCCCAGCTCATGGATTTGCCCCCAGCTCATGGATTTGCCCCCAGCTCATGTATTTGCCCAGCTCATGGATTTGCCCCCAGCTCATGGATTTGCCCCCAGGTCATGGATTTGCCCAGCTCATGTATTTGCCCAGCTCATGTATTTGCCCAGCTCATGTATTTGCCCAGCTCATGTATTTTCCCCCAGGTCATGGATTTGCCCAGCTCATGTATTTGCCCAGCTCATGTATTTGCCCAGCTCATGTATTTGCCCCCAGGTCATGTATTTGCCCAGCTCATGTATTTGCCCAGCTCATGTATTTGCCCAGCTCATGGATTTGCCCAGCTCATGGATTTGCCCCCAGGTCATGGATTTGCCCCCAGCTCATGGATTTGCCCCCAGCTCATGGATTTGCCCCAGCTCATGGATTTGCCCCCAGCTCATGGATTTGCCCCCCAGCTCATGGATTTGCCCCCAGCTCCTGGATTTGCCCCCCAGCTTACACATGGATTTGCCCAGCTCTCACCTGGATATTGCTCCAGGCCTCCAGCTCCGGGCGGCAGGGGTTGAGGGACCCGATGCCGGGCAGCGCGGGAGTGCCTGCCCGGTCCTGAAGAGTCCGTCCTGTTGAGTGATGCGGCTGCGTGGCGTGCGTGCGCAGGTCACGCGGTCTGGCCAGTCAGGTGGTACAGAGACTCAGTACCACCTGATTAGCCGGACCACGTGACCGCCGGCGTCTGCACGCAGCCGCTTTACTCTTCAGGACCGGGCAGGCACTCCGGCGCTGCCCGGCATCGGGTCCCCGGCTCAAATCTCGGGGGGGGGCAATTTGCCCGTTGCCCCCCCCCTGGATCCGCCCCTGATCAGAACTGAAAGGATAAACAGAACGTATCGTGAATAATTCTTCGGACCACAAATTAAATGATTGTTCAATCAATTGTTCCTCTGTGAGGTAACGTTCAGGTATTAACCCAATAACAGCGTTCTGGAACCCGAATGTATAATAATCTAAATCCAGTGCTAGACCTATTGTAGTGTCTTTAGGGAAATGGATTTCCAGTGAGGAATTATTATTTATAATTATTATTATTATTATTATTCTTTATTTATAAAGCGCCAGCATATTCCGCAGCGCTGTACAATAGGCACAGTATAGACAGGGTTACAATACAATACATTGAACAACATTTGACAAACATTACAGGAGGAGATGAGGGCCCTATTCCCGTAGGAACTCACAATCTAGGAGGGTTGGGGTTGGAAACAGGAGGAGAGGACTGTAAGGTGAGAGTGATTGATGGTTGCGTCAGTGAGTTGGGTGGTAGGCTTCCCTAAATAGGAACGTTTTAAGGGAGCGTTTGAAGGAAGAGAAGTTAGGGGAAAGTCTGACAGTATGAGGGAGAGCGTTCCAGAGAGTGGGGGCTGCGCGTGAGAAATCCTGCAGTCTATCATGGGAAGAGGTGATGCGGGGAGAAGCTAGGCGCAGGTCACTGTTTGACCTTAGGGAGCGGGCTGGGGTGTATTTGGTGATTAGTGAGGACAGGTAGTGGGGAGCTGAGTTAGTGAGGGTTTTGTAGGTAAGGATAAGGATTTTGAACTTAATTCTGCAGTGGATGGGGAGCCAGTGAAGGGACTCGCAGAGGGGAGCGGCAGAGACAGAGCGGCGGGTGAGGTGAATTAGCCTGGCGGAGGCGTTCAGGATGGATTGTAGGGGGGAGAGGCGGGACAGAGGGATAATGATTTGGGTTCTAGATTGGTGTACTTTCACCATGGGTGTAGGATTTGCTGAAATTCCTAACCCATGTATCCGATTGGAAAGACAGACTAGTGCCTCAGAATTTCTCAACTTCTGACCTTCCATTACCTGTAAAGGTAATGGGTAATTTACAGAGCCTGGTGGAATACAAACCTCATATGGTACCTGCAAGTTTACTGCATATGGCAGTGTCTGGCATGATTTAAGAGCTTTATCTTCGTCCTGGAATTCACAGGGGTTCTCTTTTAGTCTGGTCCATATGTGGGAATTAATCAGATCCATTTGCATAGCAAAACGATGAATTATATCGTTACCTACATAGATCTGATAACCGGGTTCATTTAGGACCAAAAATAAATGTGTGGCAGTTTTATTCCCAATAGAAATAGATAACATACATTTTCCAATGACATTATGGCTGTCTCCGTCATTATCTAGATCTGTTATCCACTCATCTTGAGGATTAGGGTATCTGATCACTTTAAGGCTAGCCATCTTATTCAGCAGCTCCCTGCTAATGTAGCTATTTTCTTGGCGCAAATCTAGTTTAGCCATTTTTTCTCTAGCTAAACTATTTACACGTATAGGGAAAAACACCTCTTCATTTATCTTCTCTATTTCAGTTAAGAACTGAGAATGGTCACTATGCCCATTTGGTTCTGTCTCTCTCTTGTGGAGGGGAATAATTAGCATGTCATTTTCCGGGACATATATCTCGAATTCTCTCAAGGGGGAACACATATGGTGCTATCCTCCTGCTCTCCTGGAGTCAGGGGCTTTGGCCTTAAGAAAGAGATATCAGGTATCTGGCTATTTCTGAAGTGAACTTCAATAGAATCCGTCTTTCCTCAATCACGTGACAGTTACGCTGAGCGTGATGGGATTGGGATCTATCGTAGCTAATTGGAACATTTACTTGGGACCAAATGACCTCATTGATAAAATAAATGATTGGATTTAACCTTTTGAGAAGGTCCATTCCAATAATTAGGCGATTTTGGGGCAGATCCACGATAAGCGTTGGATGCCGAATTACTTTATTCCCCAATTTAAAATCCAATTTAGCTGTGCCCAGAACTTTCAGAGATGTGCCACTCACACTCACTAGATTAGCATTGGATTTATGTAATCTAGGCTTCCTGGTGGACAGTTATTGAACCTGGTCAAAATAATTAGCTGATACTAATGTAACCTGGCTTCCTGTGTCTAGCAAGGATATAATATGTGGTAAATTATCTTGTAATTCTACATTCACATAATATCGGTCTTCAATGCTATGCAATTTACAGAGAAATTTAGAGTGAGATATGAAATTAGGTTTTGTACAGATTTTACCGACAGAATTTCCTCTCTCAGGCATGCTCTTGGCAACTGTGCTGTCCTATTCGGATTCAGTCTTCTCAGCTTGCTCGTACTTAGGCTGGAGAGATAAAATAAATTTTCCTTCTCTTGACAGGGAAGGGGTTAAATCATCAACCATACAAACATTTGTATTAACCATCTCATCATCACTTTCTGGTAAATTGTCATGGACACTGGTTACTTCATCAGAATCATCATCTAGTCACTGGTTGAGCGGGGCTGCAGGTGTTGCATCGCTTACAACCTGACCAGGGTTATTTCCAGTCATCAACTGAGTGATCTGATCCAGTTTTTCTGTCAGCACACGGAAATTTTCCTGCATTTGGCAAATACGCTGGCGTACATTATATCTCCACTTTCTATTCGTTCTTGGGGATGAAGCTTGCACATTATCAGACTCAGATTCAGTTTTACCTCTGGTTGTTTCCTGTCTATGCACATTTTCCCTTAATTTAACCCACTGACTTCTAGGTACCCATTGCTTCCTAGATTGAAATTTAGTTCCTGAATTTTCTCTGGCAAACCCTCTTTCCTGATCTGGCTTGGATTTCTCCCTTTTAGGTATGGAGTCACGCACAATTTCCGCATAGCTCTTTTTCTGGGACTCAAATTTAATATCACCCTTTTTAACGTGAGTTTCCGCTATTTCCTCAGGTGAGTTTTTCCCTGAGTTTCTTCACTATATTCAAATACAGTAAATAGGGTCATACTCTCTTTTAGTACCCAATCCAAACCATTTCTCGGGTCATAATCTCTTGCCAAAATAACCTTTATTTTATGTGGCAATGCATCATAAAATAATTGGATAAATTCAGGGTTTTCAAAATTTGGGTTTCTTTCAGCAAAGCTGTACGCACTTTTAAGGACTGAAAGAAATTCACAGGGGCTTTGATTAGGTCTGCATTTTAGAGTTAAAATTGCTCTTTTCGCAGCTAGACTGGTGCGGTGAGGCCCAAATTCAGATTTGACCTCGGAGACTATTTTACTCCAGTTACGTATACCAGATTCTTTCAAGGACTGAAAAAAATATCTATGTTTGCCTTCAAAGACCCATGGGATAAACTCAATTTTCTGAGCATCTGAGGTGATACCTAGGACTGATAATGCTTCTTCAAACACCTCTAAATGGTTTATGATCGCTGGAGAATTCTTTTGGTCCCATATCCTCCTAGATTGTGAGTTCCTACGGGAATAGTGCCCTCATCTCCTCCTGAACTGTTTGTCAAATGTTGTTCAATGTATTGTAACCCTGTCTATACTGTACTTATTGTACAGCGCTGCGGAATATGCTGGCGCTTTATAAATAAAGAATAATAATAATACTAATAATCCCCACTGAATTCTTTAAAAAGTGGACGATTCTAGTTAAATCCTGCACTTTATGAGATTCTCTATCATGCTTAATAGGCTGTGGCTGGCTAGAGTGATGTGATTTGAAATACTCCTGTGTAAGAGGCTTTGCTCTTTTTTCATCATGAGAGTTAGTTTCATTTTCGCAATCACTCTCGCACTGCAGAAAAACAGACCTGTCACCAGGCTTTGAGTTATAGCTCACAGGGAAAGGGAGCTTTCAAAGGGAACTTCTCTAAGGATGGAGTTTTAACCCTCTGAGCATCAGCTGCAACCTGACCTAACTCATCAGCAAATTTCTCATGTTCGCGTTTCATTCTCGTCAATTGTACACTCAGTTCCTTATTTGAATTTGATAACTGATCAATCTCATCTTGCAGTTGAGTTTTTACTTTTTTATAAACAGTCAATTCTTTGATCATACCTTCCGATTCAGAACTTAATTGATTTACAGTAACATGCAATTCGTTGTTTCTTTTTTCTACACTTTGCATAGTCTCATTTGTATCATTCCATCTTTTGTTTAATTCTACAATCAAATATATACATACAGGCAAAAATTGACAAGCCAAAATTTCCTTGTCTCTTTTTGTCTTTGCGGTACAGATTTGTCGCAAATAATCAAGAAACATTGAATGATCAGACCAGATTGCATCAGCATATTTAGAAACATCTGATTGTAATACTTTTGTCCAATCAAACAATTCATCTGTGACGTGTAACTTGTCTTTTAAATAAGACATCACATCTATCAAAATTATTTGATTTGTATGTACATCATCTTCATTAGCGTTGTCACAAATCTCAGATTCTGATTCAGACATTGTTTACTAAACAATCCTAAAACCACAATCAATACACAACAACAAAAATCAGAATATAAATATATATATTTTACCTCTGTCTAATCAGACAATACTGACAGTTATATTCCAAACAAAAACTACAATCTCAGCAGTGCCTCCAATATGTAGGGATTATTATATTCAATAAGAAATTTATACGAGACACAAATATCAATCGTTTATATTTCCTAGAAATTCTCCTAAATTCTTTTAATTGTCTGTGTTTTGCTTTGAAGAATACACTAATCAATAATCGGATAAAAATATATATATTTATTACGTATACAAAAAAGTTTCAAATCTCATATCATAAGCAAAGATTTATAAACCACATATCCATTCATCAGCACATAGACACTAGCTTCTCAATATATGTATCTCCTGTTAGTAACTGCATATATGATTAATATCATTTACTTTATCAATTAGTAACTATACACAAATGGTTAATAAACATTTCTGCTTAAAGAAAACAATTAACATGTATTTCTCACCAAACCAATGTTTAACAAGCTCTGCTATCTTAATCAATGCATGATCGTGTCTTGGTATGATCTGAAGTGCATGGTGTCCTGAGATGGTCTGCTTGCGATGGTCTGCCTGTCTGAATGAATTTGCAACTAACAGTACAGCTTCAATTATAGTCAATTTGACGTCACTGACAATCTACCTCTTTCCATTTAAATATTACATTCTTTATATTAATATAATATTTACTATACCTCTAGAGGGCAGTGTTGCATTTCCAATTAATTTCACCATTTAATTTTTATATATCTTATCTAAGGTCAAGAGATCAATCTGACTTAACAAAGTCCCTATTTTCAGTCGTAGACTTTGGGTCTCTCCTGCCAAAATTAAATTTATATCTCTACTCCTCTCAAAATTTTTACTAAGTAAATTTGTTTCTAGTTAAAATCAACAGAATCTATTCTTCAATAATCATACTATTTACCAGTTCTACTCTACAATATTTATTGGAGCATCTATTTTCTACTGTAAATATAATAAAATATACATTGATTATAAGAATATATTTCGTAAATATAATCATACATTTGCAAAGATTTTAACTTTGTTCCTATACCCAAAAAGAAAATATTTTTTATTTCAAAACTTGTTAAAACACCAATAAATTTAAATATGACATGTCTGGTATTAGCTTCAGAATTATATCACATAAAGACATTTTATTGTCTCTAATCATGTCTGGCATTTATAGAAACAAAAACATAACTCTTAAGGTTTCACCTAGCCATGAACTATTTAAAAAAAAATCTCTGTCCATTCCTAAAACTAGGGAAAATTGAAAAAGAAAAGACTTTCCATTAAAACAATATGGCTACAGGCAACCATTTTAATTTTTTCATTCTAATATACCCGACAACACAGGATCTACAGCAATATACATTTAATGATAAAGGCAGGGAGCATGAATGTACACAGGATCCACATCAATATACCTCTAATGATAAAGGCAGGGAGTATGAATGTACACAGGATCTACAGCAATATAACTCTAATGATAAAGGCAGGGAGTATAAATGTACACAGGATCCACAGCAATATACCTCTAATGATAAAGGCAGGGAGTATGAATATACACAGGATCCACAGCAATATAACTCTAATGATAAAGGCAGAGAGTATGAACGTACACAGGATCCACAGCAATATACCTCTAATGATAAAGGCAGAGAGTATGATTGTAAACAGGATCCACAGCAATATACCTCTAATGATAAAGGCAGGGAGTATGAATGTACACAGGATCCACAGCAATATACCTCTAATGATAAAGGCAGGGAGTATGAACGTACACAGGAATTCTGTGTACGTTCTCACTCACTGCCTTTACCGTTAAAGTTATATTGCTGTGGATCCTGTGACCCCACTCTTAGTTCTCATGTTCATTTCAATTCCCCCTCCTCTGTTTTAATTTCACCCCTTCTGTTTTAATTTCACCCCCCCTTCTGTTTAAAAATTCAACCTCCCGTCTGTTCTAATTTCACCACCATTCTGTTTTAAATTCACCCCCTTGTTTTAAATTCACCCCTTCCGTTGTAAATTCACCCCCTTGTGTTTTAAATTCACCCCCTTCTGTTGTAAATTCAACAACCTTCTGTTTTAAATTCACCCCACTTGTGTTTTAAATTCACCCCCTTCTGTTAAAAATTCACCTCCTTGTTTCAAATTCACCCCCTTGTTTCAAATTCACCCCTTCTTTTAAATTCACCCCCTTGTGTTTTAAATTCACCCCCTTGTTTCAAATTCACCCCCTTCTGTTTAAAAATTTACCCCCTTGTTTTAAATTCACCACCCTTCTGTTTAAAAATTCACCCCCTTGTTTCAAATTCATCTCCCTAGCACACCTCATGACAGAACTGAGGGGTGGGGGTGTCAGAATTGCTGCAGGAGGAAATGGAGCAGAGTTACCCCTTTAGAGATGGGTGAAAGATTCAATCCGATACCTAGGAGTCACGCTCACCAGGGATCTGACCCACTTATATGCTGCCAATTATGAACCATTGTTGAGGAAGGTGGCACAAGATCTGTAGAGGTGACACCTCCCTCACATATCGTGGTTGGGCAAGATAAATGTTTTAAAGATTAATATTCTCCCCAGATTTCTTTACATTTTGCAAACGGTCCCAATAGGGGTACCTCCCCCGTTCTTTGCCCAATTGAAATCTAAGTTCCGAGCCTTTATGTGGGGTGATACTCTCCCTAGAGTTTTCTATGCTGACATGGCGCGCCACCGTAACAGGGGGGGTTTGGGCCTGCCCCACGTAGAGCTTTACCACACGGCAGTGCTCTTCCTTGCTTTAAGTGACTGGTCAATGTCTCCCCCGCATAAACTATGGGTTTCGCTGGAATAAAAGTCCCTTCTGGTCCCCATAACCAGGTTACCATGGCAGTTAGTTCCCCCTGCACACTTATTAATTTCCCCTCACCCGTTTGTGACTCCTACCCTTTGGAGGTGGCAGAAACTGAGGAGTTCCTTGTCCCTCTCCAAGCACCCCTCCCTGTTAACACCGGTAACTTTTAATCCTCTCTTCCAGGCAGGAATGGCCCATCATTTTTAGTCCATCGATGTAGAGGGGCCTTATCTCCCACTGTCAGACTGTCTTGCAAACTCCGCTCTGCTTCCGTTACCGACATTGTTGAGGCGAGATACCCACACACCCCTAGAACAGTTTTGTTACCGCCAATTCATCCATTTCATACACCCAATGGGGAACCCGGTAGACGTACGAACGGATGAGATACCATTTGAGACTTTATGCGTGTCTGACCCACCCCCCACACGTTATTGACTATTTACGGTACGTTGCTCTACAACTTGGCCCCACCCTTCCCTCCTACGCAGAGCGATGGGATAGGGAATGTTCCAATATCATAGGAAAACTTGGGCAAAATATTTCAAACTGCAGCACACACCTCTAGGAGCCTACACGTTCAACAGTCACACTATAAATTTCTATCTCACAGTTATATGACCCCCACTAGATTGCACAAGATATTCCTGGCCTCTAGTAAAGCATGCTGATGTTGCTTCAAATCCCCGGGCACGCACCTACATATGTATATGGTGGGACTGCCCATACATTTGTACGTACTGAGATTCTATTGTCACACTATTCAATGACATCACTGCTGCTGACTTGATACCCTCCCCCCACTTTGCACTCTTTCATTTGGTTCCTATACCTATACGCACATATAGGAATTTCCTGGCCATACATTTACTCAATGTGGCTAAGGCCCTGATACCTAGACTTTGGCGTTCTGTGTCACCCCCAACTGTCCAAGAGTGGATCAAGGCAGTGGAAAGAGTTTGTGAAATGGAGGAGATGTTCTTCTTCATGAATATTAGATACGATAACTACCATTCCACGTGGTATTGGTTGTTAGACTTTCTGTCTAAGAGTTGGCAGGGAGCAAAGTCAACAACTTAGACTACCCTTCATTACTTGTACCGACGGGTCGGTGGTGCAGAATTGCAGATGTGCTCCAGATACCCCCCCCCTCTGCACAACTCAGACCTTCGGGTGGGACACGGGAGTCGGACCCAATGGAATGGAACCTGGTCCCTTTGCTATGATCATGTGTTTGTGTGCCCATATATTTCATTGTTTGCTCCACGAGACTTAGACAATGCGTTTCTATAACATTTTCCTTCCAGTTGTTTCATTTTGGTTATGTCTTATAACTGGTTTGTTTATAAAGAAAATGTAAAACAAAGTCTGGCATATACTGTATATTTCAAGGTTATTCAAAGCGCACTGGAATTCCACCGGAATTTCAGTGCTCTTTCGTTCTCCGCACTTCGGGGAGTAATATCTCCTGAGCCTATGGTGAATTCTACATTCACCACTCGGTCCCCGAAGTGCAGGGAAAAGCCGCCAAATGCATCAGAAAGACCGCTGCAAAATTTAGTGAATCGATCCGAAAAACCACCACAAAACCACCGAACGCATCTGGAAAAACCACGAAACAATCCAAAAAAAAAGTCGCAGAACCAATTCAAAAACAGTACGAAAAAACAACAAATTGATCCGAAAAAAATGAAGACCCGCCGACCAGAGCGCCGAGCAGACTTCTGAAAAAGCCGATGAACAGATAAAAATGAGAAAAAAAAAACCACACATCGCAACTTTTAAAATCTGTTTGCAAAAAAACTACTGCACAAAAATGTCTGGAATTAATAAATATGGTTCTATGAATAATAATAAAAAGGTCAGTTACAGGGGAAAAAACGCAATTTAAATAAAAAAAGAAAAAAAATCTGAAAATATAAATTCTCGTCAAATCCCGAAAAATTCCATATAAAAAATAAATAAATAAAGAGACATTTTGCTGCAAATTAAAATAAACAGTTTAATAAATATTGAGAAAAAACGGGGATATTTTTTACATTCAAACCTATGGGATTCGCCTGATTAAACCTGTCAAATGAAACCACCGAACATCAGGGCATTTCACTGACATTTCTCTGCTGTTCGGTGTTCTCTGAATAGATTAACCATTGCTTCTCTATGGGGAGTTCGCTGCTGTTGAAGATCACCGTATGTCGCTGGCAGTTGGCCAATATTTAGCGAACTGTCAGCTTTTCGAATAGTCGAATGGCCACGAAATTGTACCGTACGGGGAAATTCACCATTTGAGTGAATAAATATTTAATAAAAACGGGGACTTTTTTTACATTGAAACCCACGGGATTTGCCTGATTAAAGTTTTAAGAATTACTCTACATAAATTCTAGAAATCTGCTCCGACTGTCCTATATTTTCAGCTTGCACATATATTTCAAAAACTGCGCAAACACTCAAATGTAAATCCTTGTGGGCTTAGGCCGGTGTATTAAGTGATTTGGAAAATGTAAAAAACACTTAACGTCAGCATTTAGGTGTTAGTATTTCTTAGTGAGATCCTGACTCCTGAAAGGAAGCGCAAGGAAATGTTACCGGAATCTGCTAGGTTCACTCGGGATGAGGCCGGACCGGACACAAGCAAGGATTGCCTGAACACGAGTCTCTTCAGGAAAGGCAAACTTTATTGTGACGTCACACAGAATGCTCACACAGGATTGAATCGCAAAGAGTGAGCCCCGAACTCACCCCGACAAGGGGTCTTATACCCCGAATACATAATTAGGTACATCCCAATTAACCCACCTCCCGGTGACACTATCCCACCCCACGTGGGTTAGTACCTCCCTCGGTCGATTACAAAGACATTCCATACATTGGCCGTAAATTGGCAAACTTCATGTTAGTTTGACAGAAAGTGATTTGCTGTTTCGCTCAATCCGGCCTGTGCCCACCTCCCTAGAGCCTGCTTATTTGTTTAAGATAAGATCTGGTCTGTTTTCTACGCTTTTCTTTGTCTCTCGGCAGGCTTCTGTGACCTTGGTGTATCCATTTGTCATCCTGTCCCTCCGTGCCAAGAACGGCCCGGATCTTCCTCAATTTTAATTGCTTCTCTGCTAATCTAACACAATCCTAAAATTCTATGTAAGATTCATTCTAGTTTCAACTAAAATCTACCTAGTTATTTTCAAGTGAACCAATATTCTGAACAAGATGGCCGCCTAGCTCATAGCGGCGACCATTTTCTGGCTTGGTTCTCCTTCATTCCCCCCTTGGCTCAAGCCTCAGGTTCTTCTCCTGAGACTTGTAGCCGTTACACCCCAACTAATTTTATTCTTAAGTTCCTCGTACTTTAGGGGACCTATTTTCGTTGGGAACATGTCTTTAATGGGAACTTGGCTTTAATTACCACCTCTACGCTGATGACACTCAGATCTACCTCTCTACCCCTGATCTCTCTCCCCCTGTCCTTTCAAAAGTCAGTGACTGTTTATCTGGCATCTCCTCCTGGATGGCCTCCCACCACCTAAAGATCAACATGTCAAAGACTGAACTCCTACTTATTCCTCCCTCCAATGCCTCCCCACCTCCTGACTTCTCTATCACGGTGGAGGGTATCACCATCTCCCCCATCAAACCAAGTTCGCTGTCTTGGAGTTACACTTGACTCTGCTCTTTCCTTCATCCCCACATCAAGTCTCTTTCCTCCTCCTGCCTATACCAACTGCGTAATATTTCCAGAATTCGGCCATTTCTTACCGCTGTCACCACAAAACAACTCATACACGCCCTGGTAATCTCCCGACTCGACTATTGCAATAATCTCTTATCTGGCCTCCCTCTGTCCCGCCTCTCCCCCCTACAATCCATCCTGAACGCCTCCGCCAGGTTAATTCACCTCACCCGCCGCTCTGTCTCTGCCGCTCCCCTCTGCAAGTCCCTTCACTGGCTCCCCATCCACTGCAGAATTAAGTTCAAAATCCTTATCCTTACCTACAAAACCCTCACTAACTCAGCTCCCCACTACCTGTCCTCACTAATCACCAAATACACCCCAGCCCGCTCCCTAAGGTCAAACAGTGACCTGCGCCTAGCTTCTCCCCGCATCACCTCTTCCCATTATAGACTGCAGGATTTCTCACACGCAGCCCCCACTCTCTGGAACGCTCTCCCTCGTACTGTCAGACTTTCCCCTAACTTCTCTTCCTTCAAACGCTCCCTTAAAACATTCCTATTTAGGGAAGCCTACCACCCAACTCACTGACGCAACCATCAATAACTCTTACCTTACAGTCCTCTCCTCCTGTTTCCAACCCCAACCCTCCCAGATTGTGAGTTCCTACGGGAATAGGGCCCTCATCTCCTCCTGTACTGTTTGTCAAATGTTGTTCAATGTATTGTAACCCTGTCTATACTGTGCTTATTGTACAGCGCTGCGGAATATGCTGGCGCTTTATAAATAAAGAATAATAATAATAATAATAATGTCTTGTGGGATAATCAGTGGTTACCAGGTGCGTACCATTGCATCACCGGGTGCGTACCATTCCAGATATGGGAGATATCCACTTTCTTGGTGGTGCTTGGGCACCTGGGGCATGCTCCATGCGAGAGTCCATAAATCAAGTTAGCAAGGTACAAAATCAGTACCACAAATGCCCCAAATGTCAAAATCTCTTGGGCAATTCTT